>CM068829.1:47145141-48387641 GCA_028554795.2 Sinohyriopsis cumingii
CTCTTTAGTGACAAAGGTGTTACTGGATACATATGGGTTGATGGGGACAACTATGTTTAGTGGACAAACATGTTGATAGGGACAAGGAGAAATGGTAACATTGTAATACCTATTGTATATTTCTATGTTCAATGTATGCATACGAAAATTATAATCGTTTAAATTTTTAGATACAACAATTCAAATATATGTCCAAAACATTACCTTTACCGTCCAAACCCCCTACATGCTATCCAATGTCAAGCGCAGTGCCAAAAATCCCACACCGACTATTAGAAGAAGGGAGTATTCAGAAAACAAAGGAGAAGAAATCTCAAATTCGTCATATCCAAGACATCACATACACCTTCCATGCACACAAACTAAAAAGCATTGTATAGTCTTCACATACAATCACACACCATATACACCAATTAACACTCTATACACACAATCCAAAACAACTTTGTGTAGTCTCCAGACACTATTAGGCCAAACTGCAAAGGGTTGAAAACATAATTACATGTAATCCAACAAAACATACTCTCCATCACACAATCTGTACCATCTAACAACCCATAACCATGTATCCAAAATGTCTTATATTCCCTTAGAGTTCGCAGCACCAAAAATAGCATAGTCCAAGCAACAACATCTGAGACCAGATATGTTTAACCTGCGTCATCGTCGTGGGGCGAATGTATGCCGACATGTATGGAGAGGATTCCAAATTAGGACCGAGCAAAACTCCTGTTACAGCAGGCATATCGAAAGACACTGCTTGTAACATTCCTGAAATGTACAAACTTAAAGACGTCTTGACTCCACACGACACGTTGAAAGTATAACCTCATATATTTCGGGGACGTCACGTTTCAAGAGAACAATTTTCCAGATGAAAATACATTCATGTATATCGTCACCAAGAACCGTTTAATGTCATTAACAGTAGTCCTTGGGTATAATAATTATTGTAAGAAATGCTACCAAAGCAGCAGAGGAGGCGAACAGACCAATGGTCGAAAAACGTCCACATTTTTAAAAAGGCCTCGAAAAATTTTAAAAAAGCGTCGACACTTTACTGAGAGAGTCTCTATGGAATTTGTCTCCATTGTCGTTGGTGATTTTTTCTAGTTTATTATGCACGTTGTTTAGGCAATTACGTCTTAATTGAGGTCTCGCCTCCTCTGCTGCTATATTAATTAAATCATTATGTTATAATAAAATGGTACATCCGGAATCTTATACTGCAAGAATAGCACGAGAACGATTAGAAGCAATCAAAAAATTTCTTCCTGTTAGAGATTCATTTAGACAAAACCTACAAGCGCAGCAACAATCACAAGTTGAGTGCGAAGAAGACACTAAAAAACTATTTAAACTCGTCACTACAGCTACTGAAAAAGCTGCAGCAGCTGTTGAAAAAACTATATGGGGAGATATTGAGGATGATGAGAAGAGGAAAAAGGGTATTTTTCCAGTATTAGAACAAACTGCAGCGCAGGCTGAAAACATAGCAAGAAGAACCAAACAAACAAAAAAGATTTTACGAGATCTTCCAACTGATATAGCTGTAGCTCAACCTAAACCCGTCGATGAAGAAATACTTGAAGGTATTGGAAAACTTCGTACTGAAGTCGCCGACGTGAGAAAAGAAGTTGCATCTGAACCCAAACCAGTAGAAAAAAACGTAGAATTGATTGCAAAATTTAACGAAGGGTTTGTCAGAGATATTAGACATACTAAAATTGAAGAACTATCCAAAGCAATATTATTTGGTATATTTAATAAATCTAATATTTTAAAACCCCGTTATGAAAAAGTAAGTAATGGTAATCTTATTAGATGGATATATCGCGTATATAGAAACAAAAAACAAGCTAGAGGTCCAGAATACAAAAGTATTCATAAAGAAGTAAAAAGACTTTATAGAGAGAGACTGGAACAACTAGAACAAGAACAACTCTCCCAGAAGGAACCTTCATATCAACTTCCTCCACCTCTGCAACAAATAGAACAACAACAATCTTCTTCACCGCAGAAAGAGATGATGTTGAAACCATCTAGAGAGAAAATAAAACAGATAACAAAAGAAATGAAGCAAAAAGCAGAAGAAGAATTGAAACTAAAAGCAGAAGAAGAATTGAAACTGCAGGAGAAATTACGTTCACTGGGTAAAGAAAGAGATCCTGGTGATGATCCTCCGAGCGCTGTAGGAAGTGGTTTTTTGACTACATCAGGAGAAAATAATTTTGTTTGTCCTAATAATATCCTCAATGACGTGTCACGGTTAGAAGTTCTCATAGGGGGGAAACGTGCCGGAAATAACTCACCAGAAATAACCAATGAAGCAGCTGATATTTGTCAGCGATTATTTCGCGGCGGTATCATGGATATAAGTGCTTACCGGGAACTTATTGATGAGCTCGTTGATGATTAGTCACCGCGGTTAGATAAATGGTAAATAAAATAAGATCATAATACACAAAAATCATCGTAAATCCGTATCGGTCAGAGCGGTAAACTCTCACGATTACCAGTCTATGGAGCAATTTACGGAGATGGACTTGGTGATGTTACTCAGGGATTATTTACAAGGTTAGCCCCAAAAGCAGCGCCTATTGCAAAACAATTATCGATGAAAGCTATTGATATTGTTCGTGAAAAAGCTTCAGGTGCAATTGTCAATGTTGCTGGTAAGGCGCTTTCGGCGATCAAAGATAGACTAGCACGATTAATAAGACGAAAACGACAACCAGTAAAATTGCCAAGTACTGAAATTATGCCCGCAGCTGTCAGTAAAATAATAAATCAAGCTGCAAATCAAAAGCTGGCAGCGTTAGCAGATCGGGGACTCGGCGAATCGGGAAATAATATCTCAAGTTTAATATCAGGAAGTGGAACTTCACGAAGTGGAACTTCACGAACGCGGTAATCAACGTGTTAGACGAAAATAATTACAATAAAATGTTCAAGCGCGTATCCGACACAGCATTTGACATGGAAGCACCTGTCCTTAAAGATGAATCGGTACGTGATTATCAGTTTTTATTCTTATGACGCACGAACACCAGATCAACGTGGAGGAAGAATTGAACTACAAGTTCATGACACAAGTAGATACTTTTTATCCGCTGAGGCTTTTATTGAGGTAGAAGGTACAATTGTAAGAATAAACGATGCTAATTACTCAGATGCAGTAAAAGTTGGTTTTGTCAACAATAGTATTATTGCATTATTTGATAGCGCCACGTATATGATCGATGGAAAAAATATTGAATCGATTCAGAAAGATGTGGACGTTGCAACAACAATAATAGGGATGGCAAGATATTCTGATGATTATACAAGATCAGCAGGTCCCACAATGATGTTTGCGAAAGATAATTCTGGTCACCCCGATGATATTCCATATAATATAAGACGACCAAGAAATTTTGCCAATAACGCTGATGCTGATGTGGCGCCAGTAGTTCATGGTTCTAATCCAGATTTCAACTTGGGATTTGCAGCGCGTAGAAATATGTTGATGGGAGCCAATAGAAGTTTTTCATGTACAATTACACTATCGCATATTTTTGGATTTTGTAGGAATATTAAAAAGGTTATTTTTGGAGCTAGACACACGGTTGTTCTTGTAAGAAAGAGTGATGATAACGATGCTCTGTGGAGACCTGCTGGTGATGCTGGTAAAGTAGTATTATCGAAACTTTCACTGTGGATGCCGATAATGACTCCAACGATCGCAGAAGAACAAAAATTGATTTCTTTCATGGACACAGGTGGTAAATCCTTGTTGTCATGGTTAACAACAAGCACGGATAGTATGCAAACTAACGTTAACGGTCAGTTTACATGGCATATAGCATCACAACAACGTGTTTCTGCACCACGGCATATTTTTATTGCATTTCAGGAACATAATCGTTTAGGTAATCAACAACGTACTCATATGATATTTGATAAACTAGTTATCACAAATATTTCCTTACTGATAAACGGACAACAAGAACCAACAGAGAATATACAACTAAATTATGAATAAAATCATATAGGACGTGTATATTATCGTTTGATGTCATTCATGGGACATGATCAAAATGTAGATACTGGGTTGCAAATATCACAATATGATTTTAGAACCTTGTATCCGATTTATCATTTTTCACTGGAGCATCTTGATCTATCAAAACAATCTGTCGTTGATATACATCTTAGAGCAACATTAGATACAGGTAATGTTAATTATAGAGCAATCGCGGTTATACTCAGCAATAAAGCCATGTTACTTGAAGGTGGTAGTGGTCGAATGAGGGTCGTTGATACACCAGTGGAAAATCTTTAATCATGTTATTTAAAAACACGAGTATTATCATAAAATGCCATATCATCACGTTAGTGTCAGTCTGACTCCTGGTCAGATTAAAAACCTTCATTCAAATTCAACAAAAACTGCAGAATGAAAATATCACTAAAGCGAGATCAGATCACGGGTGGTCAAAATAAATTATCATTATCAGAACGTCAACTTAAACATTTCAACGGCGCTAAACAATCAAAAACAGGCGTCAAATTTAATCTCTCTGCGGGTGCGATTAAGGACTCAATTAAAACCGATGATATTTTTCCACTTCTCGCGGCCATTCCGGCATTAATAGCTGCTGCTGCTCCAGCCGTAGCAAAAGCAGCCGCATTAGGTGCTGTTGGAACAGCTGCTGGAATGGCTCTAAAGAAAGCAACAGGAAATGGATATAAAAAAGGACGCTTCCTAAGATTACCGGGATCTCGTTGGGGAAGAGGTCTCAGACTTCCAGGATCACTTCGTTAGACGCTCCAGCATCAAATTTTGATTTACTTGATGCTGCTAAACGATTAAAAATAAAAAAAACTTAAGAGGTGTTTTTATGCGAGATCAATTACCGAAACAACCGAACAAACTCGAAACAGGTATTATTAATCTTGACTCGAATTCAGGACCCTGGACTCATTGGGTATCATACGCGTTTGATCCACGTGGAATCGTTTATTTTGATTCATACGGGTTAGCTCCACCCATTGAGTTTATCAAGTACGTCGCGCCACTTCACACGCAATTTTGGTATTCAACGCTACCCACACAAACAATGACAGATCCGCCAATATGCGGCCGTGAAGTAATTAACGAACTTAACGGTATATCAAAATCATCCAAACCGCTACATAAAGTCGTGCATGATTATGCAAGCAACCGATTCGTTTTAAACAGATCTTAAATTATAATGGTTGATATTTACGGAAGATCTTCACGCGTTAAGAAAAAGTCCGATGACAGTGATCTGTTTAAGTACGCGATTAAAGATGATCTTAGTGATATTATGAACCTGGCTGGAATTGACCCAGATGAGGTTGTTATTTTTCAGGATCGATATGGTAAACTAAAAACCAGCAATATCAAATGGAATGACATAATTCGACGAGTACTTGGTGCGGTCACGGTTAACATCCCTGTGTTTCCTAACGGCGATAGAATCGGGGATTCAAGTATATCGTTTACAACCATCAGAGATCAAATTACAACAAGTGTTGCTAATCGCGTGAAAAATACCGGTGACACAATGACGGGAGAACTCAGCATGAACGGGAATAAGATAACAGTGCTAAGAGAACCAACATCCGACGAAGATGCCGCAACAAAAAAATACGTTGACGTCAACTACAACACCGTAGATGATAAATTATCCACGTTGGGGGCCTAGTATGATGTGCACGTAGGCGCTTTTGGAAGATTTCGAAGAAATTTTCAAAAAACCGATGAATCCATAGATAAATTCTTCGACACTCCGCACGCCGTTGACATAAATCTCGTTGATATCAAGACGAACATCGACACAACTAAAAAAACACTCGAAGATGTGGTAGCGGCGATTCCTGAGATCGTTAATAAAATTAGTCTGATTAAAATTCTCGGCGGGGTTACTCCCGGGCATATTACCAACATCGTATACACAGTATCATCTGGATTTGTATCATGGTCGCAGCAAAATAAAACTATCAAATATACCGCAACAATCACTGGCGTGTACAGGCTGTCTGTGTTCAGTGCTGCAAAATTTGAAATATTTACAACGTATCCATGGCGTCATTCAACTGTTAAGTTTTCCGGGGTTGTATCTGTTATATTAAATAGCGGAAACGAGGAAATATTTATTCTGGAAGCAGCTGATAAGAAATTAACCGCAACATCTTTCTGGTGGTGTTTGGAATTTGTAGCTGAAACTCCTCAATTGGTTACTGCATAAAATATAATGAGTATCTATATCGACGTTCAAAATGATGTTGCATCACCATAGGTACAATCAAGCGAGTGCATGGCAAACGAACTTAAAAGATCGAGTCGAACAATACACGTTAAAAGTAAAGAAATATCGACGACAACTAGCTATCGTCGACGTAATCGTTTATTCAGTATCCGCTATGGTTGCTGAAAAAGGTGTGATATTATCAACTATGATAATGATGGCACCAGTAGCTGTAACTATCTGTATTTCAGCAGTAACAACGATTGAAGGTGTGCTCAATATCTTTGTAAAAAAATATATACTTGCACGAATGAAAAATTATCCGATTACATGATAAGATTACATACAGCGACGGTCGCATACTCGAAGTTATCTTCGTTGCTATCAGCGAGTCTCAGTGATGGAAATGTATCTGATTTTGAGTTTCAGAAATGATTAAAATATATAACAGCGCTGCTAAAAGTACGAGTATTAATAATGACGGACTTACTTCAGCAGATCGTGACGAACACAACCCCGCACAAGACCACGATGATCTCGGTAAGCTCGATTAATCCTGAATTTAACATCAATTTTCCAACAGCAATTCCAGTAAAAGAAATTGCACTAGCGCAATTACGAGTATACCATAGTTGGCCAAATATTAGATCGAAATCATTTAATGGTACACAAGCAAATAATTCGCTTGTATTTGCTAATAAAAACAAACCAGATGGAACACCTGACTGGGTTGTTGTTGGAATACCAACTGATAGTTATGAGATCGAACAAATCAATGATGAATTTGCACGTAGAAAAAAATCAATAACAGGGAAAGAATCAAAAATATCAATTAATGTTCATGAACCAACGCTGTATTCTACGGTTGAAATACATTCACCTGATTACGTCGTTGATATTTATCAGTCCACGATAAGATCCGTACTAGGTTCGCCTGATATTGCGCCAGAATATCATGGACCACCAGAACCAAAAGTAATTGATTTTATCACGGACGAAGCCAAGTTTATAATAACTCCAGAATAAAGAAATTTGTATCCATGGACTGGTAGGGATATTTATATTATTCATCATGATGGGAAAAGATATCCTACGGTACCGTTTTCTATCATTGATTTTGATGTAAAAACTTCAACTAATATTGTTTATGAAAGAGATTTCAAATCATCAGCTAATAGAATTAAAACCGAATACACAACTACATTAACGACATTAGCATATTTATTTAAAAACTATGTCCTGGAGTATCCCAATATCAATTTAAAACATCAGATCATTGCAACGATACAACATTTAAATCAAATTGTATTAGATCTTAAATATTTTAATCAGACTATTATTGAAATAATAAATGCTAACAATTATATAGATTCAGAAGGAAAAAATATCAAACAAGTATATATTGATCATTATAAAATAACTGAAGCAGATTTATTAAATTTTACACTATCAGGATTTGAAACCGGCGAATTAATAAGATCACTTAACGATCTTATCAACAAGAACTTTCCTGAAATACTCGATGCGTGGAGGAAAACAGCTCCATCAGCAGAGAGAGGAACGAATTCCTTGACCTGATCATCTTTTACTGCAGCTAGTGACCGGAACATCGCCCCCTGAATTAGTTTTATGAACGTGTATTCAGACGACAGTGTAAAACCACCATCATTTTTACGTTCTTGTAAGATTTCAAAATCAGAAATAATCTTTTCAGGATTCAGTTCATTAGATATATTAATACTGATTTTTTCTAATTTTTTGATAGCAGCAATTACATCATTCGTATTTTCATAGTTCATTATTTAGTATATATATATATATATATATATATATATATATATATATATATATATATATATATATATATATATATATATATATATATATATATATATATATATATATATATATATATATATATATATATATATATATATATATTTAAAAGAAAAAATATATCCTCAAACCCCATTCGAGTGTTCTAGCGAATTTATGAGGATGTTTCACAGCACAACATATATTACATATTTACGATCCAAAACTCGTAGCATGCCACTGCATTCTACCAAGTTCAACGGGCACATAATACAATGAATGAAATCTTAATTAAGGACAGCACAACATATTTACGACCAGAACTCGTAGCTTCCCACCGCATTCTACCAAGTTCAACGGGCACACAATACAATGAATGAATGAAATATATACAACGAATGAAATCTTAATTAAGGACGGCACAAACATATATGGGTCCATTTTCTACTCATAACAGAACACCCACCCCCAATAATCACCCGTGGGTGATACAAAACATGTATCAACCACCAGTGACATGTGGTTAAACGGGTTCTGTTATGCGGAGAGGGGCTGGCGGTGCCCCAATAAATTATAAAAATCGCTAATATGCGTGGACCACCGACAGTTGTCAGTCATGGGATTCGATCCTGAGACCGTAAGTATCACGGTCAGATACGTTATCAACTGAGCTATCGAATCATCTAACAATATGTGTTTCAGAAGTTATTATATAGCTACAGATCGGTTTCTGAATAGATTGTGTATATTTCAGTATGGATATAATAAAACAGCGGTTTCTTAATATATTGTAAATATTTCTGTACGGATATGATAAAACGTCGGTTTCTGAATATGTAAATGAGCAGCGTGTTTCTGCCTTGATTTCTCGCAAAAGATTGTAAATATCTTGCACTAACAGCGTGTTGTGCCTTGATAAAATATATTTACATACTACCACGGCACCATCAAACGTTTTACCACCTGCAGATCGGTTTAAATATTTCTGTATTATAAGAGATTGTAAATATCTGCATTAAAACAGCGTGTTTTGCCTCGATTTCAGAGATCTAAAAATAACTCCGCTATATTGTACGATGTAAAATACGTTTATTCTTCTATTTTGTAAGTTAGAAACCATAAATATCTTTCTTTGGTATAATTATTGATATTAATTACGACGTAGATGATTGACTAATTACAACCATAAAAATCAGAAATTTACGAAGAAAGCTATATGGATAGAATTATCACCCTTTCGCATATCGCAAAATCAGTAGTATATGGATGAAATGCTGCGACCCAAAATAATAAATGGTTAATATATACAATTTAAGGTAGTGATGATAGTTTATCTCCATTAACAATATTGGAAGGTGATTTTCTGTTTATATTTCTTGGAAAGAGTGGATTTATATATATTTCCGCGACAAATTGTACTGAAGGCGAATTAATATAAAAATATTTTGCAGCTGAATACATTGATTGAAATATAATCTCTTCGCCAGTTTCTATGTTTGTAGATTTCACCGCCCTCTTTCCGGTTGTTTTACATCTCCCAGTATTACCGCGCGTATTATTCTCGCTCTGTGTAACAGCTTGAAGATTGGATAAACTATTGTCAATTTCACCCCGTTGATATGATCGATTACAAGACCGTCTTTGATCAACCCATTGTGACACTCGTATGTGAAACGATGACAGAGATAAGGCTTCTTCCCAACAGTAAACAATATATAACCATGATTATTAATGTAACCAACTGGTATTTTTTTCTGACAATTTCTGATCATACCATCAATATTTGATTCGTAGTTTGTTATTATAGGATGTGGAATAAATTTATTTTGCTCCATTATACAATAATATTATTTATTTAAATCATAATTTGTCTGAAAATTTAGTTAGATAATCCTCCACGGAGTTTATAGCGTTGTTATTGGCTCTGTCAGGGTTGTTATTTTTTTGTCATAATATCTTTTAAGCTCTCTGCATCGTTTACCACCACAACACGCACACATATTTTAATTTAAATATTTGTTTGAAATATAATATGAACGAATTCGATAGATTATCCCGAATAAAGCCCCTGAGCGTGGATTAAATTTAATCTCGACAGAATATCTCCTGACCTACCGATGCAAGATCTGGTTGATCCGAAAAATAAAAGTTTGATTAATAAAATTCACGACGCCAAGAAAGAATTTCACGTAGATGGTGCATCTCATGTCTGGTCAACGTTTAAGATTATACGCAACAAAGATATCATCGACGCTACGATGAATGACAAACGAGCGACAACTATATCATTAAATACCTTGATAATCAAAAGTATCTTTTCAGAATAAAATTTTTGTCGTGTTGACAGAAACAGATGATTGGATTATCCGTGACAAATATGATCCTGTCCACGGTAATAAAAAAACTAAGTAAAGATTCCAAACCAGGTCTATTGACCGGTATTAACAAACCGTATTATGAGCGAGCATATCCTGTGACCAGGGTTATTTATGGAATCTATGTGATAAATGAAAAACCCAACGTTGATAAACTGGCGCCGATGAAATTTTCAAAACTAAACTGTGTAGCCGAGCGAGTAACAGAACATTTTACAAATTCGGCCCGTGGAAACGGTCTAACGGATAAAAGACGTAAAATAATAAACACGTGGGGAGAAATGGTTAAAGATACCGGTGCGTATATCAAAGATGTCGCTGGGTTAGGAAAAAGATTAAAATTTCCAATAACCGTAGCGACAATAATAGGAGAGATTTTATATGAATCAAAATATAAATCAAAAGGAGCTTCGATCGAAATTATTGATCATAACGCACACGCGTGGACTAACGCAGTAACAATATTTCCACGAGATCGAACTGTTAAATACTATCGCGGAGATATGTTTGACTTTATTAACGAAATAAGTAAAAACGATCCTGTGTCAGTATCGTTATTTCAGAGTTCTAACGACGAATCAGATATGAAAGAAAAGAATAAATTTGATCAGTTTGTAAGACCAAATGGCGTTATTTATCGAACAGATCTTCTTCACGAGAAAATGAAAAATCTTGCGCTGCAATATGCTGATGACACTGACGAACTATTGAGCAACTGTTTTACTGTTCCGTCAGTTGGGACTCATTTTGCTAGAAAGAAAATTCGTGGAAACCAACTGGGTCCGATTTTCTTAATGATATAATACTGAGTTGTGTCGAATATGGACACGACGGACTATGGAATACTAAATACGATCATAAAGATGTTATTTCAGTTGTTATGGTTGCATGTTATCCCGGAAGTTTTCTCGGGTACGGAGATTGTTCTGTGTACTTTGAGCGATTCGGTCATCCGACGCAATGAATGACACGAGTATCAATAAATGGACCATTACCGGATTTTGACCTAACTGGATTCGCTTGTATCGAGCCATTAGAAATGTCTAAAGGACTTCATCCAATTTGTTATGTTTGGTTTGGAAAACATTTTTCAGAAAAAATGTGGGCACCAATAGTACTATTACGGTATATGCATGATTGTGCGATGTTAACACGGTTAATTGTAAGTGAAGCAATTATATCATATCGAAAACAAACCGAAGTTTGGTTACCACAACAAAAGGAGTATTCGGATGAAAGCGATTACGAGAATAAAATTACAAAAGATCTTGGTAGAAAAATAATCGGCAAGTTTAACCAAGGAGGAGCATATGATCACAGACGGCATTGTACAAGATTGATTATAGATGATGCTGAGTTAGATTTTATAATCGCTGATACAACGAAGAAAAATACGTTTATAAGTCGAGAAATAGCTTTCTTGTCAAATGGAACTAAATTAGGTACAATCGTGAGCTATATGGACGGTGAGTCACCGCAGTATACTCATTTAAGATCATAGATGCTCGCGTACGTTTCAATAAACCTATTATCGATGATAAATAAAGTTTCTACACTCGCTGTCAGAGTTGCTACTGATTCGTTTTATATAAGTAAAAAATATTCAATACTGTTAGAAAGATTAAACATAGGCACTTGTGCATCGTGGGGTTCGTTGAGAATAAAAGGGGAATATATACTCGATTATTCCGAATCCGTTGATGTTGCGGTTAAAGATATTTACCTGATAAAATCAGGCAGAAATAATCAGATATCTTCTGCACCATCAGTATACGATCCAATAACCAGAAATAAAACGGTTTATCTAAACGGACCTGGGTAGTTCCGGTAAAACCACTCGAGCTATAGAACTATTTCAAAATTCAGATATGATTGTGCTAACACCAACACATAGACTCACGCGAGAAATGAAACAACGAGAAGTACAATCATGTACTTATCACAGCTTCTTTCGATGGAAGGGTGATACATGGACATCTTTAAGGATCGGAGAAAAATATATTCCAAGGATCATAATATGGGATGAAATATGCACTGTACCGCTAGAAACTTTTAAAACGTTTCTTGATTGGTTATTAACAAGAAATACTGCTGTGATAATGTGCGGCGATCACGGTCAACCACCACCCGAAGTTGGACCATCTCCACATGATTGGCTAAAAGATTTTGTTGACGACTACGAAGAAGTGGCTGATGATCATAGAGCACTTGATGCAACGTTGAAGGAATTTAAAAAATTAATCAGACTACAACCGAGTAAAATTCAGTGAGAAGTAATGCGCGAGATAATTTCAGAAACACCCATGAACGAAGTTTTGCGCGCGTGGAGACCAAACGATTTGATAGTTGCAAGTAGAAAGATAGTTCGTGATACACTTCAACGGGAGTTGTTTCAGTTACAACGAGAAAAGTTTCCAACGTTGCCAGTTCCGTTATGATATCGACCAGCAGATACGCGACGGCAAAATATTGACGTTGATATACCAGGACACACCGAGTCAAGGAAACAGAATCTTGTGTTGAATGATATTGTTGCAGTTGAAGTTGATGTTATTGAAGATGCTCTACGTGCTGATAAATCCCCGTGGACGCTTGGATACGCGATGACGATTCATTCCTCTCAGGGATTAACTATTACTGATACAGTTGTTTGGATCGTTGATGATCGTATCAAATGGTCAAACTTAGTTTATCTTGCAGTGTCTCGTTTTAGAAAAATATCTCAATTGAGACGAATCGTCATGAACTCGTCAGTGATCAACGATGATATTGACGAATGTCAAAGTGATATAATAAGAAAAAAATTATCTGGTTATAAACAATCTGATCAAAAAAATAAGCGCGATTTGGTCTAGACACTGTCGTTGTCATTGCGCTGAAACAACAACAGAATAATCATTGAGCAAGTTCTAATTGTATAATGTTATCGCGGTGTCTGACAAATGATCCAAGACAATTTACCGTAGATAGAAAAAATAACAATCTTGGTCATACACGAGAAAATATCATGTTGACCTGTCTTGAATGTAACCGACGTCGTGGCGCTAGTTAAGTGATTTGGGAGGTAATTGTGTGTCATCGGGAATTACTTGTAATTGTTCACGTACAAAACCACGTTGAGGAGCAGTTGAATCCAGTCTGTAGATTGCGGGTCTACCTGAGGATCTTGTCACGGTGGATATCTTGTGTGTGGTAATACTCCAAATAGGATCAGTCGCTCTTTTTTTACCACCTTCGAGTTCGCCGGGCTCATATAAATACCTTACAGTGATATTACCTAATACTGGCTGTGCTGAAAGATCACGTCGTTGTACGGATATATGCGCTATTGTAATTCTATTAATAGGTTTCATGTTGGTCGTTCGAGTAATCTCATTATTTAACGCGGCTATCACACTTGGTAATCTTGCAACCCATTCACGAGATCTTTTGTTTTGAATAAATTCCTTCGCGTGTTGATATCCAAATAACCGCTCAGCAAGTGTTCGATTAAATCGTTCAACAATTGCCTGATCACGATGAATTGCAGTATGTCCTCGTCGTATTTTGGTATTATGTTGTTTCATTAGCGATGATACTGGACCAATAAATTCCTTGCCAGGATCAACTTGTAGCATCTGTGGCCATCGCAGACCACCTCGTTGAAAAATTCGTTTAAACGCATCGGCTACTTCAGCAGCTGACTTTGTCAATAATGGTTCTGCTTCTTTATATCTACTTGCAACATCAACAACGCTTAGCGCGTATTTGTACGTTTTTCTACGTACAGTATCATGTGGTAACAACAGAATATCAGCTTGATGAACTTCATTAGGAACATTAACATCGAAATACGCGTACTGAATTTGTTTCGGTGGTGGTAGGTAAATTTGCCATATTGCCTGTTTGGATAACCACGTTTTAGCAGTAGAATGTTTAACCGCTGCTGCATCGGCAAGTTTACTAATTGCTGCTTTACCTTTCCAGTATCCAATTGGGGAATAATAAATCGATTCCATTTTATATATTACCAGCCCCTAGCGCTAATTTACCTTTCATTGCGGATCTTACTAACCAATTAGCTAGTGATTCTTTGATATTTTTATTTTTTATGGAATTTAGCGCATGAATTAATTTCACATCTGCAATATGCCTATGTTGTAGATCATTGCTTTTATACGCAACATCATGAGCATGACATGCTTTATCAATAGCGTTTATTGGTTCCTCGCCTGGTTTTGGTTGATCCTGATTATCAAGCCTGATATCGAGTCGAGTACCAGGACCGCAATAATTATATCCTGGTAGGTGTTTTTCTCCTGGGTATTTAGCCCACGGAGCTCCCGGTAATTTTGTTAATTTTGCTGCAATATCACCTCCGCGTTGCTTTTTTTTTACTTGACTTTGGTTTTGACTTTGACTTTGGTTTTGACTTTGGTTTTTCACCTGACTGCGTGGAGATAAATTTAAATTTCTCTGTACCACACCGCGTACACTTACCCGTAACAGCTGATCTATTATTTTTTGTGGTAATAGTTGTTAGTGTATCCGTCGGGGTACGCGTCCTGCACTTCACATAATATAAATCCATAGATATTTTATATAGCATGGATATAATTGATTTCTCAGCGACAAGAAAACGAGAACCTGTCAAGCACCATCCTGCGTTACCAAATTCCATCAGAATGATAATAATAGGACCATCTGGAGGTGGAAAGAAACAGTTGTTACTTAATCTTATGATGAGATGGTTAAAGTGGGATAAATTGTATTTGGTAGCCCCGTCAGTTGATGATCAACGATGTTATGATGTACTTAAGGATTTTAATGAAAACGCACAAATAGATAAAGATAACGATGTTATCGAGTTTATAACCGATATTGATGAATCACCATCAGTAGATTCCATAGACGGATTTATTAATAATTTAGTTGTATACGACGATGTGATGCTGGACAAACAATCAAACCCAGCTAGGATTTTTTCTCGAGGTAGACATAAAAACACCAATGTTATTTATGTTACTCAACGATACACACAAATACCAAAAGTGATTAGAGATAACTGTAATATTTTAGTTGTGTTTAATGGAGTTGATACACATACGTTGCGAAATATTCATCAAACCTGGTGCAGCGGTGACATGGATATAATTAAATTCAGAAACTTCTTTTCACGAGCGCAAGCTACTGCGCATGGATTTATAACAATAAATTTGCACGATCCTAGAACAAGATATCGTACTGGACTTGATAAAATATTTGGATAAATTAATATAGCAGCAGAGGAGGCGGGACCTCGCGAAGACGTATATTGCGTAAACAACGCGTATAATAAACTAGAAAAAATCACCAACGACAATGGAGTAATATTGATTAGAAAAATTCCATTGAGACTCTCTCAGTAAAGTGTCGACGCTTTTTAAAACCTGTCGACGCTTTTCTTTTATTTCGATCATTTGTAGGACGGCTTATTTTCGACATTTGGACGTTTTTCGACCATTGGTCTGTTCGCCTCCTATGCTGCTACCAACGATTTTCATTGGGGCAACACATTCATTATGGAGAGAGATTGCGGGGTTGTTTTGCATCTAAACCCTGTATTCTCGATGGAAAGGAAATTTAAAAAATCATTGCTCAACCTCTCAATAAACAGTAGCCAACCGAACATCATTGCATGATGCATGGTGAATGAAAGAAATGTGCTTGCCAATTAATGAGATTGTGCTCTACCTGTGGAAATCTCATGCGCATCAATAGCCCTAATGCCTGAGTGTGTCATGGAAAGCAACGTATTGAGACAATTCGGCCCATATTAGACTGATAAAAAGACAATTTGGCCCAACTTGAAAAGTCAAAATTGACTGAGAAAATTATTTGTGAACAATATTTACATAATTTGTATATTGCCATATAGTTCCAATTTTCTGTTTTAGGTAACAGAACCATATATAACTAAGAATTATTGTCATTTAGGGTCTAATGCATCAAATAAAGTGAGGTCCGCTTTTCTTTTCTAGCATTTATTTTCCTTTTCAAAGCGAGAACTATTATAAATGATATACAATAATTTGTTCCTACCAGCGAAAATGTGCACTGGTTTGAGAACAGCATTTCATTCTCAATTTAATTCGGTTTGTAAAAAGAAATAGGTTTTAGACAACAAATGGAACAAATTTCAAACAAACTAAACTATCCTGATATTCTAAATTTAAAATGTGCAGAATGTTCTTAGGTAAGATTGATCCTTATAAATTAACAATAAACTATCATGCAAACAACATATCTGTAAATAAGTAAGTTCCCTTGTGTAAGATTCTTCTCTTCTATTGAATCCAGAGTTTGTTAGAACTACACGTAATGTAAAATAGCATTAGCTGGTTGTTGTCTCATTTTCTTGGTCCATAGATGCTTCCACATTTTTAGGAGACTGTTGAAACTGATGGCATTATCAGTATACTGGCTCCAAATTCTAAAACGTTTTCCCTGCGTGGCATGAATCTACTGACGTTGGTGTCTTCTAAGTTTGCCATCAGATACCATCTTCACTTGGGGTGGTATCTTTTGTGCCACTTTGTAAGTATCATCAGCATCAGGTACAACTGGATATTACTTTTCTGCGCTTTGTGGTTCAGTCAATGGATACACAGATACTTAATTGTTTGAACTTACAAGATAAAGACACACACTATAACACTATTCCTCATAAAGTCTAAAATTATTCAACGAAGTCAGAACTGACAAACCATGCAAGCAGTAAGTATGTACAGAAGTAGGAATTGTGTACAACTAAATCAGAAATAATAAACATGCATTCGGTTTGTTTTATGTTTATACATGCCTATGCTCGACATTCATTACTAAATCGAACTTCAAGGAAATATCAATTAAAATATGCAAAACCAGTTACTATAGCCCCTTTGAAGTACGTCCATTAAAGTCTTAATTAAACACGCATCATCAGTATTAAGGGTCTTTCCACTCTTGTCGCCGAATAATAAAATTACATATCATGCAATTGATTCTAAAAGGAAGACAAAACAAGTATATATGCATTAAAATGTAATCACGAGAAAGCCGATTCAAGTATCACTATCAAAGAACGAAACTTCGAATATATGCAAGAGACCTGCATTCACATTCCTTTTTTCTACGTCAGTCATCGAGCGACGCAGCAGGTGAACAGAGAAAATGGTGGCCAGTCTTGAGTAAAATTGATGCAAGAAAAAATATACAAGGCTCTCTTTTCATGACCAATAGTACTAAGAAAAACTTGTTATTGTTCCCGTTGAGCAATTTCGTGGCTTCATTGTATTCTCATGAATCTGAAAAAATTGATTCTTATGTCTCGGAATGAACACATTATAGCTCGTATTGAAAAAATGATCTTGAATATGTAGTTATTTACTAATTAAATATACTGAAAATTAAATTTTGATTGAGCCTCTTCGATGTAGTCGAGTTGTCTATACCTTCAGCTACATTATGTGCCGAGTCTATATATAAAATCTAAGTATTTTCTAGAGGAGTACATCAAACTAAATTCTATTATTTCGTTTGTTTCAATATTAATTGATTTAACAGGCTTTGGTGTTTTTTGTCTTAGAGCATTTCCACATATTGTATTTTCTCTATTTCTTATGGCCGCCTGTAGATTTTCCAGATTGTTGTCTTTTTTAATAAGAGATGATATGATCAACAACAAAACAATCTTCAAACAAGCCGTTGCAACACTCGCGTACGCTACCGAGTGAGTTCCTGCTCCGGTGCTCTTATCAAGAGTGATAATATCCATCTCGGTGTTGTTTGGCCGTTGCGGTAACTGATTGCGCATAAAAACACCTCTGTAGTTTCGGATGCCTAGTTGTTTGGCAACATCAAGTAAATCCAAGTTTGACATGGGCGAAAAACGATAGTTTTTCAACGAATTATTCCCGGAAGTCTTAGACCTTATCCTTTTGGTTCTGGAAGTCTTAACCCCTTTCCCCGTTGCTTTTCTTAATGTCATTCTATCAGCGGTTCCAAAAGCACATAACGCCGCTGTTTTTGCAACGGCCAGTGCCTCAGCAGCTATCGGCGCTGGTATTGCAACGAGTAGTGGAAATGTACCGCCGGTTTTAGCAGTATCTTTGATGGTTCCGCCGCCAAGTTCAAGTCGTATTCCAATTTAGGATTGTTTGGCTTTATCAAAATGTTTAAGTGGACGCGATGTCAGCAATAACTTGTTTTCACTGCCTGTGATTTGACTGTTTTATAGCGTTATTGTGGTTCCGGATTTTTCACTGATGTGGATTGTATTTTTTTTAATCTGACCAGGAGGCAGAGTAACATCAACGTGATGGTACGAAGAAATTTTATGATTATAATCGTATTTTTATATTGCCGCGAGGTTACATGTTTTATATTGGTGCATCAACGATTCTCTTACGGCCACCAGCGCCTTCAAGCAACATTGCTTTGTCGCTGAGTATAACCGCGATTGCTCAGCCACCACCAGGAATAGCAGGTGGACCAGCTAGTGCTGTTGGTATTTGAGCTATACGAGTACGAAAATGTATATCAACGACAGATTGTCTGAATGAATCCAAAAGCTCAAATGAAAAGTAATATATCGGATACAGCGTTGAAAAATCACGCTGTGATATATGTAACCCGGTATCAACAATTTGGACGCGTTCCATGTACGACATTAATCGATGATACACACGTGCAACATGATTGTGTTCAAAATCCAGCAATATTTCTTGACGTCCGTTTATAGTCCAGGCAACTTCAGAAGCTCCAAATGCGTAGAATATCATTGGATTTCCTCGTTGATTATCTACTCTTGAATTTACCTGAAGCGCAATGAATATATGTCGTGGTGCTGTCCCTCCCTGCTGTGATGGTATTTGCCACGTAAACAACACAGCGGCTTTAATTGGAATGATATCTGTGGTCATTGTCAACCATGATAGCAATGATTTACCACCCTTATCCATGAAAGAAAGTAATCGCTGTTCTTCGGTAATAGATGGAGTCATTACTGGCATGCACAGTGATAATTTTGTAAATGTTACTTTTCCAGGATCAAATCTATCATGATGCCATAATCCATCGTTATCGGTGGGTTTTCTGACAAGAGTTGCTGTGTGCTTTGTGCCAAATATAACCTTTCTAACATCTCTGCAAAATACAAAATTTGAGATAATGGAATCGCGCATGAAAACTCCTCATCGCCGTTCAACATTGCTCGACGTGCAGCAAACTCCAAGTTATAATTTTCGTTTATTGACGCAAGGTTAGTTCCGGTTGCATTCATTGTTACGTTTCTGTGTTCTGGATTATCAGATGTGTCATTTGCAAACATCATTGTTGGACCGGCCGATCTTCTATAGTAGTCGGAGTATTTTGCAAGGCCTAGTATCGTCGTGGCTACGTCAACGTGCTCGAGATACGATTCAATATTTTTTCCGTCAATGCTGTATGTGGCGCTTTTAAATGACACCATAATGCCGTTGTTTACAAAACCAACTCGATCACCGATTCTGTATGCTGTATTATCTGTTTTTACAAGTCTACCTTCGACCTCGATGAATGCCTCAGCGGGTACAAAATATATACTTGTATCCTGAACTTGTAATTAAATTCGACACTGTGCGTCGGGCATACGTGCATCATAGGAATAATACTGATAATCACGAAGAGACTCAAGCGACAGGGCCGTCTTAACAAAAGCGCATTTGTTAAACCGGTTCAATTAAATCAGTATCGGTACATCAAGGACTACTCCAACAACGGATCGAAATATGGAATTTATTTCAATGTAAATAAAAAACACCTTCTCTTAAAATTGTCTGACAGCATATAATGCATAATTGCCGGAATATGTGTAGAATTAGCATATAAAAGAATCTGCTCGCACGAAGGCGAAGAAATTTGGTGTGTGTGTCTGTGAGCGTGCGTGTTCGTCTTGGAGGAGAAGGATATATAATATTGTCTATTGGCTCCAGCGGCTCCCTCAGACAGGAAAACTACATCTTATTCTCGATGGGTCAAGAACCTGATAAGCCTTCGCCATCAAAAACAGTCCTGGCATCGATTTCGCCTCTATCTGCGGCACTGAGCGCCTTTTGACCATCCGCCTTGCCACTGCTGCGGGTCCTATCAACATGCTCAGTGTCAAATCCCCCACCCGAACGTCTTCAGAAGAGCAAAATGATCAGTTATATGGTCAGTTGCACAAACAGATCAAAGGATGCCATATAGACGAAACCACTTATTATCCTTGGTGACTTTAATGCCAGAGTAGGTGCGGACCACGAGTCATGGCTTACCTGCTTTAGACATCATAGCACTGAAAAGAGCAAAGGAAACTGCCAGAGACTGCTGAGGCTGTGCACTTACCATGACTTGTGCGTTACAAACACATTATTCAAAGGGCCCCGAGTGGCCGAGTGGTCTATAGCGCTCTCCGTTACGGATCACTGCCATCTCACCTCTGCCTGCGTGGGTTCGAGTCTAGGATTCGACCAATGTGGGTATGTGAGAAAGCTTGCCAGTAGTTTCTCGAGGGTCGGTGGTTCTTTCCGGGGATTTCCAGGGTTCTTCCTCCACCATTAATACTGGCCGCCATGTATAGCCTATCGTGTGCTGAAAAATGTCGTTCAACCCTACAACAACAACACATTATTCAAGTGTAAGCCACAACACAAAGTATCATGGAAACACACCAGGTCACATCGCTGCCACCAGCTCGACTTGGTCATCACTAGGTGTTCTGCCCTGAACAGCATCCTCTCCACGAGAAGCTATCAGAGTCCAGACTGCGACTCAGACCACGCCCTCATGGGCATCAGGGTGCGTCTACAGCTACACACACTACACCGTTCCAAACCAAACGGTCGCCCTCGCATCAACATTGTGCAGATGTCGGTCCCCTACAGTGAAAGTATGTGTATATATATATATATATATATATATATAGAGAGAGAGAGAGAGAGAGAGAGAGAGAGAGAGAGAGAGAAAGAGAGAGAGAGAAATAGAAAGAGAGACAGAGACAGAGACAGAGACATTGAAAGATAATGATATGGATTCATCTGTATAAAACTTACTACTGATCAACAGTTACACTGAAAGATAAGAAGGGAATGAGCCTTGAGGAGTTTCGTATTAATGGACATGATAAATACCAGTTATATTTGGGCATACAACTTGTTACTGGAAGAAGATTAATACTTGATAATAGTCACTGTTTCCTCGACATCAATATTACTAGTCAACAATCGATACAGAGTTAGGGATTTTGTATTCTAATATTTTATATTGTTGATGGCTATTTACTGCAAATTCCGTTCCATCCAACCTACATTTCTTGACAGAACGGGTTATGCTGGTTTTTATCTTTGTATCATAAGTTTCAATAACTGCAGGTTCATATAAGTTGAACGTACATCATCTCATCGCGTTTCGTTCTGATGTAAACTGTCAGGCCATCAATATCCCTTTCAGAAAGATACATATGTCATCCATCAGTAATGATCACTGGTTAAAAAACATATTGCCGGGGCACTAATTTGACAACTTCTTTGAACTTTCACAAAAAGGTCAATTCTTTCAACGTAACATAGTCTTTTGTCTATGTATTGTCAGCATTGCGCTGAGTTAGAGAAAAAATCTGAGCCACTAAAGTCATTTGAATCAGTACATCCGATAGCCACAATGTGAAACAATAATTCACGTAACAATGTTTATAAAATCATGTTGACAGTGAAAGGAGATATTTTGGTTTAATTGAAATGGATACGTTTGGAATAAATAAAGAGAAGGAGAGGAACGGGTCGCCATCTTCGTTTTGACCCAAGCTTTTATTTTTTCTAAATGTTAAATAGGTGAAGGTATTAACAAAGACTGCTGCAGTCTTGTTAGAAATAAAAGCAGATGGTGTTTGAATACTACTCGTGTCTCCTCCTCTTCATTTTCGATCCTGGTATCCGTTATTTTATTAGGCAACCTGGATGGTTAGCTTTTCATCCTCGATTTGTACTCGTTCAGAGACGGCTTAGTTGTTTGGTCTAAGTTTTCCAGTGAACGTCCTGAGGACTTCGCTGTATTTTTCCTTTTTTTACAAATCGTTGATATTAGACAACAGTTGTAATTCTTGTTGTAAAATTGATATCTCGTCGAAATTAGCATTGAGATGTAAATACTGTGTCCGTTGCTAGAGTTTCACCCATCGTTTTTAGGGTTCTAAAGATAGTTTTTGTCTTTCCTTGAGATTTCAAGCTACGCATATGATTTCTTTTCATAATAAGTTTCATTTTATCTCCTGATGATGCCTCCGAAAAGTGACACGGAAATGTATCCTAACAATGGGGCAGCCATTTTTTGCTTGGGTCCTAACAAAAGGGTAGACATCCTTGTTGAACACGAATAATTTTCTCATCATTTTTGGGCTTTGTTTCTTTCAATATTTGGCGAAAAACCTTTTCGATGTTTTTTCTAAACACTCTTTCTGGTGTTTGAATAAAGGTACGGTTACTTAGAAGACATTTAAACAACATTCACCCACGGTAACATCATTTCTTGAGGAGCTGTTGAAGGAGTATTTTTCTCATTGGTGGATTGGATTAAGTAGGCAACGACACGCCCCAATGTTTGGCGAAACAAGTATGCACCCTTTTTCATTGTTCATTTTGGCAGTAGAGGTGTGTGCACTTTTTCAGTGTTACATCCTTTCTTTCAAATGAAAAGCAAACGTGAATTACCTTTCATACGTCTTCTTTTTTAAACGAGTTTTCGTTGCGCCATCAAATTGGGAAAGACTCGTGTCAAATCGTCATTGTGATGCTGATGAATCCATTTACTTGAAGAAACCGAGAGGTCCAGGCAACGAGAAAAAAGTAAAGATGAAGAAGAACCCTGACTATGAATACATTCAAAATGAGAGACAAAAAAGGAAGAAGACGATAATGTACTTTTGTGATGTACTTTTTCTCCCATGCTTACATATCTAGTCATAAACTCGAACCCATGCTGGCAAGGCATCGGTAATGACGAATGCTTTAAACCACACGACCACCAGCTTCCCCTGATATTGGAGTGAGTGAACCGTAAAACAATTTAATATTAGGACAATCATATCCCTCTCTTAATGTAATTTGTCGATCAGCACGAGTGTCATTTGGAATAAAATGAATGATATACCCAACATTTTAAAGCTGATTGCCAATACCACTGTGAAGTTTCCAACTTCTTTTATCACATCTGATGCTAACAGAATACACCCAAAACAAGAATTTATCACGATTATGTTCTAGCCCCTGTAGAATGATAATATAATTTCTGGGATACATAGCCACAGAATAAGAAGGGAAAAAACCCAACATAATTTGTGTTAAGCTTGATAAACTAGAAAAACTAAGATTCAGAACACTATTTAGTCACATGCTGATTTTTTATTTTCAGTCAGTCACACATCAGTAGTTCATATTTGGGTTATTAAATATTTACTACTGATTGAATACGATGAGCGTTGAAAAGCACCCATTACGGATGTTTCGATAAGACAGTTAGTTGCCTATGGTGGGACAGTCTCACTATCGAAAGGTTTACGAAACGTAAATATTCTACCTCTTCGATTACAGAAAACAATTGTTCAATCCACTTGTGAAATAAATCGGCAGAGAATTTTGCAAACGTTTGATTTGTCCTTACTAACCATGCAATGCAGATCAGCTGATCGGTAATATATTAGGCAATGAAAAAATATTAAGTACAATTCTTTACTATGATAGAGCAATAGAAAGATTGGCTTATTGAATGCCCATTACATGGAAGAGTCAAAAGTACGGTATATAGTTATTTATGGATTATTTATGTTATCATATTACCTTATTTCAGGCGGGGATTCAACGTTTAAAGTTTTAAACTTAACACACGGTGTATGATCAACGCATGACTGACACTGTCATAGGTCTATTGAAGAAAATAGTTTGTATCAGCTTGAATGACTAAGCTACACTTTAAGGTTGTGTCATAAGACCTTCACACTAAATTTCGTCTACATCAGTTATGACTGCTAAATAAGACAGCCGATTTTTTAGTTCAACTTATATCTTCAGAAAGTTCTTTTCCGTTAGCATCGAGAAAATCGAGTCCAAATATTTGTGACAAGAGAACAGGTAAATTTGTTGTGTTTTATTATAATAGTGCAGCATTTCCATCCTTTAATAGTTTCAATAATTAATGGTCTGTAAAAAGTAATCTTTAAAAATTATAATTTCCCCTATTAGGATAGAAGGCTCGATATTCAATCTAGTTCAAATTAGGATTACTTTAATTTGATGAAGAGATCAATCCAGTAAAACATTCATTACACAAATATAATCATTATTGTATAATCCTCAGAGGTGTTTGTACTTAAATGACAATCAAATCGCATTTGTTTTAGATTCCATAGTCAAGAATTTATGTGTGTTAAATCAAGTTTTTGAGCTTTAATTTTACTGACATAGATTTTGAGCAGCTTTGAACTAACATGGTTTTAAATAGTGACACTATATTTTGTTTCAACAGAGATAATAGGTGTGCACCGTTTCAATACGTTATATGCTTGAATGTATTTGTAGAACTACGATTATATTTGTTTAAGGTTGTTGCGTCATGGAGAGGCCATTACTATTCCTACAATTTCTATTCATACTGTTGGTGGCTAGTCACGTGGCTTATGCTTGCAGCTGCAAGAGGCTCATGTTGGAGAAATCTTAGTGTCCTGAACGTAACAAAACAGGTTGGTGAAAATATATATAAACGTGATAGATTCACACTTTGACATTAATAAGAAATCAAGAAGAATTATAACACTTTTGCTGATGATCATGTTATTTCTGTGGAAAAGGAAACAATGAGACTACTACTTAATACGCTTCTATTGTTGATAACGATCTACAACTATAAATATTAATTAAATATTTTTCTCCTATACATTGATTATTTCATGCTACAGGTTTTAATAAAATAGCTATATGTCCACGACCACTTTAACTAACTCATATTATACGATACTCTATTGCAGACAGTGACTTGTAGGCATGTAACAACATAGTTAACACAATGATGTTCTTGTAGCCTTTATTAAGAAATGTACACAATAATCACGTACTACATACAAAATCTTAATCGTAATTCGAACTGTGGAAAATACACAACAGAAAGAAAATATTGAATATTTATATTTCAGCTGTATTGAGATAAATGCTACAAGTCTGCATATAAAGCGAAGTAAACGTATTTCAAGCATATTGATACATAATAAATAAAAATTATTACCAAATGAAATGTTTATGCACAATGACTAAACGGAGGCGAGTAACCAATCAAGACAATGCAAAGACATGAACCTGATCTTTTTCAGTTTCATTACATCCTTAATACATATACACGAAGAATGGTGTACTTGATACCAGCGAAATGATTGTTGATTTTATCAGCGGATGCACAGGAAAAATCTGTTCTATACCGACTTTACACAACATTTGCAAATAGGTATTATATTTGTTTTCTCCACTGTATGCATTTGATAGAACTGGCTCTAATCGTAAGCAGGAAATAAATTCTCAGCATTCGAGTGTAGTTACATTTAAATATTAATGCCAAACCTAATTATTTGTCATGGAAGTCTAAAAATCTTAAAACTGAAGAACATAAGAAAGCATTATGGCAAATGAAGCTTTCCAACAAATTATAATTTCACAATGTGATAATTAGTGCAAAAATCATGATGATGATTTCGAAATTGGGAAAGGTCATGAAAACAAATCTAGATAACGACGATAGGGTCGTCATTAATACAAATCATCCCTTGATTTTCAAGTTAAGAGTCCATACTATTTGCCAAAATAACGCTATATTCATGCAGGAAAAGCTCTGACTCTTTCAAGGTGAAGTTAAAGAAATTGCAATTATTATGTTTCTTTGATTCAGTGGTCACGGCAACTGTCAAGAAGTTTGTGACAGGTTCAGATCATTACGGCAATTTCACTACAGATCCGAATTCTCCCGGTGGAAAATACGAGATGTATCTGAACCAAACATTCAAGGTGAGCACATTCGCCGAGTTATATAGAAAAGGATTCCAGGCACGTAAATGTTCAGATATTTAAGAACACTGTTTCAATTTGTGGCTATTTTCTTATCTACCTTTCCCTTTCCGAATACAAGATGCTAGTTGATTTTTACATGGTGCATATTAAATAGAATAACAGTTTGCTGTCATGGGGAGCTTTATGAGCTCTTTTGATTTTATTACAATTTAGACTTTTTATTTTTGCGGGGTTTTTTTCTCTTTTAAAACATGCTCATCTTTCATCTGTATTGCAAACACTTGTTTTCTGTATTTTTACTATATTAATTGATAGGGTGACAACTTTGAACACATTATCCGTGAGTTTTATATAGACTTACTCTACATACCATATATATATATATATATATATATATATATATATATATATATATATATATATATATATATATATATATATCAGATATGCAAAGGTTCATTATATATGTAAGTAGAGTATGGTTCCATTTGCATATAATATACATTGTCCTTGCAAGGTCCGTTATTTGTTAATCAGATAAACTGTGCTTCGGTAGTTTTTAGCATTGGAAAATGACTTATAATTTCATTGCCAAAATATATGCAGCAGATTCCACGAGACTCGTGTGTTGATGCTATACGTTAAGGCATAATTTGGATTGGGGGTACTAACAACACGTGTCTCAATCCAGTCTCATCTGCACGAATCAATTACACACCTCTCATTACTGTTATCAGGAAGACAGTGATACATGGCCCATAGTATGTTGTGTTTGGTGTAATTAATGATATGACTTGAACGAAGCTTTTCGTTTTAAAATTGGTATAAACGAATAATATGAAATACTGAAACTGAATACTAAATAGTACAGAAGTGTAAATAAATATAAATTATGTTCAAGTGTTGAAAATCCCAACCTTTATTTCGTAAGATTTTAAAGAAAGTAAATTTTGTTGCTTGTTCGTAATAGTAGTTCACCTTTATAATTTCAGAATGTGACTATTCCATTAGACACGGACAATGGCGTTTTCTTTATGTATTTTCCACCACAAAGTTATGTATGTGGCCGTATATTCAACATAAACAATACTTATATTTTATTTGGTAAGAATTACTACTTTGAAAACTCAATAAATATTTCAGTATTCAGATAGCTAGGTTACCATTCCTATCCTTTGCGTCTTCAAGGCACTACGATAAACACAATCACCCTCACACACACACATTAGAGAGAGAGGGAGAGATTGACATATACAGAGAGACAGACTATCTAAGGAATTTTCTTTCTTTCTTAGTTAATTCACTGATTCCTTTGTTCCTCAAGGTTAAATATAATACTATAAACATCCTCTAAAAACTATACTTTACATTTGATAAAGGTATACCGCTCTGGTGGCCTAGTGGTTACAGCGTCCGCCCCAAATGCGAGAGGTCTTAGGTTCGAACCCCAGCCGAATCATACCAAAGACTTACAAAAATGGTACTAACAGCTGCCTCACTAGGCGCTCATCATTAAGAGGTTAGTGTTAGGACTGGTCGGGCTGGTAAGAGGATAATGAAACTGCGTGGGACATCATGGTACATGTCTGCGGCATGATGCCCCATGGTTAGAGATCACTGTAAACTGCCACACGGCAGACATCATATCGATATGACTGAAAATTTTTTAAAGCCTCATTAAAAATCTAAATCACACACAAACACACACCATTTGATAAATGAATCTAAATTATTCCTGGTATAGGTAGTCACCACAGCCACCATTTCTTATTTTCACTTCTCCATGAACTACATATGTTTTCTAAATAAATTAACACACATGGATGGAAAATGGATGCTTTATAAATGTATATGTGTAATAAATCGGTATATTGTATGACAAGTATTGATTCTCAATCAGTGTAACTATGTGGTTTTGGTAGATGTTTCCATTGTTAGTTTTCCCAAATGCAATCTTGACAGTACTCTTATAACGTATATAAAAACAATCTATTTCTTGTGTAAAACATACACATTGCAAACAATAACCGCTTATAAATGATTTAGTAAACTAGACCTTAGTTCAGTAAAAGAAGAACGAGTGCTGGGGAATATAACCATCGAAGAATGAAGCCCCAAAAATTGCCCCTTGTAATCTATTTCTCAAGTGGGAATGATACATTTGTATCTGACGTTTGTTGATATATTTTACAAGCAGGACAAAAATCTAATATGGAATAAAAAAGGGAGCTAGAGTTAAAAACTCGTATAAATAACGAAGGAGAAATGCACTGCATAGATATTACATATACAAGAGACTATGTGAACAGTGCATATAAAACCATAAGAATAAAAGCTATGTCGAAAAATATAAAAACGATTGACTAACACATAGATGGAATAATTGATAGAAATATAGATGGGTGGAAACATAGCGTGATAGATAATGGATAAATAATCGATAGTTTTTATATATAATGGTTATTCCGTTATTTTCTATTTTAGGATGGGTGGACTGGCGAGGTGATTTTCGTAGCAGTACGTGTGACATTACAATACCCATGCTTGAAGCCGTCGGCAATACAACTATAATGGATTTTCTACAGGGTAATCATCAACCTAACTGTACAAATGTTTAAGAGCAGTTTAGCAAGATGATTCGTTGACGTAGTGAGAATATAAAAAAATAAAAATTGTATCAAACTGAATAATCGTTTTATCACACTGATCTTGCTATCTCTCTCTCTCTCTCTCTTGATATATATATATATATATATATAT
The DNA here is from genome assembly GCA_028554795.2 of Sinohyriopsis cumingii. Taxonomy (NCBI): domain Eukaryota; kingdom Metazoa; phylum Mollusca; class Bivalvia; order Unionida; family Unionidae; genus Sinohyriopsis; species Sinohyriopsis cumingii. The sequence goes on from CM068829.1 coordinate 47,174,410, forward strand.
ATATATATATATATATATATATATATATATATATATATATATATATATATATATATATTCTTATGTCACGTGTTTAGGCTCGAATAAACAGTGACCCAAAGAAGAATGAAAATAACAAGCTTTGAAAAGTACAATAATTTACGTCCCTGGAAAATTCTGCACAAATGAAATAATACGAACTTACTTAAGGATCAAATCAAAAAAATAATCCAAGAATCCAAGATAGAAGACGATGACGTATACTGCAATTAGTAGTGTTGAAGTCTATAGTTCCTTGTGGAAATAAAAAGTATCACCCCGGTTTTGGAAATCAAAATACATTTCTTAAAAGAACTGTCTTTGATTAAGAATCTCAAATGAGCACATGTATTTTCCAGAAAAATAAGAGAATTAATCCTTTTGAATCCAAGCAATTTAAAATAACTCCAAACAGCACAACATGCGAATTCCAGTTTAACAGTCCAGCTTCTACTGAGAATAACTCTCCAAAACAGAGGTTATCTCGTATCCTAAAACGTAAACAAGGGGTCACATGATCATCTTCTCAAACATTTTAGGAACTAGGTACTTGATAAAGATCACGTCTACCCAGTATGGCCTTGACGAAAAAGCAATCATTTTACTATAAGAAATAAATAAATGTTTACGTCTTAAACCCAAAGTCCCATCATGATCTCGACAACGACCAATCATTGTAAAAAAGTAGAAAATGTTTACTGACTGAAACAAATTTTGAAACAAGGTCAGTATTTAGATCAGCACCTGGTGTTTGTAAACTAACAGTCAAGGTCAAACTATTTTCTGGAAAAAAGTATCATCTCTAGTGAATAAATTTACATTACAATATCATATAATGAAAAATAAAAAACTTACTATATATATATATATATATATATATATATATATATATATATATATATATATATATATATATATATATATATATATATATATATCGGTGTGTGTTTGTGTGTGAATGAGTGTGAGTGTGTGTGTAACACATACATACAAATTTAATATTAGCAGGCTGCTTAAACTATTGGTATAAAATTGCTTTAACAATATTGTCGATATATGAAACTGCAATGGCGTATGACTTCGCATAGCAATTATGATATAGATAAATTAAAATTTGTCTGTGCCAAAAATCTTAAATGTGAACATGCACCAAGTAGTCTAGAGAAACCATGTAAATATTCATATATGTACTAATCATATATATACACTTCCTATTTACAGTGGTATGAGAGTGCAATGATAAAAAGTTGTAACGTCATGTCGAGACGAGAAATGCTTATTGTAAATTCCTTCCTGACGCTCCAAATGTTTACTGTATTTTGTCTATTGCTTTGTGGTGCTTTTGATTTTAATCCGTAACAATGGAATAAAACATATTATTTGTAAATATGGAAACGCCCGATGGTTTCGATCCCTCTTTTTCTCTTTCGTTGTGCATGTCAGTTTGACACCAATTAACCAAGAAATTTTCTTACAAATTAGTCAGGAAATTCCACTATAATTCGTAAGCACACATCTAGTTAAATACGCATTACTTGGTGCGACGTTCCAGTGCTTGCAGTTTAGTGGAATTTCCAGTTGAATTCTCGATTGAAAGCAAATGATTGCTAACACTGTTAATTAGTATTGCACTTATATAACTTTCCAATTCATTTAGCTTGTCATATAGTTCATTATTATTATTATTATTATTATTATTATTATCCAATACACTTAATTGTGACTGATATTGCATGTTGCATCAATGATTAGTCTTTTTTCTTAGTAAGATCACTAATTAATAATGTTTCCCCATCCACAATATTCATAACAACAGCAGACAAAATAGTGTGTATACGGAGTAAGTGCAGAATATTGTGCTCCGTATAACAGATATTACCTTTTTGGTAATGGGTAAGCTCATGCAATCGGTTGAGGTGAACAAGATTTTCTGGACGGTTTATAAGTACATATTTAAAACAAATTGATTATCCTTCTCATTATGCATAGTTTCATATTAACTTGTTATATTTCTGGTATGAATTTTTTTAATTATAAATATATATCACCTAAGCTGAAATCGAACTTCATTTATACCGCCAAACCCAGCATTAACAACATTTTCATACTGTTTTGCATGCTTGCACATTGGCTTATTTGCAAGTATACAGTCAAATATTTCTGATGTAGACATATATATTAGTTGCTTTCAGGCATAATAATAACATTGTGTAATAATTTTCTTCTAATTTTACATTATGGTAAGTGTTTATAATAGCATGCTGCATTATCCACATCAGCCACATTATACTGATAACACGAGATATTACTAATAACAGGAATCAGCCTGTCCTAGTGATCACACAGTCGGCATACAAGCATACAATAATACATACATACATACAGGTTTTGATATTGAGGATATTTGGCATTGAAACAACATAATGTGTTATCGGGTAACATCCATCTCACTAACATTGGGTAACGTTAAATAAAAGTCCTTATTCATAACTCTAGGTCCTTCTTTCCGAGAAGCCACTCGATGTCAAAGGAGTTTCCAAATGTTCCAAAGGAGGACTGATGTGATTGTTGCTGCCGTGACTTGCTTTACTGTATTTGCCAACTTTACGTGTTCTACAATCGAGAATGGCTTCGATATCAAATACTTCGTCTTTCTTTTTGCGCCATTATGTAACGTGGCCAAGAGAAATGTACATTTTAACACACTGCCGTTCATGTCATACAATTTATAGACGAAGCGATACAATTCAATGGGCCAGTTCGGTAAATAATCAATAATCAATCGATCAATCGGCTACTTCACGTCTTCGGGGGCACGTCCGATACCCCAATGATAATAGTGACAACACGATGATATACCCGAGTGTGCTGATGTGTAAAATATTCCCACATGAGTGAAAAATGTATGTGCTTTTGGTCAATTATTTTTAAAATATTGGTTCAGAAATTGGGTACACTTGTTTGTTTGTCATTTGAGTGGGTGACGACCACTTTGTTCAGCACCAACCTTAAGGCTCGTGCTAACTCGTAACTCGTTTTTGAAGTCAAGGGAACAACACATGCGAAATTAGATAACACGTCGATGGCACAAAAATATTTGTAAGCATGATTGTACGAGGCTAAAGAAGAGACAGAAGATAAATCGGCTTGTCATGATCAATACCATCCACTTTGGTTTGACTTCTGCAAAAATATTTGTTGAATGGGTTTGTGTAATGTGTAGTCGATTGTTCTTGTAACCATCGTTGCACCTAGGGTAAATGTATACTTTTCAATTTGGTTCTATCAGCATCCTAATTTTTTTAACTCCTCCAAAACACGCAAGACGGTCAGGATTGTAGAAAAGGCTTCTTAAAAGGTACTCCATGATGGTTTTGTTTAATACGTTATCCACTCTTTGCCGATGCTACTCCTACTTTCATGTGGATTGTAGATGGCCTGGGCGTGTCCAGCGAGCCACAACGATGGTTGCAAATGATTCACTTTTCGCTTAACTTCTTGTTTGACTTCTCTCTTCCTTTCTTTCTTTTTTGAATCTACCGGAGAAGGAGTTGACATCGTCTTTCTAACCCATTCTTTTAAATATTCTTGTTGGGGAGTGGAGAAGCTGTCAACAAGGACGCTGCATTCTTGCCATAGATGGGAACAGACGGTGTTTAAAACACTTTTCTTGTATTCTTTTCTTCATTTTAATCCTGTTGGCTGCGTCGTTCTCGGCCACTTTGAGTGGATGGTTTTTCATCATCGCTTTGACATCGTTTATATTTGGTTTAGCTGTTTTGTCTAGAGAATGTGCTGAAGAAGTTGCAAGACTGGCAATACTGATGCGTTTCTCCATTCCTGAAAAAAAAACCGGTGCGATTCATCAAGGATTGTAAATTATGTTGTAACTATGACATACCGGTAATATTAGAAATAATATGTAAATGAGGTACCAACGATGGAGTTCCATCTATTGTTTGAAGGACACAAACATTATCAATTCTTCTTCCATGAGATTCCTAAGTTTATTTATGACATCTTTTCAGAAAAATTTTTTTTATATCTTTCCCTGATTCCGTTTAAAAGTGGCACTGCAACGGATCCTAAAGCAGGAGCAGTCACTTTGATCAAGGGTCATATTAACAGCGGCAAAAATCCTCCACGTTGAACCAGCATTGTTTTCTTTTGACTGATAAATATTGTCTTTTTCACCATTTGGGGAAAAATATTTCGATGTTTTCCAAATGTTCTGTTTGATTTTTGGACAAAGGTTCTGTTCCTTTCAAGATATTCAACGAACATTCACACATGGTATTCATTATTCTTAGAAGCTGTTGGAGTGAGGGTTTTCTCGTATCAGGGATTTCGTCAGCACTGACAATACGTCACAATGTTTGGCTAAAGAAGGAGGCAGCTTTTTCCCATTTCTGGCAGAAGAATGGTGGTGTGCACATTTTGTGGGTGACATCTTTTCTTTCAGGAGTAAAACCACTAAAGTGAATTGCGTTCCACACGCCTTATTTATACTAGAATGCATCTCTAATTGTTATTGGCACCTCTGGTCATCTTCATGGTTGGTTCCATTCGACATTGAGGTGCTTTCAACTGGATAAATCGTGCCAGGTTTTGCTTGGATCAATTCAATACACGCTTTGACACATCTCTTCCATGTTGACATCTGTTGGTGGAGAAGAAAACGTTTTAGAAACGCGTTTCCATTTTGTCGTTAAATCTGGAAAGACCTTTGTCAGATCGGGTTTGGCTGGTACCATAGGGTACGACAACGTCGTGGAGGCCAGGCACGACAATGCCACCAAGGGACGTAGTTTTGCGATGTACATTTGGGATGTACTTATGTGTCCGAGCAAAAGCAGCTCTCTTTCTGGTATGAGCTGTTTTCCTATCGGGACTTTTCATTTTCTTTGAGTGTGTTTTGATCGTACATCCCATCTTCTTTGAATTTTTTGGGTGATGATATTTTCTTAAGGACTACATGGGCATTAGGATGCCATATCAAAACGAACCAATGATGACAACTCCCAAATGTGCCACCTCTCCAAGGTATCAAACTTCCTTGGGGGTTTTTATCGGACGGGGGGAGGGGCTGACTATCGACTATCGGATCAGTCAGTTGTGACAAAATTACTTTATGTTTGTAAAGAAGCGCTTGGTTTGAGTAGGGATGTGAGTGATGTCCGTCTTGGCGCTAGTTTTGAAACATAATTACGAACCCTCATATATTTCGAAGTAGTGGGTTGAAATCCATTCGTAAATAGGCATGAGGAGTTTCGCATCGTCATATTTGCTTGTGCTATTTGACTTTTAAACAAGACCACATAATCAGCAGTGATATTTATTTTACGATATGCATTTAATTTCATTAAATAATAATAATAATAATAATAATATCATTTGAATGATATTGGAATTTCGATGATTCGCTTTGTCTGTAAACCAAAGTGTAACGCTTTGTTCATCTTCTAACATGTCATTGAAGACTACCAGATGTGTTTGACTCGTGTCAATTACGATCCCGTCGTCTTCGGGAGAAATGCCTTCCACATACACGATTAATTCTCTTTGACTTTCTTGAAGTAGCGTGCAAGCCGATTTCCACTCTTTATAATACTACAGGATACATTAAGGTCAACGATTCAACAAATGATCGTCGTGCTTATGGAACATTTGACATATTCATGAACCACTCGATACAGTAATCGACATGTTAAAAGGATAACGAAGATACTGGTTATCTCAACCTTGAAGATCTAACTTTTCGTCAATGGCTTTGAAAGTGGGGGTTGAGTAATAAAGTGTTGCCATAGAGAAGGTGTTCTAAATTTTGAGAATGACACACCACACGAGAAACTGTTTACTTTCAGAACACGTGTATTAAGTGTTTTAATTGACACAAATATTAAAATATAAAACCAGCTTAGAGACAAAAAAATATGTGCATCAAATAAAATAGAAAGCAAATTTTCCAGAGCGGAATACAAACCACATACTGGAAAAATGGGTTGCCCGGAATTTTAGGGACATGCTTAAATCTTCTTTATTTACGCTGTGGTAGAGAAGCATCGATATGAAAGCACACGGCTTTTAACATAATGCATATCTTGTGCACATTTAAAGGTGTAGGTGCCATGATGTATTTGCAGTAACTGTTCATAAATAGTCCACAAAGAATCAAAACCCATTACACGTTATCTATAGCACACAAACTAACTGTCGTCAACAATTCCTTGGAAACACTTCTTGTAAAAGATTCTGGTAATCCTCTAAGAGTTGAATATTGCAAATGACTTCATTCTACGGATTCTGTTTCAACAGTACTGATAAATCTCGCGTAACAAGCTTTCATACGCTTTCTTGTATTTGCGATAGAAATGGTGTCCGCAAATAATCAGTAATTTTTATTTATCGTCGCATGGTGGTGGCCAATAGCGTAGTTTATATTTGTGATATAAATAGTATTTTTCTCATGAAATGAGCATCGTTTAAAAATCGAGGAATGATTCTGAAATTGCTTGTCACTTGTGGCTTCAGAATCCCTTTCTAAATCGGTTATATTAGCTTCATTGGCGTTTTCTGAATGTGCTCTTAAAAATTAGTCCATTGATGGGAAATAACCACACGTTTGCTACGCTGTAAATGATATCCACAGGATAAGTCAGTAACCTACACACAGTTTCTTCTTGAAGAGGTAAACGTTTCTCGTAGTCCTCTAGGTTTGATGTTATGTCGTTTAATATAACACATACCACTGTCACTTTGCATGTAAAAGGCGTAGCATTCCAAATCTCTTTAGCAGGTAGTAGGTGAATGTCTGTCCATTTAAAACTTTCAACAAAATGAAAGCTGCTATAATATATTCGTGTGGATGACTGGTTTAGAAGAAATGTATCTCCAGCATTAGTGACATTGGCCATTAAGTGAATGAATTGTTCCTAAATATGATGAAAGTACTGTCATGAAAAATATTGTTCCGTGCATACTGTGAAAAATTGCAATACCCATTTTGAATCCCGAAGTGCAGGAAAATAGAAATTCAGATCAGATACAACACAGATACAAAGACTTATGATAATGACTTCATTCATACAAGGTTTGGACAAGCTAATTTACCAAACATTCTATTTCTTTAAATCAGTAACTTTGATGACAGCGGCTTTCCAATTTCTTCTATTTGTACACATTGCGTGGTCTGTGTGGAAAATGGTGCTGGTGAAGCTGAATATTATGTTTCAGTACAAAGCAGCTGTATGTGTGTGATTTTGGAATTTTAACGTAGCTTTAACAACTTTTCAGTCATATCGCTATGATGTCTGTTGTGTGACAGTTTATGGTGATGTCTAGCACTGGGGCATCATGCCGCAAACATGTAGCACGATGTCTCACCCAATCACATTATCCTGACACCAGACCGACCAGTCCTAGCAGTAACCTCTTAGCGCTTATGGCTAAGTGAGGCACCTGTTAGTATCATTTCTGTAAGTCGATGGTATGTTCGATATTGAACAATTATTCCCTCTTTATGACAATTCTTATCATTATAACTGAGACAGATTTTGGTGGTCTACAACATGTCAGTTGAATATTTAACTTTGTAGCAAAAATTGAAAAGGAGTGCATTATTTAGAGTCAGACAAACACTATACCTACAACCATATCTTTAATAGAATGATGACACTTTTTCACTGTCATAAATTGGACTGTGATATTTGGTCAGTTTCAGCATTTCATGACTTTTTTATTCCACTATTTCTGGCAGCAGTTGTATTTGCATTATCCCAGCACTTTTCTGATATAAGGTGGGAGATTATGTTGTCGGGTTTGTAATGCCATGCAGCTTCCCCTACCCTTTGAAATATAATTGGTGATGGTTTTCGGATGTGTACAACATTTTCTTTTTCTTTTTATACAGCCTCTGTGGATCGGACTAATGTAGTTGGTGTGGCTTTCCTTAAATTTAGAAACAATTACATTATTATAGGACTAATCGAGACTAGTTTAGCTGCCTTAATGTGCAATTAGAAAGGCATGTAATTTCATTCCCTCATCATGACATAGCCAGTAATGTGTTGAAAGTACCATTGAAAACCAATGATTATTGATTTTAAGTTCATTGTTCTCAACATTTGCTAGCCAGCCACATGTAACCACCAACCTACATCATTTCATCCTACCTGAATTTGGCATTAATCTACCTCCTTATGAATTGTTTATTTAATTGTCGAGGGAAGAGTACAAAATTAATAATGGTTTGTTTCAAACAAAAACATTTGAATTAATTAACAGCTGAAATTAATGGTATTAAGGTTAATTACATCCCATATTTTTCAATGAAAATTAAAGGCTGTGAAACCACATATATCGAGTTATGCTTTTTCGAATTGCATAACTGTCTCATAAGTCGGTGAGTAAATGTACTTTTAAAATTGTCATATTATAGTTGTCTGCACTGCGGTACATTTATGCATTGACTTTGCTTCTTTACTTCTGAATTGAAAGTGGATTATGATGCAGGAAGATCAGATTATCCATTCATGTTACAATGTATATTGCACTGCACATAATTTATAAGTATTTTAATCGCATGCAAAATGTTTTTATTATTCCAGATACTACGGTAATGTGTGTGACTGTGTAGTGAAAGATTCCATCAACTTTCTAGATGACATAAATGGCAAAAAAAATGCAAGCATTGCTTAGCACTCAGTTTTGTTCTATGAGAACTTGAACTTTTAAATATAAGAGTCAAGGGCCAGTGATACAACCATGAAAAACCAATCTGAAAAGTGCATTAGACATAAGGGTTCATTTGGATTAAATAAGATTATTATCTGGTAAAACTCTGTACAGGTAGCCATGTACGTTTTTTATTAAAGAAAGGCGTTTTTCCATTTGTTATTCTACGCTTTAGTATAAATATTTTAATTCCTATTTTCAAACCAGGTGCGGTACAAAGACAAAATATTTAATGAGTGTAGAAGCAAAAAGACGCACACCCTGACCCCTGTTTTCTTTTTCTTGCTAGTATTCATCAAAAATTGCTTTTTGATAATTCAGTTTCCTTATTGTAGTAAATTAGTGTCAGTTACATTTGGTTTTTTATAGGGGGTACTATTTCTTAAAAGCATCTTATTTTCCTCACCTCATGCAATTGTAAGCATACAGTAACTGCAAGTGTCGTTCGCTGCCTTGGAATTGATTTGCCAGATCAGCTAGACGAGAGTAGAAAAAGTAAAGACTGTATAGTATCTAAGTGCTAGTATTACTAAAAATTAAAGAAGAGATAACGAAGTGACCTGGTAAAATTAGTTTAATGATCATTTACAAAGATCCTTTATTCAGATGAAATTGCTGTTAAAAATACTAGTTTGTAAACATTGCATATTGTGCTCTTGTAATTGTATAACTTAAGATTCACCCTGTGTTGTAATTTCTCTAACATTCAAAGTATAAGATACTTTATAATGTTAAAATTTAAATCCTTCTGATAGCACATCCCATTTTATCCTGTCACGTTTAATTTAAAGGAACAATAGTTAAGGCATATAGCAGCAGAGAGGGTGAACAGCCTCTAATTGGTTCACTCTCCGTTTCGCAAAATAAGCCCTCTTGGAAAATCGCAAAACAATCACGATTGTTTCAGTATCCGGTATGAGACAACCCTGTCAACGAACTTAATATGCTCAAATCGACTTACACAGCCTATCGCTGATCACGAAAAATCTCAGGAAAAACACGATCGCGTCGGTGCGAAGTTGAGAACCCACCCTCTCTGCTGCTATTAATTAAAAATTGTATCAAGACCAATTCGATATCGTGTTCGAGGATCATGTAAATTTATCGTGATAAATCCATACGGGGATATCTGAGCTTGGCTAAATAAATTTTTTAATTAGGTAAAATCCATATCACCGCTGCACCATGTCTGGTGAATATTTCGTAACGTGTGAATATCAACTCTGTTATACACCGCTAAAATATTACAGTTATCCCTGATCACTTTAGGAATTTGTGTATACCGCTGGGTTACATAAATCACATCAGTGTTTATGTGTCTGCCTTGGGAAAATATCCTGGCGGGATTAGACTGTTTATCAAGAATCACATCATCGTAAACAACCAAATTGTTAACGAATCCGTCTAAATCATCAACACTCGGTGCTTCATCGATATCGGTTATAAACTCGATAACATCATCGCCGCGCTCATCCAACGATTTTGCATTTTCGTTAAAATCCTTAAGAACATCATAACACCGCTGATCATCAACGGACGGAGCAACCAAATATAACTTGTCCAACCTGGGCCATCTCATTATCAAGTTAAACAGCATTTGTTTTTTTACCGCTTCCAGATGGACCTATAATAATCATACGAACAGAATTTGGTAGTGCAGCATGATGTTTGACCGGTTCTTGTTTTCGTGTTGTAGAAAAATCAATTACATTCATAGTATATAAAACGAATATGGATTTATATTGTGTGAAATGCAGGGCGCGTACTCCAACCCTAATCTAACAACTATTACAACAAAAAATAATATATCAGCGGTTACAGGTAAGTGTGAACGATGCGGTACAAAGAAATTTAAATTTATTCACGATGACAAGTCAGGTGATAAGCCAAAGCCAAAGCCACATAATATTATTTTTTTTTAAAAAACAAGGAGGTGATATTGCAGCAAAATTAGCAAAGTTACCCGGGACTCCATGGGCTAAATACCCAGGAGAAAAACATCTTCCAGGATATAATTACTGTGGTCCTGGAACCCGACTTGATATCAGACTTGACAACCAAGATCAACCAAAACCAGGTGAGTATCCAATAAACGCAAGTGATCGAGCATGTCATTCTCATGGTGTAGCTTATAAAAGTAAAGATCTGCAGCACAGGCACATAGCAGATGTAAAATTAATTCATGCGCTAAATTCCATCACTGATAAATCTGTCTAGGAAAATTTAGCTAGTTGGTTAGTAAGATCTGCAATGAAAGGTAAACTAGTGCTAGGTGATAGTAATTAATCAGCCAATTATTATTATAATGGAATCGATTTATTATTCTCCAAGAGAATGTTGGAAAGGTAGAGCAGCGATTAGTAAACTGAAGCAGCAAAAGTTACACATGAGACTGCTGAAACGTGGTTAGCACGATAGGAAGTATGGCAAATTTAATTACCACCGCCTAAACGAATTCATTTTGCATATTTTGATGTCAGCGTTCCAAGTGAAGTTCATCAGGCTGATATATTATTTTTAACACATGATAATATACTCCCTAGCACGTACATGTACGCGTTAACTGTCGTTGATGTTGCAAGTAGATACAAAGAAGCAGAGCCGTTGTCAACAAAGACAGCTGCTGAAGTTGCCTCTGCGTTTTAACGAATTTATCAACAAGGTGGTCTACGATGGCCATAGCTGTTACAAGTTGATCCTGGCAAAGAATTTCAGGGTGCAGTATCATCGCTGATGAAGCAACACAACGTCGAAATTAGACCAGGACATATTGCAATTCATCGTGATCAGGCAATTGTTGAACGATTTAATTGAACACTTGCTGAGCGGGTATTTGGATATCAGTACCCGAAGGAATTCATTCAAGACAAGAGATCTCGCGAATGGGCTGCAACATTACCAAATGTGATAGCTGCGCTAAATAATGAAGAAACTTGAACAACTGCGTTGAAACCCGTTAATGCAATCAAAAGCGCGCGTATAACAATACAACGACATGATTTTTCAAAACAGCCAGTGCTGGGCAATGTGACTGTAAGATATTTATATGAGCCCGTTGAACTTGAAGGTGGTAAAAAAAGAGCAACTAATCCTATTTGGAGCATCACGACACACAAGATATCTATCATAACAAGATCTACTGGTAGACCCGCAATCTACAGAGTGGATTCAGCTGCTCCTCAGCGTGGATTTACACGTGAGAAATTACAAGTAATTCCCTAGGATACACAATTACCACTCCGATCACTTAACTAGCACCTCGACGTCGATTACACTCAAGACAGGTCAGCATCACATTTTCGCGTGTATGACCGCGGCTACTATCTTTTCTGTCTACGGTAAATTGTCTTGGATTATTACTCGAGTATTGCCACAACATTATACAGTTACAGCTCGCACAGTGATTATTCTGATGTTGTTTCAGCGCGTTGATAAATTCAGCGTCAAGGTCAAAATCGCATGGTTTTTTTTGTCACTTTGTTTATAACCAGCTGTTTTTTTCTTCTTATTATATCGTTATCAGTATCATCATCATTGATCACTGACTCGTCCATGACAATCCTCCGCAGCTGAGATATTCTTCTGACTCTAGATACTGCGAGATAAACTAAATTTGACCACTCGATACGATCATTAACGATCCAAACAACTGTATCAGTAATAGTTAATCCTTGAGATGAGTGAATCCTAGCGTCCACGGGGATTTTTCAGCGTGTAGCGCATCCTCAACAACACTGACATCAACTAAAACAACATCATTTAATACAAGATTCTGTTTCTCGGTCTGTCCTGGAATATCAACGTCGATATTCTGTCGTCGCGCATCAGCTGATCTATAACACAACGGTACACGTAACACTGAGAATTTTTCCTTGTGTAACTGAAATAACCGCTGTTGAAGTGTGTCTCTGACTATTTTTCTACTTGCCACTATCAAATCGTTTGGTCTCCACGTATCCCAAAAGTCATTCATGGAAGTTTCTGAAATTATTTTACGCGCTATTTCGCGGTTGTAGTCTGATTAATTTTTTTAATTCTCTTAATTCTGCATCAAGTGATCTATGATCATCGGTTATTTCTTCATAGTAATCTACAAAATCGTTTAGCCAATGATGTGGAGATGGTCCAACAAACGGTGGTGGTTGATCGTGATCGCCGCACATTATCACAGTTGTATTTTTTAATAACAGCCAATCTAGAAACATTTTTAATATATCCAGCGAAACTGTGCACACCTCATCCCAAATGATGATACCAGGAACATATTTCTCTCCCATTCGATCAGGAGTCCATGCGTCACCCTTGTATCTGAAAAAACTGTGATAAATACAAGAATTTACTCCTTGTTGTTTCATTTCTCGTGCAAGTCCATGTGTTGGTGTTAGCACAATCATATCATCATGTTTCTGTCGAAATAATTCGATTGCCCGAGTTGTCTTACCAGAATCCCGGCCCGTTCAAATAAACGGTTTTGTGTCTGGATACTGGATCATACACGGACGGCGCCCTCGACATTTCTGATATCTGATTGCTGTAATAAATAACTTTAACCGCAACATCCGCGGATTTACAATAATTATGTAAGATTTCTTGTTTTATTCTCCACGAACCCCATGATGAATTATGACCAATAAAACGAGCCAATAATTCTGAATATTTTTTATCGATATAAAATGAATACGTTGCAAATCTAACTGCAGTGTCAGGAAATCTATTTATCATCGATAGCAAATTTATAGAAACATAAGCAAACATTGAGAAGCTTAAATGTGTATACTGAAGAGATTCTCCATCAGTTTAATTAACAATTGTGCCTAACTTTTCCCGTCAGACAAGTAAACGTTTCTCAGGTCACAAAATATATTTCTAGCAACACCATCAGCAATTATAAAATCGAATTCAACATCATCTAGAATTAATCGTGCGTGATGCCGTTTATGATCATATGCCCCACCCTGAGTAAATTTGCCGATTATTTTCTACCGAGATTCTAAGTAATGCTTTCTTCGGTGGTATTTTTTGCGAAAATGTCTAATCGGGTATGAAAGTCAACATTGCCAGGACAAGGAATTAGTTCAGGTGTTGGTAACCAAACTTCAGTTTGTTTCCTATATGATAGAATTGCTTCACTGACCGTCAACGATATTAATATTTTACTGTCGATCATATATCGTAATAACACTATTGGTACCCAACGTTTTTCTGAAAAATGTGTACCAAACCAAACGTAACAAACAGGATGAAGATTCTTAGCGAATTCAAACGACACTACACGAGCAAATCCTGTCAGGTCAAAATCAGGTAACGATCTATTAATTGATACTCTTACCATTTCATGACAGGGGTGTCCAAACCGCGCATAGTATCCAGAACATTCTCCCATCCCGAGAAAACTTCCCGGGTAACACGCGATCATATCCACAGATATCATACCATTGTGGTTGTACTCGGTATTCCACAAACCACCGTGTCCGTATTCAATACAACTTAACCGTACATCTTCGAGAAATTCAGCGTATGTTGGTTTCCACGAATTTCTCTCTCTCTGGCGGCGTGAGCAGCAACTGACCGAACTGTAAAACAATTTTTTAATAATTGCTCAGTATTTTCTAAATATCTATCTGCGAGTTTTCTCATTGCGCCATGAAGAGATTCTCGACGATATAAATCACCGTTGGGTCTTACAAATTGATCATATGCTCCATCTTCGGAACTTTTAAACAACGACACTGACACAGGATCGTTTTTACTTAACGCGTAAATAAAATTAATTTTTTTTCCCAAAGTAAAATCTTACAGTTCGATCTAGTGGAAATATTGTTAATTTCTCTAGTCCAGGCGTGTGCGTTATGATCAATAATTTCAATTGGAGTTCCCTTTGACTTATTATTTGATTTATATAAAATCTCTCCGGTTAACGTTTTTACTACCATTGGAAATTTTAATTTACTTGATAACTCAGCGACATCATTTATTGTAGCTCCGGTATCCTTGACCGATTTAGCCCACTTCGCTATTTTTTTCACGTCGCTGATCAGTTAGACCGTTTCCACGTTTCGCATTTGTAAAATATTCTTTTACTCGCTCGGCTACACAATTCAGTGATGAAAATCTCATTGGTGCAAGATCATTAATGTTAGGTCTATCATTTAGCTGATAAATTCCAATAATAACCGCGGTCACAGGATACGCTCGAGTGTAATATGGTCTGTCAATCCCAGTCAGCATTCCTGGTTTGGAATCTTTACATAACACAGCAGTTTTTCCATTAGCAAGGACAGGGTCACGTTTGTCACGGATAATCCACGTAGCGGAATCTGCTTGCACAATAAACTTTATTCTGAAAAGATATTTCTGATCATTAATGTAATCGATAATCGTTTTCGCCCGCGTATCGTTCATTGTAGCATCAATGACTTCGTCAACACCTTTGGTGTTGCGTAATATTTTAAATGTCGACCACGTGTAAGATGCTCCATCATCACGAAATTCTTTTTTAGCATCACTGATAATAATAATCAGATCAGTCAGAGCTTGCCTCCGCGAGACAGGGGTTAATCTGTCAAGATCGAATCTGGAAGTTTTCCAAGGCATGATTTTGATAATCTCTCAAACTCTTCCATATTATAATTAAGACAAGTATTTAAATAAAAAATATTATATATAATGAATCAGTGCAAATGGCTTATGATAGGATCTGCAACTCCATGTGGCAAATCCTGCGTAAATGAATTCTGCGGAAAACATTCGCAAAGTGTAAAGAGCGGCAGTCTAGGTCCAAAACCCTGCTTACGATGTGGTGTCGGAGTTAGGAGTAAAACACAGCTTGTGCGCAATGTGGTGGTAAACGGTCTAGAGAGTTAAAACGTCATTATGACAAGAAAAATAATGACAGCGACAGAGCTATAAGCGTGTAGAGGATTATATAACTAAGTTTTCAGACAAATTAAAATTTAGACAAATAATATTATATATAATGGAACAAAAATAATTTGTCCCACACCCCATCATTAAGAATTATGAAGCGTCTCGTGATGGCGTAGTCAGACACTATAGGTTGAAAAAACCAGTTGGTTTTGTTAATAATGCTGGTTATCTAACGTTCAACGTTGGGAATAAAATATTGTATTACAATCATAGGTTCCTATTTGAGGTTTATCACGGAGAGATCAAAGACGGTCTTGTGATCGATCATATTGACGGGTAAAATTTAATAATAATTTATCTAACCTGCACGCTATTACGCAGAGGGAATATCTGCACGAGGGAATACTGGTCGGTTTAAGAGCATTGGAAAGAGAGCGATTAAATATTTCAATACAGATACTGGTGAAGAGATAATATTTCAGTCAATGAACGCGGCTGGCAAATTTTTCTGTATTCACCCGCCTTCAGTCCAATATGTTGCAGATAAGATAACCAGATCATCGTTTTCATACCGGTTTGGAAACTGGATCTCGTTCTCTCATGTCCCAGTAGTGCTCGACACAGAAAACGACAATAACTCAGCAACGATTGTGTAAAAGTTGATGAAAGAATTCTCTCCCCTTGACTTAGAGAGAAGACTGCACAATGCACGTCATTATAGGTATTATCCAGAAAAAGAAAAAAATTCAAAGTAGAACTAAATTCAAGTTGTATTATTTTTGTTTTTTGCAATCAAAAACTGTTCTGAAACAAGGTTTTGTCACGAACCGTCTATTGTACACACACTATACCAAATCAATAAGCCACAGTGTGAAGGTAAACAATTCTCTGTGTTACCTGTAAGATTAACACGGAAGTAAATATCTCCAATTACTTCCCGTAGATAAAACCAAGGATTGTCAGTACAGGTAGGCGTAATCGTTTATTTAAGATAAATAATATTTTTTCCCGCAGACAATATACTTGTTTGGAAGAATCCGTCTGGTTTTCTGGTTTATCTATATTTTTTCTGCGATTATATTTAAGAAATATAAAATAGTAAACAAGCCACGCCCATCGAGTAAGCTATCCTTGAATTTCCAAGTATCAGTCAGTTTAAATACCATACAACCCCATTTTCTTATTTTCTTATTGGGGTTTTCAAAACTCAACAACAAACAAACCTTCCCGCCATGTCACCACGTGGCGGTGCTATTTTTGCACCTCCTGGGTTGCTTTGGGGAGGGTGTGCAAATCTGTTGAGCGTAGAAAATAACCCCGTATCTGTCTGTGCCGTCCTTTTTGTAAATAATGTAAATACCATGTGCTGTGCTGTCCATATCCGTCAAACCTACTAGAATGTTATAAGGCTATCTAGAGGTGGTATGGTAAATAATGTAAATAATATGTGTTGTCCTGTCCATATCCGTCAAACCTAATATAATGTCATAAGACAATCTAGAGGAGGTACGGTAAATAATTTAAATAATATGTGTTGTGCTGTCCTTATGTATTCCTCCATATCATTTGGTAAGATAGTGGGTTCACTTGGGGAATGTTTCGTCTTCGCAAACACGCCTTCCTCAACTTTCTAGACTGTTGTTTGACAAGTAAAAGGGTTCACACGGGTGGTTGTGTTTCCTTGCCCCTGAGCCTGGTAGCATATCATTTGGTAAGCTAGAGGTTCATATGGGGTTGTGTAGTTTTGGTGTAAAAAAAAAAATTTCTTTTAAATATATAATATTCGGAATATATATTATACTAAATAATGAATTACGAAAATATCAATGATGTAACTTCTGCTATTAAAAAATTAGAACACCACGGCATAAATATATCTGATGAACTAAATCATGAAAAGATTATTTCTGATTTTGAAACACTGCAAGAGGTTAAGAGGAGGGAAGATATATTTTAGCATCTCAGTATAGATTTATAAAGAGGATTCAGACGGCTTTGTGCAAATCGCTGGCTACAATAGAAAAAGAGCGAGTAAAGGAATTTGTTTCGTTGTCTCGTGCAATCGAAAAATTAGATCACAATTATCTCGTGAATATGAAGCAAAGAAGATAATTAATACTCGTGTGAGGCAACTAAGAAAAATTCTTTCAGATCGTAAAACGATCGAAAACGAAAGTTAGACTCGTTGATTTCATCGTTGATAAAATCAAGTACTTGGAAATAAAAGTGAAAGTAGTATGTCAGTAAAAAATAAATTTCTGACAGATTTTAGTAAAATATTATATTTTTTTGTTTTTCACTGAAATGTTATATTTACACGATTTTGACTACCTAAATAACCTTCAGAATTGAGAAATCAGTCGATTTACACGATTTTGACCACCTTATTACCCTTCAGAATTAATAAATCAGCCTGATTTTCAGTAAAAAAAATAAATTTCTTGTGAAATCTGAAGAGTATTTGTCAATCCGCCTCGTTGACTTCATCCTTGATTTTATCAAGGGGAATGGAGAATTATTTTCTGTGCTGTTGTTTTGAAAATCGCAGATTGTTACGATTGAAAATCTTTGCGATTGGAATCACAGATTTTTAGGATTTTATAAATAAATTAATATTTACAGTCCTATTTCTTAAATTTAGCAAATACCCGGATTGATCAGTTAGTTTGAAATTTATTCTTGATAACAACGGATAATGACATCGTAGATACACCGGATTGGTCGGTTCTTGAACAATCAGAAATCCGGGTGGTTCATTCAATGTGAACGAATAAAAAATAAATCCTTGCTGCGCTTGATCTGATATTGTTGTGTCCATGCTGTAAATTCCATCAACGATATCACACACAAGATTTACCGCGACCGTTTGAGTTATATTTACGACTTCCGGAGATACATGTCGTCCTGTTCCTTGTGGACTATTATCATATCTGAGAATAAGTGCCGGTGGTAGTGTTTCTCTGTGTCGTGCAAGAATATCAGCAAAGAAATCATCGATGATATCATTGGTGGATTTTTTTAGTTTATCTGAACGATCGTCAGGGAATTTAAAATTTGGTAGATCTGCTTCTGTTATTTTGTAATAATTGAGAAACAATTGCTTAGCTTCATCATGATTAGTGTTAATTACCGCTTCTTTACTTTTTTGAACAATGAGTTCATAACGAAGCATACTTTGATTTGAAAAACTTAAAGTGAAATGATGTCATCACGACTTGATGTTACATTGAAAAGATACTCTGTGAAGCCTTCACGTATCAGCTTTTGATAATTTTTATATTCTTTTTCTATATCAGCTAGTGTTTCTTTCATACCAAGTGCTGCATGATAACCATCTTTGCCATAACTCCATGCTGAAATTCCAGCTTCGAGTAGACCTTGTCCTTTAAAAACCTTTAACACGAAATCATTTACAAGCATTAAATCAAATCTTGGGTTATAAAGTAACCTTGGAATAAAAAATATGTTCAATATTTGTATTATAATTCTTATCAAACGTTGTGAAATCAGACTTCCCTGGTTCAGGTGGTATAGGTTGCTCCGGTGGTGGAATTTCAGGCCAACCTAAAACAGTTCTGAGATAAGATTGGTAAATATCCACGTCGTAGTCGGGAGAGTTTATCTCGACCGCGGAAGACATCGTTGGTTCGTGGGCTGTTATTGCTGTTTTGGATTCTTTTCCTGTGATATTTTTTATTCGACGTTGTAAGTCCTCATTGATTTCTTCGATTTGATAGCATCCGGTTGGTATTCCAACAACGTTCCAGCCGGGAGTACCATCTGGTTTATTTTTATTTGCAAACACAAACGAATTATTTGCTGGTAATCCGCCAAATGATTTTGATCTGATATTTGGCCAGCTGTGGTTTACTCGCAACTGTGCTAACGCGATTTCGCTTACCCTGTTCGTAGTCGGAAAATTTATACTCAATTCAGGTTTGGTTGAGCTTACTGTTATCATCGTAGTTTTCACCGTGGTTGTATTTGCGGCTATCTGCTGATGTATTTCTGTCATTATTTATATTCGTTTCCTTCAAATTGATTACTTCATCGTATATCTTAACCATTAGCGCGAATTCGGAATCTGATATTTTTTCGTCGCTTAGGCTTGATGATATCAACGACGATAATTTGAAGTATGCCGTTATGCAGTGTTTAATTTTACAACTGCGTCGTTGAGTTTTGTGCTCGTGCACGTGGATATCTTTTTCGCGATAATATTAAAAACACCAGCGACGGCAGCCGATGATGAAACGCATATTGTTACTGCTACTGCAGTTGTTACCGGTGTTAGCGCTGGTAATACTACCCCGGTGGACGCAACTAAAGCAGATACTGAATAAACTATAGCATCCAGCGCGATTACACGCCGCTTGTATTTTTTTACTTTCAACTTATACTGGTCAATGATGGTTTTTAACTCTGATTGCCATTCGCGCACTTCATCGTATCTATATTGTTGAACATTTAATGTTGTTGTTGACGCATTCGTTGACTCCGTCGTTGACTTCGTCAGGGTCATTATTATTTTACGCAGTAACCAATTGAGGTAGTTCAGCAACAAATTCCAGACACCATCAGTAAGATGTTGCGGTTAATTTTTTATCAGCTGCTTCCAGAATAAATGTTTCTTCGGTTCCGCTATTTAACACAACAGATACAACCCCAGAAAACTTGTCGGTTGAATGACGCCATGGATACGTTGTAAATATCTCAAATTTTTCAGCACTAAACACAGACAGCCTGTACACACCAGTGACTGTTGCAGTATATTTGATAGTATTATTTTGCTTTGACCATGTTGCGAATCCAGATGATGCGGTGTATACGATGTTGGTAATATGCCCCGGAGAAACTCCGGATGGAATTTTAATCAGACTAATTTTGTTAACAATCTCAGGAATTCCACTTACGACATCTTCGAGTGTTTTCTTAATCGTATCAATGTTATTTTTGATATCAGAAAGCTTTGCGTCAACGGTCAATGGAGTACCAAAGAATTCCTCTGCGGTTTCATTAATTTTTCTAACGTTTCTACAGAGATTTGTTAACGTGCTTACGTGAACATCATACTCAGCCCGCAACGTGGATAATTTACCATCAACGGTGCTGTAGTTAACGTCTACATATTTTTTCGTCGCGGCATCTTCGTCAGATGTTGGCTGTCTTAACATCACTATTTTATTTCCGTTCATGTTGAGTTCACCTGTCATTGTGTCACCGGTATTTTTAAGCGATCGGCGACATTTTTTGTGATTTCTTCTCTGATGGTTGTAAATGATATACTTGAATCTCTGATTTTTCCACTGTCAGTAAACACAGGGATGTTATCCGTAACCGCACCGAGTACTCGTCAAACTTTGTCATTCCATTTGATATTGCTGGTTTTTAGCTTGCAATATCGATCCTGAAAAATAACAACCTCATCTGGGTCTATCCCGGATAAGTTTAAAAGATTATCGATTTCACCTTTAGTCGCATATTTTGATAAATCAATATCGTGTTGTTGTTTTTTTTTTTTGTTGTTGTTGTTTTTTTCTTTACTTGTGCTGAGAGATCTTCCGTAAATATCAACCATATTATCTTTTAGGCTTGTTTAAAATGTTAAATCTTGCTGCGGTATACTCGTGCACGACCTTGTGAGGTGGTTTGGTTGATTTTGATAACGCGTCAAGTACATTAATTACTTCACGACCACATATTGGTGGATCGGTTAATGTTTGTGTTGGTAGCGTTGAGTACCAAACTGGAATTTCAAATGGAGTACTTTGTACATATGTTAGAAATTCAACTGGAGGTGATAACCCATACGAATCGAAATAATCAATTCCACGTGGATCGATCGCGTAGGCAACCCATTGAGTTCCTGGACCATCGCTGTTATCAAGATTGATAATTCCTGTTTCTGGATTATTTGGTTTACGCGTTAACTGATCTCTCATAGAAACACCTCTGAAATTTTCTGTTTTAAGTTGTTTAGCAGCATCGAGTAAATCAAAATTTGACATCGGTGAAACACTCTGTATTAAAACCGTTTGAAGTTCCATGATGGTGGAGTTCCTGGAAGTCTTAGACCCGCTCCCTTTTTCTTATAACCTGTCCCACTTGCTTTCTTTAATGCCATTCCAGCAGCGGTTCCAACAGCACCTAACGCGGCTGCTTTTGCAACAGCTGGAGCAGCAGCAGCTATCAGCGCTGGTATTGCTGCAAGAAGTGGAAATATACCACCGGTTTTAATCATGGCTTTGATGGCACTTGGAGCAAAATCAAGTTGAACTCCGGTTTTTGCTTTTTTCGCTTTAATGAAATCTTTTAGTTGAGTATTAGTCAACGATAACTTGTTTGGACCACTATTAACAATCTGATCTCGCTTTAATATTATTTTTGTCCCGCATGCGCTCGCGTTCTTTTATTGTAATTTTTTCACCTGACCGGGAGTCAGAGTGACATTAACGTGACTGTATGACATTTTTATGATTAACGCAGTTGGTCTAATTGTCTACATATTTTCCACTGGTGCATCAACGACTCTCATTCGCCCACCAACAAATTCAAGTAACACTGCTTTATCGCTGAGGATAACTGCGATTGCTCTGTAATCTCTATAAACAGCTGGTGACCGGCTACAGCAACAGGAGGGGCTGTTACATTAGCTCGAAAGTGTATATCAACGACAGATTGTCTGACTAAGTCAAGATGTTCCAGTGA
Source organism: Sinohyriopsis cumingii (assembly GCA_028554795.2). Lineage (NCBI taxonomy): Eukaryota > Metazoa > Mollusca > Bivalvia > Unionida > Unionidae > Sinohyriopsis > Sinohyriopsis cumingii. The sequence continues at coordinate 47,196,736 of CM068829.1, forward strand.
AAAGTAATAGATTGGATAAATCTAACTGTGATATTTGGAAACCAGTATCTATATTTAGATCACGTCCCATATATTTCATCAAACGATGATATACACGTGCAACATGGTTAATATTAAAATCTAACAGTATATTCTCAGATGGTTCTTGATGTCCGTTTATTCTTAAGAAAACTTCAGAAACGCCGAGTTTATCAAATATCATATGACTCCATGTTTGTGAGTTTAATCGTGCAGTATCTTGAAAACCAATGAAAATATGTCGTGGTGCAGAGACTCCCTGCTGTGATGCTATATGCCATGTGAATAAACCATTAATACTACTTTGAACACTATCTATGGTTACTGTAAACCATGACAACAACGACTTACCACCTTGGTTCATAAAAGAAAGTAATCGCTGTTCTTCAGTAATTGCCGGAGTCATTACCGGCATCCACAACGAAAGCTTTGTTAGTATTACTTTTTCAGCATCAGCAACACCAGCACCTCGCCAGATAGCATTATTGTCATCAACTTTTCTAAAAAGTACAACTGTATGTCTTGCTCCAAAAATTACTTTTCTAACATCTCTACAAAATCCAAATATGTGTGACAACGGAATTGCACATGAAAATCTTCTACGATCACCACTCAACATTAATTTATGCGTTGTAAATCCTAAATTAAATTCTGTATTAGCACCATGAACCACCGGCCATACATCAGCGTTAGCGTTGCTGGCATTGTTTCTTGGCCGTCTTACATTGTATTGATCATTGTTAGGGAAATCAGAAGTGTCCTTATCAAACATCATTGATGTACCATCTGATCTTGTATAATCATCATAATATATTGCCAAACCCACTATTGTTGTAGCTACATCAACATTACTTTCAATTGATTCAATACCGCAAATAAAGAGACTATCGAGATCTTTTTACTATTTTCCAGGAGGGCTTATTTTGCGAAACAGACAGTGAACCAATTAGAGGCTGTTCACCCTCTCTACTGCTCATATTACTAAACGACTGCTTGTAGCACAAGTACCAATTAAATATTCTATAAATACAAACTACTTATTATATGCTCATTGTTTTCTCCATTAACTTTACAGTATCATCAGAGTCATGCATTATTTTTCGATACAAGTCTTCATACTGCACAACACGTGTGTCTAAAAGTACTATTATGTGTTAGGGACTATTTTGTAAACAAACAATGTGCTTTAGCTTTTGGTTTATTGATTTGTTGTGTAGGAACAAAACAAGCTGTTTCATTCATTTGAAACATGAGATGATGCGGATGAGTTCAATGAGTCACAAAAGAAGCTTTCAAATAAGCGAACGAATAAACATGATATTCGCAAACATGAGATGTAGTATTGAAAATTCCATTCTGATCATTTCAACAGTTATTTAAGAGAAATATTTGTAAATTGTTGCAAATGGAATGATTCAGACTATGCCCAATGTTCTTGGGTCTATACAAACAGCACAGAAAAGCATATTGAGAGCAAGGGCAGTTGCATATCTAGATGGGGTTCCTACAACGAAAAGCTTGCCCGTGACAAGACATAAACATATGTCTCTTTTAGCTAGTGATAAGAATGGCAATACATATACATACATTTCTGCATCTAGAAGTTCCTCAAAATGTACTTTCTTAGTTCTGAAAATCCGAATTACATGATCTATGTCATGGGTTCCAAACCTTGATACACACCTTGAAATTTTATTGTAATTTCAACTAAATTTCCCACTGAAATCACATTCTCTTTACTACTCAAAATGAAGTCAAATAGCGTCTTTTTTATCATTTCCAACATCATGATCCTAACAATGACAGATCAGAAACACACTACCAGGGTCACGCAGTAATACTCAGTAATACTCAGAAAAAGTCATGCAAATGCAGTAACCTATAAATACTCTGTATATTCACATTAAATACTATGTATAAAAACCCTAAATACTATGTATACACACAATAAATATTGTGTAGATACACACTAAATGCTATGTATATACAAATACTATATATATACACACTAAATACTCTGTGTGTGTGTGTGTGTGTGTGTGTGTGTGTGTGTGTGTGTGATTTGGATTTTTAACGTAGCTTCAACAATTTTTCAGTCATATCCCTACGATGTCTGCAGTGTGACAGTTTATAGTGATGCATAGCACTGGGACATCTTGCCGCGGACATGTAGCATGATGTCAAACCCAGTCACTTTATCCTGCCACCAGGCCGACCAGTCCTAACACTAACCTCTTAATGCTGAGCGCCAAGCGAGGCAGCTGTAAGTACCATTTTTGTAAGTCTTTGGTATGACTCGGCCGGGGATCGAACCTACGACCTCCTGCATCTGAGGCGGACGCTCTAACCACTGGGCCACCGGAGCGGTCTAAATACTATGTATATGCACACTAATTGCATTAACATAACAAAACTCACATAACTGCTAAACATTTTGTCAGTTGAGTTTCCTGGTACATACTAGCTGTTGTTATGTAAATAATCCGAAAATTGCAGGATGACACTGGTTCAGGTTTATCAAAGCCATATTTAATTAGAACCATTCTTTTTCATGCTTGTGGAGGAGCTAACTTGAATTTACCACAGATAACACTAAGATAATCTGTCAGTAGTATTCATGGACAGAGGTTTTAATAAAAGATCATACAAAGATGTGCTTTAATAACCAGCATGTTTTCAGCATCCGACTGGAAACATGGTATAAGGAATTGATTTTTTGCAGGTGTTTGATTAGTGCTAATACTGGCATCCATATTGTTTTAACCATACCATGCGACCCAAGTTGGTTGGTGGTAAATTTGTATTATTTTTGCATTCTTTCTTTTTTTGTCTGGAGAGGGTAATCCACAAAATTAAATAGGTATAGACAAACTTTGACTGAGGAAAATCCATGAATATAAATACCCAAGAAAACGTATTCATTTTAAAGGAGCATAAAAGCTATACACGAAAAATTTAATAAAATAACTTAATGCAAAATTAGCAATTACAGTGATACTTTAAGATCACCTCTTTCAAGTAGAGTTATTGTGCAATCTCAAGCATAGGCATCAGCATTGGTGTCAGCATCACCATTCGTTTCAGCATCAGCACTGGTGTCAACATTAGCATTGGTGTCAGCCTTAGCAATGGTGTCATCGTTAGCATTGGTGTCAGCATCAATAATTACGTCAACATTTGCATTGGTGTCAGCATCAGCATTCTCACATATAAAATCATATAGTGTACAGTCACCCTGAATATCAACCCGTATTTCTTCGGAGTTTTGTCCGAGGGCACAAACGTTTACCTAAATATACATTAGTCGTACATTCTTGGTTAGGATATTGCATTTACTGCAGTTTTTTCTTTTTATGTTGTATATGTAATGTTGCCACTGACAAACGTATGCTAGACTGGCTTTGATTAAATTATGTAGTTTAAGTTTATTTTTCAAGCTCTGTTCATGCTAAAATCGTCAAAATTGATAATTATATGAATCTCTGTTAGTATTTCCCCCATTACAACCAAAGCGTTTGTGTTCAATGTTCATCTCTAAAACACTGTTCGTGAAATTCATGAAGATATCTATCTTTGCTAATACCAAACCATTACAACAAGAGAGCTCAGAAAGACTAACAATTGTAATATTCTATTGGTTTAGTTTAAGGTTTTACATACGTCTCATCACCATACCAGTTTTTGGCATTTGGCATGTTATATGCATATTGTCCTACCTATAGACACGTCGCTTGGTGATATCCCCACCCCCATTTCTCATTGTAAAGCCAAATCAGTAGATGTATAGCCCTTCCCATGTTGATTTGGATTCAGAGCTTATTTTTTAAACCAATTTAAATTGTTTGCACATTTTATTAATATTGTATTTGGTAAGGCTACTCATCCCCCTTCTTTTGCTCTAGATAGAGTTTCTTCATTGATATAGTGGGTCTAATGACCCCATATAAATTTAATAATTTCATGATCTATTCTATCTATTTTGTTGTTTTCTGTATCTATAGATGTTAAGACATAGTTGATATTGGCATACATATATGTTTTGGCCACTTGGGCCCGCTCCATTAGGCAGACTGACGTATGTGCCCAGATATTCACATTGTTTTCTATTTTCTTTCGCATAATTTTGCAGTTTTCTTGTTCCTCTTCTTTCCCAAACAAAATTCAAAGACTCAGTCTTTGATTAGATGTGGGGAATTTCGGGGTTATTCCCCCGCCAGTTACCTATTTTTAGTATTTCAGTTTTGTCATGGTAAATTCTAGACCCTGATGCTCTTCCGAAATTTTCAAATTCCTTTTCAAGACGTTTAAAGGAGTTTGGGTCTCTTATGAAGTTAGTACAGTCATCAGCACGTTGGAGCATTTTTATTCCTTCCCTTATATTTGGGATTTGGATACCTTCTATATATTTATAAAAACAATAAACTTACGAAAAAGCTGAAAGTCCCAAAAAAGTTCAAATATATAAAAGATCTGTTAGTTAAATACAGGGATGCACAGGAAGTATGGGAATAAGATGGAAAACTGACATACAAATGGGTAAGGGAACAAATTACAAAATGAATCAGATGCAAGGTGGAACAAAAAAATACAGACATAAATTGGGACAGAGCATGGGGGCACTGGGCTAAAACTAGGCTCCGTAAACATTCAAAGCCACTGTTTCAAATACATTCATAATACGTGGTTGACAGGAGATGTGGCAGTGCGACGGCACATGATCAGAGTATCGCCTAAATGTCCACTGTGTAAACAAGCACCCTTTAGTAAGATACATACAATGGTGCAATGTGAAAAGACACAAAAAGATAGAGTAGATGTTATAATGAAAATTAAATAAGAGAGAGCTACCGGAGGAGCAATATATTATATCTGGATGGAAATTTCGATAAGAAAACGTCATATAAAATAACAGATTATATAACAGCCACCATGATGGCTTCTGGGCAGGTTATCACAACAGGATGATAGCCTGCCCTCATAGCTATTAACCAGGGGGGGAGAGATGGAGAAGGGATTTTGGTTTACCGACCGCGTAGGGGCGTGTACCGCGAAATGCGGGCTGGAGCCCCGGCCTCACCTCTCACCTCAGGAAAAAAAATCTGGTTTTTATCTGCCAAAAAAAACAAATAATAGGGGGCCCTCCGGTGCTTCAATATTACTATGCCATTAGTAAACAAATATACAAACTGGAATTTTGCCACTCCTTTCAAAATTAGGCTATTAATTAAATGATATTAAACACTTAAATGTAAAGTGCTGATGGGGACGAGAACGAGGGGAGGGATGGGAGAGAGACTTCGGTTTGCTACCCACTAGAGGTGTGTCACCGTCAATGTGCGGGCTGGAGCCCTCACCTCATCTCTCAACTCTGACATACGTTTCCAACTCCCCTTGAACATAACTAAAATATCTTTAAAAGTTTAAGAATATTATTTATTTTTCCACTCTAACCAACACTCTTAACATAAAAAGGGTAACTAAATAGCATAGGACTAACACAATTGAAAAATAGAAAGTTTAAAATATTAGGAGGGAAACAGAGGACCTTCATGTGGATAAAGTACGATGCATAAACGTCGCAGGGCTATGTCACAAGGCGCTTCGCGAAGTGGACAGGCCAGTGAAAGAGTATCAGGAAAAACCACATGAAGTAATTAGACAAAGTAACAAAAACATGGGGACTAATAAGTTACCCTCTATTAACCAGCTAACGAGTCTCTAAACCATTTTGGAACTTCTTTTAGGTTATAAATTAAATAATAGAGAGGAGGCCTAACTCGAATCGGGAGAAACAGAAATAAATAAAGTGCGGACCCCGACTCGAATACAGCCTGCCTCATTCTGGTAATAGAGTTTAATGCGAGAAACTCCACACCATAGCCACTCACAAAAAACACAAATTTTTATATTAATTTCAACTTGTAGTACACCGTTCCTCTCGCCAAAATTATAAATTGCAAATAATTTTAAAAATATTTTAATTTGAACCAGGACAACAAATCATTTTGAAAAGTCCATATAAATATATATATACTAAGACAACCGGGAAAAATTTGACAAAAAGTTTTGCCGTCAATACATACACACACTATAGCATCGATACACATAATATTCATGGGACATAGGAGATCCTTGGCAAAGATCACCAAAATTTAAGGATAGGAAATCTGAAAATGGGGATGAGACCCATGTTTCGGACTACTAACCTTTAGAAAACACTAGGACTCAATAAATATCCCGTCAACATTTAGTTATAAAATAAAATTTTGATCATCATCATCATCATCATCATCTTTATTTAATTCCATTGAAGATTACATGATATAAGAATAAATCATCTGAATACAATCAATAAATATTTTTTAAAAAATGCGATATTAGAATACAAATTCTTACACAATATCAATCAACAAAGTGTTCGTCAACTCATAAGTTGCAAGTTTCAGTACCTTATTTACAGAAGATAGCTGCACACTGCATGACAAAGTAGCTTGGAGTTTTCTTTGTCGATTACTCCTGATGGTAACCTTTTACCTAAAAGATATTGTAGTTGCAGCTCATCTTCTGCATTAAATAACGTAATGTGCAGGCTCAGGGGAAATTTATCAGTAAGGAAATCCCAGAAAGAATTTCGAAAGTTCGACATATAAGGACAACTAACACAATAATGAAGTATTAAGTCTGTATAAACATTCCCACATCTAATACACATATCAAGCTGTGTTTGTGGAACAGCAGCCCATAGTTTAGCTACATATGTAAATACCTTAGTGTGTTGTCTGGTTTTAGCCGACTGCCACACTGAGGCAGGTCGTAAGTATTCGTGTATCGAAGAGAATCTATCAAAATCTGCTTGATTAGACATACGAACTCTCCAGAGGCTATTTTCAAGACCAACAATTTTTGACCTTACAATTTCTTTCCAATTATGTTTATCTGGAATTTCAGAATGATGCAAATAATCAGTTAGATACCCGAGCAAGTCAAACTTCTTTGAGGTATAATATAAATTTGAAATTAACCCGCAGCTTGACATGCATCCGCTCAAAATGAAGTGAAATAACGCAACGTTAAACACACGTTTAGTATGTACATTGTTAGGCATCAAACACAATCTGTGTAAAAACATCAATTTTCTTCTATCAATTTCGGACTGCGCTGATGTCCATCCTAGCATTCCCAGGGCAATGTCTGATCTTGTATGTATTGGAAAACCTTGTAAATGTTTGACAAAATACCTCAGAGTTTTATCCAATAAAGCGAGGTCACTTTTTGAAATGTTACACCATAATTCACTTCCATAAAACATTGAAGGGAAAATTACCTTTTTAATTACATTTGCAGCAACCAAAGGATTTAAACCATTCGGTTTAATGCCAATACCAAACAGACCGTGAAAAGATTTTTTCCCTTTCTTGCATGCATCGAGTATTGCGTCATGCGACGTCAGCTTCGAGTTAATCCGGTGACCCAGGTGTGTTGCCGAATCGGACACGGGAAATATGACGGGCCAAGATACCATTTCATATTGATATAATTCTTGTATTGGGGTCCGAAAATGATAATGTATGACTTTGTGACACTAAGCTCGAATGACCACTTATTACTGTAGTCGTATGCTATATCTAACAGCTTTTGTAGATTGCTAGGATATATAGCCAAAAGTGAAATATCATCAGCTAGGGTTGGATTTCCCACAGCTAAGGATCCAATCTTTGCTCCAAATCCACTATTTTCTAACTGTAGCAGCAAGTCATTTATAAATATTGTGTACATCAAGGTTGACAAAACATCCCCTTGTCTCACTCCTTGGCCAATTGAGAATCAATCTGAAAATTGCCCATTTACAAGAACTTTACTCTGTAAATTTGTATACATGTTAAAAAATATCAAAAGCGATTTACCCGTAATTCCCAACGTGAATAATTTAAAAAGCAGTCATTCGTGCCACACGGTATCATATGCCTTTTTTGTATCAAGAAAGCAGCAAAAACCCGTGAACCCATGTTTACATTATATTGTACTGATTGCAACAGCACAAAACTCGCTGTTTGCAGCCTAAACCTTTTTGGTAACCATGTTGTTGTGAACTGGGTATACTAGAATTAGTATCTTTGAGCCAAGTTACCAAACGTTCATGAATAATTTTCTCAAAGGTTTTGTAGATAACAGGCAGTAAAGTAACAGGCCTGTAACTTTCGAGGGAGTTCTTTGATTTTCTGTTACCTTTGTACAGTGGTATTACTAACCCTTTTTTGCAATCTACAGGTATGTAAGATTGATCAATCATCCGAGTAAATAAAATTGTCATACACTCGATGAGGTAGTCGCTGCCATAGATCAAATGTTCATTGCAAATTTGATCATGGCCCGATGCTTTAAATTGCAAGTAATTTTAAAAATATTTTAATTTGTACCAGGACAACAAATCATTTTGAAAAGTCCATATAAATATATATATACTAAGACAACTGGGAAAAATTTGACAAAAAGTTTTGCCGTCAATACATACACACACTATAGCATTGATACACATATCATACACGGGACATAGGAGATTCTTGGCATAGATCACCAAAATTTAAAGATAGGAAGTCTGAAAATGGGGATGAGACCCATGTTTCGGACTACTAACCTTTAGAAAACACTAGGACTCAATAAATATCCCGTCAACATTTAGTTATAAAATAAAATTTTGATCAAAATTCTTTTTTTAAATTTGAACAAGCACATCTTGGGGGATACAAAAATACATGAAAACACTTTATTTGTTTTTGGTTAAGTGGGAGGGCATTTGTCTGGTACCCCACCACCACCAAAAAAAGTACAAATTAGACAAAGTATCTGCATTGGTTTTACATTCGTTTTCATATTGTTATAATAATCTGATATGTTCCTTTTTACTTATAAACCACGCAGAATTTCTACCTTAAAACTTGCTTGCATACCTAGTTCAGTAACCATTGTTCATCTGATGTACGTGATATGTCGTTATCTTTGATTGTCCCCGAGATTTACAGTTCCATTAAGTTTAGATTCTGGTGTAAATAGTCATGATTGTTGATAAAGACACTTTTTCAGTATAAATGCTCTCCGTGCTGGTTATTTTAAAATCTTAAACATATTTTCTTCATTTGTAAATACACTGACCATCGACACCTATGTTGTCATCCGATTAGGTAATGGACCCAAAATCCAGTGGCAGATACCTAAACGTATTTCTCTTAGTCAGGTATCAACACGTATCTATCATGCAATAACTTAAATGAAATCTCTGAGGTACTCAACTATTGTATCCATATATTTCAAAACATTATTTCATATTTGAAGCAAATTTCTGAATAATTTCGTTAGCATCATGTGCTCATCTGATATTGTGATCACTGAAATAGAAATAATTGTTCCCCAACTGAAACATAAGACTACGACCAAAATATCTTATTTTGTATAAAATTGATATGGATGACTTTACAGATACTTTTCGTGAACCGAATTACCTTTTTAACTTCTGGTTGTCGATTGTGAATTCAATAATGCCATGTTGTTAGTGGCTTTTTTGTCAGAGGTCATAGTGACCGGACAATGTCTTTTTTGGCCAATGATTTTTTCCGATGGATGGACCATGTTTCCCTATGAAGGAGATTTTAATGATTGCTAGGTATTCAATATTGAACGTGTTGAAGTACCGAGTTACTCGTTGTGGCAATGTTCTTAATATATCAAGACGATATAATCCAAATGAATTCAGAACAGTCCAGGTATAGTGCTTTAAGGAGCACTTTTTAATTCCAGTGAATAATTAAATAAATAAATCCTTTCAACTGGGAACAACAATAAGAATGTTTCAACTTTGGATGGTATCATTGAAAACAAGAATGTCTGTTAACTCCTCTCTTATACAAAAACTTTAGACAAGACTTGAGAACTAGGAGCAGGGTATCTTCAATGGAAATTACCATCAAACAGCAAAAATAATTCATTTATAGAAAGTTCTAAGGCGTTAACAATGTCAAGTTGCTCTATAAAATTTAGTAAAGTACGCATAAACAGCACGTAGACCTGGAATTCTCAAGGCAAACACTAATGCCCTAAATACAAACTCAAGCAAACATGTTTACCTCCATTAAGAATGATCTGAATATTTAATATATAATTTTAGTAAAATATTAGCTGTGTAATATAATGTTTATATAAAAAAAGCCACTTGTTAGGTAGGCCCTATAGTTAATTACTGTCAATCTAATACAAAGGTCAATTACAAAATACAGGTATACGTAACATATAATCATGGAAAAGAGCCAACACACAATACAGATTTAATATACATAGCAACTGTGTAGTATTATCTTTGCTTTTTCCAGAGCTTGACCGTTCTGTTGATTTTGGATTGTGATATAAATAATCATGGTTCTTGATATATGGCAAGAGTTCATTTCAGCAACATTCTTGCCACAATGGTTCTCTTGTTTGTTTGTTTTTTTTTTTTTTTGTTTTTTTTTCAAATATATTTTTCTTCTTTTATAAATATATTATGATCAAACAAAACTTTTTCAAGGACAGTCCAATGGACTTCCGTTAATGAGTACTGTATATGGTAAAAATGATTATCCCTTTATTGTTCAAGTCACTAACAAATATAAATCACAGTAAATTAACTACCTCCCCTGGCACAGTCCGCACAGTCCTTACACGGCACGTGTTGCTCGTCAGAAACCTAGCTCAGGATGTATTAAATGGTCCGTCTCTTTTTGTATATTTTATTAAAATTAATCTATAGTAACTGTAGACGTTCCTTCTTTCTTACAAATTAAACAGGAAATTCAACCATAAATCGCAAGCACACATCTAGTTAACACGGGTTAAATATTTAATTGTGTTAGCTCATGACTACATTGATTTTTCGATGTTATATCCAGACCTTTATAACTAGTGCAGCTGGAAGTTGGAACAAATATGCTTATTCAAATGTAAATTTACTATTTTATATGACTAGGTTATGTGTCAAACTTTCCCAGCAATGAAGATATTTTAATGAAACTATTCCTGTTTTAAGATGCCTGTTATAGAATTGTATTACATGCACCGCAAAATCGATTAAAGATAGAAACCATAGTTTAACACACAAGCCATACGACATGAAAAGGTTTTATGAAATTTATTCAAATGTTAATATTCATACATTTCTAAATTGGGAATAATATATTGGCAGTTTTTAACAGCTACTTTTTATTTGACTCAGCTGTTAGAAGATGCATCTCCTCTGCTCTGGTTTTATTTGGTACAGGAAAATGTTGTAAATTTTGCCTTAAGTTAACAAATATAGAGAACTTTACAAAGGAAAAAAAAGGTGATTTAATCCTGCCTCTCGGCACTTTTCTAACTCCATCGAATAGCCCATTATCTGATATCATTTTTAAAAATAGCATAGAAAAACATACTAAGGGCAAGAGATATCGCATATCTATCTGATACGTACCATTTTATAAGTAAAAGTATTACATACGTGAGAGAACAAATGCAACTGAAGGTTTTCGTAGAAAACTAAGGGCCTCAGAGCCAATAAACCAAGACGACGAATACCTTTTAATTCTGAGGGCTGAATGGATTGTCACGCACCAGCTGCTTTGCAACTGAGTGTTAACTGTGTTGATACTGTTTCAGATTTTGGCTAGCGATTGACTCCATACAGGTCATGACATAGCTAGGGGAGCATGCAAGAGACCAGGCATAACGTCTTCTTTAGCAAGTAATAAGAATGGCAAATAAAATATACTTGCATTTTTGCATCTTGAATTTTCTCAAAATGTACTTTCTTAGTTCTGCAAATCCGAATTGCATGAGCTATGTCATGGGTTCTAAAGCTTGATTACACATTTCGAAATTGTACTGTAATTTCGACTACATTCCAAGTATAATAACATTCTCCTCACTGTACTCAACATGAAATGAACATGATATTCCAATGCGTCTTTTTGGATAATTTCAATTCAAAGAGTTCATATTTTTCCCACATTATGATTCCAAACACTTAATGATAGGACAGAAACACGCATGCAGCTGAATCAAGATACGTCCCTCCCTGCTCAAATTACAGACGTGTATTTTGTGTGGAATTTACACGTCAGCTGATGAATCCAGGTCCATAATTACCAGAATTGAATAGAATCGACCAAAAAAAGATCCATTCATTCCAGACCAACTGGAAAATATGTTACAATGCGCATTAATTCACAACACGACTCTGAATTTCAGTTTTAAGTAGACCAAAAACGAGAATTCTTTTTGAAAGTGATGTCAAGCATTAAAATTTTGCTGGGTGTACTTATGAGCGCATTCATATTATTGTTGTGTATTAATGAATCTGTGCTTGTGTATTTATTTTGGAGTACAGCATGAACTCAATTACTTTGTTTCTTGCAGTGTATTGTTTTTTATATAAATTATAATTAAGCCTTAGGTAGAATAAGAAAATTTGTATATAGTAAAAGGTTAATCCATTTGTAGGGGAAAATATGTTACAACTATGGTAAGGAAATACACATTGTTAACACACGAAAGCGCAAAGTACAATACATATTCATTAAAACTTGATAATGAAAATGGCCAAATCTGAGGGGAAGAAAAGAAGTTGAGGGTAACCAGAGTGAGCAATAACTACAATGTGAACCAAACCGAGTGTCATAAGAAGCTGTTTATCACAGCATATACCATAGCAAAGCAGAGAAAATGTTTTTCAGTCTGAATTTCTTTGTGAGGTTTGAATCAAAAATGGAGTTGGACTTTGAACTGATCACATCAGCAAAACTGCATCATAGATTTCATCCATAGTACATATGATGTCCTACTGAAAAATGACATGTATAAACTATCCAGAGCTACATTAATATTCGTCCTTTCAGGTGTTAGTAGATATGGACAAAGGGAATGCATTGTTCTTTGATTTGTTGACCCTGACCATAAAAGTAAAAAAACATAAGACACATTTAAATATTCAGTTTATTTTATGTCACAGATCCATTCTACATACATATAAATGGTGCAGCTTAATAAAAGTAAACATTTTAACAGTTCCAAAAATATGTTTAGTTATGAAAATAAATACAGGTAGGTGCTTTACACCAACAAGTAAAACTTTTAATTTACTTGTCCGTGGACGACTTGATTTTGACCAAATTTCTGCACCCTTGAAACTATGGAATACATGTGGATGGACTTTCATAATCCAAAATAGCAAGGTGACTTTTTTGCATGGAATGATAAATACGTAGTCCAGTAGACGGACAAGAATAGTTTCATGTGGCATTGGGATATAATGAGGCCATTAGATTAAGACAGGAATCCACCAGATGTAATCATATGCCATATAAAACAAGGCTGATTTTTGGCCCATTCACAAAACACAAATGTGGTTTTGTATTTATTAACTACCCAATCTTTTGCACCATAGTTTTTTTAGCGACGAAGGGTGATTTCAGAACATTAAGATTTACAGAAGTTTGATTCATTGCAATGCTTGGATGTCAGTGAAAACAGCTTAACAGCATACTAGTATGTAATAATGTACAACAGATTGAACATCCATAGGGAATTTTATATCAACCACATAAGTTTAATTGGTACGAAATAAGAAAATGCCAAGCTTAATAGCAGTAATAAATTATTTGCCATTATTTACATTGATCTGTCTTTTCCTGGAACTAGTCCCCAGTGCATGGAGATTCTTCCCTCCTCCAGTTATTAATTGGAAGTCTATAAAAAAAAAATATGATCCCAGTCTCATATCTCAATTAACTTCCAAATGTCGGAATCATATGCATCCTTTCCAGTTTTCTGTTTTGTTTCTAGCAATCTGGAAATATCATAAGGACCCCATGGCTGTATGGATACCAAGTGGGGTACCGATTTCATGAAAATCTGAGTTGGTGGACAAATTATATCTCAAACCAAAGTTCCAATTAACCACCAAATCCTCACTCTTTCCTGTACACCAGACATTGTATCTTTTTCCAGAAGCGTGGACTGGATGTTTAGTGATTTTTACAGCCACGCCCTATGAGGTAAATAGGCCGATAAAATCAGATCATGTGTTGGATCTGACACAGGCTGTAGTTTGTACATGCCTCATATTAAGACAGGGATGCTCACCTGAATCACAACAGTGTAGTCCTGCAGGGCTGATTTTTCAGGAAGGATCTGTACTTCACATCAAAATCTAGAAATGCAGCCTTGTATATATTAGCACATTAAGGGTGAGACAAACACATAAGAGAGTATTCTACCACGCTTGCTACAGACAACACTGGTTGTAACATACCTCAGATGGCAGGGAGGCACTCACGCCCCTTCTCTCTTCTTGGATGTCTGGAACTCCCTCTAATGGACAGCTTTGGAGATCACAGTCTGAGTCTGCCACACTGTGGGCAAGATAAATATTCTGGTGGGTAGCTTTTCCAGACAGATGTGAGCAGTCCTCTTGAACGAAGCAGCCTTAAAACTCTTACATTTAAAATACTCTTCCTTCTTTCATTACCATTATAAAGGGGCCCATGCTAACCGAGTGGTCAAAGGTACTTGCCTTTACAGATAAATCCCTCTTCACCTATGTCCATATTGGTTCAAGTCTTGATTTAGCTAATGTGGGTTTGTGAGTAATATGCCAGTAATTTCCTCTAGATCAGAGGTTATACCTCCACTAAATATACCTGCCATAATGTATAGCCTATCAGGTGCTGAAAAATGGTGTTAATCACACATAACACAAACAACATTGTCAGGGAGTAAATTCATGCCTTGTCAGTGAAAATAGTTATTGATGGTTCAGTGGTAACAATGACTGGGCTTATCTTCATTGCAGACCTGGGTTTCTGGCCAAGAAGAAGCTAACCTACAGTAATAATATTCCTCTTAAAATCCCCCATCTCAGTCATATATGTGCAGGGAATGATCAAGATTAACTCCACTGTCCATTTCTAATTCGCAAGAGAAAAGAAAGGGTTGTCACATCTTATTCTCCTTCTCAAAGGTTTCTTTGATTTTAGCAGCCATCATCTCAAGGTGGAGTGTTCAAACCATTACCTTGTCAATCTCTCACTGCAAGCCCTTTCGATCATGAAAACCAAAGCCCATGATGTCAGGCTATTACTGCATCTTTGGCCATTTTTACATTTCTTCTTTAGTTAGATGTCGTCTCCTTCCACACTTTTGTCATAGTATCATCTTCAAACAATGTTGCACCTGAGAGTGAGCATTGATGTTTTGTGTCCAATTATAGCTTCCCAACAAGTTGTCAAGTCATCCTCTGGTCTGTAGCACCCCACTCACAGCAGTTGTCAAGTCATCCTCTGGTCTGTAGCACCCCACTCACAGCAGTTGTCAAGTCATCCTCTGGTCTGAAACACCCAACTCACAGAAGTTGTGAAGTCACATCTTAGACAATCAGCTTCCCACCACGCTGGCACGAATTCAGTAGTACAAAAATAGCTATAAAGGTTTTGGGAGTGTTGGGGAAACAAATTTTAATTATGTAATACTTAAATGCTATTCCCTTCTCCCATCTTGCTCAGATGTCCTTTCAGTCTTGGTTGGCATTTCAAACATGGACAATATTCTAAATGATGGAAGTGTACAAAAATATTAGACTGGGATCATGTTGCTTTTTATTCTAGACCTCCATTTACTAATTGGAGACTGAAGTAATCCCCTTGGAGTGTGGACTAACATGATGAACAGCAACCCAATAGTTGCAAACAAAATTACTGACCCAAAATTAGTTTTACCACTAAAAAAAACTCATTTTTTTATCTATAGAGTTTTAAATATTACAGTTTTTTTGGTTTAAAATCTGAGTGATCATAGACCAGGTTTTACTGAACTGACTTGTAGGTGAGCATTTATCAAGGACTAATCTTGCTCAAGAAGACTAGGCTCATAATGGGTTGACTAGTTGTCCGTATCACATTTACCTTTGCAGTACTTTGATATTTTGTCAACCTATATACCTGCTTGGAAGGACGAGTATTTATTGAATTACCATTAAACATTACAGAATAAATACACTATATCCATCTGTCAGTAATCCTAAAATTCCACTGATTTTCCATATTGCGATGACTAATGAAAGTTTTGTGTCATTAATGGATTCCACTGAAATCAATTTTCAGCAGCTGAATTTAGGTCACTGTAAACAAGTATGCAAATCAAGTGAGTTTGTAAGTTTTCATGATACATGAAGAATTTTCTTGTATCAATTAAGTTTATGTTATGAAAGAACCACACATTTTTTTTGGATAAGTTGAAGGTATTCAATATTACTGTTGATTGGCTTTTTCTTATCATTGGCATAGTAAAATTTCACATACATGTATGAAATATGTCATGTCATCGATTTTTCACCTGACAAAATACCGATTCTGAATGTTGGAATTTTTGGTTTAAATTCTATTTGTTAGAAATAGTTGAAATTCAGATTTATCCCTTGGGGAAAAATAAAGACTAATAATATATTCTCATTTTAAAGTTTTAAAGGACGCAGTTGTTTACAGAACTTACTGGATAATCTTTCCTTATTGATTGATGGTAATCTCATACCTTGGCTCAGGTTGTGCTAGACAATAGATTGGGGGCCCCGAGTAGCTGAGTGGTCTAAAGCGCTCACTGTTCCGGATCACTGCCATCTCACCTCTGTCTGCGTGGGTTCGAGTCCAAGGCTCGGCTAGCGTGGTTATGTAGGAAAGCCTGCCAGTAGCTTCTCGTGGGTCGGTGGTTCTTCCCTGGGTTTTCCAGGGTTCTTCCTCCACCAGTTATACTGGCCGCCATGTATAGCCTATCTTGTGCTGAAAAATGGCATTAAACCCTAGAACAACAACAACAACAACAAGACAATAGACTGAATAATGAATGTAGTTTGTTTTGTTTGACTGCATTAAGCCTTAATCCACTTATCTAATGCCTGGGACAAGCTCAAATTCAACCTGGGCAAATTCAGATTTGCAAGGTGATTATCCATATCAAGCAAAAAATAGAGAAAGGTGATCTGTGCATAATGCTTGTGCCATTTTTTCTTCTTTGGGCTCATCACATATATCACCTTTTTTTAAATATTCAATATACTAGATGCTTTTATTATATAAATGATTGAAATTTCATTATCTGTCAATTGTTTCTTAAGATACATTTTCAAATTCTTCCTCTTTCATTTTGCAGTGTCAAGTCAGTCTCACATTTTCTTATACAGATATGATAATAGAAAAGATTACTGTTTGAAGCACATTTTGACTAATAGTTTATATGCAATTTTTTTTTTGTTGCCATAGATTCATCTCAATCATGGGATAAGGGTGGGAGGGTTGGATGTGAAAGGGTCAGGGTATATTTATGTCAGCAAATTGATTGCCACTCCTCATATAAAAGATATATAGAAAATGAAATAATCAAAATTTGTTTGTTCAATAAATATAACACAGATTTCAGGAAAACAATGTTTAATTTTAACATATCTTTTACAAACTTTTTTGGTGATATTTTTGGGCAAACTGTAATTTCACAAGGGCATGTTCAAATGAAATTTGTCCAGCCTTGATCAAGTCCATTTAAGAAACAGTTCAAACCATCTGGAAGCATCTCAAGTATTTATATTATGCTTATAACTAATCAATAAAAACCAAATTCAAATTTAACACATGGCTGAAGAAAGAACATTATTCACCTTCAGGTGAAAAGCACTGACGTGGAAATAATGTCTTCTCATTTGATGATCTTGTTTCAAGGAAAACAGAAGGGTTTACAGGAAAGAGATGAGAAAGGAGAGGAAAAGAAAAGCAGAGGGGGATTTGGAGCAGGATCATAGACCAAGACATGCCAGTGTGATGGGATTCTAAAGATCTATATCTTCTAAAAATAGAAAATTAATTAGATCAGGTCCATGTTTGGCAGGAAGAGTGTAGATGCTTGCAACACGCTGTTTGCAAAGAATAAAAAGACTGTAATTCTTGTTTATGTAACTTTAATTTCATTAAATTTTGATAATTTTAGGTTAATAATCAAATATGATTTAATTCCCCATATATATATTTGTACATGTGAGAGAATTAATAAAGAATACTTAGAGGGAAAAAAACAAATTAGACAATACAGTTGATTCTGCCTGTTGAAAATTAAGATACATTGTTTCCTTGTTTAAGTACCATCTAGACCTACTATTTAGTTTAAATGACTAAATTATTTATTTTAAAACAACTCTGAAAGACATGTATGTTTTAATAATAGTCTAGAACTGATGAAATTGGCAGGTTTCAAGGAAGTGCCCCACGTACTTGTGAAAAGTCAGAATATGATAGAAATTATCAATTCACTTTATGTCTCATCACAAGAAGTGGTATGATGTAAAGTTTTTTAGTTCAGTTTTCATGCCCTTTGGCGTGGCATCCATGCTCCATGTCCAGATTTAAAGTATTTCCATGATAGAAACCCACATTTTGTTGGGACACATTTGTTACAATGCTCAACTCTTTTTGGGATGATTAGGAAAACAAGGCAATGTAGTCATCTTTATTCCCCACCACATCAAAATGGTTGATTAAAAAAGAAGGATTTGTAGAGAGTTCTTGGTAATAAACTTTGGCAACCTTTAGTAAATACAGAAAGAAAAAAAAACTTCTTCAAAACCACTAATGCAAATTTGATCAAACATTATACAAAACATCTTGGCGTGATTATCTTTAAGACTGATACAAAAAATGTTGATGCACCATTAGATATGGCCACCATTTCTAAAAAGAGTAGAGTTTAAAAAACCTGTAAACCGCTTCTTAAGATATACTCAAGAAAATTGCAGAGATGCTGCCAGGATTTTATCTAAAGTGGGTAGGTGCCTCCCCCTCCCCATTGCAAAAATAAGAAGGGAAGAGTAGAAAAGAGGAGACGAAGAAGGAAACAGCCATAGTTCATTATTTATCCAACACTTCAATACCCATCTGTTTTTTCCTATTCCACTCTTTTACAGCACAAATGAAATAAAAACTTGAAATAAGTCGCCAATAGCATTAATTTATTGTTTCAGAAACTAATCTGTGCCTATCTTTGTATGAATGTTGTTCTGTGCTGAGATCCCCCATCTTCAGGCTCTTGTCTGAATGGGCAAATACAAAGCTTGCATGGAAGCTGTTCTTTATGGTTATATATAATTTCCCTTGGATACTTCTGCTGCAAAAAGAGATTTTTCACTCACACAAGTTCCTTCAAAGTTTCATAAATCAGTGCTTTGCTGACTATTATGCCTAATTTTGTATATGTTCCATAATGTTATATTAGGCTTTTAAGTCCATCAATGCCATAGTGTCAATTTTAAATAAGAGATATTTTTGTCAAATAAATATCTTTACTTTTAATCTTACATTTGTATTTATTCAATTTATCTTAACCTTATAGGGTTATATAATTTTGTAGCACAAGATCCCACAGAGCTAAACTGTTTGAGAAAGAAATGAAAAATATGCTCTACTTTTAAATTCTGTATCTTAATTAGGTCTACTATTGTGCCTTCAAAGTATGTTACTATAAGCTTGTTGATTCTAGTATTAACAGTGCTTGAGAAATAGAACAAAAAATGAAACTAAAACAGGTGAAGGTATGAGTCACAGTGACCAGCTTTTGTGATAAACGTAAAGTTTTCATCAAAATGTATTCCCTTGTCAATTTTTATAATTCCAAGACAGCCATAGTAACTAAGTTAATTGCAGTGTCGGACTTGTAATCGAAGTGTTGCAGGTATGATATATGTCAGCTGCCTTGGTTTTTCCTTGAAAAAAGCACTTAGCTCCTATCTCCTAAGCATGAAATAACTAATAGGGTCAAGAGTGTTGTTAATACCATCAAAAAAAAAAAATAATATGATAACATGTGTAACAATATGCATAAGGGTGCAATCATGAGCTAAATGCAAAACTTCATGTAAGCTGGTATAATGTATGATGTAGATTTCAGTGACTTTTTGTTAACTAGTGTTATGAAGAGAGATGCATCCAATTATCTACTGTGATTATTCTTGCAAGAAAAGTGCTTGGGAAACAAGCACACAATTAGGCCAAAAACAGTGAAGCATGAAATATGGGTCAAAGTGATACAGATGCAAAACACATGAGCTAGTCACAAAAACTTAACCGAGAATGTACAATTGTCATACATATACAAAGCTGGCTCACTTAGATCTCTCTCCAGGTTGTTGGTGTATTGAACACTAAACTCTTTCCCTCTATGTGTGTGTGTCTGTAGCGACTGTATTAACATTTACCTCACTGGAAATTACTTGCGACAAGGGACATTAATAACATCATATGCACAGGTATTTTACCCTGACTATTGCTCACTCTCCTATGGATTTAAGTAAGATCACTTTCTAAACCGACACTGGTTGTTTTGGATCACGTCAAGGAGTGTACACTCTCCACTGTTCTCCAGCCATAGGGGTAAGTTAAATTTATATTTCATTTGATATGCGAAGCTTATTCGGTTTGTAATGTCTTATCGTGTAATAATGCATTTATTACAACGCAGATTTGAAATTTGAATTACAAGTCACTATTAGAAGTTAATGTATTAGCATATATCTAGAGATTTTACAGAAACTATTATTATGACCAGTTTGGTTTTACTGTAGCTGACTGTGACTATGACTAGAGTTGACTAGAGATGTCTAGAGCTATCTGAAGCTGTTTAGAGCTGTCTGGAGTTTCCAGAGTATTTAAGGCTGCGTGCTGTCGATATGTATGTATGTATGTATGTACATATGTCTGAGCCATGGACGTAGACGTAGCTAATCCAAAAGGGGGCTGTATGCTGTCTGTACATGTGTATAAGTATGACTGTACATGTGGTGGATCCATGAAGGGTGCGAGCAGTCGATAAGAGTGTGGGCCAACCCAAGGAATCATGCGACTGTACAAAGGGGCTAGAAGCATACGTTTGATTCAATTGTTGTTCCAATTGGGTGCATTTTTATGTTCATAAGATTATTTTGAATCTTCGTTGTGTTCCAAGAGATTATGTGAATCTCTCTTATAGTTTATGACATTATTTTGAAACACATTTAAATATCATAAGATTATTTTGAATCTTAATCGGAGTCCATACTTGACATTATGTGAATCTCTCTTGTAGTGTATAATACCGTTTGAAACGTACCTGCAGTCCATGAGGTTTCTTGGATCTGTATTTCATATTGAATTCATATTTTTGGTTTATTTTCAATCTGTGAATGTCTGTGTAGAGTGATTGGGTCAATCGTATGTTGAGAGCGTGAGAGAATCATTGTATTTTAACACCATATTTTTTTCTCTTTATCAATTCATTTCACAAATTTCCATCTTTCACACATTGTGTTTGTCTTATTCATTTAGTCCAAAAACCCACTCGGTTTCTATTCTGCAACAGTGTGCATGTGCAATGCATCGTGTGTGTAGTGTGCACATGCCTGGGACAAAACTATCCAACAGCTCTCATACTTTCTTGAGATAAGGTAAACAAATCTAAAAGTTCCATTTATATGTGCTGACTGGTTTTCAAGTTATGCTAACTGCCAACAACATTCCAATTTTTATGTGTAGACAAGAATTTGCTTGAAAAGAGACATTGTCAAGGGCTATAACTCTAAAGATTACAAAAGGTCTGAGAGAATGTTCATACCAGATTACATCAGAAAATGTTTAACGGTTCAATGAGCTATGCCAGTTACAAGTAATATCCCATGTGAAGCTATTAAACAAAAAATTATTACTAAAAAGTAGGCTGGATGGACAAGAGGGCTGCCTAGGACCCCTTGTGAGTCCAGGGCCAAGCCCAGTGACCTGGAGTCTAGTGAGATGAAGCCCCCTGGAGGCTAAAAAAGGAGTAATTTGACACTACATTTTTGTATAATAATTTTAACTGAACAATCTCAAATTCTGATGGATACATCCATTGAATCATCAATACATTTCTCATTATAAACTATGAAGGAAAAAAAATGTGATTCCTTTATCTCAACAGGTTTTCCATTCTAATTCTGTAAATGTGAAAATTTTCAGAAACTGAAAATAAAATTCAAATGGAAATGTTTGGATTTACTTCAAATATATATATATATATATATATATATATATATATATATATATATATATATATATATATATATATATAAAATAGAACCAAAATTGAATGCAACATATAAACATGACAAAAGTTCTTTGAAACATTTATTTTGTTTCATAAATCATTGAGTTTGTTTCATTTAACAAATAATCACAATTGCTTATTCTAAAACAATTTCCTTTTTATTCACTAGTCAATGAATAACATTATTTGTCTTAAATCAGTTAGCATGCACTGTTTTTGTACCTTCACTACCTTTTTTATTTCAAAGTCATTTTCTTTCATACACGAGCAGCAGTTGGGCAAAGTAGACAGTTATGCTTTGAAGTTTTAACTCTTCAACTTAGAAAGGAGTGTGCTGTTCTTTTAACCATCTATACATTTGTAAATGTACTGAATTGGAGAGGAGAACAAAAATAAATGCAGTTATTGTCTCAGAACTTAGCATGGGCAAAATTCCACTTGTCCTGACCGATGACTACCAACCCAAGATATTGCAACAAATTATTTTTTTTTTTAAAAAAAGATTTTGAAGCAAAAATGGGGGGAGAGGTGAAAAAGAAAACAATGGTAGAATAATATACATGATGGTACAGAATCAGCTGAGGTATCTCACTCAAATAATTCAGCGCCCTCTAATCGCTATTCTTCCATTGAGGCAAACATAGGAATCAAATAGCAGTGGAATATAACGACGGTGTTATTCTGGTTTTCCAAAGAGGACACTGAATTATGGAGTGAAGTATGATGCTTTCCATCCACTTTAACTCAATACCCCACCACCACAAAAATGGATTTGGAAGACAGACATGTGGAAACATTCTAAAGACAAAATTTCTGTCATGTGACGGAGAACTTTCACTCATGTATTAAGTTAACTGTCAAAGGACACAACACCATCACAAATAGAGTTGATGAGAACAAATGCATAAAAGACTCATCTAGGTTTGAACATACCAAATTACATTGAAAATATACTAGATAGTTCCCAAGTTAGGCTGGTTATAGAGTTCTGCTTTAGTGGAAATGAAACCTTTAAAGAGCGCATCTATATACAATCGTCAGTTTACCTATCAAATGGCATTAAATTTGGTGCAAGGGTTGCAGAGCTTTGGGGCTACAAAAAGTGTGAACATTTGGTAAAGTAAAAGGTGATAACTACAGGGCTTCCACATCTCAATGTGGGATGCTAATACACCTCTCCTTTGATAACTTGCACACAATGGGGTCCAAAAACATAGACCTCACTATAAGCAAGGACACGTGTTACTGAGGGACTTCCCACAAATAAAAAGTGATACCATCCCCACAGGACATCAAGAAAACCGCTTGGAAGTGGAAGCAACTGGGCTGTTTAATGGCTGAATACTTGTTTTATAATTGCAATGATAATAACTGTCAATAAAGCACTTTCTTTTTCTAACAAAGTTGTTTGTTTTTCTGCATGAATTACATTTATTATCATGTATTTTCAAGATGCCCAACATCTAAAAGATCATTAACATTATTTCAACTGGTTTCAGCAACCTACACATATATGCAAACATATTTGTTCTTTGTGTCACTGCATTTTGTTGTTGTTTAGTCTGGTTCTCTGATTTGTATTAAACAGTGATATATGAAGCAGTGATTTTGTCAAGCAAGGAACCAGACTAACTGTTGATCCACAACCAGCCAAGACTTTTTATTAAAAAAATAGCAACATTTATTTCATGAAACCAGTCTTCATCAAAACTTAATTATTGTACTGTTCGATTAATAAAATACTGATGCAGCGATTTCATTGCAAATAATGGCATGAATCATCTTTTCATCCGTGAGGATACTTGTATCACAAAGTGCTAATTCAGGAATTCTCTGAAACTCAGTTCTCCACAATGATCCATATCTGTGAAACAAAGCTCTTTATTTCCCAAAAGTATTCATTTTGCTTGGTTGCCTTGCAATCTTTGATAACACTGATGATTAAGCAGGTTAATTTAAGGAAATTTAATTCTATTACATGCACAGTAATATTTACAATAGTATTTGCTTGATCAATTGAAATGAGTTTACCTGACATATGACTGGGGCCGTTAGATCTTACACATGTAGAATTTGCATGCCTTTTGAACTTTTTAATTCCACCTCCTTTATTTGACACAAAAGACACAATTAGCGTGAAAATACAAAGGAGGTCAGATTTTAATTCAGTACAACAAATACTTCCACAAGTCAGATATCAAAACATGGTTGGCATTTAATTAGGTTCTCAGAAAAATGCTTGCAAACATAGCCGTTACAGTAGATTGACAATTTTAATTCTGAATACAAGAGAACACATTGCAATATTAAGATTACACAATTATGAAGATTATACTTAAACCAAACTAAAATATACAATTAAAACACAAATTTCACTGGATAAAAAAACTTAATTGATATTTATTTATTGACGTACTGCCTCCAGGTGTGACATTTTCATTGATCGTAATTGTACCTGTCCTTGGTGAAGGATAAAATTAATCTTTGACCTTTTGGGTTCCGATGGATAAACTGAAATACCATATCAATTCTTAACATTTAAAAGGTGTAGGAACTTCACAATCAACTGATATCTTCCTCACCTGTTTTCACATATAATCATCCAGTAATCAATAATGTAAAACTTTTTAAAAAGTCCAAAATTATTTCAGAAATTGCTACAAGATTTAACTATTTTAACTGAATGAACAATTAACACAATTCAAAATTGAACACATGTACATATTCTTACCAAAGATAACAACAAAGGCCTTAAGCAGAATTCTGAGCAAAATCATGTCATTGTTTAAATTTTCCCAAATTAAATTACAAAATGTAATCAACAAATCCAGTACCACCACCCCCAAAAAATTGACTCACTTTTCAAATAAAATTTCATCAGATTACAAATTAAGGGCAAATATTTTTTAGAGTTTTATTTGGAAAATATTTATAAATAATATTATGAAATCTAAATATAATATCATTCTTTTGAAACCAATTATTAGAAACTCTATACAAACACTGTTTATATATCTTATTAATTTGATCAAATCAAATGAATGTTTTCCAATGGACTTCAACAAACTTTTCATGCAATGGACTCAAACAGAAAGTGAGACGTCATGTAACCCTTGCCTATAGCAAATTACCAGAATGCTGTTTCAGAAAAACTCGGAATTTACTGCATAACTGATAATTTAGGAAGAAATTCCCACCTCATTTTAAAGATAGCCGATAAACAAAAATATGCACAGTTATTACACATTGGGGTGACTTTATGGGGCATGATCTTTTAGATATAGCATTGTCATGAATCCCTAAACTGTGCGTCTTAGAATAGACCTTATTATAAATACCCTAAAAAGTTTGAAGCAGATCAGTTAATTTAACATGTAACAGAAAAGCCTACAAAATCGTTTGTGCATGACAAAAGCTTCTTTCACAAGACCTTAAAACAGGATCAGCATGGAAAAATCAGCATACATGGACATATGGGTTTATGGACAAGAGCAAAACTTATGCTCCAACGCACTGCAGCAAGAATAATAAAAAAACCCCAAGAAATCTGACATGCGAGTTCATGACCTATTGTAATAAGTTATAAAACTGTTAAATTTGTCAAACTTAGAGTATTTCAATATAATAAAGACTGTTTTTCAAAGTCCATATGAATTTTAGTTACCAGTCCAATAGATCTGTTTCAAACTTACCCTGAAACAAATCACATTCAAGAATAGAAAATATATATTTGAAAGAACCCTAATATAGATCTATAAAAAATAGTAATGATGAAGATATCAACAAGAGGACTATATCAATCATTAATGCAAACACAACATCAAACTTGTACACCATTAGAAGAAACAAATTACAGCACAATGAACATGAGAAAAGTACTTTTTTTTTGTTGAAAGTTTATGTAGAAAATTCTGTCCATTAAAATTGGAACTTTGGAAAAAAAAACAAATGCCTATCAAACATAACTGAAAATATGATTCTTTTCTTGCTTTTTCAGAATCATAAACTGTATTGTATGCTAAAGAAATGAATTTTAAAGAAATTGCATACATTATAATTAACAAATACTTGGAGTAGCATAACTGGGAATACATGTTGTGAGCATGTACATTAAAAGATCTCGTCACTGTTGAATAAATCCTTAAAGTTGCTGTTGCCTTGAACATTTGAACTTGCTACCAGCCTGAAATAAAGACAGAAACCTCGATGAAAACACTGCCAAGGAGATTACCTTAAATACCACATATACTTGATTTTCAGTTCAATCTAACCACAAATAACATAGACCCTGCTCCGAGTCTGTGCAATTTTCATTTGGACTCAACTTGTAAGGGGGTATGTACGGTTGCTTAAAGCTGCCTTATTTCCCAGATAAAACGACTGAAACCTGGATAACAGCTGTCATAATTTCTGGTTATCTCACTCACAACAAAAAAACTTTTGCAAAACTGCACACCCAAGTCTAGTAAAAAAAAAAAAGGAAATTTAAGGGGGACGAATACTAGCAAATGAGAATAAAAGGGGGTGATTTCATGTCTGTTGTTTATATTGCATGGACATGTAAACAAACAGGTAAATAATTCAATGTAGCACTTGCATGTGGGCATAACCCACCCAAAACTAACTGGAGGGTTATCAAAGCAAACTGCAGTGCACACGATCTTGTTGTCTGAGGATTTGACCTAAAACCATGCATGTTAAAACCTCTAAAGCAAAATGCTTGAGATTTGTTCTAAAAGTGCTGAAGGCTGGTTAAAAATGCTTAATATTTTGCTCTGTATGTCAATTTTGTTACTGTTTTCTATCTAAACTGACTTATGCATATGAGATTAAAAATTAAAGGCATAAATAATTAAGTCAAAGTTAAAAAACATTTGACAAGTCCCAAATTATTTTTGAAATCATCGAATACCTTCTAATTTCTACATCATTCAGTATAGTTGTATAGTTTTATATCTGCTGTTAAAGTGTGTTATAAATATTTAAGACCACAATAGCTAAAGTATGTTGTTCTCCTGAGAATATGTTTAGGTACATGTACTTTACAGTTCTTGGTTGCTGATTTGGTTTACTCGAGCCAAAAACATAAGCATCACTTGAGGTCTTGAAACTGAAAAAAAATGTGCTGACACCATCTTTAGGCCAAAATTATTTTTTTGAGTAGAACTGAAAAGGGCTAAGTAGGCACTGTACCTGCATAATTATTTTGTGTTCAACATTAAGATACAGTTTGTTAGGACAGGAAATGCAGCTTGAAGGTGACCTTTTATTCATGTGTACGATGACTCAGATTCAAAACTTTTAATTTAGAGGGGCAGTCACAAACTACAAGCTGGATTTCTTAGTTAGATTCATGTGGTTAAATCGAAAACTATTTACTAAAATTTTTGTTTGTTAATGGGAAAAGAATCAAATAAGCTTTCTGGACTATTTTCTGCATGCAAATTAATGTGTTTTTAATGCAAATAACCATATGCACATAAAGTTTTTGAAACGCAGATCAATTAGATTTAGTTTTATTGTGCAGTAAGTAATATAGTCTTCAAGCTAGTCCTTATCAGCTGAAATATTTGAGAATGACTGTAATTTCTCACCCTTTCAAAACAAATTGTTATTTACCCAAATCTGGGGACATCAAATTTATATTTTTAAAAATGATAAAATGTGTAAAATTGAAATTTTATATTTTTTCCAAAATATCTTGTCGCCAAAATTAATATATCTATTGCATAACGATGCACCCAGTACATTCAGTGCTGGTCAGAAATTGGCTACTTAAGCAAGTATAGATTTATTCTCAACGTGTTATGTATTGTTAAGTAAAAGTTTGGCCTTCACTGCACGATAGTTTATGGCTAGAAATTGTTTACATAAGGAAACACAGAATTAAGAATATGGTGATCCCCATTTGAGAAGTTAAAAGCTTCAGATTTGGTTAACAGGCTTCCTGCTGGGCTCTCTGGTCCACCCAGCCATTAGAAAGATTAAAAAAAGTTGAGTGGGCATTTAAAGTAATCAAAGTGGTTTGAAGTCTGGCAGTCATTATTCAATCATCTTTTCTTTAGTATAGGTAATAAACTGTCTCTAACAGATGTAACTGAACCAACTACAGGCAGCCTAAGCCCTGCAACTGGATGTCATTTGACTCATTTGGTGCTTTTCTGCACAAGACACATGCCACTAACAATGGAAACTTTGCAACAAAGTTAGTCACCTCCCACATGAAGAGATTTATTCTGAAGCATGCACCATGCAAGCAAAAGAGAACATACCCATGGGACAAAATCAAAGAATTTGATAATTCTCAGAATTATATTTCCCTACTGCAATGAAATCAGGGCTGTCCATCCCAGTAACTTGGCTTTATTATTTCTGAAAACTGAATGCTACTTACTGGGAGCCCTATTGGCTGTTTGCTGACAGAAGAAAAAACTTAAAATAACATTCTGAGTGGTCTTCGGGCATACATTACTAGCATGGACTTTCATGAAATATTAAGGACCATGCTAAATCACCTGCACATCTCAAGTCCAATGAAAGAAGAACAGCATGACTCACGATACAGCAGGATGTCAAGTATAGCATCAAAATTCCTTCTGGAAACAGGTACTTAAGCATTTGATTAAAACAAGTCTGTTATTGAGCACAAATGCCAAAGTGATTTGCAGCTATAGAGACCATATTGGTGAAGCGTACAATGATAACTTTCTATCTCTCAAGTGGAGTTCTTGACTGAGTTGCTCCTGTGATGAAGGAGCTTCTGAAAAAAACCCAGTGGAAAAATTAATTATCTGAGTCCTCGAATTCAAGAGGGGCTATTAACTGAGCTTCTTGAAGGTAGTTTGGAAACAGAACTACAGCTAGATATCAAAAGTGCACCATTTTTTCTATAATTATAGATATGACTCAATCTGTTTTTGAAAAATAACCAATTGGACCATATTTACTGATCTGTGAAGGTTCATCAGGATGCAAACAGGAAACCATCAAAAATCAAGATTATAATCAAGTTTTCTGAGATTTTACTATACCAAGGACCTCTCTAGATCGATCGATCAAAATATTGTGGGAAGAGTTATAACAGTGACTATGCCATAAGTGGAGAATACACTGGAACCCAGAAGAAAACTTTGGAGAAACAGATATCTGCAAAATGCATGCATTATGTGACACATAAGCTCAACTTGGTTTTAAATGATGCAGTTTGTGATGTCAAAAAAGTGAACAATTTCTTCAAGCATGATCTGCTGCAGAACATTGGGGGAAGGGAGATATAGCCTGCCACAAGAAGCAACACTCTACAGGCCAAGCAGGGGCACCATACACTGCTAATGGGAATAAAGAACTGGTACCAAGATGTAATGAAGGCTCTCTGTCTTGTCATCCTTTAATGTCCCAAGAATGAGGAATGAGATGAGGCCAGTTGAATCGAGAAGAATATGGACAAATTTTAATTTATGCTTTTTTTGTGCACATCTAAACTTCTTGTGACCTCAACATCTCTTAAGTCAAAAGAGGCCGTATTTGCCAACCTATAAGTCAATGCTGAGTATAAGCTGAATTAGCAAATTTGGCAAAATTTCCATCCTTCATCCATATATAAGTCGATGCCGAGTACAAGATGATGCCAGATCAATACGTCAGCTTCGTCGTTTTCACCTTATTCCTAACAGCATCACAAATATACCTGTAACTCAGTAACCTTTCCAGTCTTTATCAATAAAAGTAACTAAAGTATCTAATTTGTTTCACACTAGCTATATATAATGATGCTGACCTAAAAATGTATTGAGTTACAGATAGGGTAAAATTTGTGATGCTATGTGGAATTAAACTATAATAACTTCTAGTTTCATAAATATTAAAAGTATCAATGTAAGCAATTTCAGATTACCAGTAATAGGGAAATCGCATCATTGATGCTAAAATGCTTTTTCCACATTTTTTTTGGGGGGGGGGAGTGGAGAAGAGATAGAGAGATGCATATTTATTCCATCGCATTCTTCTTCTTCTTGCACTCATGATCAAAATAAAATATGGCCTGATATATATATGAGAGAAAGAGAGGGAGATTCCAGGTCTTTGAGGTTTTTTTCTACACCTTATTGCCCCTGTTCAGCTGAAGCATCTGTCACAGAGAGAAAAAATTTATAAATTAAATAGTAAATGTAAACTATGAAAATACATACCATACTCCTTCAGGTTTTGAATATACACAATAGTTATATCCATACAGACTCCATTTTCTATTTACTTGGTTAAATCCCAAGAAAGACTATTTTGCATGATGTCTAATTTTCTTTGCAAGTAATAACAACATCTCCATTCCCAACAAATAAGATTATTTTTTTCAAGTGCACATACTCTGCCTGTACTTAGGCAGCAATTGTTTTTGATCTTTGCTCATGGTATATGTTAATTTAAATTGGTGGCAGTCCTATTGGCAAGTTCAAAAGATGTCACTGGTTGAGAAATTTACACG
Organism: Sinohyriopsis cumingii; assembly: GCA_028554795.2. Lineage (NCBI taxonomy): Eukaryota > Metazoa > Mollusca > Bivalvia > Unionida > Unionidae > Sinohyriopsis > Sinohyriopsis cumingii. The sequence goes on from CM068829.1 coordinate 47,227,382, forward strand.
AGTAATACCTGGCATTTCCTTTCATTATATGGTACCATATTCATAATACCCATGGTTAGCCTCATTTCCCTATTGGTAGCCTCACTAATCTGATCTGGTCTGCCAAATCTTGACCTAAAACAGGTGTCAACTCTGGAAAACCTGACTACATCTGTAGCATGTTTAATTAGCATGTACATACCACTACAAAGCCACATGATTTGTGAACCATGGAAGTGATAACTAAAACTAGAAGGAATTGATTACCTAGTGGTATCAATTGATAATGGAATATGGGACTGCAATTTTGTACATGAGCATGATCACAGTCATCAAGTAAGTGAACAATAAAAGATTACCGTACAGTTGCAAATACATCTCTCTCTCTCTCATAATGGGGCATAATTTTTATTTGATCATGAGGTGCAGTAAGAAAATTGTGATGCAATATTCATATCTGTCATGGTTATTCATCTTCTAACTTTTAAATTCTAATGCATCTATATCAAATTTAAACAGCGCATATTACAAATAACACATATTACTAATGCACGCTGCAATTAGATCTGATATGAGTTAATTTTAATATTGAAGATCATGTAATTGTTTCAAATCCTCAATGTGGAGTCCTATATTTTTTCATACATAATCTCTTCCCCAAAATGAAATGTCTTAACACATTTTTTTTGTACTTTTGGAGATTTTTTCAATATGAAAAATTATGTGACATGATAAAGCGATTTGGATGACAATTATTAAAAGACACAGAGGGCATAAAAATCCTTGTGCACCTAACATCATTTTTTCAATTGGGTGAAAACAGGAAGCCACAAATGTGTCAGAAAAATGTGGCATTGCACAAGTGTTCAAGGAGAAGCAGTGATTTGAACAGCAGTGTACACATCATCTTGACAACCTAGCTGCAGATCACAGGCTGTTTGACCCAGAGAACTACTTTTAAGTCAGTATCTTCTATAGAATGCTTGATATCACCATAATAAAAAAGTTAAAGCTGTACCGATGTCACTTTTTGCTGATTATGCCAATACCGCATATAGCCGATTATTAAAATTGCCGATACCGATTATGAGACTGATTATTTCACTATTATTTGTTTTATAACAATGACTGGTTCAGAAACATAAACTTATTAGCGTAATGCAAGCAGGTATTTTGCCGTGTGAGTTATAACAAGGTTGTTTATGCGGCAAGTGAATTTGAACTTCTGTACAAAAACAAACAGAAACCAGATAAGAAGTACATTGCTATTTATAGAAAACAACGATCACACAAACATAAAACCTGAAAAACTTTAAAACATTGATAAAACCTATGGTTTGCCAATTCAAGATATAAATGAATTAAAATGTATTAAGCTAGTATTTTAACTTACATTCAATGATGCAGGTTGCCATTACTAGATTTCAATAAATGACTAAAAAATGTTAGTAATGATAGCCCACTAATAATTAAAATTAATGACACGGATGCTTTAAGACTAAAGTTAGACATGACTGTATGCTGGCTGCAGCTAATACTGAAAGCCTAGTTGAGGTAGGTTGTATTTAAGCAACAGTAACATTTCTCCCTTCTCGTAATGAGCCATGACGAGCCGAAAAAATCTGGCCTGTGCCACTAAACAGCTGCTCACTTGGAACACTTGAAGCTGGTGCAGACAAACAGCATCTAGCTAATTTGGCCAAGCAGGGGAACTGAAATCGGTGAGCGTTCCACCAGTCATATATGTCTTTTTCTAGTGACAACAGAGGGCTGGCCAGACACAATTCAAGCATCGCGTCAACAGCATCATCCATGTGGGTCATTTCATTGACGGGACGAAAAGATTCATCATAGGCCACAGAAAACAAATCCCAGAGACGCGATGTTGATGGTCCAGTGGTGTTTCAGTTTCAGTTTTTCTTCTTTTGGAATGTTGTATTCCTTGCATAATTTGTCCAGTTTGCTCACCAAATATTCACCTGTGTGTGATTCATCGAGAGACTTTGTTCATGTTTACAGCAGGCGTCAAAAGGCGCTTCCATGCAAACGAAGTAGAGGCGTTAAAAGGCGCTTCCATGCGAATGGAGTAGAGGCGTCCAAAGGTGCTTGCATGAGATAACGGGTTAACAGATCAAAATTTGTATTATTTTTTTACAGTCTACAATAATGGATGATTCAGGTGAGTAGTGATGGGGAATTGGTCAGAATTTCATAATCAATAATTGGTTCCACTTAACCAACTGATAATTGATTACAATTGGTTACTAAGAGCAAATTTTACTTTTTGTTTGTTATACAGTTATATCCTTGCTCAAGAATTCAAAATGTTAATAAATGTAAAGGAGTAATCTCTTTTAATGACATGTATACTTTAATTTGATAAAAATATTTTTTTCTGAAATGTTATTTTTGTTTCACAACTTTGTTAAATGAAAGCAACTTTTTTATGGCTGATCAGTTTTATGTAACTGAAAAACTGTTGCAATCCCCCAAAACCCTTTCAATCACACATGATGTGTCTATCAATTAAAGTAAAAAAGGACATGGTTGTCTAGCTTGTCATTATTTACAAATATTAAAAAGGATTTTGTATTTAAACTGAAACAAATCATCAGACTTTTTATTCAATAGCAAAAATCATGCAAACATGACTTATGCTCTTAATTAAGTTTGACCATATGGAGCATGGTATGGTTTTATATATTTAAGTTGTGAAGGGGATAAATAATTCAGACTGACTGTAGTGGATTGGAAGTCCTATAGAGCTTACCATTTACCAAGGGGTTTTACTAACCTTTGTGTTTTGCATGCAGCTACAAAGAAGTAGTCTCCCTTTCCACACAATCGATTATGGGGTTTCACAATCAATTTTCTTATTGATTCACTCAACCATGTGATGTTTATAATTGATAATCGGAACAACACTACAGGTGAGAATAACAAGACACTTCTATGTGAGTCATTTCATCATTCCCTCACCCTCTTTATTTCAATACAATGCAATAATAACTTAAGTACAATGTTAATTTGGTGCCAGTTTCCCCATCATAAAGGTGAAAAGTTAAAGAAAGAAATAGTATGCTCTGTAGTCAGTTTTGGTCCTAATCTGATGACCATAAATGCAAGAAAGTAAACTTCCGTCTATTGCATTGCAACCAAAAATTTAGACATCATCTTTGATGAAACAAGCAAAATGGAACTGTTAAAATCCATATATCACTAATAAAATTAATAAAGATGGATGGATAGAGCAACAATCAGCTAGACAATGTAATTACAGCAGGACTCTGCCATCTTCAAGCAGGTCCTAATTTTTAAAAATCTACAGTTTCCATACACAATTTTCAGTTATCAGGTTTAAAATTTTGTTCTGTCAGTACTTATATATTCAATAGCTACTTACCACTACTAATATTCAATTACTCAAGTTCATATTATTTACCTCAAATGCATCAGCATCTTTGTCTAATCATGATTCTATGATTTAATACCTGTGAAAATGCAACCACTTTATTAGAGTAAACAATAAAAGGCAGTGCTCAAAAATACAGCAAGCACTGCTGAACTGTATGGAATGAAACTAAATTCTTTAAGAAACTCTACAGATTCATAGCAAAGCAAAAAGTCCATGGCCACTCTAAACTATTCAAAATCTCTGTAATGTTTTTCCATGCTTTATGTTACTTTTCCTCAAATGGAATATTTGTTAACCAACCTTCTGCCACCTTTTAGTCTTGATTTCTTTCCTTCAGGAGTCACTTCTCGGAACATGTTACAAAGATCATCTTGGTTCACCGGGATGCGATTCCTCAGCTTAAAGAAAATCGATGCAAGTGTTATCAATACATATATATAAATGACGTATTTAAGACCAGTATCCTTGCATAATTTGCATGATCATCTCATTGCAAGGTGCTTTTCTTAAAATGAAACATTTTACTCGTTTAGCATGTTTATAGTTCTAGTTCTGCAACTGTGTATCACTCTCTACGAAATTATTAACTAACTGTACTGAATTATACAAAACAGAATTCTAACAATTACTAAAATGGGGGGGGGGGAACAGCAACCCTGACCTTTGACCTTTTGGATCAGAAATCTATGGGCTTCTTCTACGGCCCAAGTGCAAGTCTTGTGTGAAGCAGGTTTGTGATATAGATCTAAAGTTAGTTTGCAAAATCCATTTTCTTCTTTCAACTGGCCGCCTTGACTTTTAACCTTCTGTTCTCAAAATCCATTGGCTTTTTCCTAACCCCAAATGCAAGTAATCCACAAAGTTTGGTTCGGATACGTTATGCAGATCTAATGTTATTGTGCATTATATTACAATTTATAGGGTTCTTCCTTATCCCCAGTGCAAGTCATGCCCAAAGTTTGGTTACCATAGATGAGAAAGAACTAAACTTATTATGCATAAACAAGTTTTCATTCGATCGGTGACCTTATCCTTTGAACTCCAAAGTTAATAGGTTCTTACATGCCCCAATATAGTCATGTAGTTTTTTGTGTTATCATGGGGTATTATCACTTGATTTAATATAAAAAATGGATAACAAAACAAAAGTTAAAAAGGTATTTATAAAAACCAAAGACCTTAGTCTATTCAAAAACCCAGATATGTTCATTTTGAGGTGACAAAATTTGCCAAGTATGCTATTTTTGGTCAACACATCAATTGGGGACCAAAACGGTCTTTTTAAACATGCTGAAGATATAGGCATTATATAAATCACACTGGAATATGACCATGGTTCTCAATCGAAGTACCTATTAATTAAAAGTTCAGAATGTGCAAAACTTTAGCCAAAAATAGGCATTTTTTTTCCTGACACTCTCCCTTTTGAATGCTATACTTAGCCCTGTAAACAGAAATATCAGTTCCAACAATTAATTTTTTTAATTCAAACACTTTTTGACAAAATGATGAACAAATCACCCAGTTGTATGCCTTTTGGAAAAAGGACCAATCACCAGGGTCAAAATGGCTCTTGCAGTATTTTTGCCATTCTTTATCTTTAATGCTACACCTATGAATATAAATTATATTGATGTTAACAATAATAAGTACATACGTACTGATTAACAGCACATAGCTCAACAGTGGCTCTATAGTGCTGATTAAAAAAATGAAAAAAAAAAGGTAAGAATTTATTAAAAAAATTATGGAGATAAACCTTTAAAAATAAACTTAACCCTTTACCTCATACAACCATCTTTGGACGCCTCTACAAAAGTGCATTTAAGCGCCTTTTGACGCCTCTACAAAAGTCCCATGGAAGCGCCTTTTGACGTCGGCTGTAAACATCAGCCATTTTAAGCTGGTTTTCGTAGCGCCACCATCAGGGAAAACCCCTTATTAGATACTACATTCATTTCTGCAAATGACAATTACGTCAGATCACGTGGTCACTGTTTATGTACTGGTCAATATCTGCTATTTAAAGTAACTGGGTCATAATCTCCACTCTCCAAAATGGTGGTCGCGGATTTCATTCAGTACTTAATAATAATGAGGACTTTGTATAGCGCCTAATCTTTAGAAGCTATAAGCGCTTTACAACATTAGACAACACCTATAAGATAAGAAACATAATATTATTATTACAAAAACAAACAACACGAAATTAGAAAAACATTAAAAAATAAAAAACATGCTGAGAATATTTCAGGTAGGAAACATTATTAGGTCTTTAAGTTTGTTCTTGCAGTCGAAATAAGTGAGTTTTGAGAGCCCTCTTGAATGTGATCACTGTGTCTTTGTGCCTAAGTTCAGTGGGCAATTCATTCCATGTTGCTGGGCCCTGGTATGCAAAAGAACGCTGTCCATATGACTTTGTTTTCATAGTGGGAATAATGAGTATACGATTGTCAGAAGAGGAGCGTAAGTATCTTGCTGGTGTGTACACATGGGTGAGGTCAGATAGGTATGTTGGACTAGAGTCCGACAGTGAAATGTAGCACAGAGAACAAATTTTGTGTTTGATTCTGGATCAAATGGATAGCCAGTGTTGGGTACAGAGCAGCGGGGAGGTGTGCTCTGATCGTGGTACTCTAAGTATGATCCGAGCAGCTGTGTTTTGAACTTTTTGAAGTTTCTGGAGTAGATATTAGATGAACCAGACAGAATCGAGTTACAATAGTCCAGTCTTGAAAGTATTAATGAACACACAAGTGTTTTAGTGGCATCAACTGAAAGATATTTGCAAATTGAGCTGATGCGTCTCAGCTCAAGATATACAGCCTTGCATATGTTCATGACATGTTGGTGCAATGTGAGAGCACTGTCCAGAGTAAGACATAGGTTTCGTACTGATTGTGTGAATTTAATGTTGGCGTTGCTGATATTTATTGTTTGAGGTAAAGGATGTGAATGAGAAAGGCTTTGTGTTGTGATCAGAATGGTCTCAGTTTTATCATCATTCATCTGCATCTTGTTACAAGTCATCCATGATTTCACATCAGAAATGCACCTCTCTACACCTTGGATGGTAGCATCAACTTCAGTTGGGTGGCTAGATTTGCATATTTGGGTGTCATCAGCGTACAATTGGTGAGACATTGGATGATGATCTATGACACTTGAGAGCGACTGAGTGTACAGATTGAAGAGAACAGGTCCAAGAACAGACCCCTGTGGAACACCACAACATAGATCAACTGGGCTGGAGTGTATTCCATTTGCAAATACAATTTGTGTCCTGTTGACCAAGTAGGACTTGAACCACAGTAAGGCTGTATCATGAATGCCAAATACATGCTGGAGACGGTGAAGTAATATATCATGGTCTATTGTGTCAAATGCTGCAGACAAATCAAGGAGGGTGAGGACTGTAATCTTTCCACTATCCAACACAGAGAGAATGTCATTAACTACTTTTATAAGAGTTGTTTCAGTACTGTGGCAAGGGCGATATGCAGATTGTACATTGCTAAAAAGACTATTTGAATTTAGATGAGATACAAGCTGGAATAGAACCTTTTCTAAGATTTTTGAAATGAATGGGAGATTAGAAACTGGGCAGTAGTTCTTTAAATCGTTATGGTCTAGTGTTGGTTTCTTCAGCAGAGGTTTTACAATGGCAGTTTTGAAAAATGATGGGAATTCCCCAGATGAGAGAGAGGTATTAATAACATCAGTTAGTGAAGGCAATACTGGATCTAAGCACTCAAGCAGCAGTGATGTTGGAATTGGATCAAGTTCACATGACTTTGGTGCACTCTTCATCACGACTGTACGTACTAAATCCATAGAGACAGGTTTAAATGCTGCTAATGGTACTTACAAAGTTTTCACGATTAGAATCACAACCATGAAAGATTCAATAACCTAGGTAAAGGCTCTGATATTGATGTAGGCAGCAATTAGTTTTTATAAATTATCAAATTCAGATGACTTAGTGATGTAGACACAGACGAAAAACTTGTAAATTTCGAGTATGAGAAATGGCAGCTACGGTTGGTCACACGGCTTCACTGACATGACGGTGAACGAGTTCTCTCCAGATTTTAAAGCACATAACAAATTCTTCCGTGATAAATAATTACACAGCTATAACAATCGGACTTTACTTTTAAATTGTTCCACATATAATAGATGTGTACCAAAAATGTAAAATGGTTAAAAATGCTGTTAAACGTAACATACACTACATTGTTTAACAGTTCACAGGCAGGCTATGCGTATGCGGTCGACTAGGTAACGTGTGTTCTATGTATAGCGAGCTGCACTTTGTCACTATGCTCTATTAGGCAAAGGGTTAAAACGCAATAAAAAGTTACAAGGTAAGGATGTTAAAATTCTTTAAATGTATATGAAAAAGAAACAACGGTAAAAAATGTAGAAGTCTTCAAACATAAGGTCCACAGTGTTTTATATAAACCACATTCATTTAATAAGTCCAAGATTTTCCCTGTACATAAAGCTTCTTAACGGAGTTATCATCAAAGATCTTTTGTCTTATATAGCGGAAGATGATACATTCAACAAGAATGTGTTCCACTGTCAGTACACACTGGCAAGTTATTTACTCAGAATGCAGCCATCAATGAAACAATGAAATCTCGCTTACCTGAACATCCTGAAAACTAGCCTGGCAGAGAGGTGATGATATCTCTAATGGCTGCTGTGTCACAGTTGTCATCTTTTCATTTGCTCCTTGCTGTTCAGTCTGATCATGACCTGAATGTTGTGTCTTGTTACTTAGGCTGCTTTCTGAAGACAAGCTGGAAAGCTGAAGATGAATAGAAGGAAATTAAGTGGTCAGACTGGAACTAATTTCTGTGTTTTCTGCCGATAAAATATCACACAGAAGCTTGAATTTGAAACCAATTTTATTTCAGAATAAGTTCAAATAAATTATTCTGTTAATCTCAAAGGTGCAAGTGTTCTTATCACACTATATTGCTAAAAGTGAAAACATCAGTATTTGGATGAAACCATTCACTACACATGCAGTGAATGTGATGAGTCATAAAGCCTATAAAACTACTAGAAACAACAGAGAATGTACTTAATACCTTGTGCCATCATCTATTCAAAATTTATATATCCTCTTAACTGCAATAATAGCAACAAAATAAATCTAAATCAATTGTCACTTTCCAGTTTCCAGCCTAATGGATTTATTGTGTTTTATATGCCAGGACATTTTGTGCATTAACAAGTTGACATACAATTCATGAATCTAACATAGGAATAGTTAATCCACTGTGCAGGGGATGATTTAGCACTGATTTTTTTTCCATTGTCCAGCAAGGCCAGCTCACAAAGAAATCAACTTGTTCTAAAGAAAATCAATTTGGACTTCTCTATTAAAAAATAACTTCCAAAAATTGAACTGATCTCATATACCTGTGGCTGTCAGTATTAACTGGACCCCTTTAAAACTGGAGTACAAAGGCCAACAAACCACTAACTAAAATGAACCCTGCTGTGACAGTCAGTACAGTATCAAGTTCTCATCAATACAACTTTGGAATCTCGAATGTAATTCCACTCTGAATTGTACATTTCCACTTAAGTTATACAAGGTATCAAAATGGGCCAAATTACTGACGTGTTTTATTTTGGCCGTCCAAAATTCAGGCATATTGTTTTGGGGGTTTGTTTTCTTTCAAAGTATAAATAAAATCTAATTTGGTTAACCAGTTAAAAAGCAAATATTAAAAATTTCAAACTAATCAATTTATTTAAAAGCTGCTCTATCAGGGCTTGAATTTAACACAAAAAGTCATTAAATGCCATTTAAATTTGGAATGTAAAAGATGAGATTTGCATCTTTGTGCAAGTAATATTTTTGTTAATGATATGCAAATCATTAGTAGAACTATTAAATTATGTAAATTTAGCAAAATCACATGCATAACTCTGAAACATACAAGGTTTGTTTTAGCAGTTTCCTATACCATGTAATATTGAGTTTAGCAAAGCTTGTTGCTTAATACTATTGCCATACAAGTACCTACTGCATGCTAAACAATGGACATGGGCACAGCCATTACATTTTGAAAGAATACCATAAATGACACAGTAAATACCCACCCCATGTTACATAGTCCCAGGATCACTGTATTGAAACAAAGTATCAGATGCTGCAGTTTAAGATGAGTGTCATGGAATTATATAAAACCTTTTATTTATTAAATACATGTACTCGGGTTTTGTTTTTTGGTGTACAATGATACACGAGGGTGATTTATGTATATTGTACACTATTTCGAAACAGTAAGTTCGATTCATCCTATGCCAGATGTGTGACGTGCTTTCAATGGGAAGAACCAAGTACTTTCATCACACAGATGATGTATGGTGACATTGTCTGTGCATAAATGCCTCACCATAAGACTAAATCTACACATTACGGAACATCTTGTCAGTGAGCTGTCTACTTTAAGGACTTTCACATCTTCAGCTGTAGAGATATGTGAGTTATTTATTAATTTAATGTGTATAAGTTATAATTATTGTACTACCACGTTTTTTGGGGGTACATTTTCTTCGTAGCTTCGGCTTACATAGTATAATGCAAATATTTTCTATTCTTGTTTGTGACTTAGCAAGAGATTTATATTAGCAATATAAAGTTGCATTTTTAAGAAACAATTAGTACCATAGGATTCTTATCAGGCACGAGCAGGTTTACTTCTGAACCTGTGTATTGTTTTGTAATTATTGTCCTGATAATGTGATCTGTATAACTTACCATATACAACATCATTACGTTTTATCGTATATGCCCATGTCATGTATAGTACATGGTATTAGATGTATTTTCAGCTGTGGAGCTGATCGGAGTCACAGCTGTAGATCTGATCAGAGTCGACGTGGTCCCAGCTGTGAGCTTACCACAGAAGTTGACCATAGCAACTGTAAAGCTGAACCGTAGAGATGAGTTAATAGTGTTGCTGATCGAGTAGCAGGTGATCGGAGTTGCTGACCGATTGGTGGGCGCTGATTGCTTGATTGACCAAGGAATTGAATGGTGGTTGGTGACTACCTGGAATACTGACTGCTTGATTGACCAGTGTGACTGGCAGCTGGTAAAGCTGAATCATAGCAACCATAGAGTTTAGTTAATAGTGCTGCTGGTCAAGTAGCAGGTGATCAGGAGTTGCTGACAGATTGGTGGGCACTGATTGCTTGATTAACCTAGGAACTGAATGGTGGTCAGCAACTACCTGGAATACTGACTGCTTGATTGACCAATGTGACTGGTAACCAAGTGTGCTGGTGACAGTGTAACTCCATACATGTAATCTTTTATCCGTGGGCTACATTTTTTTTGGGGGGGGGCATGCAATACCCAGTGTTTTAGGATTGTAAAGATATTCGGTATATCTGTCCCTTTGTTTCCATCCTTTTACTATTTAAGTAAAATACCTAATTTTTTCACTATTTGATTGAATACATTTTTTTGTATGAGTAAAGTACATTTTTTACTATTTGAGTAAACACATCATTCTTTTCGTCATGTGAAATCACTGTGAATCATTCACCTTTGCCCTTTTACTGTGTAAGGTCATTTATTTGTATTTTCATTTGTTGCATTATTAGTTTCTTGTGGATTGTGTTAATTTGTCCAATATCTGGATCTTATACATGCACATATTAATCATAATTCTTTTCCTATTCAAGTCATTCATCATTAAACATTGTATTTGTATCACCATCAAACCATCAAAAGAGTTCTGTTGTAAATCTGAAATACAACCCAGTTATCTTGTTAGAATGAGAAATAGAACAAAGAACAAAATTTATTTTCCAAAGTTGAGTAAATAAATTGCAATTTTACCAAGACAAAGCAATTTAATTATGTTTAGCACAATAAAGTTTTAGAAGCCACTAATTACCATGTAAGGACAATACAAGTCAATAAAGGCATGATTTCAGATTAGAAATAAAACTCATCATAAAAACCAAATTTATTTTCCTAAGAAAAAATGTATTTGCCAGTTTCATACACCAACTTGTTATTTCTTGTTTTTATGATATTTATCAATGTTACCTAACAGAAAAACTGTAGTAAGAAAAACGATGTCCCTTAAATGTGCCTCCGATGAGACCATTAACAGTGCTTGAATTCTAAATATTATGTTTCAATCAAACCATGAAGAAAGCAACTGATAAATGAATACAAATTTGATAAGATCAACAGTTACTGAATCTAGAGCATTAATGAACATGGTAATCATATTTGTTCCACTACAATGAGGTACTTTGCACAGCTTTAACATAAATGTGACAAAGTAGAACAGTTACAAGTTACGCACATTTATTTTAAGTCAAAAAAGCAATCTACAGTAATGTGAAATGAAACGAGTTTATTAGCATAAGCAAATCAGGGTTTGTAAGCATTACCATATATACTTGCTTACAAGTAAAGTGAAAATGCAAACAACATTGATCCTGAATTGCAATAGCATAATGCACCTGCAGATCAGGGTCTATGTTCTAATCCTAATGAACTGCACAAACACAGGTGTTTTGGTACATTATGCGATGGCATATCTGGGTCTGTGCAGTTTGCAGTTGGACTCTTCTCACAAGTGAGTATATACTGTATTTAATTTTGTAATAAGACTTGTAAACATTTGTCTCAATTCGACATACAGTAAAACCTGTTATGAGAGACCGCCCCTTCTGCCAACCAAAAGTGGTTTCTCAAGACAGGTGGTCTCTCATAAGAGGTGTGTGAAAATGGACTGGTTTTCAGGGTCAATAGTTAGCATTGTTGAAAAATAAATAATACCCATACTCACTGTACATGTATCATATCCTTTATTCATAAATCTTGTTAAATATTACATGCATTCCTCTCAAAATATCTTTATATAATAAAGATATACATCAATCAAACAACGAGAATAAAATTTATATTTCAACATTACATTAATATGTACAAAAAATGAACAGTTAGATATGATGTATATATCTTATTCTATACACTTATTCACTTGTTTTTTAAGAAATCCATTATACTTCTTTGTTGACATCTTTTACTCAGCTTTTGGTCTAAACATGCATCTCAATTATTGCCTTTTCCCAAATCAACTTTCCACTTACTGGTATGTTTTTACTCCTTGCAACACAAAACCACTCCCATACTCGCTCGTTCAGATCTCCGTAAACTGTCTGTGTCGTGCCGTGGCATATTTCCTCTGTGCTTGTGCACCTTTCTGCCATTTGTTTCTAATGGACTCCTTGTCTTTGATTACATTTTGAACTTGCATTTTACCGACGCTTAAGCTGACTGTTATTTTGCGAGTGGTCTCGCCTTTTTCATTTTTTTCAATGACATTAATACTTTCTTCCAGTGTTAAAATTTGTCTTTTTTTCAGTGGGAGGTTCTGCCATTGTTATTAGTGTTGACGTTAAAAAGACTATCGATTTTGATCAGGTTTTGGGAAATGTGGAATAAATATATATTATGTACAATGAATGAAACCAAAAGACATAATTAACTCATCAAGAAACAATACATTTATTCTGAGACAAAGTTTAAATCAACAGCGTTTTAGCTCGATAAACAAAGGTTGCGACCATCTGCACCCAGTTAACAGATGATGGCTTGGTGAAACACTAACAAAAGAAATAAAAAATAATTTTAACAAAATCTGGAAATGATTCTCACTTACTAATATTAAAGACAATGAGCTCTTTCACCCTCCAGGCATTATGGATTAACTAGAAAGACAAATGATGTACTCAAACCTACACTGAAACCCTTTCAAACGATTTCTCACTGGGACATAAGGACTACGGCGTTTTGTGAGTTTTCATAAAGATAAAGAAAACATACAAACCTCTAAATTGACTGTGTATATCCATCATTACTCCCTTTGATGTTACTCTTACTGGCTATTCACATGACTTCGGCACTACAATGGCGGTTAGTGACATGTACTTTAGTCTGGTTTACTGCAGTTTACAAATGATAACGTACACTGGAGTTGTAAATTTCACAAAACTGGTACTATAGCAAGACAAATTCTTTTAAATACTTTATTAGAGCAATCTTTACTATTTATGCAGTCTTTGTTACAAAGGATTAAATGATGGATAGAGGTGTTTATCTCGATATATGGTTGTTCAACTATAGTGTTATTTAATGTGCACTTTGTTTGCATACTACATTTATCCCAAGCTCTAGTGTTTACAAAGCATTAAGTTAAGGTCAGTGGTGTCAATCTGTTTTGTTTTTTTGGTGATGCGGTCGTTCATAGCAGTGTCAAAATGCAAATTTTGCCAAGAAATCGCGGTCGCTGGTCACGTTCAGCAGGTGGTCGTTAATAACAGAGCGTTTATATAGTAAAATCGATCTATGCATTACGATTGTGGTCGGAAATGACAGGTGGTCGCTCATAGCAGAGGTCGCTCATAATAGGTTTTACTGTATTAAAGATTTCACAAGTGAATGTGACATGTATCGTATTTACCGTATGTTTTCGGACTGCAACAAATAATAACTTTTTTTGGCGTCCGAATACATATTAAATTCTTTAATTATGTGTCCGAAAACATCAGGTGAAGATAGATTTATTAACCCCTTCCCCGTCTGTAACGAAGCTACCGTTAGCTCACATGACGACGTGCTGCCTTGAAGTAAAACAAGTATTTTGTCTAGCACCAGGAAAGGATAATGAATGAAAAACAGGCATTACTTGCCTATTTTGTCTTTGTGATACATGTCCATCCACCAGAAAACACAGCCATACATGTATTAGAGCCACGATTGTGTGCGTATTTTCCAAAAGAACTGCCATACTAGTAATCTTGCAATCACAGTTTAACCCTCTGCTAATCAGTGATCATTAAAATCTACATTACAAACGCATGCAAGCTTAATTTCTGTATAATTAAGATAATTAATGAAAAGATTTTGGAATTATAATTCTTAAGATATTTATGACAGAAACATTTCAGTATCGAGAGTAGAAATACTGATATATGTATGATGGCTAATCTTAGAGCACCAAGGGTGAGAGGCTCCATATGGGGTGAGCATTGTATGCACACCTAGGAAGGGTAAAAATAACAAGGAAGTTGCAATATATGAGTCAGCGTGATTAATATGTTGGTATTTTTAAAAAAATAAAGGAGATCTATTTGTTGTGGTTCTCTCTTCTTTTTTTCTCACCTAGCCGAGGGTAGCTTCAAAATGAGCAGAGCTTGCTGATTCTGATGTATGTCGGAGATTTCAAGGTGTCTAGGTGATAATTGTTAATAATATAAAATGTGGGATTTCTTTGTCAGGTGTGTTCGGAAATAAAATGCAGCCATCTGGATTTCATTAAAAAAGCACACAATGTACCAAACATTTAGCACCCACAATCAATATTTATCATCTACAAAGAGGTTTACTACCTGTAGAACAATAACTATGTTTAAATCTTGGTATAAAATGCCTCAGGGATGAGAGATTTGTTTTGTTGCACAATGCCAATGAATTTTACTAATCCATTCTGACTGTCTGATGTATTGTTTAATGATGTAAAGCAGGAGTCATGGTTTCTAATCAAAGCCATAACTGTCACACCTGTCTGAAGTGGTTTCGTGTGTAACAATGTCTACACTGACAACCAATCATATTCTTGTTAGCCAATCAAGCTATTAAAATATAAAGTATAAATAAAATACCCACCAGTATCAAAAGTTTATATACTGGATAGCTGTCATTGTGAAACATAATATTGTTAGTACTGTAATAATTTTGATGGATAAGTTTATCATGCGTTATGTAACAAGCAAGGAGGCGCTGCCTAGTTCGTGGAGGGACTCTCCCTTGCCGAAATCGTCTCCAAAGAGGCCAGTAGGCCGTCCTCAGAAGCGACCTCGAATTAATGATTCTGAGAATGCATCACAAAAAGAACCGCCTACAAAGAAAGCTGTTCTAGATGACGAGTCTGATTATCTTGAACCCGAGAGTGCTCAACCCGGTTCTGTATATGGTCACTATAAACATTATACACTGAAGCAAAAGGAGGATAGTGTTAATACTGCAAAATGTCTGGGAATTAGACCTACAGTGGAAAAATTTAAGATTCCAAAATCCACAGTGAGTACCTGGATGAAAATTGACTTTTCTGCTGATCTGAACTTGAACGGACATTTGCCTAAGTGTGGACGACCCATTTCATATGGACATGCTATGGATGATAAGTTAGCTCAATGGGTGCTCACTCAGTGTGACTTACAAATTCCAGTCAGTGTTGAGGGAATATGTATATATATATGCCAAGGAGCTTGTCTCAACAGAATTTCCGGAGAGCAAATTCCATGCCAGTCGTTCATGGGGAGAGAGTTTCATGAAAAGACATGGGTTTGTGCTCAGAAGCAGGACCTCTCTTGCCCAACATTTACCCAAGGATGTGGAAGAAAAGATTGCTTCGTTCCACAATTTTGTGATGGACAGACGTGAGGAGGAGGAGTTTGACAACAAGTTTATTATTAACATGGACGAGACACCGATGTACTTTGATCTTGTGCCAGGGAAAACGTTGGACAAAGAAGGAACGAAAAGCATTCTGATTTGTACAACTGGAGCAGAGAAGAGACACATTACTGTCGTTTTAGCCATTGCAGGTTCTGGCGACGTATTACCCCCAATGATTATTTTCAAGGGAAAGAGACATCTAGATCTGAAGGCACCAAAATGGTGAATTATCGCAGTTCAAGAGAAAGCCTGGATGGACGAAACAATAATGCTGCGATGGATTGAAGAAATTTATTTGCCATTCACCAGAAGAGAGCAATCACTATTAGTTATGGACTCGTTCTGGGCTCAAATCACTGATGACATGAAGAAACAGTTGCGGAGTGAAAATGTTGTGCCAGCAATAATACCAGGAGGCTGCACGTCCAAACTGCAACCTCTTCATGTGAACATCAATAAACCTGTCAAGAGCTACCTCCGCCGCAGCTGGACAGAATACATCAGGGATGCTACGAATGCATTAAAATCATCTAATGAAAGCAGCAATGGATGGATCAAGACAGCCAGCAAACAGACTGTATTGGACTGGGTTGTAAATGCCATGGACACATTCAAGTAAAAGCGCACAATGATAATGAAATCTTTCAAGGTGTGCGGCATCAGTGTCAATCTGAGCGGAAGTGAAAATGCGCTTATCAGAAATGACAAACAATTAAACAATATGGATGATGATAGTGATACAGAATTTGAGGGCTTTTCGCCTGAGGACCTAAAAAAGGCTATGGACAGACCACTTGATATTGAATAATATATTTAAATATATTACAGCATTAAATCATATTTCTTTTCATTCTTTGATATTGCTACTTATTGTGTATGGCTTAATATAACAATGTTTATCTATCTATCTATCAATCTATCTGCATACATACATACATAAATACATACATACGATTAAAAAATTTAAATTATATTAGTTCATGGAAGTTCATGATCACAATAAATAATTGGCTATCAAATGAAGCGAACTTTGTATCAGTTAAATTAACGGCAAACACGCTGTGAAATTTACATTAAAACGATGCAGCAGATCTTCCTAAATTGTGTCCAAAAACATAAATTGTAGAAAAAATTATAGCAGAAACTTACAAGGCATTTAAATATTACATTTCCCACACAAAAAACGGTGTCCGAACTCAAATGGTGTCCGAAAACATACGGTAAATATGGTATAAGCAGTTTTAGTGCCTTTTGGGTGATTGACCTGGAAATATTTATTGTTTTGTTCTTCTCTAACACATGCACGCCCTCCTGAAAATGACAAACTTATGTTAAAAGAAAGTGTGTTATACACGCCAAAACAACCGTGGTATCTTTATATCCAGAAATGTTCGTGGAATTTCTGCATTTTTCAAACATTTTAAAACTTTAAATATTTTGAAATATTAAAAAAGCAAGATTGCAAATTTAATTTTAGCTAAAATGAAGCATCAGATAATTCAGTTTCTTCATTTTTCATTTTATGGGGGAAAAGGGGGCCTCAACCTTAAGATAATATTTGCGATGAAATGAAAGAAGAGATTCTCAACAAATGTTTCTACAAAGAACTTTATAACAAACATTTTTACTTTAAATGTAAGTTACAAATGTACTCACTCGTGCTCTGTTTGCAAAAGTTACTTTTTTAAATTAAAAAAAACCTGGTTGGAGACTGTCACTGCAGAAATAGTTATCATTCTACTGAGCCAATTTTTTTTCTTGGGTTTTTCGCCTATGCATTTCAAAACAAGGTTCTATTTTACTGCTTCCAGAAGAAAATGACATCACAGGGAGCTGTTTGGATAAATTAAAGTTAATTACAGACAAAACTCTGAAATACAGTAATATGGGTTATTTTTAGGATATCATTCTTCATTTTGCTGCGTTCAAGTGACTTTTAAATAAACTACACATTTAAAACATAATGAACTATGCAGTATCACCCGACTTGTTACAAATTTCTGGTATATTTTTCATCTACTTGGTCTAGATTTATGACATCCTTTTGTTTCAAATTATTGTTTTGTTTTGTTATTTTTCAAGTTTTCCACTTAATGAAATATTAATTCACACATATAAAAACATATCACAATTTATGGTCTCACCTCACTGATTCCAGACAGTGCAGGAGACAGCAATTTGGGTGATGAATCAGCACTCAGGAAAGACACTTCTGGACTGTTGTTTAAAGTTACCATTTTTCTTAGATTGGCAAGGGCAATCTCCAATGCATCATTTCTTTCATATTGCTTATTACTTTGACCAACCTCCACCTCAACTGGTTCAGTGATCTTATCACCCGATTCATTCATTAACAAGGATGAATCAATTTCAAAACCAGAATGCCTGATGATAGTGCCAAACATGCTATTGTTTGAAGGAAATCCCCCAAAATAAGGACTGCATAGATCTGAGTCATATGTGTTTAAGTCATCAAAATCTGCATCATCATTATCAGAGTTCATTAACTCTCCATCCAATTTCATTGCATGTGCATTCTTAGGCTCTTTTTTCTGATTTTTTGAAATGGCATAAGAACTATCTTTATGTGCAGAAATGTTTATGAACTTTTTGCATTTTCCAGACATTTCACTATGATCAGTTTTTTTAATTCTTGCATCCCCTTTCTCACCAATCTGTGCTACCTCAGCTTTTGACACAAATGATGACCTCTTTCTCATTAAAGACTTTGTGACTCTTTCCTTCATGTCTTCACATCTGTTAACTTGGGAATCAGAATTTGCCTTGTAATGACTGGATTTTCTTTTGTTCGGAGCTCTGCTGGCTTCTTGCAATGTAAGTTTTTGAAGACCTTCATCCATCAGTGGAGTTGTCTCCGATTCCTCTTTGTTTGTTATCTGCAAGTCAAGAGATGGTGTTTCCAAAGATGAGACTCTTTTGGACCTACTGTCTACTTGTTTTGTGTCAGACCTTTCTTCTAAAGCTCCTTTTTGTTTGTGCCTGCTTTGCATTGGATTTTCTAGAGGGGATTTGAACACTGGATTAATGTCATTTTGTCTTCTGATTTTCTTGGACATAATTTGCATATCGCTCTCAAAACCTGGTCTTTTCAAACACTTTTCTGTTTTGGAATGCTTTGTATTCTTTTTTATGCCAGCAGTTTCAATAAACATTTCATATTTATCAATGTCCTCAAAGTTATAGATATCACATTCCTCTTTTTCTGTAGAACAGGTACTACGGCTGCCCTTCCTTTTTGACTGAATGTGATTGGACCTATTCTTTCTTCTCTTTTCAGGTGTCACATCCCTGCATTTTGTTGCAGGAGGACTGTTTGTACCATTATCACTGGAAAGGAAAACTTTAAATAAGGTTCAAGTATTAAATTCAAATTGACAGTGTCGACCACATTCTAATACAAATGTTTTATTTAAAAGGCTTTGTGTCACACAGGTGCTTGAAGGTTAAGTTACTGTTCTGTATAAATGTAATAGAAAGGCAAACAAAGCATATGATGAATCAACAGTAAACTGTACATATAAAGACACTGATAAATAATAAATAAGACAATTGCTTTACTTGTCAAGGTTGAACCTTTCCAATTATATTATTTCATAAAAACCAGATAAACTGCACAACTATGAAATATTAATAATAATAATAATAATAATAATAATAATAATTATAATAAAATAATGACTATTTAAAGATACTCATTTGGACAAGTGATCAATCTTCCACGAGGCCTTATATATATATATATATATATATATATATATATATATATATATATATATATATATATATATAGTGCTATGCCGCTACTTCATGTATCTTCGAATCAGCTGATTTTAGCCACAACATGTTGTGCAGGTAATTTAATTTTAAAATCTTGTATTGATGTACAAAATACGCGAACGGGTAACGAGCATTGTTATGTACAAGGGGACATCTCAAAATGGCCACGCTTGACTACAACGTGTTGTGGCTAAAATCAGCTGATTTGAAGATACATGAAGTAGCGGCATAGCACTATCTATATATATATATATATATATATATATATATATATATATATATATATATATCATGCACCATTTTTACACAATAACGTATCTTTCGACAACAAAGCTATTAAAATCTAGATAACTGATCTACTTCTACAATACAATACGCACAAGGCTTTAAGGCTGTGTATATACAAGATTCATACAAACAGAAGTAGCAAACATGTGTATAACATTATAGGTGAGTACATGATATAACAATGTTTTAAAGAGTACTAGCACTGTATTAAACAAAATCATACATAATTGTTTTTGCATATGTTGACTAAGAAGCTTTTTAAAAGCTTGGCATGAGTCCACTGACTTTACATGAGGTGGTATGCAGTTCTAGTTTGGCTCCAGAAAATGCAAAACCAACCCATCCTACAAAACTCTGAATTTGGTTTAAGTAAATATAAACTGTTGTTTGAAGATGATCTTAGTTCATACATATGTACATTTTCAACAAATTTAAAGTTATTTAAGAAAATCAGGAACCAATTGATGGAAGGATTTATAGACTAGTAAACTATTTTGAAACTGAGTTCTTTGCTGAAATGGAAGCCACTTTAGAGTTTTAAAAAGATTTGTTGATAGTGTATTTAAATTAGCATCAAGAATAACTCTGAATGCTCTTTTTTGAAATTTCATTAATCCTTCTTGATTTTCTGTACCACTATTAAATTTGATACAAATTCTTCTTTTTAGAGACTAGAACATATGTAGTGTAGATGGTGGTGTAATTCAACTCATATTTTTTTGTTTTGATCCTTTTCTGTCCAATATAAAAATCAATATTTAAAATGAAATTATTTGTGTTTGTGAAACAAAGATGCCCCCACTGCAGACTAAAAATGTCCCAAGTCCCAAATATTTAAAAATAATTGCTATAATTGCATGAAAATCTGATCAGGTAATCCATTTAAACAAACATGAAAAACAAATTTAATTTAAATGACAGCCTCATGTGGTTTATTACCAGATGCTAACAAGTTTTTTTTTAAAGAGTAAAGTCCAAAAATTCAAAAATATGCACAAAATGAAAAATGCATGTAATATTCTGAAGTCTAATCAGTTCATCTACATGTGAATACAAATATGCTTATCAACCTCAAGTGGGTTTACTTTAATAGTACCAATAAAGGGATTTTCCCCAACAGTTTATCTATGCCCCAAAACAATTTGCAAATATTGTAATGGCCTGAAAATCTAGCCAATATTATCTACTCATGACCAAAATATCTCAAATAGTTTTTGTGATACTGTCAGTTGCTAAATCAAATGTCAGAACTGACTTAGAGGCAAACAGCAGCAAAGTAATGTACCCCTATCTGTTGTTGCAGTGGGCACATGATGAATAGTGTACAATTGGATAGCTGTAAGTCCAAGGGTTTCTGTGCTACCATGTTAAAATTGTTTCAGTATTCATTTACAGTTGGACAACAGCAAATCATTGTCATCCTTCTCCTACCGCAGTGGCAGCATAAGGACACAAAAATGTACTGCAACTTGGATATGTATTTTTTTAGATGAGTCTTAACTTAGCTTTTATGTTTTGTTTTTTTTTTAATTTTTGTTGCAATTCCAGCTTTGTTGGAAATGAATATGTCTTACCAATCTTTCTCCTCTTCATCTTCTTTACTTTGTTTTGTAAGGAGTACAGCATCATGCTTATCATCTGAGTCCAGGTAAGTGTCCCCGTCAGAACATTCTGTAGGATTTACAGATGTGGCCAAGTCTCCATCCATGTCATTACCAGAAAAGCT
Source organism: Sinohyriopsis cumingii (assembly GCA_028554795.2). Lineage (NCBI taxonomy): Eukaryota > Metazoa > Mollusca > Bivalvia > Unionida > Unionidae > Sinohyriopsis > Sinohyriopsis cumingii. The sequence continues at coordinate 47,249,105 of CM068829.1, forward strand.
CACAGACAACCGCTTCTGAATACTATCCAAAGCCACTGCATTTTGTGACCTCGAAAATAAAATGGTTGAATTCAGTTTTACAGAAGACTGAGCAATCTTCAGTGTTATTTCTTATGCTTTATAAGATTACAGGTATGTTAAGATGACACCTATCCTGCAAGTCTTTTTTGTTTTGTCTCTGGCACTCAACCATTTTGGGATTCTGTGTTGTGGGTTGCCCTCAGAAGCCCAAAGTCTGCACAAATTACAACGTAAATGGGCTCCAGAAGAATTATTGTTTTACGCAAACGATAGGACCCCTTCCCCCAAGCCATGAATTTAAATGCTGACAAAGAGTCATTCTTTTGAAAAACTGTGAACAACAATTGATGTCCACTTTCAAACTCATGCTGAATTCCCAACTTTAGCAAATTACTCCTAACAATTTTATTCTCAATGAACAAAACTTTTTTCCAAGCTGCACTCCCAATTACCCAAGCAAAATTCCTTGTCATTTCAACCACAGGCTATGTAATCCTGAAACATTCTGAGCACGAATGCTGAACCTAGACTCAAAATGCCATCATCTAAACACATACAGCCTCTGACATTGTGAAACTTGCAAATAGCTAAGTGACAACAAAAATTAAGCTAATTACTCTACATTTATTCTGGGTAAAGTTAGTAAATGTAAAAAAAATGGTATTTTCAGAGTTAAAAATTGTGTGCCACATAGTTCATAAGTGACTATGAGGCTCAAATTTTAAAGGTGCAGCAAAGCTTTTCAGCTTGTATGTTTAGGCCTGACATTCCATGTTGACAAGATCAGTATGATAAATATAGTTAAAGGGGTACTGTCTGGTAATAAATTAAAACTACACCAGATATCATTACAGTACCCTCAACCATTTCCAACTGATGTAGCTATATACATACAGAACATAAAGTACAAAATTTGATATTATAACATAAGTGTAACATCTGTACCAGAACTGCAGTATTTCCTGAAAAGGTCAACAAAACTTAAAACTGGTGCTCATGTCATTTGCAGTCAACAAGAGAGAAAACATTGATATATATATATATATATATATATATATATATATATATATATATATATATATATATAGCACTGATTATTAGTAACATACGTTCGAAAACTAAAGTTTTCAACCAAAATGTTAAGGATGTTCCCAAATTTGATCATGTCAGCTATGAGTGTGTCATGCTGTCATAATGTCCAGCTGTTTTGTGAGTGATCATTGGCATCCAGTTTGCTGAGAAAGTGTAACTATATAAATCTGCAATCATAGACATCTCATAATGAAGTCAATAATAGTTATTCTTCATGTCCTATGTGTAATTCTTCCATATCAGCCACATTTTCATACTAATTTTAAGAAATTGCCAACTGTGAGGGTGTCATGATAAATTGCTGTCATAATGCCCAGCTGTTCAGTATTGCATCCAGTTTGCTGAGAAAGTATAACTATATAAATCTGCAATCATTGCTGTCACATTTCTTCTATAAAAATAAAACAAACTTGTGAATGGTAATGACTTATCTGTAAGAATAAGTAAAATGACCCATTTGTTTTAGATCACGTAGATGAAATGAGACAGGGTGATACCAAAAATGAGAAATGGGAAAGAAAAATCCTTTCATGGAGTTAACAACAAAGAACAAAAAATTTCAATTTACCTATATTAAAACATGAACCCAATAAAACTGCAAAAAAAGGATGGAAAAAAGATTCTATCAATTTCTTTCAAGTTGATGATTATTCACTGGGACAGTTCAGTCCAACGCATTTCATAATCTTTGGTGAAAAAAAGCAAATATGGCATCCTGTTATCAACCCACACAAATTAATAATTACAAATTTTAGAGATCGATCTTAATGTTCAATATAGTAAGATTGGTTCTTTTGGTTTCTCTGTTATCACACAATCACGGCATCAGTTGAATATCTTCAAAGAATATTAAATGACAAAGATCCAATGCTATCTTAATCTTTTTTATTATTTTTTTTACACAAAAGCATGATGGCTGTTCCATTTAAACATATATGCTAACAAGGGAAGGCACTTTATAAAAAAAGTTTGTCAGGTTATTCCAATTACTCAGAGAGTTCATGTAAAAACATTTTTAAAAATTGCATCTACGGGTGAATACTCCACTTCAAAGTGGATACCTTGGGTCACCAATTATATTTTAATTGGACGACCCTGAGAAACTATATTCATATGGAAAACTATTTACCCCTAATCAAAATTAACTAACATGGGCAACAACAACATAAAAAATATTTGGCAAAATCTTGTCTAAGATATAACACTTATTTTATGACATGGAATTCTGTATCATATATGTAATGTGAATGACAAAAATGATGGACACTGGATTTTTAATCTTTTAGAAGTGATAACCTGCATCCGGGTTCAAATTTTTCTTCAAGGACCCATTTAAAAATATTGAGAATCCTGGGATATATGTACAATTTTCTTGCTAAGTCTTCCAAGAGAGACCCATAATTATGCCTCCATTACCCTCATTTAGAGGTGCACAAAGAGGATTTATGGACATTTGATCATAGTTCTTTTGATCATAGGATGATTAATCATAACCAGTTAATCACAGGACAGTTTGCTTGCTGGACATTTTATCATAGTTCTTTTGATCATAGGATGATTAATCATAACCAGTTAATCACAGGACAGTTTGCTTGCTGGACATTTGATCATAGTTCTTTTGATCATAGGATGATTAATCATAACCAGTTAATCACAGGGCAGTTTGCTTGCTGGACATTTTATCATAGTTCTTTTGATCATAGGATGATTAATCATAACCAGTTAATCATAGGACAGTTTGCTTGCTGGACATTTGATCATAGTTCTTTTGATCATAGGATGATTAATCATAACCAGTTAATCATAGGACAGTTTGCTTGCTGGACATTTGATCAAAGATTTTGTGGACTGTATGATTATAGACAATTATAAACAAGGATTAAAAAAATTTTAATAAAAAATTAATTAATAAGTCAATTTAATAAATGAAAAACACATTTTAGGTTTACCTTTCTAAGTTTCTACAGCTTGTCAAAATTTCAAGTGTTATGTATATTTAACTTGCATAGTTTTTTATGGGTTTTTTATTATATGTGATGGGTTATGTAAAATTGTATTTTGCAGCTTCATTGTCCACCTGACCAGAATCATCGATTTTTTAAAATTCTGTTAACAATAAACAACTAATATTTTCTCTGTGAGTGTGGGTTTAATTTTAGGATCATTATCAATAGAAGTAAACATATTTATCTTGTCTGAGTCAAAGACATTGTGTTTACCATGTTCTATATTATAATTTTAGTAAAAGATCTTTTGATTATAATTAAGAGTTTTCTAAAGATGAAATTTTATCCCTCATTTGGGTTATTATTTTGTGTCTTTTTTAAAAAAATAAATAACCTTGTTTACTAGAAAATTAGTTATTCCTGCAATAATATTTGAGCTGAACTCATTGATATTGTTGTACATGTGTTCAGATTTTGATTTGGTTGAAATTATTTATTATTCTCTGGAAATACAAAGTGCTCTATAATAATCTTGGAGAGAAACATACAGGAATTACAGTGCATTCAAACAAGGAAACCTTTGATTATATTACTGTGATTCAACAAAAGAATGTTGGCACATCAATTCAATTCAGACCATTGGTACATTAGAGATTACGGCCCACTACAGGCACATCAACACCTTCAGCACAGGAATAAATTTGGAATACCAATAATGATTATTCAGAACTGTATTCATTAAGACTTGTGTTAGTAATTTTAGGATTATTTGGGATTTAATTTGAAATACTTTGTTCACATTTTCACTTTGTATTCTATGGAAATAATTATTTGTTGAATTTTGCAAAGCTTGTTGTTTCTGACTCTTTTCTATGAATAACATTAAGACCACAGAGTCATAATAAAGTGATATATTTTTTTACTTCAAGGCCTAAACATAATTTTACAATCAATTGTACCTATTCATTTTACATAACCAACTACAGCTACCTTGTCAGCATGTTAGTTAAATAAAATCAAAAATTAACTAAATCATTGTTAGTTCCTTACAGATTCATTTAACTGCATTATATAACTTTCATAAAATTATTTTACTACTGATTTCGCTCCAGTATTTTTCAGCAAAAAGTGATAAATAAAATAAGCATTCAGTTCGTTTAAAAATGAATTGGTAGATAATTTTTTTTAAATTCTCCAACTATTAAAGTTTCCATACCTTGTAAATTTAAGTAGTTTTTACTCAACGGTATATGATCAAATGTCCAATGAACAAATGGTCCATGCATGATCAATGTGTTATGATCAATCATCTTATGAGCAACAAGATAATGATCAAACATCCAGACACCCACATAGAGTCCACATGACTTTTAAGCTATTTTAATACAAAAATCCCATAGAAGAACTTGAAGAATAAATAAAATGTCAATCATTTATCATGCCATTCAAATAAAGCACAGGACAAGATGCCAAAGAAAAAGAAAAACAAACTCAATATTTCATCACCTTGAAAATGTTTAAGAGAAACATATTAGTAAAGTATAATCTGTCTCACTAATAAAATGACACAAATTTTGACAAACACCAAATTGTGAATTGCTATAACTCTGATTTAAGAATAACACTACAAAGAAATTTACTGGTGTAAGAATGGATTGTAATTAGTGTATTCAGAACAGATTTATTCATTATCTTTTTTAGCTGTGACTAATTTATACTTGTTTTTCAAGATTCCAGATTTTGTTGAAGGAGTGTTATCAATGACATCTGGGACCAGCCTTAAGTCACAGTCTGGCCTGTATCTTGTTTTTATATAATTCTTGGTGTACTTTTGCTTGGCAGGAGTACAATTATCACTCTCTTCTCTGCAGAAATCACCAACCTCCTTCATATTTGCAGAAGATTCATGGAGAGAATTTGATGGCATGAAATCATTTGTGTAACTTTCACACTGTGCAGCAATTTTGCATTGTTCCATCTTGGAAAAAGATGTACCTTCTTGCTGATTACCAGAACTTTCGACATAGCATCTTAGCCTTTTAGCTTTACATCCCATGATATCAAGCTGTGGCTTTTCGCACCTAAAAGTCAATGGCTGCTTTCTAGATCCTCTGAGACTCTTATCTGGGGTAGAGGTCACCTTACAATAATTTGCTCTGTCTTTGGAGTTCATATTTTTCCACATAGACCTCAATTTGCCATGTATTTGGTCACTGGACAGAAACGGGTACAACATAGTCAGACGATGTTTCTGCTCATTTACAAAAACATCATAACTCACAATTAAGTGCTGTTTGCTCCGAAAACTTGCTGGATATTTAGTCTCGTTCATCATTCTGGATTCACGATCAATTTATCCACAGGATCCTAGAAAACAAAGAAATTAAATTTGTAAAGTTTTCCATTTCTTTAAAATGGGAAAAGACAAATCCAGGTAAGTGTTTAGCTCTTGTGTATATTGTTATAACTTACACAACATTTGAATCAAACATGTTTTACTTTAATATTATCATCTAAGCAGGCATTCCTTTAATTTAATGTTACACAACCCAAGAGCATACCAAAGTACATACAACTATCCTCCATTATAAAGCCCTTCTCTCCAAATTCAAGTAAATAAATGTGTTTTCAATGCCATGAATTTTATACCCACTTAGTGAGAAAGACTTCCTTCTGGAAATCCAGCTTTATAATTCAGCATTATGGACTATTAATGTGCTTTTTAAGTAAAGAATTCATTTTCTTTGGGTGCAGTTTGGATTTTTTAAAGCAATGCCAACACTAAAAACTTTTTCCTGGACTATAATTGCAGTGGAGTCTAAAAATCAGTCTCCTACCCATCATTTCTACACAAATCAGAGGATTACATTTCATAATATGCTAATCTGAAACTTAACTAAATCCACCTATCAACCTTTTGTCTAATATATTCACTTGAGATTACACAAGTTTTCAGGATTTTCAAAAAGTGATGTAGACACCACCTCTGCTACTCTCATTACATCAGCCGTAAATGCCGATAAAAATGATTTTACTTTGAAATTTTACTTTGCTAACTCTGTAACTGTTTTTCGTGTAACATCTTCATCTCAGTGGAATGTCAAATTAAGCTTTAGATATGGACATTGAATTATCATAAGCATAATCAGTTATCATCTTTAAAATGACATCAGTCTACAGTCCTACAAAATTACACTGCCTGTTTACAATTCCCCAAACACTATTTATTCAGAAGCCTAATTATAAAGAATGGACTGACACACTGAATTTCAACTCATTACTCAAGAATTTTATTCCAAAACCAGTAAGTGTAAAGTATAATTCTGGTATGTAATACCCAAACCAGTCTTCCTTGGCATCATGTGATGGCATAAATTTTAAATTAATTGGAGATCAAGTACAGCTTTCCCACACTGGCAATTCAGACATGGAAATTAGTGGTGCTTCTCAAAATCAATCTGAGGAAACTATTTGAAAATCCCAGCCAGGCTGACATCCATCTGGAAGGGGAGGGGTCCTTCACCTGCAGGAATCTGAGCTAGACAGTGACCAAGACATGAGCCCTAATAATGGATAATGATAACCAGTTGCTCCAGGAGGAAAATACCCCATCAGAAAATGCTTCTCTGCTGATAGGGATAGAAGAGGGCAGTGATAAGAACACAGTGTAACAATACTAATGGGGGAAAAAAACCATTACTGAATCACGAAATTACAGGACTGAAAGCCTGACAAACTAAGTTACCAAAATGAGAATGAATATTTGAAAGCAGAATACCAGTAAAACAAACATGACAAGCTTGGTGATCAACTTTCAAATATTAAGATGAAATGTAAATTCCTGGAAAGATTAAAAACAACCCACAAAATGTGACCTAAGCCCATCATCAAGTTGCTGCCTAATCAATGAGGTGGAAAACAATAAGCTGGAGGATAAAATGAAATACTGGAATAAACACAAAGATAATCTACTTTTAGAAATAATGAAAAATAAAATATGATTCTGTAGCACTTGATCCTTAAATTCTCTTATCAATAACTGAAGATACCAAAAACTTACAATTCTAAGTGAGGTGAAAGAAATATCCTAAAAGTATGGGAATAATATCACTAAGGTAATTAAACCAATTAAAAATTGACTGCAGTTGACCTACTTAATTAAGTCAATTATAGCTGGGACTCAAAAGATCAAAAGTAATATGGACAAATTTGTCAAAAATGAAGCATCAAAAGTTATTAACTTTACTACAGCAACTGAAAGCTTAATTCTCATAACATTGTGAAAGGTCACAAAACTTATTCTTATGACCTAAGCTCTGCTTACATAAATGTTGTGAACAGTGAACATCATTACTCTAATATTAACAATGAAACCCTTGTCTCTTCCAATGTCTGAGATTAAAACATAAAGAAATTTGCAAAAAAGAATCACAAAGTCAATCGTAAAATATTTCAGCAGGTCAAGGTCATGAGCTGGAATGGGACCTGGTCATATGATTGTTATAATCAGAAAAATTGACCTTTTTTTCAATATGACCACATCATCAACAGTGCTGAAAGAAATGATTTAAATTGAACGAACTAAAGACAATTTTCACTACATTCTAAACATCTACTTGGACAAACCAGTTAGTAATGTCTTCATATTCATGGTTTCTGCAAGAACTGACAATGATGTTTGAGACTTGAACGTTATAAAAGAGTATCTGTACATTGAATGGGACCACAAAATGACTGACACTGAAAATGCAGTCATTGCAGGTAGACAACATTCCACAAGATCATCCAAAATCCAAGAACTTAAACAGAAAGGTCAGATTATTGTTGAGTATGTTTAAACAAAAAACACATTTAATGAATATTTTGTCAGTATACCTTTGAAAACTAAGGAACCTACTATAAACTTCAGTTGTGTCAAAGTAAGAAATTTTGTTCAGAAAAAATTCCTCAGAACACAAAAAGTTTTATTTCTACAAAATCAAATGAAAAAATAATTTAAAATTTGTGCAAACTACTGAGACATCAAAATCAACTGGTACAGATAATACTGGACCATGTCTCATAAGGGCTGCTGCAAATATAGTACCTGATAGCATAGCTTATGTATTATATGCATATCCATCTCAATGTTTCTCAAGACATGGAAATTGATAAATGTTACCCCCTTCCAAAAGTCAGTCAGCAAAGATGTCAATAATGAATTCTTTAAATCCTTAAAGTTCTATACATTCTAACAGATCCAACTAATCTGAATATGTGCAAAGGTATTCCAAATAATAACTATAATGTACTGATGTACCAACAATACAGAAGAATCACTGTTATGAATCCAAAAGTCCTTTATATGAATTCACTGTGAATTCAATAGAAATATAAATCCAAAATTTCCTTCATTGTTTCATGGTAAATCTTTATAGCAATTAATATCCAAATGTCTTTGAATAAATGTTTTTCACAACAGTGTAGTTTCAAAAAATGATATTAAATATATAAATCAAACTACTCACTGTATCTCTTTCAAGTCCAGTAGTAATGTCCAGAATGAATGGCTGCATTCCTATCCTCTTATATATCAAGCTAACAGTGCAATAGCTAAACAATTCAATATGAGGCTTTTGAACGAATCATTCAGCATTTTTAAATCGCTCATTGCTGTAAACAACAGCTGTGCCAATCTAGCCAATCAGGAACTAGGTCAGGAGCCTTTATAGAAAAACCTATGATCTCCACTCATGCGTACAAATCCATTTTGGATCATGTAATTTTTTCTTCAACTAATTCTACTCAACCTTGAATGAAACAACATAATACACAGTATATGACTCACAGTACAAACTAAAATGATAGGATTTTTAGCATTAAAAAAAATGTCATTAACTAAAGGACCCTTACTTAAATCATTATTATAAAAATGATATACATAATATAGATGTACATAAGAAAGAAAAAATAAATAAGTTTTTGTAAAGAACGAATTACATGTGAAGTACCATAGGGAGTAATCCTGGGTCCACTCCTACTTCTGATCTGCCTCTTAAAATAGGCAACTGTATTTTATCTACCAACCTATATGCTGATGACACCAACTACTGTCAAATTTCAAACAGCTAAAGCCAGACTAAGTTCTGTCCTTTCAGATAGCCTTACTTAGATTAGATTCATGATGTAAAGAAAATGGTATGAAACTAAACAGACTAAAGTACTATCCAATATAAGCAGCAAAATTAAACAACACCAGTTTCAATCTCAAACTGAATGAAACTTGTCTACACATGGTTACCCATGACAAAATCCTTTGGTGATAGATGACAAGAATATGAAATGGAATGAACACATTCTATTAATATGTTACAAGGTCAACTCATGCATGTGATTGTTCAGTAAGATAAGACCGTTTACAAGTAGCAAACTTTCTAAAACCTCCACAACAGCTTTTAAGTTGGGCTGCCTTTGTTGCAAGCCCTTACAAATTAGCTTCATCTATTCTGGGAGATGAGCAGTCTTGCCAGCTTAAGTGTAGCAGAATGGAAGCAGAAGAGTTCCTCACAATCACATTTTGACCCTCACTGAGCATGGAAGGAAAAACATTCTTCTCTGCCTTGGCAAAGTGAACAACTAAGTATACATTACAAGTATGCTGATACATCAGTGCAGAAATTAGTGATTTGACCTGCTTCAGTGTAACAGAGTGGAAGCAGAAGAGTTCCTGACACAAGCATTACTGATCCTCAGCGAGAAAATGATTTACTGGAGTATCTAAGGACCCTACCAGTACAGTCATAAGGACTCCAAAGATATCAATCAGTTCCAGTTTGAATTATTGCTAACAATTCAGTCCAAGGATCCTCTTCTCCACCTTGGCAAAGTGAACAACCAAGTACATCATAAGCAACAAGGATGTCGATACATCAGTTCAGAAAGGAGAAACTCCATGATTTTCTCAGTACATTGAATACATAAGTGTCATAAGTCAACCCATCAGAGAAACCAGAATTCAATAATGTGAAACAGTATACTTGGACCTTGCCAACACCTATTGTTCAATACTCCAAAAGTTGATTAATTAGCTCTTAACAAATACCATTTATCTGCAAGTGTATAGCAGTGAATCAGGACGTACAACAACAAAATCCAGCTATGACTCGCAAGTTTACCACTTCATGAATTGTTCTGAAAGGTGAGATCATCACAGGCTATCTTCATTATAGTATTTGTCATGAGGATGATGTTAATAATCAAAGCAGCAGAATGGGAGACAACTGGGTCAAAAACAATGTCAGGAATATGAGTACCACCCAAACGCATGTCCAGACAACATGTGTTGACTGCACTGGAGGAAACTGTCACAAGCTCATGCAAGTTTAAGACAAGGAAGACCTGGAGCTTAGTGATAAAGAAAATCTTGGGTAAATTCCCCAATTTTGATGAAGAGCCAATAAAAGGAAATTCTTTCCAGCCTAGATAATCCTATCAAGTGTCATGGTAAATGGCTTGATGTGATAGTGAAAGACACAACAGCACCAAACTGCTATGAACCAAGCAGAAAGAATGAAGAGGATGACAAACCAGGTCTCCCAGGAGAATTCAAGGCATGAATGTACTACCTAGACCAATCTGGCATCCAATGCTGTATGACATAACAACAACTGTGGAGGGCTATAAGCAAACCATCAAGTACATGCACAGATGACTTGGAGTTCCATCATCTTTAATAAAAAGTTGGGCTCAGCCTGGAATGCTCCAGCTACCACTAACATGAGAGCTGAAGTAGCCTCCAACACAAAAATATAGTGGGAACAACCTGCTCTGAAAGACAAGGTTTATGAGTAGGTCAGACCCAGTGCTTGAAGGTTAGTAATCCAGGATAATTGTTGTTGTTGTTGTTGTTTTGGGTTTAATGCCATTTAGCAGCACAAGATAGGCTATACATGGTAGCCAGTATAACTGGTGGATAAAGAACCCAGGAAAGCACTGGTAAGAACCACTGACCCAATGGAAGCTACTGGCAAGCTGGGCCTGAGACTCTAACTCAAGCAGATGGAGGTGAGATGGCAAAGACTGGTAAATGCAGGCACTTTAGATCACTTGGCCACCAGGGCCTCAATCCAGGATGAGAAAGTGGTGGATGAAAATGACAACAATCCAAGTTTTCCAAAGGAGCATGGAACAGGTGGTCACTGCTAGAGGAAGTTAGCATGGTCTGATATCTTGAACCACAAGCCTCTCCAAATCCACATTTTGCTGGGAATAGTGTATGATCTTTTGCTATCTCCAACAAATTTACACAAACAGGGCCTCATTTAGACCAGTATTAATCAATAGGTCAAAATTCGTCACCTTTATCAAAAAGGGAGAAACCAGTAACATTCCACAACAATGGAGGAGAATCCTAAATGAAACAGAGTTGGGAGATGCATGTGGATCTGGAAAAATGTTTTTTTCTGCCAGAAATTTTGAATAAGTAGTAAACTGGTTAAAATCTAGGTTGAAGTTTGTGGCCTTTCAGCTGAATGTTCATTGGGAAGAGAGATGTGAATAGGGTCATTAAAGAAAGTTGGCACAACAGTGGACACAATGTATTAAAATAGCATATACTTCATTCACTTTTGGGTTAAATTCTGTGTTTCATGTTTATTTCTTAGGCAGTGTTTGTTAGATTCACGAAATTAACAATGCTATGCATGCACCTTTATTAGTATCCCATCCCAACAACAAAATCTCAGTGTAACCTATATTTTATCTTTAACTGGCTTTGCTTTAGTTTATGCATTTAGCGTATAACATGTTTTTTGGCATGCTATCCAAACAAAAATCATGAAACATATTGACAGACTGAATCTTGAAAAGTACTTCACCATAACTGCAAAATATGGTCTCTATGACAAATAGTTCATACTTCAGTGACTTTGATGAATTAGTGTTTAAATGCCATTTTCTATGTGCTGTTTATATTAGAATCAAGAAAGTCTGCAGTATGATACCCTTCTGTACACCCTTACAACCAACAGTCACTGTGGCCTACATTTTCTACTTGACAAACAGCTTAAGTTTTAGTGTTTAGTTCATAACCACAAATATTTGTTCATGCCATACACATACCTTATTCTATAGAGAAATCCCTTTCCAACCAGCGCAGTTGGAAACATGAATTTAGAAATATGTTTACTGAGTGGCAAAAAGTTGGTATTATTGACAATATATTGTATCCTGTGACATGTACCATCAACAGGTGATGCATATGTGAATGTGTGTAAATTAAATTAGTGGACTGCATGCCCTTCAGGTGGAGTCTCAGATGTAGTGAATAATAAAGGTAAAACCTGTAATGATGCCTGAACTCTTGCATTATGTTGTTATACGTGCTGTCATTCCAAAATTACACAAAACCTGTGACTTTCACTTAGAAGTATATGACTTGTATGGTGGAAAATGATAATAGCTTCTGAAGCTGGTTTTACAATCACTGGGGGGGGGAGCAAAACAGTTTTATGACAGATCAGTTGGGCGAACATTCTGTTGCCATACTCCTCTCATTTAAATGTATATTCTGAATGACAATTATTTACAATATTTAGTTATTTTAAACTTCTAAAAGATTGGTACTGGCAGACATAAAATTATTAAAAGTCTCTGGTAGAGATGACCTATATAATCATGGATTATACTCACTTAAATACTGGTGGTTTTTTTTTGTTTTTGAAACTAAAGACTGTAAAGAATGACCACTGGTTTAGGCCTACGGCCAGTGAATATCAACACCAGGAAAATAATCTAAAGAAACAAAACTAAAATTAAGAAAGATAGAAACTGCGCACACAAATTTGAATCCGTAAAACTGCATTCAGCACAATGCATCTCTCTATAATTATAGTTTATCTCATCATTTGGAAAAGTGCACGTTGCCAGTTACGAGTACTGCTGAATCCGAAAAGGATTACAATATATATATTTAAAATATAATATAAAAATTAAAATAAATGCGCAAATTGTTTATACTTGTAACCTATTTGTGTAATAAACTTCAGTTGGAAATTTTCTGCTTTGAGTTTTATTTGTATTTCGTTAGTTTTATAGCAGCGACATCTGGTTTCTTGTTGGATTGTTTTCTTCCGATTTTTTCCCCTCACAAACTATGTCTCTGCCTTCTATGCATTAGCAGTAAGATTTTCTTTCTGTAACAGTTTTGTCCACAAATAAGCTGGAAATACTCAGATGGATTGGATTTTCCAAACTAACTTGCAATTCACATTTGCCGCCATTTATACGGAACAAACGAGATTTACGGCTGAAGTATCGCGGACGTGACGTCACTAGTTGCTACATAACAAAGCAAGGTGGTTGATGTGCTACCGGTGGTGGTCACTATCAAATTCTACTCATCATGGAAATCGAGGAAGCCGACGAGAATATAGATTTCGACTTTTTCGAATCTCCTCGTAAAAAACAACAAACTGGTAATCCAAAACAAATAGTGAAAGATAATTTACATGGCAACCGAAACAGTTTTGAAAGACCACAAACTGCCATTTTGTCAAAGCGAAATGACAGGAATGAACAGAAAATAAGGGACGAAGAAGGAAATTCATCTAGCGGATCAGATCATTATTCCGACAGTTTTGATAGTGACACGAATTCCGACGATTCTGGTGAAGAAACTAGCATAAAAAGAAAGGATAAGAACAAGAGAACACACAAATCGGAACAATTTGAAGAAATTGTTGGTGAAAAACGAAAGGAAGACCCGAGGCGCAGTGGGGGTCAGTATGACAGACGTTCAAGTAGTTATTCAGATAGTTCAAGCGCCTATTCAGATGGTTCGTCACATGAGGACATTTCTGATAAAAAGTCAAAGAAAACTGTGAATGTTCGTGTACCAAAAGTTTACATGGAAGCATGGGGTACAGAAAAAAGTACTGTAACATTTGAACCACCAGAACATTCAGACAGAAAAAGAAAAGAGGAGAATAATATTCACAGAGAACCTGATCGGCATAGAGATGGCCATCGTGATAGAGACTCATTAGATTTAGAGAGTCATACTCGCTCTGGATTTTCACCAGATAGGTCTTTGCACACAGAACATAAAAAACATATGAATACTAGGGAAGGAAGACCACCCTCAGGTCACCATAGAAAAGTTCAGTCCCTTCCCAGACGTAATTCTCTAAGTGACTCGAATAATAGTGATATAACGGAAGTCTCACCACTTGTTACCCCTCAAAGCACACCACGTGCAAAATCTAAAAGTGACAGATTTGGAAAACATGTGAGTACTGATCTGCAGTTCGAAATACCTGAAGATGATTCTGTTGGTACAAACATTAAATTGGATTCTGACAAAATTGATCTTAATGTATTGATGCAATGCATGGCAGAAATTGATTATGAGAAGCAGCAAAGACTGAAAGCCAACACAAGAAGGGTAATGTTTGCACCAGCACGACAGAATGTTAAAGCTGACAGGCCAAGGTCAAACTATTCTTTTCCAGCTGATCGTGTAAAACTGATTGAACAAGAAAACCAGAGACTTTTGAATGAAATACTGAAAAATGATTCCAGACAGAATAATAAACCCAAAGCTAAACAAAAGACTAAGCAAATTCCAGTACCACCACAAAGACTTACACCTTCAGCAGTTAATAGACAGAGGGAGCAAAGGAAAATTGAAATGCAAAATTTGGTATGTATTTTTACTTAAGTATACCAGTAGCAGTGTTTGCTTTGCCTTGCACTGATTTCATGACATTGCACCTATCCACCATTTTTTAATGCAATGAATTATTAATCAAAGTAAATATCTACTTGTTTGTCAATTTTCCCTTTAAACAAAATGGTGTATGGCAAGAAAACTTGTCCCAAAATATGACAAGATGCAATTTTACAACAAATGCAAAAAAAGAAAAAGATACCTAATATGGTTCAGTGCAGAAATCTGACATTGAGTTTTACAGTGATATATATCGACCCCGATACTTCAGCAAAAACAAATGGAGGGATGCAAAATATTCTAAGCAAGTAACACCTAAACAAATAATGAAATCCACAGGTGACTCTGTTTAAGCCAATAAGTGGTCATGAGATGATTGAGAACAACTGCAAAGTTTTGTGAACATTTATTGCAGACTTTAGGGTTGTAAACTGTTGTGTTCTGACTGGAAGTTTACTTACTACCTATTCTACACTTGTCGTTTTAACAATCTGCATATAACTTGTGACATATATATATAGCAATTATTTTTAGAAAGAGTAACTTGCTTAATGAAACCATGCACTTTCTAGCTTCTTTACAACAGTCCATTGCTAGGAGTGCAAATTTATGGTTTTATTATTTGTCTCCATACATGTACCATTAGTAACATCAGGAATTGGTTAAATGGTATTTTTATTTCACTGCTCTTTTTTGGGGAGTATTTTCACAAAAATGAGTGAAGTCAGAAAACAACTTTGACCTTACTGCACTTCTCAAATTATGCAACACAGCATTGTCCTATACATTTATGACCTATATAATTGCATTTTTAGGCTAAATCTTCATTTACATAATATTCAGACCAAAGACTTATGAAGGTGGTTTAAGCAGATGCCTCGCTTGGCACTAAGCATTAAGATGTTAGTGTTAGGACTGGTGTCAGGATCATGTGACTGGGTGGGACATGATGCTACATGTCTGCGGCATGATGCCTCAGGGCTAGACATGACTATGAACTGCCACACCGCAGATATCCCTAGCGATATGACTGAAAAATTGCTAGAGCTACACTAAAAATTCAAATCACAGACACACACACACAACTGCACAACAGCTAAAGGTTAGTCTTAAGTAAACAAGCAAGAAAGCCAGTGTGACTAATTAACAGTTCATCCTTATTGTTGCAGTTATCTTGTGAAAAGGACTAGCCCTCCAATGTAATTCAAACAAACAATTTGTACAGTGTGTTATGTAAGCACCAGCAACTAATTGGTAAATAAATGATGACCTATTTTGTTGTAACAAGTGGTGCCTTAATACTTGGTCTCAAACTACTATACATGTGGCAACTTTTTTTCCCATTTTTTTTATTCTCAACTTGAAAGGCATCTAATATTGTTTACTAAATAACATATTTATATTGAATTAGATTTTTGAGGGCACATAAGCTGTGTGGTATGTTTCTTTATTTCTTCTTTTTTTTTTAATGATGGTAATGTTTGTTTAAATGGTACACTAATACCAGGTGTTTACTCGTGTAAGAACTAACATACAAACAATGCAAATTAAACATACTTAACATCAGCTTTATTCTTGGTTGTCACTTGATTGTCAAACTGGTGAATTACTTAGTCTGACAAAATTCATGGATCTGTTGTCATGTAAATGCATTATGTCAGGCATTATGGATTTTAAGGGATTTAATTAGGACAGAGTAGTTGTCAATTTTTTATATATATGTTCCACTCAGTAATACAATCCATTCATCCA
This sequence comes from Sinohyriopsis cumingii, assembly GCA_028554795.2. Taxonomy (NCBI): domain Eukaryota; kingdom Metazoa; phylum Mollusca; class Bivalvia; order Unionida; family Unionidae; genus Sinohyriopsis; species Sinohyriopsis cumingii. Next base: position 47,265,623 of record CM068829.1, read on the forward strand.
TCTATATGGGTTTTTTTTTTTTTTTTTTAAAGTGAAATTCTGACTCGCTGATAAAAAGTCACCCCTTCAGACAGGTCCAAGTTGCAAAATACACCCTGAATTTTCGGATGTCAAAGAAATTAGCTTTTTGTAGTCCTAAAAGGTAGTGGGGTCAACTTAATTGACTGATTAGATGCTATATATGGTAAGCCAGCTAAGTCTGGAAATGCAGGAACTGTTGTTTTTTTTACCAATGGCAGTATAAACCCTGTATAATATAATAAATTGCCTAATTATTCTTAGGATGTAGCATCAGTATCAAACAGAAAAGGGATTATTTTATATTTTATTTGTCATGATTGAACCTGCACTCAGTGCTCTTAGTGGAAAACAGGTTTGACTTCCTAGCAACCTTACACCTGTCATGTACATGTATCATTACTGTATTTTAATCTTTCTTTTTCACCCACAGAAATTTTCTTTATCACTTTTTATTAAGGATTCAGAGAGCTTTAAGAGATTTATTCTCCTTGTCTTCAGAATTGTTATTAATTTTCTGCTTCATTGTAGTCTGAGACTCAGAATTGTTATGTATATTTGATTTAATTTATATCTGATTTAATTGTTTGTAAGCTTTAAAATCTTTCTATTTATTAATTTCATTATATGTCAAAATAATGTAGTTCTGTTTACTAGGAACTCATACTTTTTCCAGAAAATAGTTTGACCTTGATTGTTCATTTCTGTAAACACATAAGGCTGACCTGGTTCCCAACCTGAATTAAAATTTAGTAACAGTCCCCATCAACAAGTTTTTTTTAAATTTATTTTTATTCTGAGAATTATAAGGTTGAGATCTAGGCTGTGTTGGATACATGACCCTTGACTTGTAAATAGATTTTAGTGAAGTAAACAACTTTTATTCTCAGAGTAAAATGATTGGTTCTTCTCAAGGACATACAGGGTCTGTGTGATTTTTTATTTGTAAACATAATGACATGACACTTATCGGGCATATGTTTTGCATAAAATTCAAGTTTTAAACCATCATTTTAGAGAAATTATCGCAGTTGGGCTTCTAAACACTGAAACGTAAAGGTGTTTCTTTTGTTGTGTCATTGTAACAGGATAGACCTGAATGGATGCTTGGATTGAATAACAACACAACACAGTGTGATGAAAGATGAAAATTTATCAAATGAATTAATAAAGATAAATATATATTACAAATGCAGCGATTCTTTCATGCTCCAAACAAGTGTCTTATTGAGACACTCTATCCACACATTCACAAATAGGAAAACAAAAAAATGATTAAAGTATTCTTGTGTATGACTAAGATTCAGATAATCTTATGTTACCTCATGTAACGAAAATGAGATTCAAATAATCTCCTGGAATGAAAGTGAGATGCACATAATCTCATGTAATCAAAATAAAGATTCAAATAATCTTATGTAATCAAAATGATTCAATTGTACTCAATTGAAACAACTAATTGAAACAAGCATGACTCAGTCATTTGTACAGCCATATGGTTCATAAATATTTGTAAATCTTGCAAATATGTCCACTGACAAACCACACAGCTCTCCAGAATTCTTGGGTTGGCTCTCACTTGTATTGGCCGTACACACCCTTCACGGATCCACCATGCGCACAAGTTTACAAACTAGCAGTTTTGCCTTTGTATGGCCTCGATGGTTACATCATCTTCCAGATAACCTTAGATACACTCACACACATATACACCGACAGACACAGTTCTCCTAAATTAGGTTGGCACACTTGTATTGGCCATGGATCCACCATGCAGAGAGACATACGTACAGGTAGCTGCAGACAGCCCTAAAAATCAAAAAAAAACTAACTGGTCATAATAATAGGTTCAGAATTAAAATCTATAGATACATGCTACTAAATTAAACTCTAATAGCAACATGTAATTCAAAAGTTCACAACGTTTCAAATCTGCATAGTAGTAAAGGCATAATTTCATGATACGACATTAAAAACTGAATATGCTTCACATATCAAATAAAATACAAATGTAACACTTACCCCTATGGCTGGAGAACATTCACTCCTTGATAAGATCCATAAACCAGTGTGTCAGTTAGGAACGGAACCTGCCTTAAATCCACAGGGGAATGAGTATTAGGGTAAAATACCAGTGCATACTGTGCTTTTAGTAAATCTAGTCGGAAGCGATCTACAACGAGGTACATGTTAGTTCAGTTGCTCACCCTAGGTAACGTTTTACACATGTACGACAAAAATGATCAAATCGTTCTAAGGCAAAAGCAAGTTATTTCTTACCTTATTCTGTGACAGTCATTTTGAGAATTACATTTTAATATTTATTCAGATTATTTGGATTCAAAAGGATTAGTTTCTCTGGAAATATTTTGAGTGTTCATACAAAATTCCAGAATAAAGACATTTCTTTAAAAGAATTATTTGGATTTCAAACACCGGATTACTTCTTGTGTTTCTACAAGGAACTGTAGACCACAATACAGGATACAGCATACGTCATCGCCTTCCATCTTGGATTCTTCATCGGGGCACGAACTTGATTTCATTAGAATATTTCAGTATTAGGACTTTATAAATTTTATTTGTGAATTATTCTTGAATTATTTTTGGATTTGAGTCTTAAAACTGTAAGTTCTTATTTTTTTCATTTTTACAATATTTTTCCAGGGAAATAAATAATTTGTTACACTTTTCAAAGTTTGTTGTTTTCACTCTTTCTTGTGTTATTGTTTATTCGAGCCACAACACGTAACGTAAGAGAATAATCATCACAGGCAGGTTGTTTATGTGACAAAGACAGGAAAGAAAATATACTTCTTTAAGCCATTGTGATTTAACAGTTCACAGATACATCTAATATTAGTACAACAAAATTATTCCATCCTGCTATAAACACTTGAGTAATTCCAAAACACGGATTAAATCACTAAATTGCAGCGTAAATTCTTAAATTCATCAATTTAAAATACCCAAATTATTCAACTTTTAAGTTAAAGTTTTTCCTCTTGCCTTTGACAACTGGCTTCAACAGTGGCATTTTTTCTACACTTTAATTTATTATGCTTATAATTTGATGGGCAGTCAAACGAATGCCAATATTTGATCAAAGGTTAATCCAAACAAGTCATAATTGATTGACTCTTCTTCTTGCTATCACAAATGTCAAAGATATTCTCTAAACAATCTGACCTTGTTTCAGCACACAAAAGTGTGACACAAGTGACTTATCTGCACATTCATATTGATTTTACTTGGGTGCAACATTTTTGGCCAGTAAGGTGTTGTAGTTGTAGTTGTTGTAGGGTTTAACGCCATTTTTCAGCACACGATAGGCTATACATGGCGGCCAGGATAATTGGTGGAGGAAGAACCCTGGAAAACCCCGGGAAGAACCACCGACCCACGAGAAGCTACTGGCAGGTTTTCTCACATACCCACGTTAGCCGAGCCATCCAGGACTCGAACTCATGCAGACAGAGGTGAGATGGCAGTGATCCGTAACAGTGAGCGCTTTAGGCCACTTGGGGCCCTGCCAGTACGGTGTTAACATTTGTGTAGAAATGGCACATAAGAGTAAATTTGTATGGACAGTATATGCGGAGTAGGAAATTATGCCGGAGGCAAATAAGGGCTAATTAAAACAGATGCTCCTGTCCGAATCAACTTGCGTCATAAAAATGTAATTGGAATTTCTATGCATCGGAAATTGGGGGCCCAGAGTGGCAGAGTGGTCTAAAGCGTGTTCCGTTACGGATCACTGCCATCTCACCTCTGTCTTCGTGGGTTCAAATCTCGGATTTGGCTAATGTGGGTATGTGAGAAAGCTTGCCAGTAGCTTCTCGTGGGTTAGTGGTTCTTTCCGGGGTTTTCCCGGGTTCTTTCTCCACGATTAATACTGGCCGCCATGTATAGCCTATCTTGTGCTGAAAAATGGCGTTAAACCCTATAACAACAAAAACAACAACAAGCATCGGAAAATGGGTCACATTTTAGTTCTATGTATCAAAACCCAATGGTACATGTAAGGTTGAGAACCCTATTATATTATCATTTTATCATTTTCCGTTTTTTCAGTATAGTAAGGTTGGTTCTATGATGTCACTGTAATATCACACAAAGTGACAATTACAGCATCAGTTATATATTTTCAGTGATATTGAGAATATTGCATGACAAAAAGCCCATTGGTGTTTTGTGTTGTCTTGTTTCTAAACCCAAAAAGGAAATTTTCTTAAACAGTATATATGAGGAATTATCTTTTTATGCGGAACTTAAATTGCCCCATATCTGTTGTTTTAAAATTGATGGACAACTTTAAATAAGTATGAAATATTTAGAAAACCTTAATTTGAGATGTAACACCTATTTTACGCCATATATTCTAATTTTTTCTTAGGGCAGCATTTTGCATCTTTCTTTCACAGTAAAACTTTAAATGGCACATGTCCATATACTGTAAATATCAGCAACATGTACTTTATCAAGGGGTAGAAAAGACTATCTTTTACTACAGTATTAAAGTAATTTAATATGTGTATCATATCTGACCTACACAGATGATTTGAACCTTTAAAATGCACCAAATGTTTTTATATCACATTTATGTAAAATGCCTTCTTGACTGTACATTTAACGTGCTGCATACTTTCATCCATTTATTTTCTTTATATTTATCCTATCTTGAAGTTAACTGAAAAGATTATGCCTGGTAATGTAATTTCTGTTGCCCTGTTCTACATTCAGATGTTTCAGCTTTTAATTTTCTTGAGTATATGCAGTAATAATTGAATAATAATTAGTATCAAAGGGAACTCTTTGTATGAATTTACTGCAGTGATTTTATAATTCATAAACAGCTGTAATTGCAATATTTTAGCTGAAGGGCTAGAACTTGAGATCTCTGCATCTTTTGAACCATTCATTCTTGATAATATTGAATGCTGCTAAAGTAGTTTAAAATTATGTACGGTGTAAGAAAAAATGTGTTGCTCAAAGTAATATTTTTACAATTTGAAAGATGTCCTTATATAATAACCATTTTGACACCTCCATCAAGGTTCATCTTTGGCTGCACCCTTGTGGCAATGATATTTGTTTTTCCTTCAATAACGTGCATTCTACACATAAAGAAGGCCCAAGAAATAGATAAAAGATCATTACACTTGATATCTGACTGAACTGAGAGTGCATCCAAAGCCTAATGAATTGAGCTTGCTTGTTGAAAAAGAAGTGAGATAAATCAATTTCATCGGCTGATAGAAATGTCTTAGTGATTTCAATTACTTTCGGTACTAATCATGATCACATGGTCAGTGATCATTAAGGAAAATGTAAAGAAGAGCAGATATGATCTACAGCAAACACACTTCAGCATTTATTTCCAACGTCGCGTACATGGAGAAAAAATGGCTCAAATGTCAAAAATGAATTCTAGAACACAGTTACTTACTTGAGGCTGAGGAATTCAAATCCCAGTACACAAGACTCTTGACAGAAAAGCTGATAATGATCATACGTGCTTAGGTTCTGAATTTATTAATTTCTGCAGTAAATATTCTCTTTTACAGCAGTTTATACTCAGAACGAGTCATTTTCAGGTTGCACTTGAGCAAGGTTATGCAGTTTCCATGTTCAAAATAACTGATGTGTCCTGAATAGAGGGTTATTTTAGCAAAGAAATTGTTCATGTATAAAACCTTGCTATAGTCTGGTTCTGCAAATGCTGAGAAACTGAATACCAGTATTTATTGCAGAAATTAATCAATCCACAACATGATCACCTTTGATAATGTCTTTGAATTTCTTAGAATAAACAAGAAACGGGTAAGAATACTTATAATGACCCCTCATTTTGACTTGTTAGAACCTTTGAACTCCACTGGAATGAACACTGCTCCATGGGTCTCATCAGTAGATGATATAAGGTCCACAAACAAAACCAAAGGAAGACTAAATTGATATCTTGTCTTTAATGATCCTATAATGAAATTTAAAGTTCTTTTAAGGTGACAGACTCCTTCATGGACAGGTACTTGTCGATCTGAAGATTTTCCTTTGAGCAGCAGAGAGGGTGAACAGACCATAGAATTCCGACAAAATAAATAAAACAAACAAATAAATCATCTCGTAGAAAGGTCCAGATTTTACAAATGAACTTTTCCTTGAGATGTTTTATTTCTGTAATGGACGATTGTACTAATAAAACCTCAGTTTGAAATAGTAGCTGAAAAAATAAAGTACTCTACGTGTTTATTTATTTCTTGTTTACCTTTTTGACGACCAACGTTGGTAGGTACCCTCTCTGCTGCTCCTCTTCTGCTGATATTAATTAAATTATTATGTTATAATAAAATGATACATCCAGAATCTCATACTGCAAGAACAGCACGAGAACGATTAGAAGCAATTAAAAAATTTCTTCCTGTCAAAGACTCATTTAGAAAAAATCTACAAGAGCAGCAAGAAGCAAAAGTTGAGTATGAAGAGGACACTAAAAAACTGTTTAAGCCCGTCACTGCAGCTACTAAGAAAGTTAGAACTGTCATCAAAGAAGATCTTCTTCCGGTATCAAAACAAACTGCAGCGCTGACTGAACAGACAATGGAGATTTTACGAAATCTTCCAACTAATATAGCTGCGGCTCAGCCTCCACGTGTTGATGAGGAAATACGTGAAGGTATTGGAGCACTTCGTGCTGAAGTCGCCGATGTGAGAAAAAAACTTGCATCTGAACCCAAAACAGCAGAAGAGAGCTTAAGATTAATTGCAAGATTTAACGAAGGAGTTGTTGAGGAAATTAGAAAAACTGAAAGAGAGAAATTACCTGAGATGATATCAAAAAATATATCTAATAAATCTAATTTTTTAAAACCCTTTTATGGAAAAACAAATGATGATGATTTCATTAAATGGATATATCGCGTATATTACAATAAAAAACAAGCTAGAGGTCAAGAATTTAAAAGACTTAAAGAAGAAGTAGAAAGATTTAGAGGGGGACGGGAACAACCAAAACAAGGAGAGTCCTCCCAGTATCAGCTTCCTCCACCTCTGCAACAAATAGAACAACAACAACAATCTTCTTCGCCACAGTTGATGTCGAAAATTAAAAAGGCTAAAGAGTCACTTAAATCACCCTTCTCGAAGAAAATTTCTGCACCGAAAATGACATTTACACCGACAGGTTCACCACATGTATTTCGAGAAGGTGACTCACCCCCGGACACCACTGAAGTACCTACTCCGGTAATGCAACCACCACCCCAAGATGAACCTAAAACAGGATCTGGTTTATGTCCTGATAATATCATCAATGATGTGTCACGGTTAGAAGTTCTCATAGGAGGAAAACGAGCTGGAAATAATTCACCAGAAATAACCAATGAAGCAGCTGATATTTGTCGGCGACTATTTCAAGGTGGTATCATGGATATTGGCGTTTACCGAGAACTTATTGATGAGCTCGTTGATGACTAGTTGTTAGATAAATGGTAAATAAAATAAGATGATTGTGCATGATAATCATCGTAAACCCACACAGGTTAGAGCGGTAAACTCACGATTACCAATCTATAGTGTTATTTACGGAAATGGACTTGGCGATGTCATTCAAGGATTATTCACGAGGATAGCTCCAAAAGTAGCACCCGTCGCAAAACAATTATCAATGAAGGCTATTGATATTGTTCGTGATAAAGCTCCTGGTGCAGTTGTCAATGTTGCTGGTAAGGCGTTCTCGGCGATCAAAGAAAGATTATCACGATTATTGCGACGAAAACAACAACCACCGGTGAAACTGGCAAGTACTGAGGTGATGCCCTCAGACGTAAGTAAAATAATAAATCAGGCTGCAAATCAAAAACTAGCGGCGATATCTGAAGAAGCAGAAAAAAATATAACAGCAAATTTGATAGCAGGAAGCGGTCTTCGTCGACGATGATCATCATTTGGAAAAATGGTAACTATAATAAAATGTTCAGGCGCGAATCAGACCCAGCATTTGATATGGAGGCACCTGTCCTTAAGTACGAGTCAGTACGTGATTATCAGTTTTATTCTTATGACGCAAGACAACCAAATCATCCGGGGAGAATCGAATTACAGGTTCATGATACTAGTAGATATTTCTTGCCCGCTGAAGCGTTTATTGAAGTAGAAGGTACACTTGTAAAGGGGGATGATACGGCATATGGTGCCAATCTGCGTGTTGGTTTTGTCAACAACGGAATTATGGCACTGTTTGATAGCGCCACATACATGATTGATGGAAAAAATATTGAATCAATTCAGAAGGATGTTGATGTTGCTACAACAATAATTGGTCTGGCGAGATATTCTGACGACTTTACAAGATCAGCTGGTCCAACAATGATGTTCGCTAAAGATATCACCGACAACGCCAACCATAATCAGTATATCAAGTTATACACGCCGAGGGATACTGCTGTTGTTGATCAGGCAGTAGCTGCCAACCCAGACCGTGAAGGTAGACCAGCAGGTGATTTTGAAATCATAAAAGATATTGCCACGACTTTCAACTTAGGATTTGCAACACGCCGATCAGCGCTGTCAGGAGATAATAGAAATTTTTCGTGTGCAATTCCATTATCTCACATCTTTGGGTTTTGCAGAAATGTTAGAAAGGTCATCTTTGGAGCTAAACACACAATTGTGCTCGTAAGAAAAGGTAATGATAATGATGCAATCTGGCGAGGTGCTGGTGTTGCTGATGCTGGTAAAGTAGATATAACAAAACTTTCATTGTGGATGCCAGTAATGACTCCATCTATTACTGAGGAACAAAAATTACTATCTTTTATGGATCAAGGTGGTAAATCATTGCTATCATGGTTAACAGTAACCACAGATGCTGCTCAAAGCAGTATTAATGGTTTATTTACATGGCATATAGCATCACAACAGGGTGTTTCTGCACCACGACATATTTTTATTGCACTACAAGATAATGCTCGGACGAATAATCAACAACGTTCACATATGATATTTGATAACCTTGGAGTTAATGAAGTTTCCTTACGGATAAATGGACATCAAGAACCAACAGAAAATATACAACTAAATTTTGTTCAAAATCATGTAGCGCGCGCATATCATCGTTTAATGTCATTCATGGGACGTGATCAAAATATAGATACCGGCTTGCAAATATCACAACTAGATTTTACAGGTCTATATCCGATTTATTATTTTTCACTAGAACATCTTGATTTATCCAAACAATCTGTTGTTGATATACACTTTCGAGCTCATGTTACTAACCCTCCTCCTGATATACCCGGTCCACCAATTGTTCGCGGCACCTACAAAGCGATCGCGATCATACTTAGCGACAAGGCCATGTTACTTGAAGGTGGCAGTGGTCGAATGAGGGTCGTTGATGCACCGGTGGAAAATCTTTAATCGTGTTATTTAGAAAAATATATTTTATATAAAAATGTCGTATAGTCATGTTAATGTTACTCTGACCCCGGGTCAGGTAAAAAAGCTTCAATCAAAAACCGCCAACAAATGCGGAACTAAAATATCACTAAAACGAGATCATATTAGTGGTGGTCCAAACAAATTATCGTTGACAAATAATCAGATTAAACATTTCAATAAAGCCCTAGAATCAAAAACTGGAGTTCAATTTCATCTCTCCCCGAGCGCCATCAAAGACATGGTTAAAACGGGTGGTATATTTCCACTACTTGCGGCCATTCCGGCATTAATAGCTGCAGCTGCTCCAGCCGTAGCAAAAGCGGCCGCGTTAGGTGCTGTTGGAACAGCCGCTGGAATGGCACTAAAGAAAGCAACAGGGCAGGGGTACAAAAAAAAGGGACGCGGTCTAAGATTACCGGGATCTCGTTGGGGGAGAGGCCTAAGGCTTCCGGGGTCATTTCGTTAGATGCTCCAGCATCAAATTTTGATTTACTTGATGCTGCTAAAAAATTAAAAATATCCGCCTTTAGAGGTGTTTTTATGCGAGATCAATTACCGAAACAACCAAACAAACTAGAAACAGGTATTATTAATCTTGACAAACGTTCCGGACCCGGTACTCATTGGGTATCATACGCGGTTGATCCGCGTGGAATTGTTTATTTTGATTCGTACGGGTTAGCTCCACCTGTTGAATTTATCAAGTATGTCGCACCACTCCACGCAACAACCAGAGGTTCCAAAGTTTGGTATTCAACGCTACCAACACAAACAATGACAGATCCGCCAATATGCGGCCGTGAAGTAATTAATGTACTCGACGCTATATCAAAATCATCCAGGCCGCCACATAAAGTCGTGCACGATTATACAAGCAACCGATATGTTGCGCGTAAAGCATTTTAAACAACGGATCTTATTATAATGGTTGACATTTACGGAAGATCTTCTACTAGTAAGAAAATAAAATCCGACGTTGATCTGTCAAAGTATGCGACTAAACATGATGACCTCGCTGATATTATGAACCTTGCTGGAGTTGATCCAGATGAGGTTGTTATTTTTCAAGATCGATATGGTAAACTAAAAACCAGCAATATCAAATGGAATGATATAGTCCGGCGAGTACTCGGTGCAATTACGGATAATATTCCCGTGTTTACTGATAGCGGCAAAATCAGAGATTCAAGTATGTCACTTAAAACCATCAGAGATGAAATTGCAAAAAGTGTTGCTAATCGTATGAAAAACACCGTGACACAATGATGGGTGAACTCAGCATGAACGGAAATAAAATAGTAGTTTTAAGAGATCCAACATCTGACGAAGACGCAGCAACAAAAAAATACGTTGACGTCAACTATGGCACCGTAGACGGTAAATTATCCACGTTACGGGCCGAATATGATGTTCACGTAACCGGTTTTACAAGGCTTCGAAGAAATTTTCAGAAAACCGATGATGCCATAAATAAGTTCTTTGGAAATCCTTCCGTCATTGACATGAAACTCGTTGATATCAAAACTGACCTAGACACGATCAAACGAACACAGCAAGACGTCGTAGCGGGAATTCCTGAGATTGTCAGTAAAACCAGTTTGATTAAAATTCCAGCTGCAATAACTCCCGGGCATATCACAAACATCGTATGCACGGTATCATCTGGATTTGCAACATGGTCGCAGCAAAATAATACTATCAAATATACCGCAACAGTCACTGGCGTGTACAGGCTGTCTGTGTTTTCCGCCGCTAAGTTTGAAATATTTACAACGTTTCCATGGCGTCATTCCACAGACAGGTTTTCCGGGGTTGTATCTGTTGTATTAAATAGCGGAACCGAAGAAATATTTATTCTGGAAGCAGCTGATAAGAAATTAACCGCAACATCTTTCTGGTGGTGTTTGGAATTTGTAGCTGAAACACCTCAATTGGTTACGGCATAAAAATATATATGGACGGTGCGCAATACAGATACAATCAAGCGCGTGAATGGCAGGCTGCGCTAAAAGATCAAGTTGATCAATATACAGTAAAAGTAAAAAAATATCGACGACGATTGGTTATCGTTGATGTGATTGTTTATTCAGTATCCGCTGTTGTTGCTGGAACCGGTGTAATATTATCAGCGTTGACAACGATGGCACCAGTAGCTGTAACTATCTGTATTTCAGCAGCAACAACTATTGCAGGTGTGCTTAGTATCATCACAAAAAAAATATGTACTTGTACGAACGAAAAGTTATCCGATTACAAAATAAAATTACATACAGCGACGGTAGCATACTCGAAATTATCCTCGTTGTTATCAGCGAGTCTCAGTGATGGAATTATATCTGATTTCGAATTTTCAATGATGACCAAAATATACGATGAAGGTATTAAAGATACAAGTATCAATAATGACAGAATTACTCCAGCAGATCGTGACCAACACAACTCCGCCAAAGATAACGATGATCTCGGTAAGTTCAACTAATCCTGAATTTAGTGTTAATTTTCCTATTGCAATTCCAGTAAAAGAAATAGCACTAGCACAATTACGAGTATATTACAGCTGGCCAAATATCAGATCAAAATCATTTAATGGTACACCAGCAAATAATTCGCTCGTATTTACTAACAACAACAAACCCGATGGAACACCTGACTGGGTTGTTGTTGGAATACCAACCGGCAGTTACCAGATTGAAGAGATCGGTGAGGAATTTGCGCGTAGAATAAAATCAATAACGGGAAAGGAATCAAAAATATCAATAAACGTTCACGAGCCGACGTTGTCCTCGACGGTTGAAATAAACTCGCCTGATTATGCCGTTGATATTTATCAGTCCACGATAAGATCCGTGCTAGGATGGCCTGAAATATCACCACCGATAACACCGATACCACCAGAACCGAAAAAGTCTGATTATGTCACGGATAGACAATCATATCATGAAATTAATCCATTATACAGGGAACATCTACGTATTATAAAAAATAAATCAATGCTTCACAATTTTATCTTCTTCGGTGAAGTTGAGGGATGGTTTTTTAAAAATCCGGGAGAAACAGGACGTCATTGGGGTTTTTATCGAGAAACGATTATTAGATTTTTTCAGGAAATCAATCAAGAGTGTAAAAAACAACTAGATCAACTAAATCAATATTTTAACGAACATATTTTTGACATATCAGCGTCATCGCGTGAAAAAATCATCACGCGTGTGGAAATATTAAATCAGCTTATATCAGATATGGAATATATTAATAACCGAATAGTTCAGGAGATGCTTATTATTTTAGAATCACCTGAAAATTCTGATGCATATAAATGGTTAGAAAAATATAAATTAACAGAAGCCGATGTACCAAATTATAAATTTCCCGGGTATAGTGTAACCGAGTTGAGAAAATCTATCAATGATGTCATTGATGAGTTTTTTCTTAAAATACTCGATGCATGGAGAAAATTAATTCCACCTCCAATTGTTCTTAGACATGATAATGATCCACATGGCGGAGGAAGACACGTATCCCCGCGGATCGTTAATATAACACCGACGGTCGCGGTCAATCTGGTTTGTGACGTAATCGATGGCAGCTATCAAATAGATCTCGGAAGATCAAATCAAGCTCAACAAGGATACATCCTGTACACGTTCACACCACAAGTTCCCCCTGGAAATTTAATCGTGCAAGAACCAACTAATCCCGTGTATTTGCGGTGTCACAATAATATGTTAACACGAATCAATTTTAAACTCACAGACCACCTTAATCGCTTGATTGACATACGTGAAGAAGAGCTTGTAATAAATCTGTATGTGAAATCGTAAAGACTTCCGTCGTAAGACTTCCGTCGTAAGACTTTATCGTAGATCTTCATGTGGAGGAGGGTTTTACACACGAGGATTTCTTAACAGTTAGAAGAACATTTGTAACGGAGATCAGAATCAAATTCGATCAACTTAAAAAAATATTTTATTATTACTGGCACAAATTTGTGTTTGGTACAAATTAATCGGCCTAGGCAACTAAGGCCTAGGCAACTAAAAAAGCTAGTCGATGAAAGTAAAATTAAAATTTCTATCACAAAAAAAAATAATATTTATTAATTTTCCTGATTTTTACTGAAATTGTACAAATTACTTGATTTTGACTACCAACTACCCCCTCAGAAACATAAAAATGCACGAACTACTTGATTTTGACTACCAACTACCCCGTCAGAAACATAAAAATGCACGAACTACTTGATTTTGACTACCAACTACCCCGTCAAAATCAAGAAAGTTCTAACCTTGTCAAATTGTTCCTAACAAATTTTATTTATTATAAATTAATTTTATTTATTAATAATATTATTTTTACTGAGATTTTTATTTTTTTTTACTAAAATACAACGAAATTGCTCAATTTTCCTGATTTTGACTACCAACTACCCCGTCAGAAATCAAGTAATTTGTGCATTTTTCTTTGATTTTGACTACCAACTACCCCGTCAGAATCAAGTAATTTGTGCATTTTCTTGATTTTAGTAAAAAAAAATAAATCCTCAGTAAAAATAAAATTTATAATAAATAAAATTTATAATAAATAAAATTTATTAGGAACAAATTTGACAAGGTTAGAACTTTCTTGATTTTGACTATTAATACACGTGGTCAGCGTTGACTTGGACCCCAGTTACCAAAACTTTCATTTTCATTATCATCAGTAACGAGGTTACCTTGGATCGTTTCACCAACGAAGTTACCTTGGATCGTTTCATCAGTAACGAAGTTACCTTGGATCGTTTCACCAGTAACGAGGTTACTCTCTGACATTATTTTTCTTAATTGTCTTATGCGAGTACTAATCGTTTTCTTTGCCTCATACTCGTGGGATAATAACGACTTAATTCTTTCTACGGCGGAAGAAAGAGGAACGAACTCCTTCACATGATCATCTTCTACGGTAGCTAGCGACTGAAACATTGCCGATTGAATCCGTTTCATGAGCCTGTATTCAGATGATAGTGTGTGTGTCCCCATGGTTTTACGTTCTTGTAAAATCTCAAAGTCAGAAACTATTTTTTCAGGATTAAGTTCATCAGATATATTAATTCCATCTTTTTTTAATTTTTTAATAGCGACAATTACATCATTGATATTTTCATGGTTCATTATATAATATATAAATCTTTAAAATAAAAAAAATATCCCTAGAACACCTATCGAGTGTATTAGCGAGTTCGTCGGGATGTTTCAGGGACAGCACAGCCAAGAACTCGTAGCTTGCCACCGCAATCTACCAAGTTCATTAGGCAAATATTCCCTCTACGAGAGCCCCTAACCCGCCAAACAACGGTCTAGAGGCCCAAGAGGGAGGACGGCACAACCCTCATAAACTCGTAGCTTGCCACCGCAATCTACCAAGTTTAGAGGATATACACATAACATATAACTAACTAAGGACAGCACAGTCCTCATTAAACTCGTAGCTTGCCACCGCAATCTACCAAGCTTAGAGGATATACATATAACATATATACAATGAATGAAGAGCCCCTATCGAGTGTATTAGCGAGCTCAGATTATGAATGAAACGGCACTAACTAAGGACAGCACAAGGACAGCACAGTCCTCATTAAACTCGTAGCTTGCCACCGCAATCTACCAAGTTTAGAGGATATACATATAACATATATACAATGAAATGAATGATATACAATGAAATGGTTATATACAATGAATGAAGAGCCCCTATCGAGTGTATTAGCGAGCTCAGATTATGAATGAAACGGTACTAACTAAGGACAGTACAAACATATACGCTCAGCAAAATCACACCCACAATAATTAATTCAGTGGGTGATACGAAAATATGTATCAACAACCAGTCAGTATTGTGGTTGTGAATTTGCTGAGCGGAGGGGTTCTTGCGGTTCCCCCCACTATTATAAAAATCGCAATTATGCGCACCACCGACAAATTGTCAGCCATGGGGATTCGATCCTGGACCGCGAGCGCCACAGTCCAATACCATACTGATCGAGCTATCAAACATTGTTACGAACATATGTTTCGGAAGTTAATATATAGCTAAGGAACCAATATTTACAGTAAACAGCGGTTTCTGAATCATAACAGTTTCTGTATTTAACAGTTTCTGTATTTGTAGCGGTTTCTGTATTTATAACAGTTTCTGCATTTATAACAGTTTCTGAATAATAGTTTCTGTATTTGTAGCGGTTTCTGTATTTATAACAGTTTCTGCATTTATAACGGTTTCTGTATTTATAACAGTTTCTGCATTTATAACGGTTTCTGTATTTAACAGTTTCTGTATTTGTAGCGGTTTCTGGATAATAACAGTTTCTGAATAATAACAGTTTCTGTATTTATAACAGTTTCTGTATTTATAACAGTTTCTGAATAATAGTTTCTGTATTTGTAGCAGACCGAAAATCAATAATAACAGTGGCATTAATGCACCAGTCAAGGAACTTTCCAGAATTGTAAGTTCAGTGAACACACAACTGCAGGTCAATTACAATGAGTAACGGTTTCTGTTTCACACACAGCTTCCTACGGATCAATAATATTATCTTTTGTATGATGGGAAAATATTTAAAAAACATAAATAATACTTCTACGAGTAATTAGTTACGATGTAATTAGTTACGATGTAATTAGTTAAACTGACTAATTACGATCATAAAAAACCAACCATCTACGAAGAAAACTATATATTACAAAGTAATCTCCCCTTAAATCAAAAATTCAGTAGTGTATGGAGGACCTCTGTGACATAAATTAAAAAAATTAATTCAATGTGGTGATGATAGTTAATAATGTGGTGATGATAGTTAATAATGTGGTGATGATAGTTATTGATACTGAAATGTAATTTTCTGCTTATATTTTTTCGATAAAGCTGTTTTATATATATTTTCTGCGACTTTTTGTACTGATTGCGGGTGAATATCAAAATATTTCGCAGCAGAAGATATTGAACGAAACATAATTTCTTTGCCAGTTTCTATGTTTGAGGAAATTACCGCCCTCTTTCCGATTGTCTTACATCTTCCTGTATTACCGCGTGTATTATTCTCGCTGTGAGAGATAGCTTGTAAATTGGATAAATTATTGTTTTGAGTGTCCCCGTCAATATGATCAATAACAAGACCATCATTGATCAAACCCTTGTGACACTCGTATGTAAATCTATGACACAGATAATGTTTCTTTTCCCCCCCCCGCATGTGAACATTAGATAACCAGCATTAGTAATATAACCAACTTGTTTCTTCAACTTGCGGTGTCTGATGATACCATTAATATTTGATTCATAGTTTGTTATGACAGGATGTGGGACAAATATATTTTGCTCCATTATAATAATATTATATGTTTAAATCATTGTTTGTCTGAAATCTTGATATATAATCCTTCACGGATTTTATAGCGTTTTCACCGCTATTATTTTTTTTGTCATAATATCTTCTGAGCTCTCTGAACCGTTTCCCGCCACACTTTCCACATAATTCTGTCTTTCCTCGCACTCCAATACCACACCGTAGACATGGTATTGGTCCTAGACTTCCTCGTCGTATGTTTTGTGAGTGCATCCAACAAAATTCCTTTCTACAGGATTTGTTGCATCGATTTACTGAGCCGATCATCAACCATCTACATTGGGACATTGTATATATAATTTTCTTTATTTAAATATTTGTTTTAATTATATGAACGAGTTTGAGAGATTATCCCAAACTAGGCCTGTTAAGTATAAATTCAACCTTGACAGATTATCTTCTGACTTGCCAGTACGAGATCTGGTTGATCCGAAAAATAAAAGTTTGATCTCGAAAATTCATGACGCTAAGAAAGAATTTTACACGGATGGTGCATCTCATACATGGTCAACGTTCAAGATTATACGCAACACTGTCACGGACGCCACAATGAACGACAAGCGAGCGGTAACTATCATTAACTACATCGCTGAATACGAGGGCAATCAAAAATATTTCTTCAGAGTAAAATTTATTGTATTAACAGAAACAGATAGTTGGATTATCCGTGACAAATATGATCCTGTCCTTGGTAATAATAAAACTATCATATTAAGTAAAAATTCCAGACCGGGTCTATTGACTGGTATTGATAAACCGTATTATGAGCGAGCGTATCCTGTAACAGCAGTTATTTATGGAATTTATGAGATAAATAAAAAACCCAACGTTGATAAATTAGCGCCGATGAAATTTTCAAGGTTAAATTGTGTAGCTGAACGAGTAATAGAACACTTTACAAACGCGATGCGTGGAAATGGATTAACTGATTTAAGGCGTGAAAAAATAAACTCGTGGGCTGATTCAGTTAAGGATACTGGTGCTACAATAAAAGATGTTGCTGAGTTAGGAAAAATATTAAAATTTCCAATAACCGTAGCAACAATAACGGGAGAAGTACTGTACCAGTCGAAATATAAATCAAAGGGAGCTCCAATAAATATTATCGATCATAACGCGCACGCATGGACTAACGCGGTAACAATATTTCCACGTGATCGAACTGTTAGATTTTATCCCACAGATAATTCTGATGGAGGCATGTTTGATTTTATTAACGAAATAAGTAAAACCGATCCTGTATCGGTATGGTTATTAAAAGTAATGAGGAGGGTGAATTTGATCAGTTTGTCAAACCGAACGGTGAAATATATCGCACAGAATCCCTCCATGACGAGATGAAAAATCTTGCGACGTTTTTACAGTGCAAGCACGCGGAAAATACTGACAAATTACTAACTAATTGTTTTACCGTTCCATCTGTTGCGGCTCATTTCGCCAGAGAACGAAATTCATGGAAACCAACACGATTTGATTTACTCGAGGACGTACGTGCAAGTTGCGTCGAATATGGACATGGCGGATTATGGAATACCAAATATAATTACAATGATGTTATTTCGGTTGATATGGTTGCATGTTATCCAGGAAGTTTTCTGGGATACGGAGATTGTTCTACGTACTTTGAAAGATTTGGTCACCCTACAAACGAGATGACGCGAGTGGCAATTAATGGACCATTACCTGATTTTGATATGACTGGATTCGCCTGTATTGAGTCGTTCGAGTTTAACGAAAATCTTCACAAGATTTGTTATGTTTGGTTTGGCAGACATTTTTGTGAAAAACGTTGGACACCTATAGTTCTGTTGCGATATATGCTAGATTGTGCGATACTGACATCGTTGGTGGTCAGTGAGGCAATTATATCATATCATGCACAGACCAAAGTTTGGTTGCCCATGTCAGATTCTGAAGTTATTAGCGAGTTTAAGGATGATATTCCTAATAAACTCAAAACCGCAAAAGATCTCGGTAGAAAAATTATAGGTAAATTTACTCAAGGTGGTGCATATGATTATAAAAGACATCACGCACGATTAATTTTAGATGATGCCGAGTACGATTTTATAATCGCTGATACAACGGCGAAAAATACATTTGTAAATCGAGAGAGTGTTTATTTATCCGACGGAACAAAATTAGGTACGATCGTTAGTTACATAAATGACGTATCCCCGCAATATACTCATCTAAGATCTTCCATGTTGGCTTATGTTTCTATAAATTTATTATCGATGATTAATAGATTTCCTGAGGCCGCAGTCAGAGTCGCAACAGATTCGTTTTATATTTCAAGTAAATATTTAGAACCTGTTATGAAATTTACAAGTAATGATGAACGATGGGGTTCGTGGAGAATAAAAAAGGAACTATTACACAATTATGTAGAATCAGCAGATGTTCCAGTGAGAGATGTTTATCGTGAGGGTAATAAAATATCAGAAATGTCGAAGGCACCATCGTTGAGTGATCCAATAACCAGATATAAGACAGTATATCTCAATGGACCTGGTGGATGCGGCAAAACAACTCGAACGATTAATGTTTTTAGAAATTCAGATATAATCGTACTGACACCCACACATAGACTTGCACGTGAGATGAAACAGCGGCAAGTACAATCGTGTACGTATCATAGTTTCTTCCGATGGCGCGGGGATACATGGACTCCTGAACGGATGGGAGAAAAATATATCCCTAAAATAATTATTTGGGACGAGATATGCACGGTGTCATTGGATACATTAAAAATGTTTCTTGATTGGTTGTTGACGAAAAATACCGCCATAATAATGTGTGGCGATCATGGTCAACCTCCGCCCTTTGTTGGACCATCTCCACATGATTGGTTAAAAAATTTCGTTGATTATTACGAAGAAATAGATGATGATCATAGAGCTCTTGATGCAAATTTGAAGGAGTTTAAAAAATTAATCAGATTACAATCAAACAAAATTCAGTGTGAAATATTACGTGGAGTGATCTCAGAGACATCAATGAGTGATTTTTTGAACTCATGGAGACCCACCGATTTGATCGTAGCAAGTAGAAAAATAATCAGAGACGCTTTACAGCAGCAGTTATTTCAGCTACATAAAGAACAATATTCAGAACTACCCGTACCGTTGTGTTATAGACCATCAGATACACGAAAACAGAATATTAATGTTGATATTCCAGGACCCTTGACAGAGTCAAGGAAACAGAATCTCGTATTAAATGATATTGTCGCCGTTGATATCAGTGTGGTCGAAGATGCATTACGCGCTGACAAATCTCCATGGGTGTTGGGATACGCTATGACGATCCACTCGTCACAGGGATTAACTATTTCTGATACACGAGTCTGGATTATAGACGATCGCATCGAGTGGTCAAATTTAGTTTATTTAGCGGTATCGAGGGTCAGAAATATATCTCAATTACGTAGAATTATAATTCCTGAAATCGTTGATAAATTTAACATCATCGATGATGATATAATAAGAAAAAAAATTAATCGGATACAAACAATCTGACAAAAAAAATAAACGCGACTTTGATCTTGATGTTGAATTTATTATTGAGTTAAAACAGCAGCAGAACAATCACTTCACCAGTTGTAATTGTATAATGTTATGGCGGTATTCGAGTAATGATTCAAGACAATTTACCGTAGATAGAAAAGATAATAGTCGCGGTCATACACGAGAAAATACCATGTTAACCTGTCTTGAGTGTAATCGACGTAGAGGCGCTAGCGCCTTGGGTGCTAGTTAAGTGATCGAAATCACCGAAGTGATCGCGGCGGTAGTTGTGTATCCGCGGGAATTATTTGTAGTTGTTCACGTGTAAATCCACGTTGAGGAGCAGCAGAATCTAATCTGTAGATTGCAGGTCTGGAAACGCCTACATTTCTTCCAGTGGATCTTGTCACGGTAGATATTTTGTGTGTGGTAACACTCCAAATAGGATCAGTTGCTCTCGCGCTACCACCTTCAAGTTCACCAGGCTCATATAAATATCTGACTGTGACATCACCTAATATTTTTTGTTTTCCAGCATCTTTCCGTTGTGTTGGTATATTTTTTTTTGTGACCGCGCTAATGGGTTTCATGTTGGTTGTTCGTGTAATCTCATTATTTAATGCAGCTATCACGATTGGTAATCTTGCAACCCATTCACGAGATCTTTTATCCTGAATAAATTCCCTCGCGTATTGATATCCAAATAACCGTTCAGCAAGTGTTCGATTAAATCGCTCAACAATTGCTTGATCACGGTGAATTGCAGTATGACCTCGTCGTATTTTGGTATTATGTTGTTTCATCAACGATGATACTGGACCAAGAAATTCTTTACCAGGATCAACCTGTAGTAGCTGTGGCCATCGTAGACCACCTCGTGGTCCGAGTCCTCGTTGATAAATTCGTTCAAACGCATCGGCTACTTCAGATGATGTTTTCGCTGATAGCGGCTCTGCTTCTTTATATCTACTTGCAACATCAACTACGGTTAGCGCGTACTTGTACGTTTTTCCATGTACAGTATCATGCGGTAAAAACAGAATATCAGCTTGATGAACTTCATTAGGAACACTGACATCGAAATACGAGAACTGAATTTGTTTAGGACGTGGTAGATAAATTTGCCATATTGCTTGTTTAGATAACCACGTTTTAGCAGTAGAATGTTTAACCGATGCTGCATCAGCAAGTTTACCAATTGCTGCTTTGCCTCTCCAGTATCCTCTCGGCGAATAATAAATTGATTCCATTATTAATTACCAGCCCCAATCGCTAATTTACCTTTCATCGAGGATCTTACTAACCAATTAGCTAATGATTCTCTAATATTTTTATTTTTTATAGAATTTAATGAATGAATTAATTTTACATCTGCAATATGCCTATCTTGTAGATTTTTACTTTTATAAGCTACATCATGAGCATGACAAGCTCGATCAATAGCATTTATTGGTTCCTCGCCTGGTTTTGGTTGATCCTGATTATCGAGCCTGATATCGAGTTGAGTACCAGGACCGCAATAATTATATCCTGGTAGATGTTTTTCTCCGCTGTATTTAGCCCATGGAGCACCTGGAAACTTTGACATCAAATTAGCAATATCACCCCCCCCGCTTATTAGGTAAAAACGAAAATTTCTTTCTACCGCATATAGAACATTTTCCACCGTACGCTATTTTTTTATTTTTTGTTGTAACTGTAGCTAAATCAATAGTTGGAGTTTTAACTCTACAGCGTAAACAATATAAATTCATGTTATAATATATATGGATATAATTGATTTCTCAGCAACTCGGCAGCGAGAGCCAGTTAAGCATCATCCTGCGCTACCAAACTCCATCAGAATGATTATCATAGGACCATCTGGATCGGGTAAGACGCAATTATTACTTAATCTGATAATGAGATGGTTGAAATGGGATAAGTTGTATTTAGTAGCACCATCCGTTGATGATCAACGATGTTATGATGTACTTAAAGATTTCAATGAAAACGCACGATTACTGGATGAAGATACTGATGTTATAGAGTTTATAACCGATATTGATGAAGCACCATCCGTAGATTCCATAGACGGATTTATTAATAATTTAGTTGTATACGACGATGTGATGCTAGATAAACAATCAAATCCAGCCAGAATATTTTCCCGAGGGAGACATAAAAATACAGACGTGATCTATGTTACTCAACGATATACACAAATTCCGAAGGTGATCAGAGACAACTGCAACATTTTAGTTGTGTTTAATGGCGTAGACACACACACGTTGCGAAATATTCATCAAACTTGGTGTGGTGGTGACATGGATATAATTAAATTCAAAAATTTCTTCTCACGAGCGCAAGCTACCCCGCATGGATTTATAACAATAAATTTACATGATCCAAGAACAAGATATCGTGTGGGTATTGATAAAATATTTGGGTAACAGGGGGAGCAGCAGAGAGGGTACCTACCAACGTTGGTCGTCAAAAAAATAAACAAGAAATAAATAAACACGTAGAGTACTTTATTTTTTCAGCTACTATTTCGAACTGAGGTTTTATTAGTACAATCGTCCATTGCAAAAATAAACATCTCAAGGAAAGTTCATTTGTAAAATCTTGACCTTTCTACGAGATGATTTATTTGTTTGTTTTATTTGTTTTTGTCGGAATTCTATGGTCTGTTCACCCTCTCTGCTGCTCTTTGTAATGAAACAGAAAAAGATGGCATTGTCATCTGCCAAATTGACATGTTGTCAGAAATAGAGCGTTGGTTTGTAGCGTGTTTTAAGTTTTTGAGAATTGTATATGTTCATTACATCCCACATTAGTTGACAAGTTTTTGAATTTTAAATATTTCAAACACCAAGATTACTATTACAAAACTGTACTGCTGTTTATGTTTTTGACATAAAACAATACCGACATATTCAATTTTTTTGTCATATCTCAGCCACAAGAACTGGTTTAACTATTTGCTGTTAAACTTATTGCCTTCTTCTGATTAAAACTGTCATCACTGCCATCTGTTGTATTGATGATGGTCTATGGATGTTATGCGGATTTAAGATCCATGGAAACTTGGGAGAAGATAAAAGTGCTGTTTCTTTGCTGTGACCGTGTTAATTTTTAAGTACTTTATCAGTGGAGATTTACCAACATATCCACTTAATATACACTGCTCAATTTTAATGAGGTTCGGATTGACCCTAAAAACTTGCATGTACTTGATTGTTTGCTTTTACTATGAACAGTCAGTTAACAAAACTTGGATAGGTAATTTGCTTACTGGATTGATTTTTACATATCATTCTTCATCAATCGTGTCATTATTTTTAACTTAAAGTGCGCTAGTAGTATTGTTTTAGCAATGCTGACAATGTTAAGTTAAAATCTTGAATGCTTGAAAAAAAGCATCACATTATAGATGGGGTCATTGGTGCATCAGTGCATAATTTGATCTATATTGTTGTTCTTTGAGCACATTTCTAGTTATTATTTGAGTCAGTTAATCTACATGTAGGTTATTACCAGACTAAGCTCAGTGTTCTTTTCTTTTTAGTTTTCTAGGCAGTACAAATATGGAGCAGACCGTACAATTTTATCTTAGGTCAGGGGGATTTTTTTTAAATAAAAAAATTGTCACTTTCATGTTTTTCAAATAAAAACTTCATTACCACTTCAGCCCTTATATCACCTTTATTTGTTGAAGTACGTATGGTATCTTTAATGCAAGTGTGTTTTACATGCGTTTTATCTAGAGGACCAGCCCAATAAATTGGTTAAAAAAGTAGGGGAATGGCTTATTCTCAAAGATATCATGAGTAAATATTTGCCCCTTTTTTGTAGAAATGGGGCAGACGTATGCTTATCATCAAACATGGATTATTATCAGTAAATATTGTAATGATTGAACAAAACTTTGTCTCAAAGGAAAATCGGTTCTCCCACTCATGGATGCATGTAAAATGAAGGATCTCAAGTTTGACAGATTTGTGCCTGTAGAAAATATCAGAAGAAAATCAAATCTTTGTTATACTGTACGTTTTTCTGCAAAACAGTTTTGTCCTCAGACCACTGGTTACTGCCAGGTATTGTGTGCTTGACGGCTTAAGCATATCAGTTACATGCATCTTTTAAAGGCAACTAAACTGCCAACTTCTTTTTAAGAGAGGAGGCATCATAAACCCCTATTTTATCACCCGCAGTGCAATGTAGAAAAGCTGAGTTGATAAACAAAATGTACATGTAAATTGTAATGCATTCAGATCCTTGAAGACAAGGCTGCACCCAAGTAAGCCCAGGAATTTATGAATGCCAGGATTGTTTTTTTGTTTTTGAATGACATGGCAACACAAGTAGGTTATTTAGTGCCATGGCAACTGGAGTCAAGTGCCTTGCCCAAGGAAACTACCATGGCAGCTGACCCAGACTGGTCTGATGGTAAGATTCCAGTCTTAACCCTTTTCAATCTCAAATCTGACACTGTTTGCCAGAGCTCCTGCGGCACCCCACAGATAGCAGGGTGCCACCTAAAGAATGTAGGTTGATAGAATCCATTGCTGTTCAGAGAAGTTTACATTGCATGCAATTTAAGAATGTTTAATCAGCACAGCACCTTATCCTTCAGGACACTGCAGTGTGCTTTCCAATTTGAATACCATTTTTGATGTAATAAAACACTGTGCTTACAAATATTATTTTGGTACATTTTGTGTGATTAAAGCTGGTTCCGTCCTGGTAAATCGAATTTCCTTACAGTACTAATAAATTTATTAAATTATTATTACTGTTGAGTTTTAATAACCTTAAAATATATAAATTTAATAACACAGTTATAGAAATGATAGACATTACTAAATTAATGACAATACAAAGAATATATTGATTGATTCATTCATTTTTCCATTTTTGAAATATAATTTAGCCATAATATAAGCAACCCTCTTTCAAAATGTTAAGCAAAAGTGTAAGTGAAGTTTTTGACTTTCGTGGATAGAAGAAATGATCTAAAGCGTGGGCCACATTTGGGTTCCAGAATACGAGAAATGGTCTGGCCAAATAAAGACCTGACTAAAGTGATTTGCAAGTTGTACAAAGAAGAAGACACATTCAGTGATCAGTAAAAGACTTGTATACAATCTGGAATGAATTTTGCTTTTATTTTTGATTTTATAATCTTTTCTTGGCGAGTATTGGTAACACATACATACATGAAGGGCTTAAGACATGCCCTTAGTATGGATATTGATTTGCAGGTTTTGACCAAAAGGAGGAGTGAACATATTGAGGCATATGTGGGTATTACAAATGCGTTTATTGCTGTTATTAAAATTGGCATGCATATGTATTTGGTCTCATTATAATTGTTGTAAAATGTAAGACATAGCAGAAACAGTGTTTTGATTACAGTTTTTCGCACTACTGGTCATAGACCAGAAGAGATCATGGGATAGCCAGTTGTCTCTATGCCACCATCAGTCCGTAAATATCACAAGTTTGCTATTGCTTCCCCTAGACTGCTTGGCGGTTTGCCATGAAGCTTTACACATTCATCCCAAGGTCTGGTTGGTCCTAAATGAAAATTGTGATGCTCAGACATACAGTATGACAGCAACAACAGCCATCTTGTAAAACCTGTTATTGCTATATCCACTTGAAAGGATGGTCATAACAAGTTGGAGATTTTACTAAAAGACTTTTTATGATGCTTAATTGGTCGTTAATGAAAAATAGTGCCCAGCTTACATCTGATGGCCACTACAGCAGCCATCTTGAAATTATTTTTTTGGATACTCCGCCTTAACGAAAAGACATACACTGTACTAACATGAGATTTTTACCAAAGATTCCTTATGATGTCAAGTTGGTCCAAAATTAAATGGTTCCACTCCCAATTTGGCTGCCACTGTGGCCATCTTAAAAATCCTGTTACAGCTACTCCTCATAAATGAATTGTCATATCAACATGAAGGTTTCAATAAAAGACTTAATATAGTATGACTGGTACTAAATGAAAATGGTGCTTGTCTGACATCTGTATAATGACCACAGCAGCCATCTTGAAACTTTTGTTTTTGCAACTCATCATGATGGAAAACTGTTTCATCAGACATATAAAAGATGTTTACCTTGAGATATAAAATATTGCTGTTGATGGGTCAATCGATATGTCAAAGGTCAAGGTGACCATGGTTGGTCTGTTATTGTTTTTTGGATTATATAAAAATGCTTTTATCATGTGACTGGGGTGAGACTTTATTGCACTGGGGCATTCTTTTGGATGACTGGTCAAAGGTCAGGATCACATTTTTTTGAGCTGTATGAAGAGCCCAGAACTTATATTTCCATAAATGGATTGTTATCAGCTTTGGAACATCATGGTTTAATGGAGGATTAAAAAGTTAAAGTTACAACTGTTGAATAATTTGTGAAATCTTCTTGATCCCGCAAGTGTAATGAGAAGATATGCCTTGGGATTTACAGTGATTAGTACATGTATGTTTAAGAATTTATCACTCCTGCAGTCTGTTTGCCAGAAAGTAATTTAGCATTAACCATTAATGTATTATTGTGTTATGGAGCAAGTGATGGCAGTGTGCTGTAGAGGTTAATTGCAGCTTTAAGTTTGATTTTGTTTGAACTAACAGACTTACATTGCAGTACACACTGCTGTATGATTTGACCTACTGATGATGGTTCTTTTGTGTAAGTTAATTTAGCTACTAAGCCAAATTGAGCTGCAAGTAAACGTTGAAATCATCTGCTGTTCAAAACTATGCTTTCACTTTATTTCAGTTAAATTAACAGTATGCTACAATTTTAACATTTGCTAAGGTCATGGGGCTTCCATTTCCTCAATATGATAAAGCCATGTATTATGAGTCCATCAGTAAGGCAGCTGAGCTACCACAGCTTACGCCTATTGACTTAATCCAAGATATCATACAGTTTATGATACTGAGAATTTGTGATAACCAGTTAGGAATGACTTCTGTAAAGGAGTGTAAAAGAGTGTAGTGTTTGTTGAAAAAAATGTGACTTTGTATTTGACCATGTTTTGGTTTTGATTTGTTTCCTTGTTTTTTCTGTATTGAGATTAATATGATGCTATTTTAATAAACCCAGGGTTCAGTGGCCAGTATCACAAGTATCAGATATTGACCATAGAATGTTTCTGGTCAAGGTGGGTGAGTCAGAATAATAGTAAAAAATGTGTTCTTCTTGGGCAAGTGGATTTTAAGATGAGGCAAATGACTTTTCTTAGAAAGACTTGCCTTGGACCTGGATCTGACAGATTCTTTGAGAACTGGAGCAATTAGACTATGGTTGAAATCAGAACATGGAGGAAAAATATTGATATATGAGAAATATTTCTAGAGGCAAATAAACACACAAGACAACTTTATATTATGTTTGTTTCTTTTCATACTTAAAGTACAGTAATTTCAGTGTTGTGTCGGAATAAGCAGCAAAACATAGAGCCCTTTCACGTACATGGAATTGGAGTCATGGCTTGTAATTTGTTTAAAGTCACTTGTCCAGCATCTGAAAAAAATGTTTCTTTGAGCACTGTATACTTGACAAATCCAAACTTTAGATGTACCATAATTATTTTTCACTTACAAGTTAGACGAAACTGCAAACAACATAGATCCTGGTCTGCAGTTGCATAATGCACCAATAGACAAGGGTCTGTGTTGTTTATCCTACTGATTACTCTAAACAAACTGCATAGACCCAAATCTGCTGACACAGTATGTTATGGCAGATCTGGGTGTATGCAATTTGCAGTTGGATCTGACAGGTGAGTATATACAGTGATTGTATTGTGATAAATTGAAGAGAAAAATGTGGTAATTGTTTAGGTTTCTGATTTCAACAAGTCGAGAAACTGTTTCATATATTAAAAAATGTCTATAAAAGGTTATTGATTTGCTGGATAATTTACCTTCCAAAGGATAATTATGATTGTCAAATATCTGGAAAAAGCGGCTTACCAATACATAATGATCACTGTTTATGACCAGAAGAAAGGAATACATGAATTATAATTTATTTTTCAGCAATTTCTGAAACGGCTTCATGGCATTAAGGCATCAAAGGGCATGGCTCGTGATGAACAACTGAAAGAATTTGAAGAGACAATGCATTATGGCATTCCCCTTGGTGCTGCTCTACCAATCAAGACAGAGACGGTTTATCGACCTGGAAATACCTCAAGCACTACAAGTTCAGTTTATGGATCTGGTGGAAAAAGGTCAAGGCCATCGAGTGCCAAGTCTAATACTTCTATATCATCAATGAGGTCATCTGTAAGATCAAGGCCATCTAGTGCAAAGTCAAATGTTTCTGTGATTTCCAAGAGATCAAAAGGCTCAAGACCAGGAAGTGCCAAATCTACGAAGTCATTGGATATTAGACCTCCTTGGGATGACAGATTTTCATGTGCTTGATATCCAGAAAGGAGGTTGAAAACTGAGTACTTACTGCATGTATAGCAGGTTAAATGAATATGAAGTAAATATAAAATTATACCATGATGGTAATAATCACAGTGGTAACTTGTTAAGAGTCATATTATTATGGCTGAAATTCACTGTCTCATTTTGACCTCATGGCTGCACATGGCAGCTTGGAGATTAACTTTCACATATGAGAAATTAGATTGGCCACTCTCCTATCTGATCTCATATGTTGGCTTGAAATTTACCTAATTGCATTAGGACTGGATGCATATAGTTGAGAGAAATTTAATGAAATGATTAGAGATAGACAAATTAACTGCAAAGAATTCTCATCATAAATGATGATGCTTTTTTGCACTTAGTGAAAATAAAGGTGTAAAAATACATGTCCTAACACTAACATATTCATCATTTGTCAATCTGTGACATTGATGATTCCGGTAAACCACCCTATTTTGTGTCCAGTCACATCTCCAAGTCCATCTGCATGTACTTTTTTAGGAGGCTTATTTTGCAATTGTTTATTTACTTTATATGTACTCGTCCCATAATTGACCACTGGTATGAGACTGCCTGCCTTGAAAAACCATATTCTCCATATCACAGATTTTTGTGATTATATAATTAATGACCTGTCATGAGAGACCTTTATCTTTTACATGTAGTAGAAAGAGTAGTCTCTCAAAACTGGTTCTGCTGTACACACAAAGTGTATGGACCATACATTACTCTTGCTGTTGGAGAATGCTATTGACTGTTGCTCAAAGAACAATGTGTAATCTTCTGTTTCTTGTTTTACTTCTCGTAAGTGGATACTACACAGGCTTGAAAGAGAGTGATCCTTACATTTTGGGTGTACTTGATTTGTAAAGAACAAAAGGGGATTGCCTAGTGAAGTCCTTTATGTCTTCAGACTTGTCTGATATTAGACCCCAAAAAAGATGTGTGTGTTTCCTGTTAGCCAGTAGTCCTTGTTTTTGTTGCCGACCCTAGCACTTTTTTCCCCCAGGGTTAAAATAAAAATTCTTGAAATGAATTTGTGCATCTATTTGAGCTGGTTTAGCCAGGAACTTATATATAAATATATATATATATATATATATATATATATATATATATATATATATATATATATAATACTATCATACAGGTTAGAGAATTTTAATTTGTACTCTGAGGAGTTTCAAATCCATGTCCATAGGTAAATGGCACCCATCACCTTGCCTGCACACACCAGTCCATATTCCATTGCGACTAATATGGACTGGTCTGTGCAGGCAAGGCAATGTGTGCTGTTCATGCACGTACCTGGGTTCAAATCTTCATAGAGTACGAATTAAAAAGTCTCTTACCTGGATGATATTATTTTGTATTAACTATTAATTCTGCCTACTATTATCAAGCATTCTCCTATAGAACCCTGGTATAGCACTTTCTGTTCTGTCTGAATGATTATATATATATATATATATATATATATATATATATATTGTATAAAATTAAAGCAAAAAAGCAAAATTTAAAAAAAACAATTCTGCAGTTGACATGTGTATCTAATTGGGCCAGTTTAGCAATATATGTTTTTAAAAAAACTAACCTAACTACCCTAATTTTAAAACCAGTGCAATACAAAACATATTTTTTTGGCCTTAAAAGTCCTGTTAAGGGCTGGTATTTTTTATATACATGCCCACTATTAGATGGAGTGTATTATATTATGATTTTATCTGTCCATCTGTTACCACAATTTGTTTATGCACAAAGCTAGTTTTCCACTGTCTACAGTTACCAAACTTATTGGATGGCTTGTGCTTAGGATAAAGAAGAACTTTATTGATTGGGTTAAGAGTGTAAAAATGCATGGTCAGTGAACGAAGAAAAATGTTTTTGCGCAATAGATGGAGTTCTCCACCATACAGAAAATTTGCAGATGGCTTGCCCTTGGGGTAAAAAAGAAGCCTATCAACTTTTGGATCAGAGTATCTCTTCCTGAATGACAATTGTAGTTTCCATTGAATAACTTGAATTCACTTTCATCTGTGATCACCAAATATTGTGAATGGTTTTCACTTAATGAAGATCCCTGTCCCACTGGGGGTTAAAAAGCCAAAGTTAGTGTCACTTTGACTGAAATAAGAAAACTGATTTCTGAACCATAACATAGTTCTACATCACATACCTAAGCAAAACTTTGGATGGCTTACACTTAGGGTAAGGAAGAAGCCTACTGATTGTGGGGTGTAAATGTCAAGGTCAAGGTCACTGTGACTGAAAAAAGTGGTTTCCACATCAAAACAATAATTATGACTGAAAATTTGTTAAAGGTACATTAAAAATCCAAATCTCTCTGCCACACACTCACATGCACAGTAATTCTACATCAAACAACTGAACCAAACTTGGTGAATGGCTTACACCCGAGGTAAGGAAGAAACCTATCAGTTATGGAGTAAAACTTCAAGGTTACTGACCGAAAAAAAGTGGTTTCTACAACAAACAAAAAATTTATCGACATAAAGGAGTCTTAAACATGGGGCAGATGTATCATGTCCTGTTGATGGTACTCAATTTTGCCATTATGATTTTTGATGCACATATTTCCTCCTACACAACTCAGTTTTTAATTTTATTTATCACTGCATTTACAGGTGTAGGTAAAGATAATAATTTGCGTGTTCATTTACACCAATTATTGTCTGTTGCTACTTTTTGTTATTTTGATTGAAGGTAAATGTGTAATTTTGGAAGAGGAAAAGAAATGTTTTAAAATGACATTATATAGTTCTGACCTGTTGAACATGTATATTTGAGTATGATACGAGTCAAACTGCAAACAGCAAGAACCCAGATGATCCAACAAAAAATGCATCATAATCTGTGCCATTTACATGAAGTCATTAGATGGAACAGTATAGATCCTGGTTTGTTGGTTCATTATACAGTGGCCTATCTGAACCTAATGTTGTTTGTAGTTGAATGTCTATTTTACATGTAAAGTATTCCCTCATTATAAGGCACCTCATTATAAGGTGGTCCATTTTATAAGGCAGACACGATGATGGACTCCTTTGTATCAATAGTAATATTACATGTATATATAAAATTCCTTAATACAGGGTGGTCTTGTGTATGAAATGGTCCACTTTTATGGTTCCCACAAAAAAGCATTATAGTGTGGGGAGTCCAGCATATATTTATTTTTAAAAAAGTGGATAGAGATATCCATATTTTCAACCTGTCTCATCATAGTTTTTTTAAAATATTTTTCACATAATGGTTATATATATATATATATATATATATATATATATATATATATATATATATATATATATATATATATATATATATATATGTTTTATATTGTGGCATTCTTATCATACTTTATAGTGGTTGCTTGGTAGAAAATAAGAGTACAGCTGTTTTGTAGAATGCAAGTCATTGCTCATGTGTAAATAGTTTACGTAGTTAATTGCCTGTTGTGCAACGTGGAGCTTAGTGTGTATTAGATTCCATACCTTTGTACTGTAAAACTGTGATAAAGATTTAGTGTGTTTGCATCTGTATTAAATGGGATTCATTTGCTATGGATTTTATAAAGGACTACATTATCTTTCAAAAGTCTGGTCATAATTGCAGAGGTTGTGACTGTTTCAATTAGCATATTTATCATTCATATCTAAAGAAAAACTTACAAACTGATTCGTCTAAATCAAGCTTGTGTAATTTATTTTGCATATGGATATTAATTACATATTTAGATCTGTGATTATGTCAGATAGCTTCCGTTTAATTTGTATCCATTTTCCTCCTAATTCTTTTCTTGATTAAGAGACTTTCCTTTTCTAAATAAAAAAAATATAGCAAGGTCTCGGGTAGATCATTTTTTATTTAGTTGCATTTGGCCTGTTCACTAGATTGTTTTGATGTATTTTTTATTAGACTTGTTTACAGGATTAATACTCTTTAAATGCAAAATATGACATGTTATCCAAGGATCCTCCACTTAAATGTATATATTTTATCTTTAAAAATTTCATGTCATAAACTGTGCTTATGAAAGTCTGAATTATCTCGTTTTAAGTAGGGTTACAGTAGTAAGTTTGTTTTAGCAGTCTTACTTGAGGAAGGATTGGGGTACTAATTCTTTTTCTAACCTCCAATCAAACTCTCCCAGATCTGATTCAAGACAACTTTTGAATTACCCACCCTTTGCTACTTGTTTTGAAGCAGTTGTTTCAGCTTGTCTATTTCACTGCACTGAGCAGAATGGTATCAACTTTTTTATTAAGAACTAGTGGTATGAATGTAGTAATTGTTACGGAACTTTTATGTAACTGTTCATAATTGTGGTGATGTAATTAGCAAGTAATAATTAAATAATCAAGTAATAGTTTGTATTCCTTGTAAGTGCCAAGTTTCCATAAAGCCAAGCAAGGCAGCACTGAGGATCTGGAGAAAAAAAACTGAGAATGATGGACATTGCATTAGGCTTCTTGTTTTTCTTTGAAAATACAATCATGCATGCATGCCATTTATTTAAAAGGGTTATATCAGATCTCGAAAATGAATCATGTATGTTTTATTTGATGCAACCATATTGGAAGGGAGGTTGCATCATCAATGTGTAGAGCTCCCAACATAGACAAAGTGAGCAAACCTTGCTGGTAGATACATGCACATTACATAGACCTACTGTAAATACTCACTTAAAAGACAAATCCAGCTGCAAGCTGCATAGACCCGGATCTGCCATCATGTAATGCATCAGCACATCTGGGCCTGTGCAGTTTGTTAGGAGTATTCAGTAGAACAAACAAGACAGTGAGTAGGTATGGCTGTTTGTGTCATTTTTGGTGTGTTTATTATGTTAAGCATTTGTGATTTTGAAGTATACAGGAATATGTTAGATACTGTAAGACATTATGTCGTTGTTAAGTAGCTATATGCAGGTTTTGAATAATACATTTGTAGCTGAAGGAAATATTACAGGGTTAATAACTTTGGGGTGTTAACATTGTTTATTTATCTTTCCTCATAGAATGAGAAGATGGCCAAAATAAAATTGAAAATTCAAAGTTCTTGAACATCTTATTGTATTCATTCAATACTTGGTGCAATTGGATGCCTGTATGAAGATAGTTTTTAGTCATGCTTTTCATATTTTGTATTTGAATCTTTTATTAATTTTTTTTTATACTTATGTTTACTTTTGTTTCATTTTACAACAATATAATGTGGTTAAAAAAGTATCTTTTGTAAACAGTTTTTAGCTGCCTTGGCTTTAGTAAGTGTTGCATGTTGTGGTCTTGTGTCTGTAATGTGTCATCTGGCTGTTGTGTGTCTTAACATCTATCATGAATTGTCTGTCATCAGTTGCAGTTTTCAATTTCTTTTTAAAAAAAACTATTGGACCAATTTCAAACAAACTTGGCAGACAGACTGGTATCAAGGTCTTTTGAATTTATACAAGTGATTTTGACCTGCAATAAGTTATATAAACTTTGAAATAACTTTGTCTCAAGTACTACAGAACAGAAATTGTTAGAATTTTAACAGAAAGCATTCTAGCATGAAGGTCTGATAAGATACCATTACTAAAAATTTTAATCCTTTAAGATGATTTCTAAAAAAGATTACTTAACAGAATTGAACAGAAAGCACTAAGCCATGAAGGGCTGTAAAGTTTTTATATCCTGTCCAGTTGGCCCAGGTTGGCTGCTGTCGTGTGTTTCAGGGCAAGGTATATTACTCCCATTTTCTTGGCACTTGTGGCCTGTTAAGTGTTGATGTGTACAGAAACACTGACAATCCACCATTCAATATGGACTCATTACTAAGCATAGTAAAACCTATCAATGATGTCTGAATAATCTATGTTAAAAAAACAGCTAAAAACAGCTGAAAAAAATGTGAGCAAATATGACAGCACTCTAGTTTGATGGGATAATCTCAAAAAATTACACCCAATTTCCATCCAATATGGCTGCCATTACCAAAAATATAAAGACTTTTAGCATCTTCACAAAAACTACTTGAGAATTTTACAAAATACAGCGTTAAGCATCCTCTGTTGAAGGCATTTGATGCTGATCTACCATCAGTAAGGCTGTTCCTAACAGTAAAGCATTTCAACAATATCTCAGAAAAACCACTGAGCTGAATTTGACCTTCTTTGACAAGAAGCATCTTGAAATAAAGGCTTTTCATTACTGGATGATGATGATGTGCCATCAAATAGGGATAAAGATACCAAAGGAACTGAGAAACTTGAAAACAGTTTGTTTTCATATCATCTGCAGTCAACAGCTTTAGGAGACATTTCAACAGAAAGCATCCTACTAACCCAGATTTCCATGCCAATGGCTCTTACATTTGGCTGTTAGACAGGTGTGCCATCAAATAGACAGGTGTATGCCAGATAATCAATCTCAAGGCCACTTATTTATGTACTTGTAGAAGTTTTAGAAACTTGAAGCGGTTTTTATTGTGAATCTAAAAGTCAAACTTGAATCTTCAGTACGTCTTAAAAGTTGGGATTATCTGACCGAAGTCAGAAGTGTATATGTGAATTTGTAAACTATGATGTTTTTTTCCATAATTTTGTATATGATGATCAGTTCCAAAGTTACATATGAGCATGAAATTGCATACCAATACTGTACATTCTTTTTTTATGCAGATTTATATGAAGTTGTACATTCTACGAGTGCTCAAAAGCCCTTTGCATTTCATTTTGCTCAGATGATTTTTTTCTTCCCTTTAACTATAGACTTGTTACCTTCACAGGGAGGCCTGTAGTTTTTCAAAAATAAAAAGATATGAAGAATATGATTTAAGACAAGTTATTAAAGTTTTCTTAAAGATTCTGACATTGTGTTTTTATTATTTTTATCTATGATACAGGTAAAACAAATGAGTCCTGAGTGTTAAAATCAAGGAGTTTGAAGTGGAACATCCATTCAAATTAGTGTCCCCAACAATGAAATCATATTTTAACTCGGTTCTTAAACTTCAAATATTGTAAAACATAAAGGTTTTCAACTACTATATATACTCGCGTATAAGCCAACCCCCAAACTGAACAGGTATAAACGCTAAAAGGTGCATGACTTACGTAAAAGCCGACCCACAACTCCGAGACATATCAAGATACACAGGGTAAGTTCCAAATGCGTTTATTTAGGCAAATTTACGTTTTTTTAAAATACATGTATGCTTATCTCGAGGTTGGCGTGCATGATTATTAAAAAGAAATGGTGTAAACTTGTTTGAAAAGTAATTACATTAAATATATGTTTTCTTATTGTTTCTGCCTAATTTAGATTTGTGTATAATTTGATCAAACGATGACAAGAATTTAGCAATTGCAAATTGCTGTAACACTACCACTCCCTTTTAACATGATTGTTTGTTTATGCATTATTGCATTGGACATTTTATATCATTGTACCGGTAATTACATTTTTCCTTTGCTTTGCCATTGTAAATATCAAACAACAATATGGTTCAATTCAACGCTCGCAGTTAAGCTGCTGAATGTATTTACATAATGGCGCCACCACATGTACATTGTAGCTTTGATTATGCACTGAATTTAGTACATCCATTGGAGTTCTATCATGGGCACCATTATGCCAAACTTTAATGATATCTCCAAAATACAGTAAGGAAGCTTCAGAAATAATGCTTCGAAAATTATGCTAATACTGTAAAAGCTGACTTGTAAGTTTGCTTTGATGTTAGCAGTCTTACACCGTACCTGTCAACGTTCACGCCGGGAGGGGAAAAAAAGGTCTTGATTTTGGGGGCCGCTCCACACCTACCTCCCGATTTCATAATATCTTCCTGTTTTTGCAGAGAACTCCCGATAATTACATTATGTCTTCAATTTTCTTTCTTCTAAACAAGAAAAGTCCTACATGTTCTGTTGTATCACCTGTGAATTATTGTTGTGATGAAATAATTACTTTACTAGAAAGAATTCGCTTCTTCACTAAATAGAATGTTAAGTTTAAACATTATTCACGTACATTAATGATTTTTTTTACCTCTACAACAATATAATAATAAAAAAATTAAACCACAACAAAAAATAAACCACAACAATAAAATCTTCCACACAATCACAAGAATGATCACTACAAATGCTGTAACTCCATATGCTACAGCGCCATTCCCATGAAAGAAGCTTGCACGAGTGAACACCTGACATTTTTATACCATATATACTAGTAAACTGCAGCTGGGAGAGATGCAGTGTCTCAGTGGCACTGGACTTGTGGCCAGAAAATGCAAGTTTTTCTTCCACCATGAGATCATTCCACATCAAATTGTTACTTTATCCTAAAACACCAATATCCAAGACGCTATCTAGTCAAATGTTTGTATTTTGCTTCAGGTTTCGGTGCTATATTTTTTCATGTGTAATGTACACCAGCTGCAAAAAGCATAGCTCCAGATCTGACATTGAATGCTGTGCTGGCAGATAAGTGTCTATGATCTATTTACAATTTCAAGTGAATAGCATACCATATATGTTCACTTATAAGTTACATTCAGCTGCATACAGCATAGACCCAGATCTGGCACATAGTGTCTAGATCAGAATCTGTGTTGTTTGCAGTTGGATGCAACTGATGAATGAGTACATGCAGTAGATTCTGATTGGCAGGTAGATTATGCAACAGTTTTTTAAGTTGAGGGCACATCATAGATGGACAAATGTGGTCAACAAGATAAGAACATTTTTAAAATCTTGCATGAATTGTCAGAAAGTCGCATGCACACGTTTACAGTGGACCCCCTGAAAATTAATGGATATGTAACCAAGAACACTTGTAATGAGCACTAATAGAGGACATTACTATATAATAATAATAATAATAATAATAATAATAATAATAATAATAGTAATAATAATAATAATAACTTTATTTAATGAGGGTGATGCAGTTAGTTACATGAACTAATTCTCCTTGTGGCCTGCTATTATATATTGTACAATAAAGAAAAGCGCATTACACTTATAATTCTTTCTAGTGGAAAAAAAGTAAGAAAGGTAAAGTGTGAGGTGGCAAATTTCTGTCAATCTATGAAAAGCACATTAGTTTGGGCCAGAGAACAATTAAATAGATTTATGGAGACAGGTGCTTGTTAAATCGCTATACTGCAATGATTTCTAATGTCTGGTCGGTAGAGGTAGAGATTTTTAAATTAAGCATTCATTTACTTAACCAGGAGATGGACTATTAGGGACATGGCTAACTTCAATTTCATAGTGGAACTGTCAAACTTGAAAAATTCAGAAACTGTTTTTCGAAATGTAGAAGGTCAAATTGACCCCAGATTTGGCACCTAGTTATAAAAGGCAGTAAATATATTTCATTCTGATTGGTTACGCTAAATAGGGGCATGCTTCCCACACAAAATTTCCTAGATGTAAATATTTCCCCCATAGAAAAATCAAATTAGTCGGCTTTGCTGCAAGAGTAAAGGGACAGGGGACTCCGAGAGTCAGTTTGAAAGAAATTCTCTCATAAAACATTTGTCCAAGGGACCGGATGTCTGGATGGTCGACAGACACAATTTTGGTGGTTGAAGCGAGAAACACTTGAAAGCACAAAAGGTGTTTGCGTCAATTTCATGAGATTCATTGATACCAATATAATGATTTGCTTGAATTATTTGATGATATGTGAATGAATTTATTTGTTTAAATTTGTAGATCAGTTCTCTCAATACGAGTATCACTGTTGAGCTTATATATATATTATATATATGAATTCGTACAATAATCTTTTTTATATAAGGTTGTCGAATTGTTTGAATTAGTTGTCTTGTTTTTATAGGAATTAGGTTCTAAGAATTTCATTTATTACTTTAGTTGATATGAGTTATGAGAGTCCATTTGTATTCACCAATCTTAGATAATTTTACGTATGATAAAGACTTTATTATATATTGACTGAAATTAACATTGTTAAGCCATGAAATGAGATTTCATGTACGCTAAAGACTTGAATGTGTGTATTCACTGAACGTAAGGTAGTTCAGCCATGTAATGAATTTCATTCATTTGTAAATTGACTAAAATGGAAAAGTTAAGTCTCGTGTGTGATCACATTCAAGAAGGCTTTCAAAACTCACTTATTTCAACTGCAAGAACAAACTTAAAGACCTAATAATGTTTCCTACCTTAAATATTCTTAGCATGTTTTTTAATGTTTTCTAATTTCATGGTGTTTGTTTCTGTAATCATATCATTAGATGTTTTTTATCTTATAGGTGTTGTCTAATGTTGTAAAGCACTTAGAGCTTCTAAAGATTAGGCGCTATACAAAGTCATTATTATTATTATTATTATTATTATTATTAATGCGAAGTGATGAATTAGCCATTAGAAAGCACATTAATCTTGTGAAACTAGGATTGTTTTGGTCTGCCATGCTTGGCCCGATTAAATAGCCTTTGGTATCTGTTTCAGTACTGATAGTAAGATCTGATAACGAGAGGGGAGTAATTATCTATCCTCAGTAGGATAACCGACAGAAAATTTAGGTTGTTCTCTGTTTGTTTTAAAAGGGGAAAATACCTCTTCAGATGTATTCCCAGATGTATCCTCAGATGTACCTATGCACTGACGTATCCAAAGTATCTGTGTATCTACATGCTTACATGTCCACCTACCCACACAAAGTTTGAGGGCCGAAAGGAGGCGAGATAGTAGGGTGGTTGGGAGAGAAAAAGAAAGGCAAAAGGACAGAGAGCAGCTACAGTGAAGTTAGAGGGAACCAGAGCTAAGCATGTTATGCAATTGTACAATGCAATGACTTTGATTGTTCACTTGATAGTATGATGAACTAATTCTATCAGTAAACAGATCAGCTATTTTTATAAATATATTTGTGTTTTGAAATTTGTTGAAAGATTTATTCCAAAAAAAAAGTATCTTCTTAATGTATTGAATTAACACCATTGTTTATGTAATTGATTCAATTTTGATTTTTATGAACGGGGGCTCGAGTCATTCTGTTCTATATATCTGCTCAGATCTCTATTCACTCTACCTATAAGTTTACTCGATCCTGCCAATAACACAGAGGGTGATCAATTCCTAGATAACGAGAACTGAATAAAGTGGACACCTTGATAGAAGGTACAGTCTGACAATCAACCCACACCCTTTACAAATAGTGGGGACATTACATAAAGGTAGATATAAATTTAATTAGCAGAAAATGTAACAAGGGCATGCTCTAACTAGATATATAGACTATCAAAATGTAATAAAGACATGCTTTAACTAGGTATGTACACTATCAAAAAATAGTAAAAACATATTCAGCTAGGTATGTACACTATCATGATGTAATACAGACATGCTCTAACTAGTTATACACTATCAAGATGAAATAAAGACATGCTTCAACTAGGTATAT
Organism: Sinohyriopsis cumingii; assembly: GCA_028554795.2. Taxonomy (NCBI): domain Eukaryota; kingdom Metazoa; phylum Mollusca; class Bivalvia; order Unionida; family Unionidae; genus Sinohyriopsis; species Sinohyriopsis cumingii. The sequence goes on from CM068829.1 coordinate 47,305,872, forward strand.
AGACTATCAAGATGTGTTAAGGACACACTTTAATTAGTTATATACACTATTATGATGTGATAAGACGTAATAAAGACATGCTTTAGCTAGGTATATACACTACCAAGATGTAATAAAGACATGCTTCAGCTAGGTATATGCACTACCAAGATGTAATAAAGACATGCTTTAGCTAGGTATATACACTACCAAGATGTAATAAAGACATGCTTTAGCTAGGTATATACACTACCAAGATGTAATAAAGACATGCTTCAGCTAGGTATATGCACTACCAAGATGTAATAAAGACATGCTTTAGCTAGGTATATACACTACCAAGATGTAATAAAGACATGCTTCAGCTAGGTATATACACTACCAAGATGTAATAAAGACATGCTTTAGCTAGGTATATACACTACCAAGATGTAATAAAGACATGCTTCAGCTAGGTATATGCACTACCAAGATGTAATAAGGACATGTTCTAACTTGGTATATACACTATCAAAATGTAATAAAGACGTGCTTCAGCTAGGTATATGCAATACCAAGATGTAATAAGGACATGTTCTAACTTGGTATATACACTATCAAAATGTAATAAAGACATGCTTTAGCTAGGTATATGCACTTCCAAGATGTAAAAAGGCATGACTGAAACAGGTATTATTATTATCTAGAATGAATTTGAAAGTGGAATAATTTTTAAAGTTTCTTATTAGAAACGTTTTCCCGAATTTCACTACAGTAGTCTAGGGATGGTGGTATATAGGTTTTCTAATATATTAAGCTGTGTTTGTGTGATAAGTATAGACATGTTTTAAACCCACAGATTTGAACCAACTTAATAACATTTGAAATGAATAGGTTATCAATTGCAAATTGCTGTCAAACTTCGGAATGACTATTTGCAGGTAAATTTCATTCACTGTGACATTCAGATCATAATTTTTCAATTTAGTCCTCTTTTGTTGGTACTTATATATGTCGATTTTAACAATAATTTGGAAGTTTTAATTACATGTGTATTTTGTCAACGTCCAGAAAAATGACAAACCTCCAGCTGCATTCTAAAACAACATACAGAAGTAAATTGCATTAGAATTTAATGGTTTAATTACATGTGTATTTTGTCAACGTCCAGAAAAATGACAAACCTCCAGCTGCATTCTAAAACAACATACAGAAGTAAATTGCATTAGAATTTAATGGTTTAATTACATGTGTATTTTGTCAACGTCCAGAAAAATGACAAACCTCCAGCTGCATTCTAAAACAACATACAGAAGTAAATTGCATTAGAATTTAATGGTTTAATTAAAACTACCATATATATCTGTTATAAGTCCAGTCCAACTGCAAAACATAAATCCTGATCTCCCAATGCATAATGGACTGGCAGATTAGGGTCTATGTTGATCGTTCTGCTGTTTACTCCATACAGTTGCATAATGTGCCAATAGATATGGGTCTTTGCAGTTTGAAATTGATTTTTAACTATAAGTAAGTATATATAATAAGCATTCAATATACATTTTACTGAAGGTACAGTATAGAACATATACAGTTTGAACATAAAAATTTACAAGCTGTTTAAATTTCACTGTATACATTTCTTTGAAGAGAATAGCAAAAGCATTTCTTCACAAGTCTAACTCTATATACATTCATGGTAAAATGTAAACACCATTTTTAGGTCAGTTTTCACTAAGGATTTGCATGATACTTTTATTGCTCACTCAAGTACTAAACTACACTGGAGTACAATAAATATCTGGTAGTCACTCAGTTTAACTCTTTTCTAGTCACAGTCTGTCAATAGAGGTTAATGTAGGATTTTGAACCTAAACATGTAATTGAATTGTCTTGATGTCTTAAGTGAAAATTTTATGTAATGCGTAGAGACCAATTTGTATGTTACATTTCCTTCATTTCTAAAAAAAATGGAAGGACAAAGAACTTGGTAGATGTTCAGTTAATAAAATTCTTTAAGTAATCAGTCTTACAGTAGACTCAAAACAACATGGTATCAAATTAAAACTTAGTGTCAGGATATGGTAAAAACCTTGACCCTAATAATTCATTTATTGATCAAACATTTGACTCTTCTTTGAAGCAAAAGAAAACCTGGCCATTTCTTTGTTTATAAAATTTTAAGTTGCGGGTCTTTTTTAAAAAAAAAACAGTTGAAGCGAAAATCTAACAGCATTGTCATTGTGCGTTGATAAAAATATTAGGAACATTTAGAGAGAAAAAATCCATAAACTTATTTTGTAGATAAAAGTATTTGCTGAATAAAAGGTTATGTGTAGTATATTTACCTATGCCTAACTGCCAACAGCATAGACCCAGCTCTGCTATCACCTTGTGGTGGCAGATTAAGGTTTATGGTGCAAACAGAATGAAAAGCATAGACCCAGATCTGTCATAATGTATTGAGATTTTGGTGGCAGATTAAGCTTTATGCTTAAAATTAAGAATAAAAAGCATAGACCCAGATCTGTCATCATTTACTGAGATTGTGGTCACAGATTAAGCTTTATGCTTAAAATTAAGAATGAAAAGCATAGACCCAGATCTGTCATCATGTACTGAGATTGTGGTCACAGATTAAGCTTTATGCTTAAAATTAAGAATAAAAAGCATTTGCCCAGATCTGCTCTCTTGTATTGAGATTGTGGTGGCAGGTGTAGGTTTATGCTGAAAACAGAATGAAAAGCATAGACCCAGATCTGTCATCATGTATTGTAATTGTGGTGGCAGATTAAGCTTTATGCTTAAAATTAAGAGAAAAAAGCATCGATCCAGATCTGCTGTCATGTATTGAGGTTGTTGTGGCAGGTGAAGGTTTATGCTGAAAACAAAAATAATAAAACATACCCAGATCTGCTGCTACATAATATGGTGACAGATTATGGTCTATGCTGAAATCAAGACAAATGAAAAACATAGACCCAGTGCATTTTACAATATTGGATCTGGAACTTTGTTTTACAGTTGGGTGTACATTATACTTTGATAAATATCACATTTGTCCCTATTGTTGGTTCCTCAGAGTAATGCTATTTGTCCTCAGTGTAGCACCATCCCTCACTACCGCTCTGGTGGCCTAGTGGTTAGAGCATCTGCCTCGGATGCAAGAGGTTGTGGGTTCGTTCCCCAGCCAAGTCATACCAAAGATTTACAAAAATGGTACTAACAGCTGCCTCATTTTGTAGTCAGCATTACGACTTTAGTGTTAGGACTGGTCAGCCTGGTGTCAGGATAATGTGACTGGGTGGGACAAGATGCTACATGTCTGCATCATGATGCCTCAGTGCTAGACATCACTACAAACTCCCACACTGCAGACATCATAGCGATATGACTGAAAAATTGTTAAAGCTAAGTTAAAAATCCAAATGAAACAAACACACACACACCATCTATCACTCTAATACTGTTTGTCCCTCACAATAATGTTGGTCCATCACTCTGATGCTATTTATCCACTATAATGATATCTGACCCTCACTATAATATTGTTTTGTCCCTCACTATATTACTATACAGTTGAACCATAAAACTGTACAGCTGTATAAGTGAGGTCTCTATACTGAGGTAGATTAAATATCCAAATTACAGTTAGCAAAAGAATATGCCCCATTACCATATCAGTATGTTAGATCATGCCTATACATCTGACTGATTTATAGTGATGGAGTAGTTTGCTTTGGAGTTACGTAAACAACAACATAGTATTGTGTTCACATATTTATACATTTGAGCCAAAGCACAACTGTATCTATCTTGAATGATTTATTATCAATTTGTTTGTAATAGTGTCTACTCCAGTATTAGCCAGGTTGAATGACAAATAAAAGACCCATACAAAATGTCAATTAACCTATTTTAGCACCCACTTATTTAATTACCATTGGCTTACTTTATGTCTCTGCTATCAGTAGTTATATCATGTTACATAATGTGGGCATGTAGAATAGGAGTTATATCATGTTACATAATGTGGGCATGTAGAATAGGAGTGGTTGTATCATGTTAAATAATGTGGGCATGTAGAATAGGAGTTATATCATGTTAAATAATGTGGGCATGTAGAATATGAATGGTATATCATGTTAAATAATGTGGGCATGTAGAATAGGAGTGGTTGTATCATGTTAAATAATGTAGGCATGTAGAATATGAATGGTTGTATCATGTTAAATAATGTGGGCATGTAGAATAGGAGTTATATCATGTTAAACAATGTGGGCATGTAGAATATGAATGGTTATATCATGTTAAATAATGTGGGCATGTAGAATAGGAGTTATATCATGTTAAATAATGTGGGCATGTAGAATAGGAGTTATATCATGTCAAATAATGTGGGCATGTAGAATATGAATGGTTATATCATGTTAAATAATGTGGGCATGTAGAATAGGAGTTATATCATGTTAAATAATGTGGGGATGTAGAATAGGAGTGGTTATATCATGATACATAATGTGGGCATGTAGAATAGGAGTGGTTATGTCATGTTAAATAATGTGGGCATGTAGAATAGGAGTAGTTATATCATGATACATAATGTGGGGATGTAGAATAGGAGTGGTTATATCATGTTAAATAATGTGGGCATGTAGAATAGGAGTGGTTATATCATGTTAAATAATGTGGGCATGTAGAATATGAGTAGTTATATCATGTTAAATAATGTGGGGATGTAGAATAGGAGTGGTTATGTCATATTACATGATGTGGGGATGTAGAATAGGAGTGGTTATATCATGTTAAATAATGTGAGGATGTAGAATAGGAGTGGTTATATCATGTTAAATAATGTGGGGATGTAGAATAGGAGTAGTTAATTCATGTTACATAATGTGGTCATTTAGCATGTGAGTGGTTATATCATGTTACATAATGTGGGCATGAGGTGGTCATGCATCTGATTGACTGTCCTTGTTACCACTCTGTAAGCCATAATTTTAATCCAGTTTAGATCAAACTTGAAATGTGGGTTATAGCTTAAGAATATTGGACAGATTATGATCCAGGCATTCTAATTTTGTGATCTTGCATCTGATTGGCTGAGCCTGTTACCACTTTGAACACCATGTTTCTAATTCAGTTTTGATCAACTTGGAATGTATGCTTATATCATTAGGCTCTTGGAGAATTTTAATGATGTCAGTTTGCATGTGCTTGTTACCATTCCAGAATACATATTGCTGATCAGATTTTTATCACACTTCAAATATAGAATCATGGGATCAAACTCTCACTTGAATTAAGTAATTCCCCAGGATCTATGCATGTTAACTGTAATTGGCTGAGCTGTTTACCACTCCAGAGACTGTATTTCTGATTCAGTTTGGGTAAAACTTGGCAAGTTGGTTAAAATCATTAGGATCTTTGAGAAGTTAAATTATGAGTAAGATCCATGCATACTATTGAGGTAATTTTGCATCTGATTAGTTGTGCTTGTAAACACTTTAGTGACTATGTTCAATTTTTTAAATCACACTTGTTAAGTAGACTTGTATTGTCAAGATATATAATGTGTTGTATTATGAACAAAATCTTGACATAATTATCTGTGATCTGGTGTATTGTTTGCTGATTTTCTTACCAGTTATGAAACTGTATTTCCGACTGGATTTTAACCAAATTTGGTAAATATGCTAATATCAATATATGAGGTGATTTTTATTATGAACAAGACCAATCTGCACATATTAGTGAGGCAATCTTGTACCCAATTGGCTAAGCTTGTCACCACTATGGAGACAGAATTCATGTCAAATTTTACATCACTGCAAGGTTATATTATCATTGTAGTAGACAGGTTCTATAGTAAGTGAGATCTGTGAATATTATTGAAATACCTTGCATCTGATTGGCTCAGCTTGTTACCTCTAAAAATCAAGTGATTATATTTCTCACCTGATATCAATAAGTGTGGTCATTGGGTTTAATGTCATCAATATCTTGTATGACTTTAATTATGAACAATATACAAGAAATATTAAGTATGCCTTTATCCTTAGAAAGAATTTTTTATATAAAAAAATATAGTAAATTAGATAAAATCAACATGATATACAGTTAGGGAGATAGTTTACATTGGTTGTAATCTTACAATACTACATAAGCCTACATAGTGAAATGATCAACAGTTAAGCTATATAAGTCAGGTGAGCAATATCAGGTCAACTTGGGCCTCTTGTTTTTTTATATATCAGCTATGCATTGCGATCAGGCAGTCCTGTCCATGCACCCATCTGTCCATCAGACAGATCTTGTAGCCATGAATTTGTCTACACCAGTCAATAAAGGGTGATCTTATTTGTTAAAAGTTTAGAGATGCTGAGTGGATGAAAATGGTTTCTAATCCAGGGTGACAGCTTAGTAGATTTACTGATGTTAATAATGTTACAATATCACAAGGAAAGTAAAGCAAATACTATTTTTTATTATTATAAATTGTAATTTTATTTAAAAATTTTTTAATTATGGTCTATTTCATTGATATACAGTATCAAAGATACATACATCGACTTGGAAGGTTGGTAGTATGAAAACATTGATCTTTAAATGAGAAATTAGCTTTGACAGGTAAAAAAAAAAGTATACCAAAATGTCTGAAAGGTCACATTTAATGAAAAACAATGCTAAAATTTAAACTCTTTAACTGTCAAATTTATCAATTTCATTCATGCTTGGTAGTGTTGGAAATCATACAATTTGATGGATGCTTGGTAGTGTTGTGAACCATACAATTTTATCATTGTCATGGATGCTTGGTGTTGCTCAGAATTGGATTCTATCTTATCATTATAGAATTTCTCATATTAATTGGGGCCCTGTATGGCCAAGTGGTCTGATGCATTCACCTTTTCAGGTCAAAGGCATCTCACCTCTCTCTCAATCAGTCTGAGTCTCAGCTCGGCCAGCATTGATATAAAGAAAGCTTGACAGTAGCTTCCCATGGGTAGATGATTCTTCCTGGGAATTTTGCGGGATCTTCCTCCACCAAATGCACTGGCTGCCATGTACAGCCTAACATATGTGGAAAAATGGTATTAAACCCACAAAAGCAATCAAAATTAACACTGAAATATCTTGGGAATAAAATTCAACATTTTTTTAACAAGAAATATTTCATTCTAAACCAAAAATGGTAGAATGGAAGGATTTTGTTAATTATCAAAATGAAAGTTTTAAAAGGATAACAAAAAATCCTAGTCAATCACCCACTCAAATTAGTCAGCAGTTTTTGACAAGTTGTGATTACATGATGAATAAAAAAAATTAACATTCCAAAGTCACTAAGCAAACTAAAAAGAACTGTTATTCAGTACCATTAAGTTAATGAGTTGTTGTCTGTTCCTTTTGCAGGGTGAGTTCACTCAAGTGGACAGACACATTGTAGACCTTGATTTATATTTTGTGAAGTCTAGACTATGTACACAGTGTACAGACATATAATGCAGGAGTGTTACATAATTGTTCGTTTCTTTTCTTATCTTGTATTTCATTGCTGATATTTACAAAACAAACTTTAGGAATCAAATTGCTAAATCACAAAATGAATCTTTCCAGCAAAGTCTAATGAACTGTAGCAAATACTAGATTGGCTGAGATACTATTTTCACAGTCAAAAAAGTGTTATTTAGTGTAACATGTTTTATTGTTGCTATTAAAATTTATGATAACACTCATCAAACAGCTGAAGTATAAATCTACATCTGAGGGGAATGTTAAATTTTTCCCATGATTATGAGGAATGAAAGTCAAGGTTGGGCCACAAATACTAGTAAAATAATGTATTAGTTATTAAACCCTTCATTAATTCCTATTGTGATCAGAGATTAAGCCATTCATTAATTCATACTGTGGTCAAAGATTAAACCATTCATTAATTCATACTGTGGTCAAAGATGAAAACCTACATTAATTCATACTGTTATCAGAGATTAAACCCCATCATTAATTCATGCTGTGATCAGAGATTAAACCATTAATTCATACTGTGATCAGGGAGAAATTAAACCATTAATTCATACTGTGATCAGAGAGAGATTAAACCCTACATTAATTCATACTGTAATCAGAGATACAGCCATTCATTAATTCATACTGTGATCAGAGAGAGATTAAACCCTACATTAATTCATACTGTAATCAGAGATACAGCCATTCATTAATTCATATTGTGATCAGAGATTAAACCCCTTCATTAATTCATACTGTGATCAGAGAGATATTAAAACTTACATTAATTCATAATGTGATCAGAGGTTAAACCCCTTTTTATTAATTCATACTGTGATCAGAGATTAAACCCCTTCATTAATTCATACTGTGATCAGAGATTAAACCCTTTCATTAATTCATACTGTGATCAGAGATTAAGCCCTTCATTAAATCATATTGTGATCAGTATGTTCTACTGACATACATTTTGTTATCACAAAGAACCAAAATTGAAATCATCAGTGTAATTTTTTTTAAAATTATCATACTTTTACACAAATTTTAATCAAACCATTTTATTTTAAAATAAGTATGGGTAAACATATAAACATTCATTAGAGGAAAGATTGAACATAATACTCCAATGAAAATGTTTGTTAATGCTTGAGAAAAGTAAAAAATGCACAAACTAACAAGTCTTTTCCTAAATATTTGTGGTCAGATTATTTTAGCCTTAAAAAATTGAAGAAAATTCAGTAAATCCAGCATTTTTACAACATAGTATTTTCAGCCTTCTTATCGGGAATTAATGAATTAATTAATCATCCCAATTAAGACCACTGATTGGACTGGAACATTTGCTCTTTAATGGTAAATGTTCTTATTTTTGAAAGACATGTTTGCACTCGTACATAGTAAATGCCAATTTACTGAAGATGGGAAAGATGGAGAGAATTGGTTGTAAAGTCCACTGTAGTGCCCCAACAACCTCTTGGGTTAAGGGATTGATGATGATGATGATGATGATGATAGTAAATAAATCTGAATCAGTGTAATTGCAGACAGAGAAGTGGCCTTTAGGGATGGTTACAGTGGGAGGAGTTTTTTAATAGTGTAATCTGCGTTGGAAGATATTTTCAATACATCTACTCATAAGTGATCCTATTTATTCACCCCTATTCTATGCACAGAAAATTAACTTTTGTATCAAGGGAGCCATGGAAGCTCAGTATAGCCAGAGATTTGTAATAAAAGGATCAGTGGCTTCCTCGGTTTATCAGAAAAGGCACTTAGCTCCTATTTACTCCTCATAATACAGCCAATATTGTGTCAAACGTGCCATTACAATCTACAAAACAACATTAAAAAAAGACACATGCATACCTGTCTGTGACTTAAAATGGTGTGGACCTTTGTGTATAACATTTTTGCAAATATAATTGTCTCACTTATTTCACTAAAGCTGTGCTCATGAAATGTATGGTATTTATACAGATTACGGTATCAGTCAACCTATAAGTACAGATACCAGTGTGTGTACTTTATGTACACACAAAGCAAATAAATTAAGCTATAGGGCCAATAATGGCTGTTTGCTAGGTGCTCCTTTTCACTTTTACTTTTATCTGTCAATATCAAGTGAAGTCTTCCATAAACAAACATAATACAGATGCTCATAGCCAAAGCACGATTTTGAAAAACCTGATTTAGTTGGAAAGTCAATGCATGGAGAAATTTAAAAATGAGTCAATCCAGGGAAAGTGATCACAGAGTAGCAAAAGGTTTTTCAATTTGAAGATATTATTAGGTTTACAATACCAAAACTGAATGCTAATATCTCATTTCAAATATTTTAATATATTAATTCAAATTTGAACATTCTAGAGTGTAAATGGAACATATTAAAATGTGTTATCACCGTTAATGCTTAGAGCTTTCCAATATATTCATTTAACTGAATGCCTCAGGTACATTATGATCAAACTTTCTCTTGACTACGCTATTCAAAGAGGAAATTAGGCAGACACAGTTGAGTTCACAGAAGATAACAATGAGAGCACAGCAAATATCAATATGAGAGTGGATGCCCAATTAGATTTACCATATTAACTTTAAACTTTCAACATTATAGATTTAGTCATAAATATATGAATTGCAGGTTCAATGGAAAACTGTTAGCCATCAGTCCTTGGAGCTATTTTAATAACTTGGTTGGTAGGTTCATGGGCTGTAGAGACGTTTAATACATTACTGGCTACATGAAGCCAAAAAAATGAAAGCTACCAGTAAGTGCCTTTTTCAAGGACATAACAAGGCAGCCAGTCTGAGCTGGCCAGAGTTTGTATCAAAATGCAGTCGTTTGATTACAAGACCTTTTGAAGCTCTCCATTAATAAACAATTAACATCTTCACAGTTGTAATTTTCATATTGATAACAAGTAGACCTGAGTCATTGGTCTCAAAATTAAACCTTACTGACAGATCACAACAGAATTTAGAATTATAAAGCTTATCAGTAAAGTGGCTGCCCTAATTAGGTGAAAACCCCTTCTGCAATAAAAAAGGGGGCCAAGTAAGAAGAGTGGCCACTAATGATGGATACATACAAGATAGTAGAAATATTGAATTGAAGTGTTGACCCCGATGGCATCTGATCACAAATTCAGTGGCTTAATGGTTAGCATGCAGGAATTGTGACCAGAAGTGTGCATGTTTGAATCCTACTATCAGATCAGCCCAGGTCAGCTGCCAGTGTGTCCCTTGGCAAGGCACTTGACTTGTCTTAGCATGACATAAAATTCATGTACTGCTGTGCTGTAAAGGACCAAAGAAAATAAAAAACCAGGAAACAAAATGATATGAACTGGCCTTTCACGAGAGGGCATTTCAAGAGAGAGGTCACTTTAATTGCAATGAATATTTTTTAAGGAACATTCATTAACTTTTAAATGCCTGATAACTTCAGTATGGCATAATGAGAAAAATGCCCAAGTTGGGAAAAAAATGATTACATGTATATGCTTGTTAGTGATTCATCAGGGGTAATATTGATACCAATTACTGCAAAATAAATTGCAAAATGCAATTTCTATTTAAAAAAATGAAAAATAGTGAGTATTAATTATGAGTTATGTTGAATAAACTTCTCCTACAGCTGTTGTTGTTAAATAACCTTAATTTAAACATGGCTCCACATTCGTTAGAGACTGTACAAATTTCAGCAGCTAAAAGCACTTGCATGTCTTATAAATGGCAACTCAGGTGCAAAAGTTTGCAGGAAAGAATTTATCTACATGTTCCATATCAGTGTGATACAGGTGTAAAATGTTAAAACATAGTTGCCAGTCAAACATAATGCTTTATTTAAGGAAGAAGATGACTGTTTGGATGTGGAGGCAAACCCTCCCATCTGCTGGGGTGTCCTAAGTCACCCCCGGTCCCTGACCGGTTTCGTTACTATTGTAACTCATCAGAGGGAATAATATGGGTTGATTCGCTTGTTCAGCTGTTCACTGTATTATGTTAACATGCAGTTTAAATACCCCTTTGTCGCCGGTGACACTGGTGCAGCCGGTATAGCTATTTGTAAGGTCATGTGACTCATAAATGTAGCATCCGGGTTCTGAAATAAACCATTGTCTTGTAGCCATATGTTTGGATACATTAAATATTTGATTTAAAGAGAGGTACAAAAAAGAAGAAATGATCAGCAAACATTTATTTTGGTCTACAAAAACTTTCTTCTCTTTATAAAACCACAAAGTTAATTTCTGCAAAGCAAAACAGTTTCTGCAATAGAATGGATAAATCTATGATCCTTACAAGTTCATTTACTAACCTCAAATATACATCAAAACTTTGAGGACAGTGTACCACACGTAATGTCATCTATTTACTCACCTGCAAGAAATGTGGCAAACAATATGTAGGTGAAACAAAAAGGGAATTCTAAGTGAGAATGAAAGAGCATTTGAGGGATATTCATAATCATACAGATTTCCAGGTGTCTAAGCATTTTAAGCAATCTGACCACAACAAAGATTGTTTTAAATATCAGATGATAGAAATTATTAAATCTGATCCACTATATTTAGGAAGGATAGAGAACTTTATTGGATATACCAATTACATATTCTATATCCGGTAGGGATTAACATCTTGGTCTATATGGGAGTTCAGTCATTTTCAACTCTAATGCTTCATTTAGTTACATGGAACTAACTGCATCACTCTCTTTAAAGGAAGTTATTATTATTATTATTATTATTATTATTATTATTATCTACTTTAGTAACCACATTGCCATCCTTATCTTCCAAAACTGACTTAATTGTCCTAGAATGTAAATATGAACATAAACACCATCTAAAATGCACTGGACAGTTACAGATCAATGCCATTTCAGTGTAATAATTCATAAATTCTTGACTATACTGACAATAATCAATAAATGAATGCACGGATGGATAAACAGGTTGATAGATACACACATTCTGTCCTCCCAAGTGACTCACTCAGTCTCATAAAAACCAAGATGTAACCTTAATATTGCATGTACATATCAAGTTCATATCTATAAAGGTAAAATTAATTAGCATTAGGCTTTTAACATATTCACTTTATATTACCTATGGAAATGTATTTGTCAAATATTCAGGGATACATGAATGCACAAAGATAGTAATTTGCAACAAGAATTCCAATTAAATATACATCTTTCCTGCTTCCTGCCTGATACAGATGTGTTTCTATTTTCAAATGAAATGTCAGGAAGGTATAGGTGCATGAACCTGAATGGGTGGTTCTTAAAGAGTTCACAAAAAATGATAGCTTTCAATCACAAAAGTTTTGTAGCACAAATTTAACCAAGATTTTGGACATGAGCATGTCAGTCAGTGGTTCCCAACCCCCAGGTCATGACCCAAATCACCACCTACAGGATCATGTGTACAGAATCACCAACTTCATGCTTGCACACAGAATCACCACCTACATGCTTGCACACAGAATCACCCCCTACATGCTTGCACGCAGAATCACCACCTACATGCTTGCACACAGAATTGCCAACTACATGCTTGCACACAGAATCACCACTTACATGCTTGCACACTGAATCACCAACTACATGCTTGCACACAGAATCACCACTTACATGCTTGCACACTGAATCACCAACTACATGCTTGCACACAGAATCACCACCTTCATGTTTGCACACAGAATCACCACCTACATGCTTGTACACATAATCACCACCTACATGCTTGCACACAGAATCACAACCTACATGCTTGCATGCAGAATCACCCCCTACATGCTTGCATGCAGAATCACCACTTACATGCTTGCACACAGAATCACCACCTACATGCTTGCACACAGAATCACCACCTACATGCTTGCACACAGAATCACCTACATGCTTGCACAGTCACCACCTACATGCTTGCACACAGAATCACCTACATGCTTGCACACAGAATCACCACCTACATGCTTGCACACAGAATCACCAACTACATGCTTGCACACAGAATCACCACCTACATGCTTGCACACAGAATCACCACCTACATGCTTGCACACAGAATCACCAACTACATGCTTGCACACAGAATCACCAACTACATGCTTGCACACAGAATCACCACCTACATGCTTGCACACTGAATCACCACCTACATGCTTGCGCACAGATTCACCACCTACACACTTGCACACTGAATCACCACCTACATGCTTGCACACAGATTCACCACCTACATGCTTGCACACAGATTCATCACCTACATGTTCATAAATACTGAATCATTACCTAAATGCTTGGGGCCCCAGATGGCTAAGTGGTCTAAATCATTCACCTTTAACAATCGCTGATGTCTCACCTCTGTCCACGTTGGTTCAAGTCTCCGGCTTGGCCAGTGTGGTGAGAAAGCTGCCAGTAGCTTTACATGGGTCGGTTGTTTTTAATGGGGTTTTCCTGGGTTCATCCTCCACCAGTTATACTGCTGCCATATATATCCCATCTTGTGCTGAGAAATGGCATTAAGCAAAAAAAAACAAAAACAGTATCAACACCTGCATGCTTGTTTAAATTATTTTTAATTAGTTTTTGAGATTATTTTGAAAAGAAAATTATTTTACAAAGATGTATCTATATTAAAGAATGTGATATGTTCCAGTATCAACCTCTGTATAGTGTATGTTACTCTAGCAAGTTTCATAATAGACCTCGGAGACTTGACATCTTTGTTGTCTCTATCAAATTCTTGAATGTAACAACTATAGCTGGCATGAATAGGGATGAGGGACCCAATAATGTCTAATGAAGGTCATGGGGAATATACATAAACTTACTGATGGGCAGTGTTAGCGATCCTTCTCTGGTGGGAATGAAGGCATAGCTTAATTTACAGACTAAACAAAGCAAAATGTTAACATAGCACAAAGTCTGCAGCATATATGATCCTTCTTGAGAGATTTAAATTGAATGACTACATAAGAATCTAACTATTGTGTATATTTTAATTTAATTCTACTTATTTATACTCCAGCACCTTCCCCAAGTGTATGTGCAGTTATACATATGTGCATATCAGTTAAGGGTTTGGTTTCTTAGGTTAAAAGCCATTTTTGTCAGTACATGATAGGCTATACATTTGGGCCAGTATATTTGGTGGAGAGAAAAAAACAGGAAAAGACATGTGAAAAACCATCAACCAACAGGAGGTTACTGGCAAAGCTTTCTCACATACCCATGTTGGCAGAACCAAGACTCAAATCCAACAGAGATCAGATGTCAGCGATTTGTAAAGGTAAATGCTTTAGACCAAAGTGGGCCAGCTGGGGCTCAGCATATCAGTAAGAGAAATAAAGAGAAATGGTAAAATGATGCAAATAACTGTGTGATAGTGTTAAATGTTAACATTTGAGAAGAGAAAACAAACTAGCAAAACAAAAGTTATCAACAGATGACATTTTCCCACTCCTAACTTAAGACAGTACCACTGATGTATTTTCCCAGTTCTCCAGCTTATGTATAGGCAGGTCCCTATGGTACTTAAATCTCAATTTGTATACTAATTATGTTAGTACTTTATTGCCACAATTTATATATTACTTATGTCCAAATATCCTCAATTTGACACTATGCAATGATTTGTTTCCATAGTAACATAAAACATACAGAATGTACAAAATTCTTGACATCAATATGGATTTCTAATTGCAGCTTGGCTGACATTTATACTGAGTCTCAGTGAAATAGTTTGAATGGTTCTCATCTCTTGCTCTGGAAAAAAGAAATCTTGAGTGACAGACAGATTATGGATAGATGGTCTTGGCAATAGCTGTTATCCCTAATATTGCATACTCCATGGCAGAATCTCTTGAATGGACTGACATTCTACTTGCCAAACTGACATTTGTTGAAACCATCTCTAATATTTAAAGCAATAGCAAGATTACCAAATTATCTGCTGTAATGGACATGCTTCATGTCAAATTGGCACCATTTTCATTTGGAGCCAGCAAGACACAGGAACTCTTCTGGAGAAGCCCCAATGTTGACATGACTTCCCATTCTTGGGGATAAATGATAGCAAAATATTCAAGATGGCTACCATGGTGGAATGATTGGATATCACCATTTCAATTCAGGACCAACTAGAAATAAGAAATCTTTCAGTAAAAACACCATTCTAATATACCATTCAGTCTGGAGAATTAATATTAAAATTTTTCATTTAGGACCAACTTGATATCATATATGAAGTCAAATAAAAAATGTTGATATAATCAATCATTCAGGAGTAGTAACAATAACAAGATTTTCAAGATGGCCACTGGTATCTTTTAGTAAAAATCCCATTTTGACTTGACCATCCATTCCAAAGAAGCAGCATTAACAAGATTTACAAGTTGGTCACTGTGAAGGCCATATTGGATGTTAGATTGACAACCATTTTCATGTAGAACCAACCTGACATCACAAGAAGTCTTTTAGTGAAAACCCCATTGAGATATGACCATCCATTCAGGAAAAGCAGTGATAACAATGTTTTCAAGATCACTTGTGGTGGCCATACTGATGTCTGAACAGCACGATTTTCATTTAGGACCAACTAGACCATAGGATGAGTGTGTGTATAAAGTTTCCTGGCAATCGTCCATGCTGGTAGTTTAGGAGGAGCTTTAACAGACTTGTGCTGATGGAAGGATGGATGATGGGTAACAGGCCATGACCAGTACATGTACAACTAAAAAAAATTAGGAAAACCACCATGACCTTTAGGTTATAAACTAATGACAGACTGAGCAAAATGCTTTTTTTTTAAATGAGCTACTTCAGTACCTGTGATGTTTTGTTTTGTTTATTCCACAGTACAATGACATGAGGAGAATATTCCATGTTCGGCAAGTTATTGTGCAGAAATCATTTTCTTCTTTCAGTCAGTGACCTTGACCTTTGACATTCTGAATCCAAATTGATTGATAGGGTTCTCCTTTAAGCTATAGGCAAACCTTCTTCAAAACAAATAACTGTAGATAACATTTTGCTACAGAGCCTGAAAGCAGTAGTGTTCTTCCTTACCCAAAATGCAAGAGATCCACAAAGTTGGTAACAGCTGATGGAGGACAATTAAAGTTATCATGCAGAAAACAACTTAGTAAATGACAGATGGACAAGATCATAATGTAATATGATCTGTCTTATGGTATAGTACAATACCAGAACATTTTAAGACCTGCTAAAGCTCATAATATTACTTAAATGGCATAACAAATTGAATACGTTCACTAATATATTCACACAAACATGCATACCAATCCTCAGGACAAGCAGTTCATCCACCCATCCCAAAAAGGAAATTTAACATGTCAGAAAAACTTAAGAAAAATCCAAAGTGATTCAAATGGAATTAAAATTTCATTAGGTCTTTTATATATGCTTAGAAACCTGTCAATGAAAATTGACTTGTCCATACCAATTATCATTTGAAAAATTGTGAGAACACAAGTTCAGAAACTTTTTTAAAAAATTCTAACAATCATTAAAGTGAAAATCAGGTAATTTAAATATGAAAGAAAAATAACCCACTGTAACCAAATTTCATTTTTATGAAAACCAAGTGGTTTGTGAATCTTATGAGAACAACTGTCTCAATATTCATTGTTTTACATACCTTCAACCCTGAGGTCAAGACAAGTTGAATTTGCTGTCGGACATTTGAGTTTTGGCAGTGGAGGTGGTTGAATACATGGCAGAGTAGGGATATATACTTATCATCCAAATTTTTAGTAACAACCACCATAACTGATGATGATTAGCATCATTTCTAACAATATATAAAAAGCTTTAAAGTTAGATTACTTTCTGTCAAAAATGTAATCAAATTCTGTTATGTGGCTCTTTAGATGAAGTTAGTAATTCTGGTCACAATTGACAGTACAAAGGTAACCAATGAAAGTTTTAAAGATCTTCATGCCAGGATGATGAAATCTGGTTAAACTCTTTTAAGCAAGCCATGGGAGGAAATAATTTAAATTTTCTTCCTTTTGTAGAAATGGCGTCAATATTTAATATTACTTCAGCATTAATTAAACAAAGGACAAAGTTTTATAAGATTCCATTTAAATTCGTATAGAGAAAAGAGGTCCCTCTTTCTTCATGAAATATGTCTTTAATTATTAACCAAGAATGCTTGTAATAAAAGAAAAGTGACCATTAAAAAGCCAGTTGTTAATCTCCTCCATTATGGCACCTACAGTCATGGTTTAGAAATATTAATACTAACAACACTCTATCAAGCAGACTGCCCAAAAATGATCTAAACTTTGCATTTGCACACATATGCATAAAAGTTGGCAACAGTATGAGTAAATCTATCTTTTTATTTTGTAACATTGCTTAAATGATGTCAATATTTATTTACATAAAGTATGGTTGATTACCTCCGACACCAATTTTTGTTTTCATTTAAAATGTTTTGCATATGTTTATGTTTCAACACTGATTTGTGTGTTGAAATCCTGCCAGAATTGTCACATAATAATTAATGCATTTCTTCATTGTTATCAATTAAATAACAAAAGCCATCAAAACCTATTTCCCATTTAGTAATAAACAGATGTGGTTAGTCACTTATTAATAATAATGAAACCAACATTTTCAGAACATCAGCAACCAATATAATTTGAGTATCTATCACTGAGAAGGCTTACATTATACCAGTGCATTATTTTATTACCATACTGGTATTTTATTACCGATTCCATAAAATTCTCCCTTATTTTAATAAATGATCACAATTTTGGATACCTATATACCAGTTTTATGAGATAGAGAGACCGAGACAGAATGTTAGATGTAAAGCATATAGATGCGAGGCATTTATGCATTCTGCATTGTATGATTTTGTTATTTAACAAAACAGAAACTATGTGAATAGAATAATCACAAAATTAATTACAGATGAAAATGAAATTATTAGTGGTCAATTTGACATTCTAGGGGATGTAAAAGAGTATTATAATAACCTGTATAATGAGGGAAAAGAGGTAGAGGATACAGACTTAGAGGACCTTCTCAAAAACTATCAAATTCCAAGACAGCCAACCAAGAGCAATCTTTTAAGATTAGAAGGCGGAGTTACCCAAACTGAAGTATTTGATTGTTTAAAAAGTATGAAAAAATAGCAAATGCTTGGGATCAGATGGTTTCACAGCTGAAGTTTTTAAGGTCTCCTGGAATGATATTTGGGGAATTTGTTTTGAGACAAGGTATTATAACTTGCATACCCATAAACTTGAGAAGTACCTGAGGAACTGGCATCCAATTTTTATACTTAATGTTGTAAACAAACTAGCATCAGGATGTATTGCCAAAATAATTAAGTCAGTATTGAATGAAATAATATCTGAGGATCAAACTGTTTTTGTAAAAGGAAGATACACTGGTGAAAATAAAATGATTGTATATGATATTATGCATATTACAGAAAAATTGCAAAATTCTGGGTGTATTACTATTAATTGATTTTGAAAAAGCATTTGATTTTCTCTCAAGGAAATTAATTCATAATGTTCTTACTTTTTTAATATTGGACCATGTATAAGGCACTGAGCTAAACTTTTTATTGCAATATCTCATCAACAATTTCACAAAAAGGCTTTCTTGCAGAATTTTTCAAAATATCCAGAGGTTGTCAGCAGGGTGATCCAATATCCCCTTATCTCTCCTTATTATGTGCAGAAATATTGCCTTTACTATTAAAGAATGATAAATTAAAAAAAAGGTATCAAGTTAAGGGAAACAGAATATTTACAGATTGCAGATGAAACTACTTTAATTCTTGATGGCTCTTTTGAATCCTTGGAATCCTCTACTTAAGTATTGAGCTTCTCTGCAAGGATTTCACTACTGGCCAAAACAAAAGCAATTTGGATAGGAAGCAAGAAGTATACTGCAGAAACATTTCATCACAGGTTAAAGTTACAGTGGGTGTTTGCATTTTACATCTCTGGGCAAAAAGCTTTCGGGTGGATTTGGATAAAATGGTTGTTGTTGTTGTTGAAGGGTTTAATGCCATTTTTCAGCATAAGACAGGCTATACATGGTAGCCAATACAAAAACCACCAACCCACGAGATGCTACTGGCAAGCTTTCTCACATACCCACACTGGCCAAACCGAAGACTCCAACCCATGCACACAAAGGTGAGATGGCAGTGAACCTTAACGGTAAGCGCTTTAGACCACTTGGCCACTCATGGCCCCAGATAAAATGGTAAAAATGAATTTTGAAAATAAAACAGAAATGATTTAAACTTGTTTAAAACATTGGGAAAAGTGATCCTTAACATCAATTAGTAAAATAACAGTCCTTAAAACCTTAATTTATCCAAAGCTTAATCATTTGTTCATCTCATTACCAAATCCTCCGCAAAATTTTTTATCAGAGAATTAAATGAATTATTTTTCACCTTTATATGGAAATCAAAAGTGAACAAAGTTAAAAGAGAGGTTATGATTCATACGTTTTCTAAAGGTGGGTTGGTGGTGGCAGATATTGATAAATTTATATTATCTTTGAAAATAACATGGTTTCATAGAATTATTCTACCTCACAGAAAATTGGTCAATTTATTTTTGAGTATGAAAAATGTGATATTAGAAACCTGTTCTTACTAGGAGATGCAAATTTGATGACTTTATCAAAAAAGACAATAAATGCTTTTTGGCATGATGTTTTACTGGCATGGAAACTGTTTCTAGAGAAAAATATACCCCAGAGAAGTGAAGATGTTATGAAAACAAGCTTATGGATGAACTCCCTTTAAGGGTGAACAAGGCATCCATTTTCTACAGGAAATGGTTTGAACATAATGTAATCTATATTGGTGATATGCTTACAAATCAGGGAACTATGATCGAATTTGATAGCTATAAAGCTAAATATGGTCTCTATACAATTTCCTTGCCTTTCAAGGGATAATTCAGTGTGTAAAGTCCCTGTGTAAAAAGTTAAAGTAAGGTAAATAAACAATAAAGGATGTAAAGACTTTTACAATTTACTTTTAAAAAAGGGTGTTAAACCAACTAGTGAAAATAAATGGAATGAAATTTTCAACCTGAATATAGATATATAAAAGGCAAAGAGGTCAGTTATAAACCAACATTTCACATATTACTTACTTGGCAGACCACAGCTAGTAAGAATATGAAGGCTGCAGTCCATTAAATCAAAGAGATGTGTGTATAACAACAAATGTTATAACAAATCATTGAATGAGAATATTTAAGCAATATGTAATATACTTTTGACAAGTTTGTGAACAGCAGCAATATTTCTTTTAAGTCAGATTTTACCACATATATAAAATGCAAAGCATTATCATTTCCGTTGTCGGAATAGTATTCAAGTGTAATTCATTACTGAAGCTGATCTAGGAAGCAATTTAACAATCAGCAAAGCCCAACAAAACTAAATTTCAGAACTCTTGGCTAATGGAGTTTTACTTTGTGAAGCACACCAGCATTAAAAGAAAATAAAGGTGAGGGGTGCAATTCTTTGCACATACTGAAAACAACACATTAACATGCATCAACACGGTTCTAGCCAGGATTTACTCAGGCAATCTAGGAGAGAAGTTTGAACACCAGGACCATCCAGTCCCTAGTGAGTGCAGTGATGAACACTAATGAAACTTGCATTACCTTCAAACCCCTTTTAACCCTATTGAATTGATATTCAAATTGTAGTTGCAACATTGTGTGACAATGTAAAAAAAAAGATGAAAGTTTGGGCATGTGCAAACTGGAGTCCGGGCTTGAGGAATTTCAGTCAGGGCTTGTGTGTTTATTTAAGTCACCAGCCCTTTGCTGGTTTCTAAAACAATTTTTCTTTGAGCACTGCCTAACTCAGAGGTGGGCAAACTTTCCAGTGCATGTGCCACATACACAAATTTACACCTTGTCGTGGGCCGCATAGTTCATTAAGTAAAATAATTAATATTTGAAATAGCAAAAACAAAAGGTTTTTCTAAATAACATCTATTAATTTTCAGTTGTTAATATGTTGTTAATATTTGAAAACTTAAACTTAAACTTCAAAAGAAGCACATTTATTTGATAAACAGAGCAACATAAACAGATTCAGTGCGAATGATGACTTGTTCCTAGGCCACATGAAAACCCTTGGTGGGCCGCATGCAGCCAGTGGGCCGTTGTTTGCCCACCCCTGGCCTAACTAGACCTGATATCACCCACCTGGCTTACAGCAGGTTTATATAGTACTGAAAGAATACAACCTATCTCATCTCCTTGTACCACGCTCTTATACCTATTTTACTATATTGTCATAAAATTTCTTTCTAAAAATAAGGATGTAATTAATATGCATAATCTATTGTTCATAACAGTTGTCATCCAAGATCTTTATAAGTATTATTTACAGATGACAGTGTTTTTGAGACCTAATGAGTCACATGACTTTTACACTAACAGAAATTACAATTCACAAGTTTATTTTGTTTTTTTGTGAAGGCCACGGGTTTCTTTGATTCTGGTCATTAAATCTGGAAGTGTTTCACAAAAAAACTTACTGGGATATTCTTTTCTATTAAAAATTAAAAACACAAACTGTAAGTTTTACAAAAATTTTTTAAAGGCACTGAATATATAAAATAATGCACAATACATGTGATAGCAAAACATAGCAAAATATTTCTGGCACTTAAGCATGTCAATACAAGAAACAGTCACATCTATTCATCAGATATATCAAACTTGCTTGCAAATACATAATTTTAAATATGGCAAAAATTTAGAAAAAATAATTATCTGCAAATAAAATTATAAACGTTTATGTGGATTTTATCAAAAAGTTACATTTTTAATGGAGCAAAATCAATATTAGATTTAACAAAAACGATTACTTGCAAACAAATGTCCGTAAGTTTGTAAAGAAATTATCATCCTTAATTAAGTTTGCAAAGAAATTATCATCCTTAATTACAACAGTGCACCTAGTTTATGCAAGCAAGCAATGGTACATTTTCTCTAACAATATTTCTATTTCATATTTTTTCTTCAGTTTATAATAATATTCATTTTAATTGAAATTTATACATGCTGCATTCCAAAAATGACCTGTATTATCTGGTTTGCATAATCTTTAGTACTGGTTACTTTTCCTGCTTTCTTTATATAGAAGACAGAGATTTTGAAGCGAAAAAGAGATCATGCTGCAACAATTTAATAACTAATTTCTGTGTTGAATTTTATTAACGCATGCAGAGATACAAATTTTACACATTTCTTCATTTAAAAATGACATATTAATCATTTTAATCTCTCAGATGCATTATTTTGCTAATTTTTATAAATCATTCCATTGAAATGTGCACATCTTGTATTCTACAAAAAACTTGTCTGGTTGGCATACTTTTTTGCATGGGGTTACTTCCCATGCTTACACAAAATACAAGTATTTTAATAGGGAAAAACTGATTATGTTGCATACAATCTGAGAACAATTTCTAACTGCACTGAATTTAAAAAATAAGACACTGCAGCTCTTGCTCATAATAAAATGATTTAAGTCCAAGATTACTGAACTGGATGAAAAATACAGTTTCCAAAGTAACTGAACCAATCAGATGAAATAATACTTAACTATTATGCATGGATTGAGCTCATTAATGAGATAATGCAATATATGAAATACTCCTTTTTGGGCCCAAAAGTGGTTTTAATGGATAGACAGATGGACTGAATAAATGCATCAACTTCCACAGTGGGGAAGAAGGTAAAGTCAACAAACTGCCTGGTACTTCAGTAATGCGATGGATATCTAATATATCTAAAGAATTTGCTTTTTGAGACTCCTACATTTTATATTAATCTCAAATACTCCAACATATAAATCGCACCAATATTTTTCTCATTATAGATGAGACTTGTATTACAGGATGATTTCATCTGCCTCGTACATTTAGTTGTCTTTTGGACATAAAAATGGGCCAAGTCTGAAATGCCCACATTCAGTCTCTAACTTTTTCCTGAAGATGCGGAATACATCATTCTGAAGCAGGGGCTTATTGCCAGAGATTTATTGGTTCTTTCTTACAGTGTGCAAACAATTGAATAAAATTTGTGATTATATCAGCTACATAAGACAAGTGTCCCGATGTTGTTATGGTCAATTCTCCATTGTTTTCCAAACTGATTTCCAGCGTTTTAGTGGCACATGTCATACAATCTGACACTACATTGATTAAATGCTAATAACATTTAATTTTGTCAACTTCCAGCTTGCTCTTTCTTTATCTTTGGCACTGAAGAAGTTTTTATCTTAGAACTTGAGTGACCCTCCAACAGCTTCCATGATGACTCTTGACCATAATCCTAAGAATAAAAATGAGGAGAAATAATAATAAATAATAATTATAAAAATAATAATAATAACAACAACAACTAGCATGCATTTAATGTTTGATTACTCTATCTGCTTTGCAAATACATAAATGCTGTACATGTTGCCCAACTTAAAACATTATCAATTTAGACTCTCCAACTGCCATCTGCTCCATCCACAAATTTCTGTAGCTCAACCTCTGTAGCTCAACCCCTGGGGTCATAATCTAAATTTCTTTTACATATAGATACACATATAAAGATATATACACACACATATCTTCATGCTATAACTACATATAGTTTAGTAAAAAAAAATATTCCAATTTGATGCTTTATTTAAAATCTGAAGTACATTTTATGTTTTGACTCAACTCCCTATTATGCTGGGGATAAAATAAAAACAAAATCAAAGCAATGGTGACACCAAGATACACTAGAGAGAAAATGAAAGATGTTTGCATACTTGTAACATTTTGTCAAATCTCATACAATGGTCTACATCCAGATGTATTATATATATTCCTCACTTTTGTTGACACAACATACAATATAAAGCACTAGTGCACTACATAAGCTGGTGAATACAACAGCTGACACAACTCACTTCAATATTACACAATACTGGACACTTAGCACCAATTAAAAGGTAAGTTCTAGAAATGATCGGGAAGAACTGTTATAAACATAGGAACAAAACATTAGCTGTTGAAATACATAACCAAGACCTAATAAGGACATGCATAAAAGTTTCTGATAATGGCCTTTGTTAAATGTTGCTTAGGCACAACTTGTTTAATGCTCATCTAACATTTTGCAACTGTTTCTTCTTTCTCAAATACTTCAGTAACATATTTTTTTCTTCAGATAATTATACCTAGTAAGTGATCTTATTAATCGTTTCACTTTCATGCAGATAATGCCCATAAGCTAAGGGTATAGACGCTGGGCTTATGTGTCCCATGACTTATAGTGTCCCAAGACTTACAGTCATTACAGTACATCATCTTGGACACTAACTTCTGCTGTACCTGAGCCAGCTGACATCACAAAGCAGACACTAATTTCAGATGTACCTGGGCTTAGCCTAGTTGACAGTTTATCACAAAGCAGACTAAATTTAGCTGTACCTGGGCTTAACCTAGTTGACATTTTATGACAAAGCAGACTACATTGTGCTGAGCACTAAATTTAGCTGTACCTGGTCTAGTTGACATTGTATTGTAAAGCAGGTTACATCATGTTGGACACTAACTTCAGCAGTACCTGGCCTAGTAGACACTGTCTTGTAAAGCATGTTACTTTGTGTTGAACACTAACTTTGGAACAGAACCATTTATCTTGTTGTTCTGAAGGAGTTTGATGTTACAATCCAGTTCACTATACTGTTTTGTATTAGTACCATGGCACAGTGTAAATCTTACTTTGTATAGGGATTCATTTTCAAGGTTTCTTTCCTCTGTCTTTAGGAAAATGATTCAACTATTCATTGGGAATATCTCATTACCCATGAAATTTAATAGTTTAATCTAAAACCTGGTTGAGGCAGGTAACTATTAAGGCATTGCTAGGTCCCTAGTAGAGGTTATATTAGACTGTTTACAGAAGCACCAAGACAATTTTACACCTGTTGTAATGGTCACGTGTGTGAGCAATTTGGATTTTTAACACAGCTTTAACAATTTTTTTGTCATATTGTTGTGATGTCGGCAATGTGGCAGTTTATAATGATGTCTAGCACTGGGGCATCATGCTGCAAACGTTTAGAATGATGTTCAACCCAGTCACATTATCTTGACATCAGGCCAACCAGTTCTAACACTAACCTCTTAATGTTGAGCACCAAGTGAGGCAGCTGCTAGTGTTTTTATATGTCTTTGCTGTGACTTGGCTGGGATTCTAACCTGCGAGCTCTTACATTCGAGGTGGATGCTCTAACCACCTGGCCACTGGAGTGGTCATAATGGTCATCCTGCATACATGATCAGGTCAAATTAAGTTAAAACAATTACTTTACCAAGACTGAAACATTCAATATCCAATGTGGGTATTTTATTGTTATTCAAAACACCAGCCCTGTCAGACATGTCCTGCATATACAAGATATTCAATAGTCATTTTTAAAAAATCATCTTTAATAATTTGCATGCTTTCACATTTGGAAAGTATTCTGTTTTAATTTTTTGAGCCTGACATAAACATTTTCTAATTATGCCTTATTTTGTTCTGTTCATATTAATATTTAACACTGCCATGTGTATGTAACTTCAGGCAATGTTGATAATAATGTCAACATAGTGATAGTGAAAAGGATGCAAAATCAGTGCAGTTTTAAAATTTAATATATTAAAACCTTTCGAATTTGGAAAAAAAGAGCTATGGATTTACTCAAATTTAAGGTTATTGGGTTCTGGGATTTCAAGCTTGGGTTCAAGTTTTTGAAAAATTACATGGGTCAATCAGTAGTTTAGTCTGGTGAAAATTAAGCAATCTTCTGTTTGAAAAATGACACAAGTAAATACTATAGTTCATCCTGGTGAATTAAATAAATAATTTGTTTGAAAACAACACAGGTCAATAGAGTAATTTTTATTGCAGAAATTAAACAATCTTCTGCTGAAAATTAAATAAATTAAATACTTTAGATTAGTATAGTTAAAATAAGCAATCCTCTTTTTGAAAAATTACACTGGTAAACACAATACTTCAGTCCAGTAAAAATTAAGCAATCCTTATTTTAAAAACTTACATGGACGCTGATGTTTATCACTGAGAGGTCCTTCCTTAACTCATCGCAAGCCTGTAACAATGGTTTTATCTTTTTGGAAGATATATCTTGCTGGTCACTTTCTGAAGGGGGAGCACCTGCAAAACAGTCTGAGAATAAATGTGTGATAATGACTACTATTTTTTTATTCTTGTCAATTTAAGCAGATGTCAATTTATCCAAACCCTGAATGTTCAAAATGTGCTCTTAAGTAAATCACAACCATACCATGCTTTTCTAACACTACAGTGATGCAACATCTGCCTGTATATACAAACTAAATGTATGTACTACAGACAATGGAGATACAGATAAATTTCAGAAACTGGTATGAACTAGCAATGTCCAACAGATAACATCCTTGTGCAGGTAGGCAATTGAGAGCCATTCAACATGTACTGAGACAGTATAGCTCAATGATAGATTACCAGCTTATCAATTCATGTAAACCCTGGGAACAACTGTCAAGTGTTGTGATATTATGACCCCATCAGGAATTACTTTTTTACAGCAAATTGACAATGACTGTAAATGGACTTCTACTGTATATATTATGATCCATCAGGAATTACATGTTTACAGTGAATTACCATTCACTATAAATGGATTTCTACTGTATATATTATGACTCCATCAGGAATTACATGTTTACAGTGAATTACCATTCTCTATAAATAGACTTCTACTTTATATATTATAACTCCAATAGGAATTATCTGTTTACAACAAAATTCCATTGTCTGTAAATGGACATCTACTGAATATATTATAACACCATCAGGAATTACTTGTTTACAGCAAATTGCCATGACTGTAAATCAGTTTCTAATGTATGTATTATGACTCCATCAGGAATTACTTGTTTACAGAAAATTTCCATTCCCTGTAAATGGACTTCAAATATATATATTAGGAAATATTGTAAATTGACTTCTAATGTATATATTAGGACATATCATATTCTATTTTTGAGTAGATACAAGTTTCCTGTCAACAAAAGAGGATTAGCCATACAAAATAAAGGCCTATTCCAGATGTACGTGTGAGATACGATGTATTATGTAAAATTAAATACAAAAGGACCTTTTCTATGTAGCTATTAAGTTGTTCTTTTGCTATGAGGCCCCTCAGTATAACAGTTCCTAATATAATGGACACAGATCGCATTTTGGGGGGTTTAATTTAGTTTCATCTTTGACATTTATTTTATTTCATTTGACTTCAGTTCATAATGGATGAGAACCAATCAATAACTTATTCTGGCATCATTAGTACCTTTCTGCATGTTTCTGTGTACAACACAATGCAATATCCTTAACATATGATTCTGTATACAACATAATGCATTATCCTTAACATATGATTCTGTGTACAACATAATGCATTATCCTTAACATATGATACTGTGTACAACATAATGCATTATCCTTAACATATGATTATGTGTACAACATAATGCATTATCCTTAACATATGATTCTGTGTACAACATAATGCATTATCCTTAACATATGATTATGTGTACAACATAATGCATTATCCTTAACATATGATTCTGTGTACAACATAATGCATTATCCTTAACATATGATTATGTGTACAACATAATGCATTATCCTTAACATATGATTCTGTATACAACATAATGCATTATCCTTAACATATGATTCTGTCTACAATACAGTGCATTATCCTTAACATATGATTCTGTGTACAACATAATGCATTATCCTTAACATATGATTCTGTGTACAACATAATGTATTATCCTTAACATATGATACTGTGTACAACATAAAGCATTATCCTTAACATATGATTATGTGTACAACATAATGCATTATCCTTAACATATGATTCTGTGTACAACATAATGCATTATCCTTAACATAGGATACTGTGTACAACATAATGCATTATCCTTAACATATGATTCTGTGTACAACATAATGCATTATCCTTAACATATGATTATTTGTACAACATAATGCATTATCCATAACATATGATTCTGTGTACAACATAATGCATTATCCTTAACATATGATACTGTGTACAACATAATGCATTATCCTTAATATGATACTGTGTACAACATAATGCATTATCCTTAACATATGATTCTGTGTACAACATAATGCATTATCCTTAACATATGATACTGTGTACAACATAATGCATTATCTTTAACATATGATTATTTGTACAAAATAATGCATTATCCTTAACATGAATCTGTGTACAACATAATGCATTATCCTTAACATATGATTATTTGTACAACATAATGCATTATCCTTAACATATTATTCTGTGTACAACATAATGCATTATCCTTAATATATGATTCTGTGTACAACATAATGCATTTATCCTTAACATATGATACTGTATACAATATACTGCATTATCCTTCTTAATACATGTTTCTGCATTCTTACAGCTCTGAGGTCATAAACTAAGTAACAGAAAGAAGCAAAACCAACATGTTTTGTAAAACATAACAAATAATTTAAATATCAAAGATATAACTGAAAAATATGTGAGAGTAACTTAACAGTATTATGAAGTGAATCCAAAAAAATCCTGACAAAGTTCTATGAAAGTGCAAATAAATGAAAAGTTCCATATAAATTTCAAAACCAGAAATGTACAGTCCACCAAAAATCATGATGTTGTCGATATGGTTTTGAACAGAACTTCTCTGAATAATTCACAACAGTTCCAGAATAACATTACAGTCCAAATAATGAGCACTTTCTGTTTACACTGAACAATACAAACAAATGTTTATCTTCACAAATAATATCTAAGTACAACATGAAACACATCTGCACACTTACAACAGGAACACAAGAAATGAGGATGACTCCATAATAATATTGAATATTATTGTTGAGTTCTCTCCTTATATACAACTTCTATTATGACTATTATTTCCTGATATACCCCTCATGATGGATCTTATTACTCATTTTGCCTCAAATTTATCTATTCATGTGACCTAGGCCAATGAATTGGAAGTTACTGAATTCTTCTAGAACAGTCCAAACCCCAGCAACCAATGAGAAATTAACC
Source organism: Sinohyriopsis cumingii (assembly GCA_028554795.2). NCBI lineage: Eukaryota > Metazoa > Mollusca > Bivalvia > Unionida > Unionidae > Sinohyriopsis > Sinohyriopsis cumingii. Next base: position 47,335,591 of record CM068829.1, read on the forward strand.
CAATGTAATCATTAAGTTTTATTATTAAGATTATTAACAGTAAGTGTCAACAGATACGTAAGCATATAAAATCGTGTACCAGTAGTTACAAAAATATTGCTATATATGTGTGAGTGTGATTTGAAATTTTAACATAGCTTTAAAAAAATTCAGTCATATCACTACGATGTCTGCAGTGTAGCAGTTTATAGTGATGTCTAGCACTGAGGCACCATGTTGCAGACATGTGGTATCATGTCCAACCCTGTCACATTATCCAGACACCAGGGGCTGGGTTTGATATACATAACAGTATACAACATAATGCAATACCCTTAATACCTGCTTCTGTATAAGGGACTGGGTTTGAAACACAAAGAAGAAAGCTGGAAATCTTTTGTGGCCTTGCAACCTTTGAAACGTTAGTTAGACAATTACTGCTACCAAGAATTTCAAAAATAAACAACTCCGAAAGACAAACGATTTTAATATTACTGATCAAAATGGCCTTTGCCAAGATCAAAATGGCCTTTGCCACAATCTTTCTCCTGATGAAGTCAAAAGCTGATATGACTAATGTTTATACTAAAATGAAAATTGATCAATGTTTTAACTCATTAATGACTGGATATGATTCCAGTTGTACTTTAGCTTTTCATACAGAATAAGATTCCAGTTTTATGTTCACAATATTTTGTCTACCACATTGTGAAAGTGTGCATTTAACCTGTAATATGTCATAATTTTACATATCCACTTTTGAAAAGAAGGAAATACAAGTAGATGGTATACAAATGCAATATCATGCAGTGACAGCAGAGTCTAAATAAACAAAAACCTGGTAACATTTGGTTTAAAAGTTGAAATTTACCATGCAAAAATCAGCATGGTAGTCAGTACTGAAGAGACAAGTGATGGCAGTGATGTGCTTATTGAACAAGTTGAAAATACAGACAATTTCATGTGTAGAAAATTAACACTTTAGGCAGTAGGGATCATTATCTTTAACTCATCAAAAGGAACAGAGTTGATGACAAATGGTTATTTGAAAATTTGATTTTAAAAAATGAGTTTTAACAAGAATCAACATGGAGGAAAGTACTGAAGTAGCAAGTAATGGGAATGGTTTCCTAACAAAATTGCACAGACCCAGATCTGCCAGCACATTATACAATGGCATATCTTGGTCTATGAAGTTGGCAGTTGGATTTGACTTACAAGCAAGTGTATGTGGGGATAGATAACAGAATGCTTGGAAGGTAGCAGTGGCTGAATATGTGTTGGCTTAAACTTGTACCACTTAGTAAACCATTGTTCTACCAGACTGAATAGTACCTACTATCAAGAATTACCTGCTATTTATGTTTAATTCCAAGCTACAGATTGCCCAACATGAAACATAGTAGACTTTCTGACTTGTATCTTTTATAAAGGGGGCAGAACATTATGTTGATATTAAACCTGTCCTAATATGTCAAATTCACTTATTGAAAACTTTTATGATGCAGTGAGACAGTGTTACAATGAAATATCATTATACCTATATTTTGTTATTTACTAATGTATGTACATCCATAATGCACACAATTCGGACTTGGTGCAGCTACAGATTCATCACAGGTGTACAGAGTACATGTAGGATAAACTGCATACTCAAATTATTAAAAAAACCAGGGACTTCAACAATTAAAGTTGAAAGAATCAATAAGAGTATTAGTACATAGGTCTGAACAATACCATCAATGATGCATTGTCAACATACAAATCATTAAAATGAAAATGATCACTTTATTCTTCCAGAATGGCATCATGGGCATATTATATATATATATATATATATATATATATATATATATATATATATATATATATATATATATATATATATATATATATATATATATATAATAAATGCAGAAAAGACCAGTCTACAAAAAAACATGTTCTATTAACTAGATAGCAATCACTTTTTTAAAAACAATTCCCATGAAACTTCTGAATTTTTGGAAATAAAGGCTGTGCTAAGAAAACTACTATCTGAGTCAGAAACAAGTTCTATACAATGCACCAGATAAAAAGTTATCAGTATAAAAGTGTTTTCAACTCCACAGTGACTGGTGCATATACAATAAAAATATGGTACATAATCTGTAAATTAACATAATCACCTGTTCTGTAAAGACATATAATCATCATTATGTAATTTCATATAATCACCATTATGTAATTTCATATAATCACCATTATGTAATTTCATATAATCACCTGTTCACATCTGGAACTTTTTAAAATTTGAGAAATAACCCTTTTCGCTAATTGTTCAGTATAATATCTGCCATATTTTGTCAGATGCTAATTTATGCTAAGTTATGCTAATTTATTTTACATCAGCTAATCAGAAACAGACGCCATCCTGAAAGCAATTAATTTATTGTTATGGGGTTTAATGCCATTTTTCAGCACAAGATAGGCTATAGACCACATGGCCACTTTGGGCCAATGAAAGAGTTTAAAGAAAGCAAACATACCAAATCAGATCTTTCACTAGGGAAATGTTAAAATGCATCTCAACACGTACAAGATTTTGGGGGAGTTTTATGTAAAATTAGTAATCACAAATGTCTATTTTGGTATCAAGATCTCTTGAATCCTTTGAGTGTGCTGCAACATTTGACCTTGAGCTTCAGGTGAGGATTTAACACACCTAATGGTTTCAACAAATAGTGATACCATAAAAAAATGTATGATCCCTATACTGTACATAAATGGCGTACTATACAACTAATGTAACATCAGTCCTCATGAAGGAAATTAAACAGAAGAAAATAATTAGTTCCTTCATTACAAACTGTGAAGTTTCACTTACCATATACAGTTGGATTGAGTGCGTAATTTCTGACATTTTTACGAAAATGTACAAGAGAATCCATTACATAATTAAAATTTCTTTCTGCTTCATCAGCACCTGCTGCAACCTGTTAAAAAAAATAAGACTCTTAATGACTCAACAATTAATATAAACTGAACAAACTCCTATGCAAACTCAGTTTTCCTCGAGTTCAAATAGTGTCAGAGCAATTCATATTAATCAATTTACAACAGACATATGTGGGATAAATGGTACACCTTCCTCCCCCAACCCCCCTTTCAAAGAAGTATAATGTGCCAATCAAATATAACTCTACTTGCCACAAATACAAATTATCCTATATCTCTTCCTCTAGTGTTTCTGTAAGAGTGATATATCTTCCCAGTCTACTATAAATGAAAAAATAATCAGCATGCCTGAAATTTTGGAATTTGAGTCAAGTGTGACTTCCTCCGCACTGATACAGAAAAGATACTTTTTAAACATATATTACCAACAGTAAACCAAAAGGCACAGCACTACATTTTAAAATTATAAAATATTCAATATTAACCTCCTTCCACGCTGACAAATCAGTCTTAAAGTGAATTCTTTATTTGCTTGCAAGCTAATCCTTTAATCTTCCACAGAATGAAGGAAATATAGTCATTTGGAAACACTCAGCTTTCGCCCTATTGGGAAAGTATTAGACTATTTCTACGCTCAGTAACTCGTATCATTTATTCCCACCATCCATCTCCCAAACGCCTGTGTAATTTGTGCCCCATCCAATTAAAATTGTCTTAGATCTAGAAAATTATTTCTGGTGCAAAGTAACAATGCTTATTCATCATTTTCATCATTGGTTTGCTTGGACTATTTTATATAAATGTTTCACAAAGAACATTTTTTCACATGAGTTGTAAATAAAGGTAAAAAAAAAAACAGATGTTTAAATTATCAACAAACACATGCTTAAATAAACAAGAATAAAAAATAAAGTAAATATATGCTCTAAAAAGGTAAATCCTTGCTTCCTTCTACCAAACAATGCTGTCTATAACATAAGGTGAATTAAGTTACAATTTATACTGTGAAAATCACAACTACATTGAAATTTATAAAGGCTACCAAGTTTAAGACGCCAAATGACTGTTACAGATGTCTGCACTAATCAACACCAAATTTAACGCATACCTGCTCTGAAATAAGATACCAATGTCTATAAATAACTATGTTCATTCAAAATTTAACATTATTTTTTTTTAAATTTCTTTATAAAAATGTTGTACCTTGCTTCCACCTATAGTGACTCCAAGCTGACCTAAAATTCTATGTACATAAACACTAACTGCTGCAACAGCACCAGGAGATCGACAGGCAGATCCTGACTGAAATAAGAGATGTCAAAATTACTGTGAATTTATTTATTTTTGTGGATGCTGATTCTGAAGTCATGGTTTCACCAAAAATATAAACGTTTTGTTTGTACTTGGATTAGCAGCTTAGAGGAGGAATCACAATCTTTACTTTTTAGACAGTTATGGTGACAAAGGAGTAGAAGAAGATCAGTGGTGTTTATTTCTGTTTCCACTTTGTAATCATTCATAGTAAATGCAAATTTTGCAAAGAAATTGTGGTTGCTGGTCACATTCTTCACATAGTCACCCATGTCCGTGCATTTATAAAAGAAAATCTATCTTTTGCATGATGACTCTGGTCATAAATAATAGGTGATATTTCATAGCAAATGTTGCTCAAGACAGGTTTTACTGGATATAACATGTACAAAATGAAGTTGTCATAACATTAATATTGTTCATCCAATTTTCAAGACACATTCAGATTATATTTAGATTTTATTTTACTTCTGAGGGAAGGTTTGCTTACAAAATATGCTTTCTTTTTAAACTGATATTCCATAAAATAGGTTTTGATTTTTACATAAATTGATATTCCATAAAATAGGCTTTGATTTTTACATAAATTGATATTCAATAAAATAGGCTTTGATTTTTATATAAATTGATATTCTACAAAATAGGCTTTGATTTTTACATAAACTGATAATCGATAAAAAAGGCTTTGATTGTTACATAAAAAATAGGCTTTGATTTTTATGTAAATTGATATTCCACAAAATAGGCATTGACTTTTACATAAATTTATATTCAACAAAAGCATTGTTGTTCAATGGGTCTTTAAATTTGCTGTTTGGACAAACAGAAATCAGAAAAATTGGTATCCCACAGTGTTTTCTCAGTAAACTGATGAGTGCCTTGACTAATGGCAACAATATATACTTTTACCACTGTAAACATACAAGAAATTCTATGATTATTAATGAGCATGAACTGAAGCTATACTTGTATCAAATAAAATAATGCAAAGTAAATTTATTTATCTTCAAAATATGTTTATCTCTTACCTGAGGTTTCTTATTCAAACAAGAGTTAGTGTAATTGATGAGAGACATCACAGCTTCAATGCAATCCCTGGTGTTAAAGTCATCTGCTAATAGTGTCAAAACCTGTGACTTAGTTTCATTTAACCTAGAATAGATAATTAAAATAAATTACAGTGTAAGTAATATGACAATGACTTACTGATTTTTACATTTTTACATCGTGGAGATTGTCTCCAAGAAATCATATAACAGGCAGGCAAGCAAACAAGCATACAGACATAGGTGCATACAAACATACAATCTATAACAGTAGTTCAGGAAATATAATGTTCATGGTTCAATTAAATCTGAAATTACACTGATGTAAATTCTCTTTATTTTACTGGCTTATCTTAAACTTACATCAGAAAAAAAAGAATGGTTCTGCTGAACACAAATGTACGCATTGCTAACTTGCAATAATATACTGTCCATTGTACATGTCTTGACACAGGATCTTAACATTGACATGACTGCTGCTTTTGTCAGTGGGAAAGTTATATCAATGTCTGGACATTTATAATGCAGGCAAAAGGAAGTTTTTAATTTAAAAATGCTTCTCCAAAAATTGTACCCAATCTCATCTATACAGCCCATACACGAGGGGAAGTAACTCTTACAGATTAACTTCCCTTGCCAACACTAGTTGGCTGACATTATCCAAGATGCTTACTAGTTTAAACTTGAACAAAACCTTAAGCAGCTTGCTCACATTTGTGGGAAGGGAGTGGGTGTGTATGATTAGGTAAGTATTTTCAGAGAAACAATTTACTAAAACAATTTCCTTTCTCCAAATACATTACACAATCACATTAACAAATAAGTAAGATAAATAAGTAAGAGAAGGAGGAGGAAATGCTTCAGTGTCCAACCTCTAACCACATCGTGCTGTAGGACCACAATGACTGCTCTAAGAAGAAGGATGAACTCCTAACATGATGGTAGTGCAATTGAAGATTATATGTTAATACTCGTGTAAATGAGATCCCTGTGGAAACCTGCATCTAGCTTTGCCTTAGAAGCAAGTTTCCTGGACAAATCCAGCAAATACTTCAAGGTCACATATTGGGGGTGACATTATGCTGTCATTAATGGGAACAGTAACTGTTTGAGCAGCTGCCAGTGACTGAACAAGATTCAGCTCTATCCTTTGCAAGGCCATATTACATAAACAAAAGCTGGAGAAAGTAGACTGTGTAAGACAACCAAATGACTCAACTATGGCTCAAATTAAGGCATTACTTTGAAAAGCCACACCGGTGGAAATCACTCTTGTTTTCACAAGTCAAAATCTTCATTAGTTATATCCGAACCTGTGACAGTTAGATTATGCTGATCTTATAAACTACTTAATCCATGCAACCAGCACTTGTGCATGTGTTTTGCTTTTCTGCCTTAACCAATAGAAAGACCCTTGAAAGCTGCTGCAGACATTCTAAATGGGTCTCAGGAAGATTGAGAAAACATCATGATTCTTACAAATCTACCTCTCTCAATTGGCCAACCAAGGTGAGAGGGTGAAGATTATTCTTTATTGCTTTCACAGGACTGCTTGAGATCTCCATCATTAAAGGGAACAATTAAAGTAGAGGGGTGAAGTGTGTTTGATTAACAAGATCTGGAACCCTAAACAAAACTTTAATAATGCAATCACTTGTTGCAAAGCAGAAAGCAGGTGATCTAAGTTTGGCAGAACAAAAGAAGTCCGAGGCCCACAGGATGGTCACAGTGGGTAACAACAATGGCAAGTCATTGTCAGTCAATGGAAGGCATGGTGGAAGACAAAGTTTGTTTTTCAATCCACCTTCTTGGTTTGCCTGTGAAAGCTAGGCATATGACCATCTTAATTCACATAGCTAAAAAAAGGATGCTGTTGATGAGAAGCCTTTCTGTTGATGATCATCCCATATCTGGTATGGTCCATGATGAAGTCATGATGAGTTTACGGCTTACACAAACAACCAAAGTGGCACCCACTTTCTTACCTCTTCAATTCTGCACCTGAACATAAAGTGGGAGGACAAATGGAAGAGAGCACTGGGTCACTACATAGGGGTGGGGGTTAAGACAAGATCGCAGAGAGTGATTCTTCTTATCAGATCAGTGTTGCAAGAAGTCATTAGAGCATTTGCCATCATGTGGTAAGCAGATTTGTTGAGTACCTTGGTAATGCCAATTCCAAGGCATAATCACTTAACTGTTTTCTCAGCAAGGTGAACGATCGCAATGGATGCCAGGTCAAGTAAGGAAGAAGTCGACACCACATTCCTGACCAACTTAGATGTAGCATGAAACACATGTCTTTTCACCTTACAGTAGTATGTATGTATGTATTTTAATTTAGCACTAATGGCACATCAGCACTATAATGGCTGTATGGTGCTAATCAATACTAAAAATATGCAAATGATTTGCATGAAAAGGTGTATTAACAAAAACTTTTCTAAATAAACATAAACCTTAAATACATGATCAAATATAAATGGTCATTATGTTACAAGCATGTAACATATAAAATTAAATATACTGGTAAAAATATAAAATAATGGGTTCATACCAAAAAGGCCATCTAAAAGGGTGGAAGCTGATAAACTCAACTACAACATTTTCTATTTTCACTGGACACTGGCAGGTTATGCACTGATTAGACGTATACCTTTTAGTAGAGACTGTTCCGGTGGCCTAGTGGTTAGAGTGTTTGCCTCGGATGCGGGAGGTCGTGGGTTCAATCCCCGAATGAGTCATATCAAAGACTTACAAAAATGGTACTAACAGCTGCCTTGCCTGGCACTCAGCATTAAGAGGTTGGTGTTAGGACTGGTCAGCTTAGTGTCAGGATAATGTGACTGGGTGGGACATCATGTTACATGTCTGCGGCACAATGCCCCAGTGCTAGACATCACTATAAACTTCCACAATGCAGACATCGTAGTGATATGACTGAAAAATTGTTAAAGCTAAGTTAAAAATCCAAATCTCACACACACCTTTTAGTAGTATGCAAGAGCAGGGCATGTATGTAGTAACTTTATGTTTTTTTAATAACACATCAGCACAATAGTGGCTATATGGTGACATATTACAACAGAGGACAACAGACATGTTAAAGGCATTAATGTCTTTATCTTAGACTCGGCAAATCCAATTGATACAAACTGGTATGTGACTTGTATCTGTAGAAAGTTGTAGGCAACAGACTCACTGAAAAGAACTATAAATTACTGTGGTGGTGAATCTAATTTGATGTATGTCCAAAAATTATTTAAGCAATCTTATCAGGTTTTTGCAAAGATCCTGAAGGATAGATGTTCATCATCCTCATCAACATCCACTAAGGCCTTGACCTCATATGGGGTATTGAATGCTGGAAGACATTCTGAGAGAGACAAAATTCAGTAGATATCTTGAACTGCAGTCTTAAAACTGATCTCTCACCTTTCCTTTTCATGTTCAGATTGGAATGTTTGGGTAAATCCACATCATCCCCCTCTTCAGTCAGGGTGGGGGTGGCCACAACCTGTAAGTCCTGCATCCAGAGGTATAACATTCCAAACAGCAGTGACGACACTTGTCATCACTATTCATAATATTAGAACCATCTACTGGATATACTAGTAGAGCTGGAAATGTCATGTTCAGCATAGAGCAGGGTCTGGCTGGTTGGTAGATGTCAGCCAGGGGTGGCAGAGCAGGCCAGGCTGGCTGGTTGGTAGATGTCAGCCAGGGGTGGTTGAGCAGGCCAGGCTGGCTGGTTGGTAGATGTCAGCCGGGGGTGGTTAAGCAGGCCAGGCTGGCTGGTTGGTAGATGTCAGCCAGGGGTGGTTGAGCAGGCCAGGCTGGCTGGCTGGCCCCAACTGTGAAGCTGGTGCACAATGAGTTGGGATCATGGATGTGGTTGCTCTAGCCCAGAGTGGGAGGGTGGGGTAGGGGTGTCTTCTGGGTGTAGCTAGCCATCAGTGTCAAGTTATGTGCAGTTTGTCAGTCCAAAATGATTTTGTCAGAACTGCCAAAACTGAACACTGATTTTCTAGTGCTAGGGCAGGGGTAGAGCTTATGTCCAATGGGCTGCCAAATTAGGATAAAATAGTCCCAGTTTCCTCCAAGTCAATGAAAGTTTGTTATTTTATGCACAGCATCCATGATTCTAACAAAGCTTATGTGTAATTTCTTGATGTATCTTCCATGGTGACAGAAAGAACTGTTGCTGTAGATACTGTTCTGGGTTATGTTCATGGGGATGGGAGTGGCATTTTAACAGCCCTCATAAATCTTGCCAATTATTCCAAATGCAGATGGTTACTTAACACTTCATGTTCACTCAGTTTCAAATGTGCCCTTTTCTCACAGCCCTTCGACTGCCTTTCTATGATGTTGGACCACATGTCTTCTGCACACAATGCATACATTCTGAGTAACTGAAAGAAAATTTTGTGATGGCACAACACGTTTCAAGATTGTTCCCAACAATTTTGAAGTGAATGCACTTCTTGCACTTGCTTGGCATCTCCAAAATGATAGACTGAAGAAAAAAGAACATAAAACAAAAATTCAAACAATTCAATTAGACAAGTTTGCACTGAGACAATAATAAAACCTTAACAGACCAATGTTTAACCGCACAATATAAATACACTGTTGAAAACTTGTGTACTACCAATCAATTTCACATTAATAATAACACTGGGAATAAATATGAATACATGTGAGCAAATTCACCAGAAAATGCACACATTTTGTTAACAAACGGTACATCAACCTTTTCGTTTACTTCACCAATGAAAAAAATTGTTGGATGCTGTAAAATTATGATAATGTATAATCGATTACTGGAAGCATTGTCAACAGTTTGTGCAAATGTTTACAACTTCTAAACATCCTGGATACAGATGGCTTCCCAAGTCATTCTGTAAGAGGTACTTAGTTACTTCCCCTAATCTACATGATATACAGATGGAAAGACATTTTTTGGTCTTTCAGAGAGACTGGATTCTCAGGTAGCATAGCTTATTTTCTAATATTATTGTGATTGGGAAAGTATTTAACTAAACAACAAAAACTGACACTAACCTTTGAATCATTTCGGCTTCAGAAAATTCTGCAGTCACCAACTGCCCTTTGATATAAGTATCACATTTATGTAGGAAACTATGGCAACTGTCCAGTATGGCACAGGCTTTCCCTAACTTCTCATCACTATATTCAATTACTGGGAAGAAACAGGAAGATTTTGATGGTATGATATGCTACAATATATTAGAAACATATTAAATATAATATTAATAAATAAAAATTAATAAAAATATTATTATCTTAAAAACATATTCCTTTAAAGCAAGACTTTTTCAATTAAACAATATGAATGTCAACTATATTAGCCTTCGTCTATTGCAAGTAACATTCAATATTAACTCTATTAATGAACAGCACTCTACACATCTATTTTGCTTGATGCATAAGAACAAACTATTCAGTCATTTAATAACTAATTTGTTCAGGTAAGTATTTCATTAATTTGTTCAAGTACAAGATCATAGACAATCAAGCTTCATAACATATAGTTTGATTTAGGGTTAGCTCAAACAGATCATGTATAGCATCTTCAAAAGTTGCAAGGTGGCCTGATCAAGGAATGTAAATATGTGTTACTGACAGCAAAGGAAAGAAACGCATGTCATTATTAGAACAGATTTGATTAACATTTCTTTTGCATGACATTTACAGTGTAAAATTAGGTAATACATTTTAAAAAAATACATAAACAGTCAGTTCACTCAAATTTGTTAAAAAACCTACGCTGTCTAGAAAAAGGAGGCTCAAGTGGGCTGATATTGCTCACCTGATCTCATTAATAAGCTCATAGCTCACTTACTGTACAACCCATCTACAACAATGATAATATATGCTTCTTTACCAAGATGGACCAAAATCCAATCAAAATCACTTACTGTACAACCTATCTACAATAATGATAATATATGCTTCTTTTTTTTTTCTTTTTTTTTTTTTTTTTATTAACCCCGTAATAGGTTGACTAATGGGTCGGGGAACCATCCCAAGGTCACCTTACAATCAAACATTTCTGGTTATAATATATGCTTCTTGACCAAGATGGAGCAAAATCCAATCAAAATCACTTACTGTACAACCTATCTACAACAATGATAATATATGCTTCTTTACCAAGATGGAGCAAAATCCAATCAAAATAACTTACTGTACAACCTACCTACAACAATGATAATATATGCTTCTTTACCAAGATGGAGCAAAATCCAATCAAAATCTGGTCTCCATGGTGATGGCGAGCATAGACACTCATGTGTTGATCTAGCTCAAAACCAAACTCATCCAACTACTTGACAATACAAGTCTAATTCACAAGTTTAATCAAAATCTGATCAAAATACTGTTGTTGTAGTGTGACAAGGTCAGTCATTAATATACAAGATGTGCGGTTTTACTACACCTGTGTACAATAGAAAAATATTAAATGGGTTTATGTACCTAAATAACACAAATTCAAGTGATAAAATAAAGTCATGAATAGTTATGTGCCTATTATATCCACGAACCTATTCCTATACATACCACCCTTATAATCAGTTAGCATGCAGAAGAGACGAAACTGATTGGCTGTGTATTTCTTAAGGTATTCTTTGACCAATATCACATTCTGAAGTGATTTGGACATCTTATAAGGATCATTCTGTAAGAACAAGTGACCTGGAAAGAAAAATAAAATGAAACTGAATGAGAATGTTACAGTGCAATCATAGCATAAAGGAAATTTTTAATAAATTATGCTTTTTTCAAAAATACTTACCTGATCAATTACCATTTGGGATTAGTGTCTGCTACCTCTGAATCCAGCCCTCCCTGAAAGACAGAAAAGTCTTTCCATTGCTGTCACATGAAGGGAAGTAACTCTTACATATTAACTTCTGCAATTTCTAGATAGGTGGCCTCCTTTTTCCTGGATGTAACCAGTTTATATTTCAGCATAACCAATAGCAGGATACTCACATTTGCAGGGAAGGGTAGGACGGACTGATAATAATGTCACTGGTTAATTATTTTCAAGAAACATAATTTACTAAAACCTTTCCTTTCTCCATCAAATTCATTACCTGATAACATTAACATTAGGAGAGCATCCAACCTCTACTTCTATTACTCTTTGCAGCATGATGACTGCTCTACTAAAAAGAACTTATCTTAACATAAGGTTAGCACAACAAAAGATTATGTGTTTATACATGTGCAAGAGCAATCCCTGCAGGATCCTGTACCTGGTTATTGACATGCATTTCAAGTTTCCTGGGCAGGTCCAGCAAAAGTTGCAAGGTCAAGACAGGGGCTGAGGTTGTGATGTCATGAATGGGGGATAGTAACTATCTGGGCAGCTACCAGTAAGCTGACAAGATTCAGGTCTCTTCTTTGCGAGGCCATGTCATGCAAATACAAGTTGGAGGAAGTAGACTTTGCATGCCAGTCAACTGACTCCATCTTGAATTTTGGAGCAGTAATAAAATGACTGAATTGCTCAAGCCAGAAGAGGAATGGAACAGCAATCCAGTGTGTCCAATTTTCAGACTATCGTAACTGCCACCTTGGAACTAAATTATGTCCTTTACACAACTGGATTGGAATGTTCAAGCAAGTCCACATTGCCTCCTTTGTCAACAGGGAAATTGTCCCTCTTATAAGCTCTGTGTCCAGTGGTATAGAATTCCATACAGCAATGATGTCAAACTGTCATTATGCGTTAAAAAAATGTTCTACTGCTTGGATACACTAGTATGGATGGCTGAGTTCTGTCCAGCGCAGAGCTTGGTCCAGCTGGGGAATGCTGATCTGGCACTAGTAAGGTCAGGTGTGATGACCCTAAATGCTGGCTTGCCATTTAATGGTATCATTAATATGGTGAATATGGCTGGTTGGTTGGTCAGGACATTCTACTGGGTGTAGGATGCCATCAATGAAGGAACTGTCTAGCAGTGTGTGTTCATCAGTCCAAGATGATGGATTCATGACAAATGACAAATCTGATCACTGATTGTCCAGCCTACTGGTTGGCAGCCACGATGGCATTTGGAGAACAATGCATAACTTAACAAGCTAGACCAGCCAGCAAAGTTGGAAGGTAATCCCACATGCCTGACTTCATTGTTTCCAAGTCCATATATGGGCCAGGGATTGGGCCATATTCCCAACAGGCTGCTAATATGTTAAAAATGGTCCCAGTTTCCTCCAATTCACTCAACAGCATTCTAGATGACATTGCTTGCTGTAGAATGTGTATCATATGCAATTCCAATAAAGCTTCAGTGGAATTGATTGGTATGGGTTTGATTTAATCTGAAATGATCGTCACCATAGGTGCTGCTTTTGGTATTTTATGAGGATGAAAAGCAACATCTCAATGTCCCCACCCCAAAAAAAAAGATGGTCTATGATTCCAAATTCAGATAAAAGCTTAATAATATATATTATGGATGATTTTAGGTACACACTTTTTTCACTGTCCTTCAACTGCTTTTCAAGAAAATGGACTAAATGTCTTCAGCCCATACTGTACACATGCTACATGGGTGTGAGTAAGAGCATTTTGTACAGGGCAGGCACAAGTAATGGTTGTCCTCCATAACTTTAAAAACAACGGACTGAATGTCTTCAGCCCATACTGTACACATGCTACATGGGTGTAAGTAAGAGCATTTTGTACAGGGCAGGCACAAGTAATGGTTGTCCTCCATGACTTTAAAAACAACGGACTGAATATCTTCTGCCCACACTCAAACATGCTACATGGGTGAGAGTAAGAGCATTTTGTACAGGTCAAGCACAACTCATGATTGTCCTCCATGACTTTAAAGCCTCTGCACTTCTTGCACTTCATTGACATCTTTGTCATGAAAGAAAGAAAAAAAGAAGGAAAAACAAAGTACATAGAACAAATATACCAACTGTTCAGATTGGTGAACCTGCATTACCATGATGACGTAAGTATAATCTAAAATTTAAGAGCACAATATCATTATCAAACTTAAATGTTATTGATCAATAACACATGGAAATACTGACTGGTAAGAAATGCAAAAATAAAACATTTGTTGAGATAAACACAAATGTTGAATGCACCAGGCATTTATTAACCTTTTGACTTCTACACCAATGAAAATAAATAAATGTTAGATAGTCAAAGTTAAATGTAAATTGCAATTGATTCTTTAGAGGCAATATTCAGTTACAAGTGAATGTTTAAATTGGTTACATAAGGGATACCAGTGGCCATCTAGTGGGAATGAGGGGAGTAGTCTTAAAGAGTAACTACTTTCATCTATATGATACCTAGACAGAAATACTTTTTTTTTTCTCTTTCTGAGATGGCTGGATTCATAGGCAGCAGAGAGTAATCCATGACGTTAATATGATCGAATAATGTATTTCAAGGAGATATATATATAATAAAGATGGAAGTGTTCAAAATACCTACAATGCTTTATTTTAAAAACTCATGCAGATATAAATATAAAGTCACATCTACAAAAGCCCAGCCTTGGATAGCACTGTAAAATTACTTACATAAAAGTAAGATCCAAAACAGCCTTGCTGTGACACTTAATAAAATTACCTGCTTTTTCTGGAGAGAAAAGTATCAATGGTACAATAAAAGTATTTCTAAATCAATAGTTTGTAGCAATACACAAAAAATGTAAAGCTCTCACCTGTATGCAACCAGTAATTTCCCCATTGATTACAGTTGTAATAACACCTGGACTGGGCTATCTCATTCTCATGGTGTGGGAATTTCAAATCCTCCCCTCCTGTATGAATATCCAGATTCTTTCCAAATATATAACTGGAAATGAACAAGCAGAAAATGGCATTACAACAGAATAACTAAAATTCCCATGTTTCTAAATACTGAATGTATAACACAAGGACCTGTTCACTTGATGAACTATTGTCTTTTGAAGATTTTGAGGGTGGATGGATGGCCATAAACAATGTCTGTATGATGTATGTATTTAGTAACACATTACTGTACCTCAGCACAATAGTGGCTATATGGTACCAACTAAAAGTAATATTTGAAAAATGAAGAAAAACAAATGGAATTGTATTAAAAAATAAACCCTTCCAAAAAAATGTAACAAGTTCAAGATAAAATATAAATGTCAACAAATGTTAAATTCTGTCAAATGTATATCAAATAAAAAATAACAGTGACATGTTAATGCTTCAAAAACATATGGCCAAAATGTTATACAAGATTCCATTTTAAAAAATTCCAATATTTTCTTGAGTGGTATATCGTCATATCCTTTCCTCATGCAGTTCACATAAAAATGCTTCTCTCTTGCTGGATGGAAGGCAATACACTCAACAAGAACGTGTCTCACTGTCCGTGGACACAGACATGGTATGCACTTTGGTCAAAGTTCACCCTTTAAAAGGTATGCATGAGTCAGCTATGTGTCCAATACATACTGACACAATACGACCTAATCTCTCCAATCATATCTATAAGAGGGATGCCACTCTCCAACAGTGAGTCTCATGTTCTTAAGTCTGCGGAATTTTCATTCCATATAGTCTGACAATCATGATGGACAAGCTCATTTATACAAGCCATTATATGCAATCTTCCATCTGGAAGCAGGTAAGAAAGTTGATCAGGATCTTCATAAAAAGAACATCAAATCAGACTGCAGTCAGTCTAAATAATACAATTATTCATGTATAGTGTTTATCCCAGATGTACAGTTACATGAATCAATGCTAAGTTTAGTTAACCATCCTTTAAAAATAAGAAAATGTGCAAAAATCGTTCAAATATTGACTCCACTGCAGTGAGCCTAGCCAAACCTCTAACTATCGTTGATATAAATAACTTGTGCCGACCATGTAAGTGTTTGGTTTTTACATCGGTCACCAATATCATAATATTTCACAGTAGCATTCAGCAACTGTTCCATGGGGCACCATTAATGATTTTCTTGTTGTATAAAGTAGCACTCAGCAACTGTTCCATGGGACACCATTAATGATTTTCTTGCTGTACAAAGTAGCACTCAGCAACTGTTCCATGGGACACCATTAATGATTTTCTTTTTGTACAAAGTAGCACTCAGCAACTGTTCCATGGGACACCATTAATGATTTTCTTGTTGTACAAAGTAGCACTCAGCAACTGTTCCATGGGACACCATCAATGATTTTCTTGTTGTACAAAGTAGCGCTCAGCAACTGTTCCATGGGACACCATCAAAGATTTTCTTGTTGTACAAAGTAGTTTGCCACCTGAACTTGGAATGGCATTATAGTGCAGGAAAGCATATTTCCTAGTAAATTATGTTTCTCTTCTAATATTTATCTGACCACATTACTAAAACTGTCAACATTTTAGGTAACTTTTACGGGTACCTGTTGATCATAAAGATCAGTTTCCAAGGTACCCAATCAATGAGAAATTATATTAAATGTGAACCTGGTCTGCTTTTTTGTAGGTTCATGGGAAATTATACTAAATGTGAACCTGGTCTGCTTTTTTGTACTTTCATACATGCCAACCCTCTAATATAAGTGGCAAAAAGCATAATCTGAGCATAAAAAGAGCCATAGTTACAAAAACCCGTACGAAAAACTTACATATATTTTTGCCACTTACCTGGATCTGAAGTTATTTAAAATTCTGGTCACAAATCAGCTAAATCCATGTGGATTAGTACGAGATTACAGACACAAAACAAAATGATAAATTATTTATTCGTAACATTTACTTTAGTTAGTCTGCATGTCTAACGTTTGCTGAATGGTTGTAAAGTCAAGTCCACAAATGCTTAATGCTGTATTAAATTAATGTCAAATTCCTCTTTCAAACTTTGGAAAGCACTACTTATTTGACCTTTTCCTGATGAAACATGTTCTTCAGTTTAATAACATCCCTATCCTCTGGCATTTCTCAGTCATATGACATCCAAGAGTCACACTGACAAAGCCCATTTTGCTTTATGTTTGACACCATTCTTTTCCAATACAGACAAGTCTGCTACCTAGTGTTTATCAATATATAATGAATCCATGACACATGATCTAAATTCAAGAAACCTGTATGTTTTTGGAAATATGTCATGCACAGTTACTATAAATAGAAAATGAGGAAACTATTCAACATACATGGCCAAATGGTCATACACACTGAAAATATTAGATCAGTAGATGGAGGTTTATGATGGATAAATACATAGCAGCCAATAGTCACAAGGTATGAGCCTCAAACTATACTCGTTATTCTGTGTCTCCCTTGCTCCTTACATTGCCCGATATTCCAGTTGAATCTAGATAGAGGGCAAGAATCGACAGAA
The DNA here is from genome assembly GCA_028554795.2 of Sinohyriopsis cumingii. NCBI lineage: Eukaryota > Metazoa > Mollusca > Bivalvia > Unionida > Unionidae > Sinohyriopsis > Sinohyriopsis cumingii. The sequence continues at coordinate 47,353,235 of CM068829.1, forward strand.
GAGGTTAAATCAGTGAGACTGCCAGTAGGAAAAAATGAAGCTCTCTTTAGGGAAATGAAAATGTGTGCTATTGAAGCCATTGTCCATACAGCAGATGTTGTAAGGACAATGGATCATATACATTATTTGTTATTCTAACTCACCAGTAAAGATAACAATAGAGGAGTATATTGTAGAATAGATTTGCAATAAAATGTTAATTATATCCAACTCCAAACAGTACAAGCACTTAAAAGATAGTATATGTATATATACAAGTCGATTTAACGGAGCCCATGACTTTCAAATTTATGATAGAAAATGACAAGGTTTTTAAATTTTATGTTTGTATGACTATAATGAAACAATAAGACTAGTTGACCAATGGTCTGTGGTCTTCACTTTAGCATGTACTGAGATATAATTTTTGTTGGTTAAGAAAACATCAAAGGGCTTCCAAACTCATTTTAAAATGCATGTGGTGTTTTGTTACAGTGACGAGCTTAAAAAGGAAGGCTTAAAAAGGAGAACTAATTAACGATAATATATAAAGGTATGTTCTGTGAAGGCCTTTGTCCAGTTCGTAATAAACATGAGTAGATATTGTAATGACAATAAGAGAGCTTTTGCATCAATCACTGTATTTTCCCACCAACAATTAATTATTAATTTTTGTAAAAACAAAATGGCAATATGGTATTTTTTATTTTTTTTGCAAACATAAATCTTAATAGAAATTGTATGTCTGATTATTTAATGGATTTTTCAAAAAATGCAAAGTGATATGTATTAAAGAAAAAATATGATATATATAAATACTTGTTATTTTGATAACTGGAATGTGTATGAAAAATTAAAGGGTATGAAAAAATACATGAAATATGGTTACATAGTGTCCATGTTGTAACACACTACTGTTATTGTTGTAACACATAGTGTCCATGTTGTAACACACTACTGGTATTGTTGTAACACATAGTGTCCATGTTGTAACACACTACTGTAATTGTTGTGCCAGTAATGAAGATAAACAGCAGCAAATTTTAATATAATTTATCACACATGTGAATCATATTTATCTATTCATAGAGAATGTCCTCATTTAAAAACTGGTTTCCCTTAAAACTGATAATCTCTGTACAAACATGCCAGAGTTGGAAATTCCTGCTTTGTGTGAAAATCTTATAGAAGGCACTTCCAACTGTAAATAACATTAAGCCCAAGCTGCATCATGCTCAGGTAGATCCAGCTGTTTCTTTTACTTCAAAGCATCTTCCACAATAAAACCTGGACTGTCTGCTTGTGATGATTAATGTAATGTGACTTCAGCCTATCAACCCCACCCCAACCCTGAAATGTCAGATTTAAATGTTGCTTTTGGTCCAGAAAACCTGGTAATGGAAAGATCCAGTTTTTCTGCAACTTTTTTCTGGTGACCCCAGGCTAAAACTCCCCAGTGCCACTGCTACTACAGCTTGAGCTAATAATTATGACAGTATAGCAGACAATTATAAAATAAAAAAGCATGTCATCATAATAATTTCAAATATAGAGGAATAGAATCACATGAAATTGGAGGCCATTAAACTAAAAATAACTTTCTTTTACAGATTTTTCTACTGTAAGTATACTAAAGTTTATTACTCTATCTAAAACAAACTTCTGTTTCAATCCTGAGCAACAGAAATGCAAACCATGCTGGTATGAATATTTATCATTAAATCATTACCACAGGGGTTGAAAATTCATTGACCATAATTGAAATGGTTCATGACAATTTCCAACACATCTAGTGAATTTTAACACTAACTCACCAAAGAATACAAGTGCTGATTCACAGTTGACCAGTGTTCTCTTCAACGAAAAGGATGCTCTGTCTACAACACTGCAAACCTTGTACTTGGAAATTAATACACTCTGATATAGGTTTTTCTTTCCATTTGTTTTGATCAAGATCATACAATGCTTTGCAGTCAATGTCCAACAAATGCTTACCAGAAGGAGACTGGTTATGATCTATAATTACTTAAAACTGGTGTAAGAAGGGTCAGTGAATAAATCCCTGAAAATAACCATTCACACAACTGAATTTAAATCATGAAACTTTTATATTTCTATAATAACTAGCTGAGTAAGACTTTATTCAGGGACAGTAAAATATTTGCCAACAGATGAGTTGATTTTTTTTTAGATTTTTTTTCAAACCTCAGCATTTATCTTTCCTATCTTAAACAGCATCTTCTTGTATCATTGCTTAAAATTTAAATGTAAAAATGATGCACAAAATCAAACCTGACCTTATGGTCAAGATAACAGGAATACAGTCTGATAAGGTCTGAAATGCCCCACCTCCAACTGAACTTACCTTGCCATGGTGGAGCACTCTATATGCCATCCCGGTCTTCCAGGGCCCCAAGGTGAATCCCATTTAGGCTCCCCAGGCTTTGCAGCTTTCCAGAGCACAAAGTCCTGCACATATCTCTTATTTTCTTCAACTGTAATGATGTCAGCAGTCAAAATTAAATAAAAGCAAAGACACTGTGGGCAATTTGCTTATGCAATGACTACACTGCATCTCCTGCATCCAATCAACATCTAAAGTCTAAGCCAGAATGTAATCACTGTAATAAATACTTGTATCACTCATCTCTACCATGCATTTAGTAGTCTCCAACAGCCACTGTAATATTAATATAATCAATGCTTACATTGTCCATCTAAGTATTTAGTAGTCTCCAACTGCCACTGTAATATTAATGTAATCAATACTTATATATCGCATCTCCACCATGCATTTAGTAGTCTCCAATAGCCACTGTAATATTAATGTAATCAATACTTATATATCACATCTCCACCATGCATTTAGTAGTCTCCAACAGCCATTGTAATATTAATGTAATCAATACTTATATATCGCATCTCCACCATGCATTTAGTAGTCTCCAACAGCCACTGTAATATTAATGTAATCAATACTTATATATCGCATCTCCACCATGCATTTAGTAGTCTCCAACAGCCACTGTAATATTAATGTAATCAATACTTATATATCGCATCTCCACCATGCATTTAGTAGTCTCCAGCAACCACTGTAATATTAATGTAATCAATACTTATATATCGCATCTCCACCATGCATTTAGTAGTCTCCAACAGCCACTGTAATATTAATGTAATCAATACTTATATATCACATCTCCACCATGCATTTAGTAGTCTCCAACAGCCACTGTAATATTAATGTAATCAATACTTATATGTCGCATCTCCACCATGCATTTAGTAGTCTCCAACAGCCACTGTAATATTAATGTAATCAATACTTATATATCGCATCTCCACCATGCATTTAGTAGTCTCCAACAGCCACTGTAATATTAATGTAATCAATACTTATATATCACATCTCCACCATGCATTTAGTAGTCTCCAACAGCCACTGTAATATTAATGTAATCAATACTTATATATCACACCTCCACCATGCATTTAGTAGTCTCCAACAGCCACTGTAATATTAATGTAATCAATACTTATATATCACATCTCCACCATGCATTTAGTAGTCTCCAACAGCCACTGTAATATTAATGTAATCAATACTTATATGTCGCATCTCCACCATGCATTTAGCAGTCTCCAACAGCCACTGTAATATTAATGTAATCAATACTTATATATCACATCTCCACCATGCATTTAGTAGTCTCCAACAGCCACTGTAATATTACTGTAATCAATACTTATACCACCCATCTCCACCAAGCATTTAGTAGTCTCCAACAGCCACTGTAATATTAATGTAATCAATACTTATATATCGCATCTCCACCATGCATTTATTAGTCTCCAACAGCCACTGTAATATTAATGTAATCAATACTTATATATCACATCTCCACCATGCATTTAGTAGTCTCCAACAGCCACTGTAATATTAATGTAATCAATACTTATATATCACACCTCCACCATGCATTTAGTAGTCTCCAACAGCCACTGTAATATTAATGTAATCAATACTTATATATCACATCTCCACCATGCATTTAGTAGTCTCCAACAGCCATTGTAATATTAATGTAATCAATACTTATATGTCGCATCTCCACCATGCATTTAGTAGTCTCCAACAGCCACTGTAATATTAATGTAATCAATACTTATATATCACATCTCCACCATGCATTTAGTAGTCTCCAACAGCCACTGTAATATTAATGTAATCAATACTTATACCACCCATCTCCACCAAGCATTTAGTAGTCTCCAACAGCCACTGTAATATTAATGTAATCAATACTTATATATCGCATCTCCACCATGCATTTATTAGTCTCCAACAGCCACTGTAATATTAATGTAATTAATACTTATATATCGCATCTCCACCATGCATTTAGTAGTCTCCAACTGCCACTGTAATATTAATGTAATCAATACTTATATATCACACCTCCACCATGCATTTAGTAGTCTCCAACAGCCACTGTAATATTAATGTAATCAATACTTATATATCACATCTCCACCATGCATTTAGTAGTCTCCAACAGCCACTGTAATATTAATGTAATCAATACTTATATGTCGCATCTCCACCATGCATTTAGTAGTCTCCAACAGCCACTGTAATATTAATGTAATCAATACTTATATATCACATCTCCACCATGCATTTAGTAGTCTCCAACAGCCACTGTAATATTAATGTAATCAATACTTATACCACCCATCTCCACCAAGCATTTAGTAGTCTCCAACAGCCACTGTAATATTAATGTAATCAATACTTATATATCGCATCTCCACCATGCATTTATTAGTCTCCAACAGCCACTGTAATATTAATGTAATCAATACTTATATATCACATCTCCACCATGCATTTAGTAGTCTCCAACAGCCACTGTAATATTAATGTAATCAATACTTATATATCGCATCTCTACCATGCATTTAGTAGTCTCCAACAGCCATTGTAATATTAATGTAATCAATACTTATATATCAGATCTCCACCATGCATTTAGTAGTCTCCAACAGCCACTGTAATATTAATGTAATCAATACTTATATATCACATCTCCACCATGCATTTAGTAGTCTCCAACAGCCACTGTAATATTAATGTAATCAATACTTATATATCGCATCCCCACCATGCATTTAGTAGTCTCCAACAGCCACTGTAATATTAATGTAATCAATACTTATATATCACATCTCCACCATGCATTTAGTAGTCTCCAACAGCCACTGTAATATTAATGTAATCAATACTTATATATCGCATCTCCGCCATGCATTTAGTAGTCTCCAACAGCCACTGTAATATTAATGTAATCAATACTTATATATCACATCTCCACCATGCATTTAGTAGTCTCCAACAGCCACTGTAATATTAATGTAATCAATACTTATATATCACATCTCCACCATGCATTTAGTAGTCTCCAACAGCCACTGTAATATTAATGTAATCAATACTTATATATCACATCTCCACCATGCATTTAGTAGTCTCCAGCAGCCATTGCAACATTAACGTAATCAATACTTATATATCGCATCTCTACCATGCATTTATTAGTCTCCAGCAGCAACCGTAATACTGATGTAATCAATACTTTTATTGTTCATCTCTACCATGTATTTAGTATTCCCTGCAGCCACTTTAATATTAATTATCATGCAAAAAATAAATACAGGGAAAAGTGACCTTGAAAATGAAATGTTGGTCCCTGTGACATACCATGAATGATATACAATAAATAATAATAATAATAATAATAATAATAATAATAATCATAATAATGACAATAATAATAAAGAACATAGGTCATTCTTTTCTATGATATCAAAGCAGAGGTACAATAATGAGTTCTTTTTAAAAAGAGATTCAATTTGTTTTTTTCTTTGTTTAAAAATCATTCGATCTAAAAATGTGCTGTCCCTAGAAGACAGATTTTACTGGGTTGATGTCAGAAACGTTGAATAACCTTTGAAGTAACCACCAGTATCACCAGAACATTCAGGTGGCCTAGTGGTTAGGGCTTATGCCTTGGATGTGCAAGGTCACGGGTTTGAACCCTGGCTGAGTCATAACAAAGACATATAAATGGTACTAACAATTGCCTCACTAGGCACTCAGCATTTAGAGAGTGGTGTTAGGACTGGTTGGCCTGGTGTCAGAATAACGTGACTGGGTGGGACATGATGCTAAATGTCTGTATCATGATGCCCCAGTGATAGACATTACTATAAACTGCCACAGTGCAGACATCGTAGCAATATGAAAAATTGTCAAAAGCTACATAAAAAATCCAAATCACATTGCATCACGAGTATCACCACTATTAGAAGGATAATTTATGCATCAGAAATTACCCTGATTAGCCACAATGACTTTATTTGGTTATAAGGATGACATGATACAAATGGCCACAATGACCTTATCTGGTTATAAGGATGACATGATACACATGACCACGATAACCTTATCTGGTTATAAGGATGACATGATACACATGGCCACAATGACCTTATTTGGTAATAAAGATGACATGATACACATGGCCACGATAACCTTATCTGGTTATAAGGATGACATGATACACATGGCCACAATGACCTTATCTGGTTATAAGGATGACATGATACACATGGCCACAATGACCTTATCTGGTTATAAGGATGACATGATACACATGGCCACAATGACCTTATCTGGTTATAAGGATGACATGATACACATGGCCACAATGACCTTATCTGGTTATAAGGATGACATGATACACATGGCCACAATGACCTTATCTGGTTATAAGGATGACATGATACACATGGCCACAATGACCTTATCTGGTTATAAGGATGACATGATACACATGGCCACAATGACCTTATCTGGTTATAAGGATGACATGATACACATGGCCACAATGACCTTATTTGGTAATAAAGATGACATGATACACATGGCCACGATAACCTTATCTGGTTATAAGGATGACATGATACGCATGGCCACAATGACCTTATCTGGTTATAAGGATGACATGATACACATGGCCACAATGACCTTATCTGGTTATAAGGATGACATGATAATACATGGCCACAATGACCTTATCTGGTTATAAGGATGACATGATATGCATGGCCACAATGACCTTATCTGGTTATAAGGATGACATGATACAAATGGCCACAATGACCTTATCTGGTTATAAGGATGACATGATACACATGGCCACAATGACCTTATTTGGTAATAAAGATGACATGATACACATGACCACGATAACCTTATCTGGTTATAAGGATGACATGATACACATGGCCACAATGACCTTATTTGGTAATAAAGATGACATGATACACATGGCCACGATAACCTTATCTGGTTATAAGGATGACATGATACACATGGCCACAATGACCTTATCTGGTTATAAGGATGACATGATAATACATGGCCACAATGACCTTATCTGGTTATAAGGATGACATGATACGCATGGCCACAATGACCTTATTTGGTTAAAAGGATGACACGATACACATGGCCACAATGACCTTATTTGGTTAAAAGGATGACATCATATACATGGCCACAATGATCTTATTTGGTAATAAAGATGACATGATACACATGGCCACAATGACCTTATTTGGTTATAAGGTTATAAGGATGACATGAAACACATGACCACAATGACCTTATCTGGTTAAAAGGATGACATGATATACATGCCCACAATGACCTTATTTGGTTAAAAGGATGACATGACATACATGGCCACAATGACCTTATTTGGTTATATGGGTGGCATGATACATAATAGTTTTGAGGCAAGTATTAAACAAAACACATCTACAGTTGATGGAAATAACAAAAAAAGAAAGATGTCTTAAATGGCAGTCTTCCAGTTTCATTCCAAAACAAAGGTATGCTGGAAGGACAGAGGATGGACAGGCTGAAGAAACCCAATTCTATATCCCCCCAACAAACTTTACTGGGTAGTGAAACAAATTATTCAATCTAATTGCTCAAATAGTATTTTCACGTTGCTTTGTTTCATGCCTGAAAAATAAAATCTAGTAGGAGCCGTTCTAAAGCTATAATTTAACACAGGTGTTTAGGAACCTAAAAGTTATTCTCAGCTATTTCATTTTGAGATTTACTGGTGTCAAAGTTTTTTGAAGCCATAAAATGTCAAAGATCTGGTGTTTCTTCACATATTTTCTTAACAAAAATTCACAGCTATTTAATTTTGCAGACAGTTTCCTCCCAAATTCCATGAAAAAAATAGCACAAAAATATAAAAGTAAGTTTATAGTACATCGGCATAACAAAATTCCAGATGCATGAAACTCTTACCTGCAATATTTCCTGTTGGAACAGATTCGCCTCTCTTCTGAAAGACTCCGTATTTACCATACTTCAGAACATCAAAGTATACACTTCCTGTAAACATAAGTTTTTAAGACAAACTTTCTTGATCTTTCATATAACATTATACATACTATGCATGAAATGTTTCAGAACAAAGAAACAAAACAACAAAATAGGAAAAAATAAACATCATATATCCTGATTCCTGAAGAAGAAAGTGATGATGCAAATAGTAATCCATTATTTTACTTATGATGTCATCACTCATACTCAACCAATCATAAAACACCATTTGGTTTATTCAAATAGGTGACTGACTTAGTTTTATCCCATTTGGCATCTCATTCTGATGACAAATAAAATCAGTCGTAAACATAATATAGCATGATTAAAACAATATAGCATACACATATAACACACACAGGACATAAGAATGATCCTAGGCCAAGACCGCTAAAATTTAAGGGCATGATATAGAAACCAGCCTCAAGACCTAGTGTCTGAGGAGGGAAGTATACGTCAATAAAAATATACCGGGAAGAAAAACAAAGGAACCAGCTCAAGGGACCTTGCGAGAACAATCTACCATAAAATAATAATATACAAAAAGCAACCCTGAACAAAGAAAATAAATAATTTTTCTTTCAAAGTCTGTTTACTCTTCCTGAGATGCATTCACATACCAATTTTCATAACAGGAGGTGAAATAGTGTCCAAGATATTCATGGGTAACTGAACGACTGACAGACTGACTGAATGAAGTGGCAAAATACTATATCCCATAACAATTTTCTTGGCATGGTAATAATAAAATTTGATGTAATCACTGAAAAGGTACAAGTTGATATCTGCATTTTTGTTTATGGTGTATTGACGCTGTTTTGTAATATGAGTTTAAATACGCTCTGATAAAGTTTCAAAACCAATATCTTCTTTTTAAAACAATATGAAAAAAATCGGCAAATATACATCTTAGGAACAATGATTTATAAGTGAAAAGAACACTCACATCAAAACATTTCTGACAGAAATTTGTTTTCTCTTTATTAAATGTCACAGCTGGAAAAGTGTCGACATTTTTATTTATGTGAGAAACAAGCATACCATCACGTGACTTCATGGCCAGGAGATCCAACTAGAGTTGAAAGCCACCACGAATAGGTATGCTTTTTAATATTTTTTGTCCCACCATACCCACACCCACCAACCCACCCACCCATGGCTTCTTCAGGATTTGGATCCATCCATGTCATTATTCTCCTAACACACGATACCAAACAAAGGATTCAAGTGGGCCTGACATCACTCACTTGGCTTATATAATTTTACAGCTGACAAGACTAAATCAGTATTAAAAGAACACAACCCTATGTAAAAGATAGCTGCAAACCTTTATATCATGTCAGTTTCACTTACTTTACTGTACTGTCTGATAAAAATTCTTTCCAAAGATAATGGCATAATTAATATGTATAAAACTGAATTCACTTATGACCTTTATGTTTTATACCTAATTACCAAGTTTAATCAAAAATAGATGAGAATAAACAGATGATAGGCCATCCCATTAAAATGAAAATGTATTACATTTACAAATAACATAAGCTTATTTACAGTGTTGGAGCAAATTCTGATTATAATTTGTCACTGGAATTGTAACAAGCTCAGCTATTAGGACACAAAATCATCCCAAAAATATGTCTTGATTTTACTCATAATCAAACTCAATGAATATGTAACAAACTTAATCAAAATCTGAATAAAAATAGAGCAGCACAAGTGATAGCATGCTCAGTCAATCAGATGCACAATCATATCATTAATAAGCACATATCGGGCTCAGCCAATCGGATGCACAATCATATCATTAATAAGCACATATCGGGCTCAGCCAATCGGATGCACAATCATATCATTAATAAGCACATATCAGGCTCAGCCAATCAGATGCACAATCATATCATTAATAAGCACACATCAGGCTCAGCCAATCAGATGCACAATCATATCATTAATAAGCACATATCGGGCTCAGTCAGTCAGATGCACAATATATCATTAATAAGCACATATCGGGCTCAGCCAATCAGATGCACAATCAGATCATTAATAAGCACACATCGGGCTCAGCCAATCAGATGCACAATCATATCATTAATAAGCACATATCGGGCTCATCATATTCACTGAACGATATAAGCATATTAACCATCTTTTATAAAAATACCATCTCCTAACAGATAAGATCAGCTATTTAGACACATGATGACCTTGGTAATATGTTTGATGTCACTAATAATAAAACTGGAAACCCTGAAAGTACAATGTAAGCCTATTTACCAAGTTTAATCAAATTCTAATCAGAAACAGAGTTTTTAAAAATGAAGATAATCTCAGTTAATCAGATGCATGATCACCCTCAGCAATAACTTTATCTCACTTGTAATTGTGCTGGTTTGAGAACTTGATGACTAAAACTATTTACCATGTTTGGTCTGTTGCAAAGAGAACTGAGTAACCATCAGATAGACATGACCTATCAAAATACATATCTGCAAAAGTGGGGATATAACAATAAATATACCATATATACACATTTGTAAGTCGGGTCCAACTGCAAAAATCCAGATAAGTTGGACTTGACTTATAACCATGTACAGATCATAAACATAACCATCAGTCAGTGAACTTAAATAATTCTGATGTTGAACTTTTTGACTCATTGTGGCATAGGTATAAGAGAGACCCCTTTCCTCTATCTTCTAAGTGGCATAGGTACAGATTTATTTACACACCAGTGTCGACTCTGTAAGAATAGGTACAGATTTATTTACATACCAGTGCTGATGCGATACAAGTAGGTACAGATTTATTTTCATACTAGTGTCGACTCTATACGAGTAGGTACAGATTTATTTAGACACCAGTGTCGACTCTATATGAATAGGTACAGATTTATTTACATACCAGTGTCGACTCTATACAAGTAGGTACAGATTTCTTTACATACCATTGCCGATGCAATACGAGTAGGTACAGATTTATTTTCATACTAGTGCCAACACGATACAAGTAGGTACAGATTTATTTTCATACTAGTGTCGACTCTATATGAGTAGGTACAGATTTATTTACATGCCAGTGTCGACTCTATATGAGTAGGTACAGATTTATTTTCATACTAGTGTCGACTCTATATGAGTAGGTACAGATTTATTTACATATCAGTGTCGACTCGATATGAGTAGGTACAGATTTATTTACATACCAGTGTCGACTCTATATGAGTAGGTACAGATTTATTTACATATCAGTGTCGACTCGATATGAGTAGGTACAGATTTATTTACATACCAGTGTCGACTCGATACGAGTGACCCCTTTCCTCAATCTTCTGAATGTAGTTAATAATCTGTGGAATGAACTCTGTGACCCTGGTGTATACATGAGCAGGTTGGACATTCAAAGCTGCCATGTCTTCATGAAATTCTTGTTCATACTTCTTGACAACTGTTTGAAAATCCACACCTGTCTGAAAGATAAAACTTACATTTTACTTTGTTGAGCGACTGATTAATAGCAAGGTCATGGAGGTAAATAATTAGGTATATTCATGTTGTTGTTGTAGGGTTTAACGCCATTTTTCAGCACACGATAGGCTATGCATGGCAGCCAGTATTAATGGTGGAGGATTAACCCCGGAAAGAACCACCAACCTGCAAGAAGCTACTGGCAAGCTTTCTCACATACCCACGTTGGCTGAATCCAAGACTCGAACCCATGCAGACAAAGGTGAGATGGTAGTGATCCGTAATGGACAGCACTTTAGACCACTCAGCCACTCCAGGCCCCAGGTACATTCATACATGTATGCTTATAGATATGCATACATATATAATAAGTTAAGGTGACCTGATACAAGTCATTTTTTGGAATGATGAAATCCACACAAACTGGTCCACTCAAAAAGCATCTATGTCCACATTACTGATCACCAAATTCACCATTGGTGGTCCTTTTTATAAATAAAACCTTCGTTTGGTGACTAGAAAAACTGTAAATATTTGTCATTAAAAAATTCTAGATTTAATCAGAGATAACACTGGCTCTTCCATATTTATCAAATAAAAGCAATGAAATTAAATGGTGAAAGCTTTAATTATTGATCCAACTCATTATGGTTATCATGGAAGGGTAATAAACTAAACTACTGATCCAACTCATTATGGTTGTCATGGACATGTGATAAACTAAACTATTGATCCAACTCATTATGGTTATCATGGATGGGTGATAAACTAAACTATTGATCCAACTCATTATGGTTGTCATGGTTAGGTGCTAAACTAAACTACTGATCCAACTCATTATGGTTGTCATGGTTAGGTGCTAAACTAAACTACTGATCCAACTCATTATGGTTGTCATGGTTAGGTGCTAAACTAAACTACTGATCCAACTCATTATGGTTGTCATGAATGCATGATAAACTAACTATTGATCCAACTCATTATGGTTGACATGGATGGGTGATAAACTAACTATTGATCCAACTCATTATGGTTATCATGGATGGGTGATAAACTAAACTATTGATCCAACTCATTATGGTTGTCATGGTTAGGTGCTAAACTAAACTACTGATCCAACTCATTATGGTTGTCATGGTTAGGTGCTAAACTAAACTACTGATCCAACTCATTATGGTTGTCATGGTTAGGTGCTAAACTAAACTACTGATCCAACTCATTATGGTTGTCATGAATGCATGATAAACTAACTATTGATCCAACTCATTATGGTTGTCATGAATGCGTGATAAACTAACTACTGATCCAACTCATTATGGTTGTCATGAATGCGTGATAAACTAACTATTGATCCAACTCATTATGGTTGTCATGGATGCGTGATAAACTAACTACTGATCCAACTCATTATGGTTGTCATGAATGCGTGATAAACTAACTATTGATCCAACTCATTATGGTTGACATGGATGGGTAATAAACTAACTATTGATCCAACTCATTATGGTTGACATGGATGCGTGATAAACTAACTACTGATCCAACTCATTATGGTTGTCATGAATGCGTGATAAACTAACTACTGATCCAACTCATTATGGTTGTCATGAATGCGTGATAAACTAACTACTGATCCAACTCATTATGGTTGTCATGAATGCGTGATAAACTAACTATTGATCCAACTCATTATGGTTGTCATGGTTAGGTGCTAAACTAAACTACTGATCCAACTCATTATGGTTGACATGGATGCGTGATAAACTAACTACTGATCCAACTCATTATGGTTGTCATGAATGCGTGATAAACTAACTACTGATCCAACTCATTATGGTTGTCATGAATGCGTGATAAAGTAACTATTGATCCAACTCATTATGGTTGACATGGATGGGTAATAAACTAACTATTGATCCAACTCATTATGGTTGTCATGGATGCGTGATAAACTAACTACTGATCCAACTCATTATGGTTGTCATGGTTAGGTGCTAAACTAAACTACTGATCCAACTCATTATGGTTGTCATGGTTAGGTGCTAAACTAAACTACTGATCCAACTCATTATGGTTGTCATGAATGCGTGATAAACTAACTATTGATCCAACTCATTATGGTTGACATGGATGGGTAATAAACTAACTATTGATCCAACTCATTATGGTTATCATGGATGGGTGATAAACTAACTACTGATCCAACTCATTATGGTTGTCATGGTTAGGTGCTAAACTAAACTACTGATCCAACTCATTATGGTTGTCATGGTTAGGTGCTAAACTAAACTACTGATCCAACTCATTATGGTTGTCATGAATGCGTGATAAACTAACTATTGATCCAACTCATTATGGTTGTCATGAATGCATGATAAACTAAACTACTGATCCAACTCATTATGGTTGTCATGGTTAGGTGCTAAACTAAACTACTGATCCAACTCATTATGGTTGTCATGGTTAGGTGCTAAACTAAACTACTGATCCAACTCATTATGGTTGACATGGATGGGTAATAAACTAACTATTGATCCAACTCATTATGGTTGTCATGAATGCATGATAAACTAAACTACTGATCCAACTCATTATGGTTGTCATGGTTAGGTGCTAAACTAAACTACTGATCCAACTCATTATGGTTGTCATGAATGCGTGATAAACTAACTATTGATCCAACTCATTATGGTTGTCATGAATGCGTGATAAACTAACTACTGATCCAACTCATTATGGTTGTCATGGATGCATGATAAACTAACTACTGATCCAACTCATTATGGTTATCATGGATGGGTAATAAACTAACTATTGATCCAACTCATTATGGTTGTCATGGATGCGTGATAAACTAACTATTGATCCAACTCATTATGGTTGACATGGATGGGTAATAAACTAACTATTGATCCAACTCATTATGGTTGACATGGATGCGTGATAAACTAACTACTGATCCAACTCATTATGGTTGTCATGAATGCGTGATAAACTAACTATTGATCCAACTCATTATGGTTGTCATGAATGCGTGATAAACTAACTATTGATCCAACTCATTATGGTTGTCATGAATGCGTGATAAACTAACTATTGATCCAACTCATTATGGTTGTCATGAATGCGTGATAAACTAACTATTGATCCAACTCATTATGGTTGACATGAATGCGTGATAAACTAAACTACTGATCCAACTCATTATGGTTGTCATGAATGCGTGATAAACTAACTACTGATCCAACTCATTATGGTTGTCATGAATGCGTGATAAACTAACTATTGATCCAACTCATTATGGTTGACATGGATGGGTAATAAACTAACTATTGATCCAACTCATTATGGTTATCATGGATGGGTAATAAACTAACTACTGACCTAACTCATTATGGTTATCATGGATAGGTGATAAACTAAATTTCTGATCCAACTCATTATGGTTGTCATGGACGGGTGATAAACTAAACTATTTATATAAGGGAGTAATGTAGCATTACTCCAAGCACTGGCCTAAGGAGAATTACTCTTAAGACTATATACTTATATATATATATATTATTACGAGGATGTATGTTAAAATCCCTGTAGTTGACGAATCTAGAGACATTGATTACCACAAACAGTACTATAACTATTCCCACCCTAGCGCTAAACAAGCAATTTCAATAATTCCCTCCATACTGGGTTTCTGCTTGGTATAGAACCTAGCACCTCTGAATGCGAGATAAGACAATTATCGCCTGCGTGGACGTTCCAGTGCCCATACTACCATGGCAACCTCCACTTCACAAAAATGATGTTTTGGTATCCGTTCATGTCATAGATGAGTGATAAACTAAACCAATTAATAACAGACAAAACCAGCTGCTGTATCAAACCAGTTACTTGCACAGTCATGATCAGTCATGCAATACATTTTTGCCAAGAACAATAAAATTTTACTACTAAATGTAAAGAACATTTACTAACTACATAACAAAAATTCTGTACATAACTAAGAATAAGTAACCATCGTCAAAACTGGTTCTGTACAGCAACTAGGGCAGACCACATGGCAGATTTACTTAAACTGAGACAAATAAATGAATACTGCTAAAACCGATTACACCTTACATTTAATGTAGAATCTAGAAAGATTCACATGGTTCACAAAATAAAGGAAAGCAAAAAGAACTTACAACACTGTTTACTTTCTTATTCTCTTCATTGCTCTTGAATTTATTTTCTATTCAAATATTTTCATTTTTGCCAAGGCAAAATACTGAAAACGTACCCATAAGAATTTAATTAATTACTGTCAGACAAAGCAATATTTATTGTTGCAAGTGTTATTTAGCTCTCAAGCAAACTACTACAATTAAAAAACCAAACCATGTAATCACCAAAAACACAGTCTTGCGCAATGCGTCTTATTTTCCTTTCTTGCAGTTGGATTGTCTCATCAAAATTTAATTTTTGTAATACAATTAGATAACACTGATGAAAATTTCCAAAAATATATTTTTAAAAATTACCAATACAGTAGTCCCCCTCTTATAAGGCCACCCCTATTGCAGCAGGGAAGTGGCCTTATAATGAGGGTGGCCTTTCTAGAGGGGGATGACAAATGTGAATAGTAAATACATATGAAGAAAGTCACAAATACATTAATTCTAAAACATTTAATATTTTCATTAAAAAATCACATGCATGTTGTGAAATAAATGTAAAACAAACTGTTTCATCATTTTCAAAAGTCTGTTATGAATAACCATTGATATAGTTTTAAAAATGTCTTTATAATTATGTTACAGATCACACCATCTGTCGCTTTGTTGGTAACAGTCTAAAAACAAACCAGTCTCATCATAATTAAAAATATCCTTGCTGTCATATCCCCTTGCATATATCGTTTAGTCTTTTGTTCCAATCTTCGACAACTTCATTATTTACATCAGCTGATTCTCCACTAAGGATAGAACACTTATTGTGTCGCACTTGAAATGTGTGCAACCATCCATTACATGCGGTAAAGTCGTCATATCCCAATTCAACTGACAAAATCGTTGCTTTTCCTTGTCATTCAAATCAGGATACAAACATCTCCTGGCTCAAATAATCTTCCTTTCTCCGTCCATTTCACCTTCTCACCTCTGCAGAATTACTATCTTTTGCGACATTGTTTATCTGAGTCTTTCCGACATTAATTTTCTGCAAGGATCCTTGACCCCCCCCCTTGGTCAGTTGAATTACTTTCACTTTCTCTTCTAAACTGAGAATATTTCTTTTCCTCGATGACAAGTTATCTTTTTGCAGTAAGTTATTCATGTTGCCAACTACAATACTGATAAAGCAATTTTTTATGCATCTAAACAAATTGCCATGCGTTTTTAAAGGAAGTGATCTTATCACATGATTTGTTAGTCGCAGTCTGGTACCCTATTGTTTTTATACATTTCTTTACACTAAGTGAGGGAAGCCAAAACGGCTTCAATTTGTACCATTAACATCATGCAGATTTGACCTCGTGGTCATTAAGATTTGTAATTTTGACAATAATGTCAATAGTAATAGCCACTAATTATCAAAGTGAACAAGCTCAACATCTTACTAAGGGAAGCCATAAAGGCTATCAAACCATCATCCTGCTGATGTGTATATTGTACATCAATGCTGCCACTTCTCAGCTGTTACTACTGTTCAATAATTGTAATCTTAACAATTATCAGAGTGACTAAACCAGACATCTTATGATAACACAGCAGTTAAGACTAATTGGATTATATATACTAACCCTTTTGTATGGATTAAAATGTTAGTTTTTCTCAGCTTTATGGAATAAATGTGGCTTCTCATAAGGTGTAAATGATATAATATTAGCCTTAGTGGTACATGTACTTTAGTCAACACTTCTGTCAGTAACGAAAACCTGACATCAGGAAACAGAAATCAGATTACTTAACACACGTGATGAATAAAATACTGGTTCTGGATACATATTAAAATAAAATGCGGCCGCTTGTGAGGGGTAAATTTTATATTATTGCACTAATATGCTGGCCGCTGGTTGCGTTAACCGGGTGGCCTTTCGTGAGGGGTACTTTTGAACACAAACTCGTAGTTATCAATGGATTCTGGCCGTAACGAGCGGGTGGCCACTGGTCAGGGGGGCCGTTCAAGAGGGGGACTACTGTAATAGGAAAAAATATGCAAAGATAATATTAAATGCATTGAAAGTGGAATGAGATGACCAGTCTAGACTATTGAGATACATTAGTGGAATGAGATGACCAGTCTAAAACAATAAGACACTTTAGTGGAATGATAACCTTCATGACTGACAGCTGAGGGTTCATACTATTTATAGTAAACAATTGCCAAACAGTTTCTTTTATTATTCCTGTAACCATAGGAGTCGTGAAATATGGGTGCTACTAATGAACTATTTTTTAAATATGCAACAGAAGTAGGTTCCATGTCACCTTAAAAAAATAAACCATTGTCTGATGGTGGAAGTCAGCTTTCCACAATTGTCAACACAGGTATGTCAATACCACAAAATAAGTCTGCTGAATGTGAACACCTCAGGCAAGTAAGGAAAGAGTACAATTTCTTCAAACATATCTACTGCACTTTATACATCTGAGTCTATTCATATAATCTAAACAGACTCCATCATTTTTTAATGTCAAAGTTAAACAGACAAAATAAAAACTCATTTAATATCCATTAATCTGCAGTAATATAAAATACATGTAGATTACTCTGCAGTAATATAAAATACATGTAGAATCTTAATGGTACAACCAAGTTTCACTTCAGGTGCACCAGTGCAACTTTCAAATAGGACAAATACAGTAAAATAATTTCTCAGAAAATACTTATCCAGTCACATTAATGCTAGGAATTACTCCTGCTACCTCCAGAATCCAGCTCTCCCATCAGAGGTTTTATAGACAAAGGGAAGCAACTCTTGCAGATTACCTCTGCTTACCCTGTTACCCATGTATACCAGATATAGCCAGTTTAACTTGAGCACTGTCTGAGACAGGATCTTCATATTGCGTGAAATGAATAGAGGTGTTTACAGTAATGTGACTGGCTAAGTATTTCGGAGAAGCATAATTTACTATAAAGTTTCCTTTAACCTTCATATGCATTACCCAACATTAGGAAAATAGGAAAAGGAGGAAATTCTGAGCATCCACCCTCTACCTAAAAGTAAACTGTAGGATCAAAAGGACTCTCTACTTTTAGAGGTGAAACTTTCCTAGCAATAGTAGACATGACCAAATATAAATGTAAATACATGTACAAGGAAACACCATGTAGGCTCCAAAACTTGACTAATAGTTGCAGAGAAAGGTTTTCTTGTGATAATTCAACAAATGTTGACTGATCCTAACTGAAAATGTGGTTGTATCAATTATGTAATGGCCTGTTGACTGCCTGGGCAACAACCAAAAGACAACAAGATTAAGGCTGCTGTATCATAAGGGCATTTCACACTAAAAATAAAACACGAAAAATGCAGACTGGCAATGCCAACAGATTCCATTATGTCTTTAATGGAGACACTGCATTGAAAGGCAAGGTTTGTAGAAATCACTCATATTTTGTCAGACAAAATCATCAATAGATATACCTTTCCATAAGAGAGATCACAGTATGCTGACTGAATGACTTCCTTGAGCCCTAACGATAATGCCTGTGGAGTTATTCTTGTTTGATCTGACAAGAGTGGAAGGAAAAGTGTCGGGCACCTGGACCAGGTAGTTTCTTGTGTTTCAGATAGATTTGGAGAGGACATACCAGGTTCTGTAACCTTGCCTCTTTTGAAGGACTGATCAATGAGAAGGGTCATAGAATTTGTCTGGTTGCCAGAAGTCTGTTATCTATGAAACCCAGCTGCATCATTATAACGACTGCACTGAAGGAACAAAACTGTAGATAGTTTGGGTCGACACTAAACAGAGTTCCCTTACTCTCGATGCTGAAGTCAAAATTATCAGAAAGCATGTTTTATATTATTGTTGCTTCTGTGGTATAGTGAACAAAGGCTTCAACTTAGGAGGGCTGAGCCATGTCAAAATCCACAAAAGATTCCACTTTGGGAAAAAAGTGAGTGAGCAAGGTCAAGCTGGTAAGCAAGTCTGAAAGCTCTTTATTGTGACCAATGTCAAGCTGCCTTTGATCTCTGAATATGTCAGAAATCATGAAGCGATACCCTTTAATTGTTATCAGTGATGGCTTCTTACTTTCAAGAAATAAAAGAAAGAAGTTAACCAGCTGGGGAATAGGGGCTGATAGTGGTATAACATTGTTTGCATGACACCAATCACAACAAACCTAATTTCCCCTTGTATACTTTCAGAGTGGAAGGTCATCTTGCTCTCGAGATCCTCTCTACAAATAAAGGTTTTAAGTTTTTTCTGCAGAAGGCATGCAGGACAAGAGCCATGCATGAAGCAGAAGTTTCTTCAGACACGGGTGAAAGACTAGCAACCATAGCTGTTTTCCAGCATGTTTGTCTGGGGAAATCAGGACTATCTTGAAATCTGTGCCCCTCATTTTCTCAATTAACTTCAGAAGCAAAACTGATGGAAGGGAGTGCATAGGCCCAGATTCTTTTCCAGTTGACCAAAAAAAATTTGAATGTTCATGCTTTCAGGTCCAGAAATGGGGAAACGAAGGTAGGGAGTTTTGTTGTTCCAATTTGGTAATGATATGTCAACCTCACAAACATGAAGGGACCACTCTGTGTGCTGTAGTTTTCTTAACTTCCATAACCTTAAATCTCCTGCAAATCTTATCTTTAATTGCCATGTTGTCACAATCTTAAAATATAAGTAGGAACACACCAGGTGTAATCATAAGGTGAGATAATGGCTACTGAATACCAAATTATGTGATACATGTTTCCAGCGACATCCTAAATAAACAATAGTCTGCAAGTCAATGAGTAAAAAGAGTCACTGATTGAATCTACAAGAATAAAAATGAAGCAGTAATGAAAAATATACTGATAATATTATAAAGATTTAATAAATATAACATATTATGTTCAAACAAGTAAACCTTAGTTATCCTAAAAAGAAAAACTGTGTACTGCAATACGATGCAATGGTGAATATGGCATTACCAACTGTATATACGTTGTCGTAACAAATAGTTAATGAATTCACAAAAGCATCAAAAAGTTCACTGAAATTCACAAAAATGTTGTATGTGTGTGTGTGTATGATTTGGATCTTTACGTAGCTTTAAAAAAAAATCAGTCATGTTGCTATGATGTCTGCATTGTGTCAGTTTATAATGATGTCTAGCACTGGGGTATCATGCATCAGACATGTAGCATGATTTCCTACCTAGTCACATTATCCTGACACCAGGCCAACCAGTCCTAACACAAATCTGTTAATGCTGAGCACCAAGCAAGGCAGATGTTAGTACTATTTTTATAAGTCTTTGGTAAGACTCAGCCTGGGATCGAACAAAAACGTTGTATGCACTACACAGAATGATAAGCTGACATACTATACCACCAAAAATGAATTTTGGATGTCTAACGGAAACAAAATATAAATCCAATGAATTCACCTAGTCCTGTGACAGGTTACAGCAAAAGTTAAAACTAGCTATATCTGGTATACAGAATGACACATAGCAGGGTATGGGGAGGTAATCTGTAAGAGCTGCCTCCCTTTATATATTCAAAAATATAGGGAGACTTCTTTAAGCCTATGGGAGGACAGGATTCTGGATGCAGAAGTAATTTCTAACATTAATTGACAGCAAAAGTTTGATTTCAATCACTGCTACACTTTATATTGTTAGGTCTATTCAAAAAAGGAATACAGCTATAAAAGCTGATTTTAGTTAGACCATCAAAGAAAAATATATTTAAAAAACTTCAGTTACAATAACATTTAAAAAAATCTTTGACCACACATTACACATATATTTTGGGTCCTGAACATTCAGCCAGTCAAGAATGGGGTTGTGGGGTGGATAGTGAGTGTTGGTACATAGAATAAAAAGCATGGGGAGTTTGCCATAGGCAAACCAAAATAGTAACTCTAGTGCTATTTATTAATGTAATTCTGCTTTCAGATTAACAAACTTTGGAATACTACGTTTTCAAACAATTACTTGATTTCTAGACAAATCAAAGTTATATACAGGCATTTCTAATCTCTATCTTACTAGACATAATAAACATAACAGCAAAAAACAAAAATTTGAATGCCTCTCCCTTAACCTATTACAATGCCTTTAACAGAGGGAACCTTGCAGTCTGACCCAACCAGATGTATTGAGTCTTGAATAATTATTACTATTCACAAAGCTTTGTCAACAAGAATGTCAATAAATGTGACTATAAACTCAAACAACAAACTTTATTCCAAGTTTGTCAGCAAATACAAATCCATTAGGAATATATCTAAAAGATTTGAATGAAGGCATTATATATGAGAAGAAAAATTCAACCAAGATGCTTGACATCCTGCCCATCAACAATTTTTCTTTTTCTTCATTTACCTGATTTGCCTTCCTGATAATTTTGTCATCAATATCAGTGATGCACATCACTGTGGTGACATCAATACCAAAAATATTGGTAAGAATTCTCCTGATAACATCGAAGTTCACATAGCAGTATGCATGTCCAACATGGGCACTATCATACACTGTAGGGCCACACATGTACCTGCAAATCAAACAAATAAAATCAATTAATACAAGACCAATATATTCCTGCAGTCAAAATGGAGACATGTTATTATATGTAATTATGAAATTTATTGAAGAAAGAAAGTTCCTAATTAATAAAATGAAGGTTCCAAAATTATTAAGGGAACTCTATATATGGGCACTATCAAAATACTGTAGGCCCACACATGCACTTCCAGAGTCTTGAAGAGTTTCATTAAAGATGGAAAATATTGACAAAGAACAAAAGAACAGAGTGGAACAATGATAATATACGTCACCCTACAAAGCTTTTAGTAGCACATAATAGCCAATATAAATATCATCCAGACAATAAATTAAGAAAAGTGATGCTGAGATTGTGAGTTTTATCTATGCATTTTAAATGTTAACATTTTTCAAATGTAGAATTTTAAACTTTCAATGGGCACAATTTACACAGTAAAATAAAAATGAAACATGTAAGATGCCATAATACAATTATCTTTGATAAAGTTAAAATAGTGAGCATAAATAGTCGCAAAATATTGATGGAGCAAAATGGCATTAAAACAAACAGATACCGCAATATTTTGTAAGTCATTCCACTGACTGAATCTGTGTCATAATCCAACAGGGAATTGAATTGTTTAAGTTCATAATATAATCAATACAAAAGTTAATCATATGTTGTTTGCAACAGCAAAATGTTTGTCATGGGTGTTAATATTTCTGGCAACATTTTGCAATAAAGCCATAGCATTCCAATTATATTTCAATCAGGTGACCGAGCTGGCCATAAGATGTAATAAATATTATTTAACCATTTGAAATTCTCAGCTATACAAGTATGATGTACAGATGTAATAGCAGTTGGGTAGATCTCTAGAATGTTTGGTTAAAAC
This sequence comes from Sinohyriopsis cumingii, assembly GCA_028554795.2. Lineage (NCBI taxonomy): Eukaryota > Metazoa > Mollusca > Bivalvia > Unionida > Unionidae > Sinohyriopsis > Sinohyriopsis cumingii. Next base: position 47,376,736 of record CM068829.1, read on the forward strand.
TGGCCAACGATGTTGATCAAGAATGGCATTAATCTTCTCATCAACCTTATACAAAGTCCTACACCACACCATTACTGACACCACCTGATGCAGGGGATGGCACATGCACTCGGGACAATGTTTCCTATGAAGACTGCCAAAAACAAAAACATGTCAATTTTGTCAGATAACTATATTCATCACCAAATATTACCTGGCTCCAATAGTCATCATTATATCTCCTACACTCTTAACTACACGAAAGCTTCCTTTATCTATTAATCTCCTTTATGTACAGCTTCTTTCAAACCACTTTATAAAATGTCATATTTCGGTCAATAAACTAAAATTATCAACTGTATCAATCCCGTAGTCAACAGTTACATCCTTCAAATACAATATACAAATTTTCTTAACATGTCTCGACATTAGTGTGTGTTATGTACATTTAATTTGTATTCTGTGTTGACTTTGTCCACAGCTATAAATTAAGTATGTTTCATTTCTATTGTGTAATTGACCTTTCTCTGTATCTCAGGGTTTGGGCCAAACATATTGCATAGCTAAATTTTGTTTGTAATTGTAGATTTTATATTAAGATTATTATTATTGTAAGTAAACATGTTTACTTGGTTTGAAGTTCTAGATATAGCCTAGATTTTGACGCGAGAAAATTTTGTTTACCATTTGATGGAAAATTCCATTAAGATGACCCTCAGTCTGGTCCTCTAATTGTATTTTAGGTTTATAATAGGGTTGTTTATATCAGACTTATTCATTTTTATCTTAACATCCTGAATGGAATCAGTCTTTTAGTTGTGTTCAATTTTAGTTTAGAGGATTCATTTATTTAAACTATTCAGTGGAATTAAAAAGTGTTCATTGATCCTTTTCAGACTAAATCACTATTTTGGGACTACTGCGAATTCATTTAGACATTTTGGATTATATCACCGACATATCAAGTCTGTTGGCAAATCAATACTATTCTAGGCTATTGGTATATCAGCACTTTCAAGATTGGAATTCATTAATTGTACATTATAGTGTCTGGGGAGCAAAAAGCAGAGAACTTGCTGGTCTACCTACAGTCCTACAATGCAAGACATCGACCCAGATATTTATGTTTTGGGCAGGATTAATATCTTACACTGTAAGCCTAGTCTAACTACAGTCCTACAATGTAAGACATCGACCTTGATATGTATGTTTTGGGCAGGGCCGATGTGTTACATTGTAAGCCTAGTCGACCTACAGCTACATTTAAGCAACAATCGGCTCCAAGATTCATAAGCTTTTCACTACCATGAGGCACATTTTCCATTTGGAAGAACGAGTTCGTCTTTTCTTTTTGTTAATGTATTATAAACTTTGATGCCCGTCCTGTGTCCCTCGGGCTCGACCCAGACGTTTCCCGACTCGTCCGAACAAGGCACAGACCCCGATAGTCGGCAAATCCATTTATTATGTATCCCATTCCATGCCCGTCTGGAAATGAGACGCGTAGTACACTGGTAGATATTTTGACAAGCAAGTGTTCTTGCAATGTGCATGGTGCATTTGATGATCTTTTCAAATGTGTGGAGATTAATCAGCAAACTGACTTGCGAACACTAATTAGGATCGACCTTTATCTACAATACATTTTGACAGCCATCCATGTGCCATCGGTTTCATAGGAAGCACTTCCAGGTTAAAGAGGCGCTCTCGATTCATTTTGTTCCGAATTAGATACAGAGTCAAATGCTGTTAGGTCCTGATAAAAGTTCAGTAGTGATATTTTGGAAAAAGCTATTAGATCTGAAGGGCACATATGAGCGCTAGATGTTTCTATTTTAATATTTATTTGAATGGAAGTGAATAGCCGAGGGCATTCAACCTGATGAGGTGAATTTATTTTTAGTATGATGGCATATCAGTAAAAATTCCAGGTACAAGACTGGGCTCTAATAATTTAATTTTAGTATATAAACAATATACAGGTTAATAAATTAGGAATCTTGGGTTTATTTCTTCAAAGTTAAAACATAGCTAAATGAATACCTGTTAAGGAACTGGCTATTTAATCTTCCAGGAAAGAAATGTCAGCATATTTATTCCAACCAGGTTAAGGCCATTTCAGGGGTTAAAATGATCCCTGGCCTCACTCACAAAAGTTATATAGACACTCCCTAAACCAGAGATTTGAAACCCAAGAAAACTGAACAGTAAGCCCATTATGGGGAGAGGGTAGGACTGCAGAAAGGTGATACTATTATTTATACCACTAAATATGTTATCCTCGGGAAATATAAAAAAAACATCCAAAATTCTCTTCGTTTTGATATAGTTTTTGTAACTTTATGATAATGACAAAGATAATATTGGTGAATCTATATCTCTTTCATACTCTTAAGTTAACATAAATTTTCCAAAATGGGTAAATTAAATCAAATATTGAGTTATAATTAACATCATCACATTAGTCAAAGTATGGAGCATAGATAAAAGTAAATCTTGTTGATATATTTTGAAGAAAAAAATTGTAAAGTTTTTTTTAAGGAAAAGCCATGGTGTATATTTTATTTGCAAGTTCAAAATTCACATTTTATTTCTCATTCTTCCTAAAGTTTTGCTTGGATGTGCAAATAAATTACACCAGTGCACTCTTGTATGTGTGACCAATTAGAGGATAACCTTATTTCCTACATTAATAATGACATATAGGAGCAGTGGACTTTACCAAATATGTACTGGGAATGAGTTTCCTGGGAGCATGCTATATTTGAAGTTCAAAATCAAGTGTTTGCATGGCACATAGTGACTTGGCAAGTATGTTTGTAAGATGTAAGTAAGATGTAAATTGATAGTTAGGGTTTTTATAAGTGCATGAAATAGGCATATACACAATGCCTTTTAGTTATTTTACCTTGTGTCAACCTTGGCTTCCCAATCTGGGGTCACATGAGCAGGACTCAAAAACATTTTCAATTACAATGAAATTTCTAATAATATATGTGATTGATTTTGCATTATGATCTCTGGTCAGTGTAGAGGTTTGGGTGTGATTTGTCCCATTGTATTTATGTATTACAGTATGCATGTTTTGCAAATCATGTTCATTAAATGTCTTTAATATTTTATGTTGAATTGTTGTCTTGATCAATGCTAACTGTAAATAAGTCTTATTTTATGCCAGTTTATCAAAGATATCTCTGTTATTTAGTGACAAAATTTGTATTCCATCTGTGTTTCACTCTACAATATATTTGTAAAAAAAATAACTTTCTTTATTTCATAAATTTATTTAATTGCTTCTGTTTTGAACAAATATACTCATGAAAAAATGGTTTTAAAACACCTTTGAATATACATATGTACTTACTCTGATGGACAGAACTGTGCTTCATTACCTATTTTATTAGAATGTTAAATATTTCTTCAGAGTTTGATAAAAATCAGTGAAATGCATTTACTAGATATTTTCCTTGCACTGCCGTACTTGTTCCATTTTGAAGATAACAGTGTAATGTTTTCCAAGTTTAAGTGTAATATTATAAACCAGTTTAAACAAAACAAAGCATCAAGTTAGTACTGATTGACCTTAAGAACAGAAGAACTACGTGTTCCATCGTTCGATTAACCTCGTTTAGAACGACTCCAGTGCTACAATAAATCACACTGTTTTCTAAACGAGGCTAAACTGTGACGAAAGGAAAACACCGCGCAACATGAGCTAAGAAGCATATATTGACCTGCGACGAACAAGTTTCATATTCATCCAGGACATACCCTTGTCATGATGTCTGTGCTAAATCATGCTGCTGTAGAGGCTCTCTGTTCAGCAACATATTTGGAAAATTATCTTGAAACGATGGAAAATTTGCCTGATGATCTGCAAAGAGTCATTACTCAACTCCGCGAGCTAGATATTCAATGTCGAGGTAAGGTGCCTTCTAGTCAAATTCTCATAATCATACAGTATTTGGAACAGTAAACTTTGTGCCAGTGTTTGCCGAAATATAGGAAAATAAGAATTGATTAAAGCTGCAGTTTAGCGGCGCTGCACAAATTGCAGGTGACCTAAGGATAATGATCTTGAAATTAGGCAGATTCTTACGGCACATATATTTCTTTCTAACTCGGGTTATTTTAGTTTATGATTTCAGTCGCACGTAAAGAGAAGTTGTGATTATAATAAGAAATTCAGCTGTAGATTCTCAATTTTTTTATTATGAGGAACGTATTTGATGTGCTGGATAATACGAAACTTCCGGTGAATTCCTGTTCTAAATATAACATGAACTATTGGTCACATGATCGAAGGAGATTCCTTTGACGCCTTTCCTCACTATATTTGTTTTCTTTTAATTTTTTTTTTTTTTTTTTTGTTTTTGTTTGTTTTTGGTCGTTGTTTTTTTTTTTATAGATAACATTCAGTATGACCATATCATATATGAACTTGCTCAGTGTCACAATTAAAATCAGAACTTTTAACATCTCTACAGTTTCGTGCTTGTTACAGAAGGGGGGGGGGGGGTCCGAGACATAGTCAGCATGCCAGTTATGAGTATATTTCACATACGAGGACTTGAATTGCTGGATATAATTTAGCTAAAACAAATTCATGTACTATGTATAATAACACAGTGGATGATAATTCCCCCATTTCTCTAGCATTCTGCTTAAGTGTGTGTACTAATTTCTCAAGGTACACTTTCAGTACAAGGCCTGAAAATTATGGTGGTCAGAGGTCTGGGAGTGATTTGTGCCCAGTCATTTAAATACTAGCCCGTCAGTTCTTAAACATTTTCTTATTTGTTCTGATGAATTGAATCTGATAAGAGTCTTAAAAGTACCCTGCTGCAGGCAGAGGTTAATCGTTAACGATAGAAATTTTGATAAAAATAAAAATATTCAGACTTTACAACACCACTGGTAAAGACTTAGCCATGGGTTGACTACAATGAAAGAGGTAATTTTTATTTTATTCAGTATGTACTTCATACCCAGATATGGCCAATCTTTCAGGTGCCATATTGAAAGGCACTTTCATTTTTATTACTGACCCACTGATAGCCCATGAAACAAGCAGAGAGGGTATGTGGAGAACTTACCCCATGGAGAACTTGCCCCAACGTATCTGGAAAAGTTGCCCCTGAGTGGTTTGAGAAGTCGCCCTAATTAGTTGGAGAAGTCACCCCAAAACTTGTAACCCAGATAACCTTTTTATAACAGAATTAAATCATCTTTTACGTGATTCATATTTAGATTTTTATATATATATATATATATATATATATATATATATATATATATATATATATGCGATCACAAAAGAGATATTAACTGGTAATCATAAAAAACAATATCATAATAATATTTCTAAGGACGAAATTAAATCTTTATATAATCTAATGAATGACAACAGTATAGTGATTAAAAAGGATGACAAGTCAAACACTACTGTTATTATTATGAATCAAGATGATTATGTTAAAGAAGTTGAATATCAATTACATGATGAAAAACACTACAAACATATTATCGAAGACCCATCAATCGAAATTAAATTAAAAAAATTCAACATGCATTAATGAGATCACTAAAAATAATAATTCCGTATATGAGTAATTTGATACTTTCCCTCTTAACATACGTTCACCTCAATTCTACATATTACTCAAAACTCATAAAAATCCTGACCATAATTTACCTTTAAATTTTCCAGGACGACGCATTATATCAGGTTGTAATTCATATACTGAAAACCTATTCAAATTTATTGATAGTGGTTTACAACCTTTAATGAAATCACTTCCTTCATACATTAAAGATACAACTACTTTCATTAAAAAGTTGAAGTCTATTCCACAGTTATCGGATAATTTCAATCCTGGTATCATTAGATGTAACATCACTATATACCAACACTCCGCATGTAGATGGTATTGAAGCGTGTAAATATTTTCTTGATAACAATCCTAATAATAGCACACTATCTAGTGAAGATATTTGTAAGATAATAAAACTTGTCTTGGAAAATAATTATTTTCAATCTAATAATACGAATTACATACAAATAATGGGTACATCAATGGATATTAATATGGCTCCTTCATACTCTTCCTTTTCATGGGTAAATTAGAAAAGTATTTTCTTCAAAACGAAAAGTTTAATCCATCTCTTTGGTTCAGATTTTTATATGACATTTATGATCTGGAAACATTCAACTAAAGAACTGAAAAAATTTATTGATCGTCTAAATCATTTTCACCCGACGATTAAATTTACTTATACTGCATCTAGTATGCATGTTTCATTTTTAGATGTAAATGTAATAAAAAATATTGATAACACTGTCTCTACAAATATTCATATCAAGGAAACTAATATCCACCAATATATGGAATATTCTTCATGTCATCCCATGTCATGTAAAAACTGGAATTCATTCAGAGTTCTTGTGATTGAACTTTTAAGACTTTTGGGATTTAATTCACAATACCAAAGTTGTGTTTAAATTTTCACTTTGTATTGTTTAGTTGAAGACGATTGAGTTGTAACAGTGACAGTATATATGGGTTGTTTTCCCATCCATTTCATTTGATGAGCTTGAATTGCAAATGTGTTCTGTTTAGTCTGGGTGTTTGATGTTTTTGTCAGATATAGAGAACTTGTAGACTTTAAGTTTTAGTTAACTACAGCATAGGGATTCGAAGTGAATCAACTGATTGAAGGCATAATCATGTGATTTGAAAATGTTGAGGTTAGTCAGGTATTTATATGATTTAATAATAGAGGTGCCTGACATACCACATTATTTGCTGTACTATTGCCATGGTTACATACCACTCTATTTTTTCACTGTAATGGGCGCTTGGGTAGTTTCCATGAGTAGTGCATGTACAGAAATTCCTGAGTAATCTTTTTACAAATGCAATGATATTGCTAGCACTTTTTAATTTTTCTTGATAAAATAATTCAAAATATTAATTTTTATGCAAAACGTTAAAGTAGTCGAGAATTAATGTTGAATATTACAAAAATATTTATTGTAAAGGTCTCTTAGACTACCTTAGGTTGGGGTGGGGTGCTCCCAGTATTATCTTTAATTATTACAGAAGACCCACCCTGGCTCGTTTTTGTTAGAAATTGAAGTAGTGATAGAGATGCAAAGCTCCGAGCCCCCAGTCAGTGATGTCGACAGTTAAATTACTGAATACACAAAAGGTGAAATTCAAATAAACAACAAATTTAATGCCATTCAATAACAGATAGTCCTTCCTCAAATGAAATTCAATATTCAAAACCCTATCACTCGTGTTTCACTCAACCAAGTGACGGCCGGTTTCATCATCTGACTTAGTGTGATAGATTTTCCTCCTATCCTGTGTTTCTACTCATCTGTAGTATTTCTTGACTGGTATCCAGTACCCCTTCAGTCCAACAACTACGTCCTTCACCCTTCCACCTCCTCCACTTCCGTTCTTTCCTTTTCTTGTCTCCCAGAGACTTGGGACCAACTATACCAGGGTATTTCCCTTCTCTGTCTCCTACAGCTCCTCCGGTCCCTAAAAGCAGCCTTGCCATAACAGATTGCGACAATCAAGCAAATGAGTCAATGGCCTGTCCGAAGCTCCTTTGTAATTCCCAGAATAACAATGTTTCCTGCCAATTTTGAATGATCTCGGAGTAGCTTATAACTTCCTTATGCAATTCCTGCAAGATGGTTTAGTGACTACTGACGTTTAGTTTCAAGACACTAGATTTAAACTTGCGATTCCAATGGTGGCCACGCCTTGCTCAAGTCCGAGTGGATGTCAATTCACCCATGGTCTACATAATTAGCAGACATTGCCCCCTCCCCGGCAGTCTGTCAATGGTAGATTTGCACTTGATGTTCCTTTGAGCCCAACACCAGCAATTCATGCCACTTACCTGTGAATTGCACGCAGCCAAATAAGGCGCCAGAAACAAGTTCCTGTGGCCATGTTATATACAACTGGCTTCCCACCCATCGTTTTGATGTCGGCTTAACACTATCATAACACATCGCTTTGACACTCATTGTTCGCAAGGCTGACTCTCACAACATTTATGAAGCGAATAATTAGCCTCAGGTTCTAGCATATACATGTTGCAATCTGGCTATTGTTCCTTACTTATAACATGACATTTATGCTCCTTTAATCACATATTCAACACACTGTCACCTATACTAATTTGGTGGCCAAATGTGAAAGATATTCCATTCAAATATCCAACTTTTGGACACATTTCATATTAAAAACGTCATTTTTTAGTTATTTACTAGCATACTAGTGTGTTAAGTGCAGGTATTCCTTTGTAAGACTGTAAGTCATTCAAAGATTTTAGGAGTGCATTAGTTTACATAATTTCTCTAGTCCACAAAATGTTTTCTCCTTGTTAAGTAAATGTGTTTTATGTTTACTGGCCCTCTCTGATAAATATCTTGGCATCCCACTCAAAGTTTCCCAGCATGTTAGATAAATAGTGTAGACATAGACTTTTAACTTTATGTACCACACATACTTGAATATAAGTTGACCCCCACCACCATTTTTAGGGCTACAAAAAGACAATTTCTTTTTATTCCCTTATAAGTTGGGGTGTATTTTGCAAGTCAACCCATCTGAAGGGGTAACATGTCAGTGAGTCAGTTGCACTTGGGAAAAATATACAGGCCAAACTGAAAAGATAGATAGGAAAGATAAAAGACAAAGTCAGTCTAAGATATACTGTATTACTGAGTGGAATATATATATATATACACACACACGTATTATGTGCATACTAATTATTATAGTCATACCAATACTTGTATGTTTGGATTGAGATACATGCATTGAAATTTGGCCATATACCTTTAAAAGAGCACACAGAAACTATACATTGTAATTAACGTAACTGATAGGAGTAACGAGATTATAGTCTTGTAATTGTAAGTTGGTAAAATACTTAATAAACTACCACTTTTGTATAAACTTGCAGACAAAAAGTTTTTAACCCCAGTAACATGTACATAGCAAATGCAGAAGTGATTCATACCATACTGTTCTTCAAAACTTCATTATTGCCAATAAAACATTACTGTAACTATTCATAGACAACACGGTGATTTATTAAAATCGATATATGATTGAACTAGATACTTCTATCCAACCAAATTGACTCTACCAAAAGCACGTATTGTGCCATTGTGCATCTGTTTTTAGAAAGGGATTTCTTAACGTAACCACCCACTTACTAGCTTCATTACAGCAATCCATTGATAGGACTGCAACTTTGTGGTTTTATTATTTACCTACGTACTTGTGGTAACAACATGCATTAGTTAAATAGTATTTGCTTCGATATCTTTTTCGTATTTTCACAGAAATGAATGATGTCAGTATACAACCTTGACCTTACAGCATTCGATCCAGCTCCACAACATAGCACTGGCTTCATATATTTCTGACCTACAGTATTAAATATTTAGACTAAATCTTCTGTCACATAATATTTAGACTTGAATTATATATTTTCTCCAATCTATTTACCCAATCATTTACAAAAACACAATCTAATGAAGTGGTATTTCATAGACACAACGTAGTCCTACAAGGTAAGATGTATCACATTTATGTTTTAGTGCTACATCTTACTACCCAAATAACGGTTGACATTGGAACAAGTAGTCAAAGTTTCAGGAATATCTCACACACTTGGCAGCCCATATCAACACTCGTCCACAAATTGATATGTAATTAATATACTGATTGTGCTGTTTTATCCTGGTGGAATCAAAATCTGACATTAGCAAATGGACGCACGTTTGAATTTGCTGAAATGCAACTAGTCAAGGTTTGCTGAAGTATGTTCAACAGAGATCTCGGAAATGCTTAATTATGCATATTTAGATGCCACTTTTTGATCTGGGATACAGAAAATCACTGAGGCGGGAGTCCTCTGTACGCATGTAATAGGTGTGCGGCAGAAATCAAAGTCTTGCCAGTCCTGCTTCAGCTACCTGCTTTGTGGGAAAATGTGTTGATCAATTAGCTGTACTGATATTTACAATGACATAATTCAGTGACTGAAAGACCTCCTGATGTACATGTTGCCATTTTATGAGTACATAAAAAAGAACATGATGCAATAGCTGGGCAACAGGTTCCAAGGCTTTGACTGGCGGCTGGGTGGTAAAATGTACTGATATTTACAGTGATTGAATTCAGAGGCAGAAAGACCCAGAGATGTACATGTGCTCATTTATAAAAGTACATCAAATAAACAACTTCAGCATTCGTTGTTGTGTTCATTTCCGAATGTAGCGGAATAAGCAGTGCACGTGACCTCAGAATAAAGACATGTTGAGACTTAGACAAAATGCCATTCATAAGTGGGTGACAAGTCGCCTAAAAATGTAAACTTCGCCTTCTTCTGTTAGGAAAGCGAAAACAACATTGCCCTGTGATTATTTAAGAGGTACATTGACTGACCATACCATATTTTTTTTAAAATGCCCCTCACCTTATCCCGGTTGTTGTAGCGAAATGTATTCATCAAGGCATCAGTAGATAGGCCTAGTTTTTTATATCAATTACATTGACAAACAAACTCTTGCCCATTCACAAGCATTATATTTTGATAGCTGATTGACCATTAACCATTTTCTGAGTAAGGAATCAACTATCAATTTCTTGCATGATATCCTTTGATGATAAAACATACAAACTTGTGTTTTAAGATCAGAATTGGTGATCTGGATATATATTAACTGCCTCTTATACACTATTTCGTCATAAAATTAGTTTGAAACTATAAGTGAACCAGTAGGCCTAACAGAAAAAATAATGGCGGACTTCGCTAAGTCTGGGATGTACCAGTTTATTAGATTGTCTGTTTTCGTAAATCATCGGGCAAATATATTCAGAAAAAAAATCAACAAATCATTGAAACCAAAGCCTAGGTAGTATTTTATTAAAGATTTAACTTTAAAATGCAAATTATGTAGGTCAGAAACGTATGGGACAGTGCTTGTTGTGGAATTCGCGAAATGCGCTTTAAGGTCTAACCTATTTTCTGACTTGACACATATTTGCGAAATATCACTTGGCAATTAAATTAAACTTATGAAAAAGGAAAATATAAATTGAATAAAAATATTTATCACATCCAACACATTGTTTATACAGCAAAACACAAATATTATTACAAAACACAGGTTGTTCAGACTTGCACAAAACTGGAAGCAATATACTTGCTAATAAACACCCATGGTAAACAATGTTGATGGACACTTCACTTTACAGTGGTTAGTATTTAATTTACAGGTCATATTTTCAAATTACTAAAATCCAGATTATTGTAGATACGAGTATTGTGTAATGAATACCATCATAAAATGGATCAACACAGTGCATACCATCGATGCATTTCTGAATGTGGCATGAAAATGTAAAAATATTTGAATTGGCAGTATTTTATGTGCTACAAAAATCATGAATTTTCATCATTACCCATTGATATATGAAACTAATTTGTATGTTACATGTATAAGACATCCCCTACTCTGCATGAATAGAGTTTTTTTGGGGGGGGACGTTGACCTATAAGTGAGTACACATTGTACAGAATGTGTATCTTTGTTTTGATGAAAATGAATATGTGATGGATTTAGAGTGGATAAATTCCTTCCATGGTGTGGACTGTTGTGTCCTGTCACTGTATTGGTACTGCCTTGAAGAAGAAGTGCTTAACTCTTTAACCCCTGACAAGCATCAGGCAGTGGTACCCTACTTCCAAGCTCTGTAGCGTCAAGGTCATTTAAGATACACTAAAGTGGGTGGTATTAAAGAGAAGTAGACAGATATAGCTTTACAATGGCACCAGGGGCCCCGAGTGCCTGAGTGGTTACGGATCACTGCCATCTCACATCTGTCTGTGTGGGTTCGAGTCTCGGATTTGGCTAATGTAGGTATGTGAGAAAGCTTGCCAGTTGCTTCTCATGGGTCAGTGGTTCTTTCTGGGGTTTTCCCCGGGTTCTTTCTCCACCATTAATACTGGCCACCATGTATATCCTATCGTGTGCTGAAAAATGGCATTAACCCCTACAACAACAACAATGGTACCAAATAATCTGGACTTTCATTACAAAATATAGAGAGAAAACGTACTTTTTTTAAACCCGATTGTTTTACACCCAAAATTTGCTCGTGGTTGGAATCCAGTTTTGTGAACTGCACACAGACAGAAGAACCTTTTGCAAAAAGTGAGATAAGATAGGGATTAGGAGTTGTTGTTGTTGTTGTTATAGGGTTTAACGCCATTTTTCAGCACAAGATAGGCTATACATGGCGGCCAGTATTAATGGTGGAGGAAGAACCCGGGAAAACCCCGGAAAGAACCACCGGCCCACGAGAAACTACCGGCAAGCTTTCTCACATATCCATATTGGCCGAGCCCGAGACTCGAACCCACACAGACAGAGGTGAGATGGCAGTGATCCGTGACGGAGAGTGCTTTAGACCACTCAGCCACCTGGGGCCCCGGGATTAGGAGTAAAAAGGGGCCAGGACACGAAAATGATGGGTCCAAAAAACCTCCAACTTTTACCATTGTGCACATGCTGAAGCTAAGTAGCCAATGAAAAACAATGTTTTTAACATAATTAGGCCACAGGCTAACCTAAAATCTCTTGCAATCTGATTTATTTCGATATCTTCAAAAGTAGCCCCCAAAATGTGTTTCCTACTTGCACTTCAGGCAAAAATGACAATAATCTCCAGGGTTTAATAATAAGAATAAGAATAATAATAATAACATAATAATAATAATAATAATAATAATAATAATAATAATAATAAAGACTTTATTTAGAGAAGGCAACTCGGTTACAGAACAGATCCACCTTGAGGCCTTCTATCTGTTATGTACAATATATACAGTACATGTATATACAACATGATGTGAAGAATCTGGCTTGACACTAAATAATTAAGTAATTTTAAAATTCAGAGTATCAAGCCTGGAACACATGCACAGGCATCTATGAAAACATAAACATGTATAAAACATAAAATATCCTGCATTGAAAAATTCAACTATGAAAATGATGCAAAATTACAGAAAAGCAGGCAGTATTTTTTGTACTAGAACTGTTCAATTTTCTAAAGATTTAATGAGTTAAATATTGAAATACAAATTTAGGAATTTATTCAGTTTTCTAGATATCAAGCTGCAAATGATTTGCTGTTGGAGCAACCAGATAGAAGGTAATTCTTTACATGACATTCCTTGAAACATGGATTAGACTGCTGAAGTCTTGTTAATCTTTCTCAGAAGAAAATCTACAGACTTACTTCAAAATCTCTACAAGACAATTCCACAGAAGTTTCCAACACAAAATGCATGTTTGGAATTAACCATGACACTATGGATCATGTTGTATCATAAATACCAACTAACCATACTTGTTTATTTTTAGTGCCAGGTCTGCCATTGTGTGTTACATGTAAATATATTTTCCCTTTAAAAATATAACAGCAATACTATGCACAAAAGATATTTTTTATGAATGCACAACCAGAAGATACTTTAAGCCTTAGTGTTACAAATATACCTGTATTAATTACAATCTGGCTGATTGTCTTTTCAACAAATCATACTTAGGCAAGAGTTTAATGATGCATTATTTATAACATGCCAACTCCAATCAAGAAGCCACGCCATATCTTTTACTCTACTGTGAGTTGACAGACAGAAGTGTCGATCTGATGGTATGTACTAAAGTCTGTTATCAGCTTTTCTGTTGGATGGTGGAAGAGGGTCCATGCTGTGTTTTTTTGGCATAACGATGGTGGAGAGTTTATACTTGGCTTTTCTGCATAACTATGGGGGAGAGTTTGTGCTTTGTTGTTCTGCATAACTGGGGGGGGGTATGCTGTGTTTTTCTGTATAATGGTGGGGGAGCAATTAAATTATTATAATGTTAACCTCTATATAAAGGACAGGTATTTGTGTTTTTGCAATTGAAAGACCTTTATGGAAATGTTTCACTATAATTTAAATTTTTACTCATTAGATGTCCTTCAAGATGTTGATCAACATTGTGAGCTGTACCAAAGAGATGAAGATGGTCCCCAGAAGAGGAAGTCATCTCTGGCCATCCAAAGGGCACTCATCAAGACACAGGAGATTGGCGATGAAAAACTCCATCTCCTGTCCATCATTCTCGACTTTATCGAAAGTAGAACACGGCAACTGGAACAAGACAGAGAAAATTTAGGTATATTTGGTAGAGGATGTTCCCATATCCTAGATGCACATATGTAAGACCCTGACCATCAGTTTTCTAAGGTCATGCACATTTTCCAGAGCAAGACTCCTATATATGTATCATCAGCCTTTGCCATTGAGTACATGATACTCAGACTGTGGAGAATCCCCAATTAATTTTTATGTTCACCTCTGCTGTTCTTATGCCTTTTTTATAGGCTCAGATGTCAGTGACTATCAGCTACACTAATTGATATTATTTTTGACACTTGCACTTAGAGGTGAAACGATACACTATTTATTAACTTGATGGTCTTTCCACCTTTAGAATACCTGTCAGTGGTAGATGGTGCCCTTTTATTTGTTTTCACTTATTGGATGTATTTCCACTATGCTAATGACAGACAGACAAAGGCTTACCATCTATTTTTATACCATTCTCAACCATAACAAGATAACAAACATACTTTCAAACAGACTACCTGTTAGTTATATAATTATTAGTGATTATAATTCCACTATTTAAGTCACTTTAGGCTGTTTCATTTGCTCAAATGCACGACTCTTCTTGGCCACCATGTCCTTTGTTTTGCACTGTATGAATGCTTGACAAAGACTTATTACAAATTTTATATCTTCATTTAAACTTGGAATACTTTACAGTGTTATCTTCAAACTGTCAGAAATATGGTAATGCAAGGAAAATCTCATCTAGAACAAGTGTGGGATTGGTGATGAATAACAACAAAATCTTTTACATTTGTACTTCCTCCAGAAGCAAAACAATTGCCATGGCCACAGGCACTTGCTTTTGTTGTTGAATAAGGAAAACTATTGAAAACACCCGCTCCCCTCCTGTAAAAAAATTCAATTTTAAATCAGGTGACAAACTTATGAAGTTTGAGATTTGCCACACACACACCCCCAATTCTGTGCTAATTTTATTAATCCTATCAGCCTATCAGTAACTTAAGTATTGTTTTGTGTAGGTTATCCAACATTAAAGAGACTCCAGTTCTACTCATGGTGTACGATTTAAATACTTTACGGCTCTGATTTCTTTACCAATACTTCCTGTACGTCACACAGGGAAATATTAAGGTCTGATGGATGGTTTTGTTTATCATTGTATTATATTTCACTGTGTGACACACCTAACGTGTAGTCCTCAAACTGGACCCAAGTAAATAAGATACAAATCAAAAGAGTAAATTCGTGTAAAAGTGGTTATTAAGTGATGAGTAAAGTACTTTGTTATAAATGGAGAACACATTTGGAATGTCTCCTTTATGCTTAACATGCAGTTGGAATAAGATAATTATCATGAAATCTGAGAGGAGGCATTATGAACCTTGTGTTAATTTGTAGAAGGTGAGTGGATGTTATCAAATCAATGTTTTTCTTTTTTCCTGACAAAAATGACATTTGTCTCAGATGAATTCTCAATTTAAAGAATGAAAAGATACATTACTAATAATTATTCATGACTGCAGAATATTAAATTACCTTGTACTGTATAGGGTAAGTATCGTTTTGTATAGATTCTCCACCTTTTTTGTAGGTTGGATAATGTTATGGCTGAAGTAGAGATACATTGCTATATTGATGAATCGTTTCATCCCAAGTTGCATTATAATTCAGAATACTTGGCCTTCTTTACTAAAACTTTGATTTTGCTTTAAATTTAAAGTCAATACCGTTAGTCCAAGGTATTATTTTATGTGTTCATAAAATATATATACAGTGGTCCCCCTCTTATATGGCCACCCCTTCTGCACCGGGAAAGTGGCCTTATAAGATGAGTGGCCTTTCCTTAGGAGGACTACATTTTTTGTGAAAAGTATATGTAATGTACGTAGTAAGAAAGCTACATACTTCAAAGCATTTAATATCTTCATTTAAAAGTAACATTAATTATTAAAAGGTTCTTCTTATAATAATAGACCTATTTCAAGTGAATATGCATTAATCGTTCTTATTCTTGGTGTAAGTGTGATATGCGAGCGGGTATTGTTGTCATGCACATTGCAAAACCATTCAACGTCATTTAAACCTTGGTACATACATCATTCTCTTTCCATTTGCTCCATTTTCCCACTGCTGCTGAATAACCTTATCGGTTATGATGTTGTTTATTCGAGTCTTTTCAGCATAAAATTGTTTTATTCATATCATTTCTTCACCTCACCTGATGTCATCAAGTAGAATAACTTACTTTCTTCTAACATAATACGTCTCCATTTACGTGATGATATGTTAATGTTTGGTAATGATTTATTTGGATGTTGCTAACTGTATGCAATTTAATTATACAGATGAAACTTTTGTAGAGTGGATGAAATGCCTTCTTCATAAAGGAAGTGATAAATGTGTTACATGATTTGTTAGTCTTTGTCTGGTACCCTGTTTTGTTCAATTTCTCTGTGTGTATGTGTGTGTGTGTTTTAATGCACAAAGCCTATGCTGACCCTGTTATGATCTTGACAATTATGTCTGGTTGTAATCATCAAAGAGAAGAACTTGACAGATTTGTGAAGCCCATAACTCTATAATAACATTGAGTCCAT
The DNA here is from genome assembly GCA_028554795.2 of Sinohyriopsis cumingii. Taxonomy (NCBI): domain Eukaryota; kingdom Metazoa; phylum Mollusca; class Bivalvia; order Unionida; family Unionidae; genus Sinohyriopsis; species Sinohyriopsis cumingii. The sequence goes on from CM068829.1 coordinate 47,393,547, forward strand.
TTCCTGTAAACATCATCTTTTATAGACAATACTATAATATTAATCTTAGTGTTACATGTACTTTATTCAACACTTCTTTCAGTAACGGAAACTTGACATTGGGAGACATGTATTGACAATAGATATAATCTGATTACTTATGTCACGATATGAATTAATTATTGGTTCTGGATACATGAAATAAAAAGTAGTGCTTGTGAGGGGAACATTTTACATTTTTGTACTAATATGCTGGCTGCTGGTCATGTTAGAAGGGCGGCTGTTCTTGAGGGGTACTTTTGAATACAAACTCGTCGGTGCCAAGGGATTCGGGCCGTAAGAAGCAGGTGGCCGCTGGTGGGGTGGGGGGGCATTCAAGAGGGGGACTACTGTATCCTGGGACCAGTGGGGTGTACCTTTATGAGGTCTTCAAGGTCACTGTCCATTGTCATGAATCAATATAGTTTTAAACAAGTATTTTGCTCGTTAGTCCTACAGTGTGCCACACTGACTCTGAAATGCATGATGGGGATGTTGGGTTAAATCTTACTGCTTGAACAAGTGGTGCCATTTAGCCATTTTTGTAGTCGGTTGATTTCACAACTTGAGGCCAAATTTTCAAGAATGTCTAACATAGTTGGCAACCCATTTTGACATTGTTGCACAGATTAGTGTCGAATTGTTTTAGTATAACTGTACTTTGATGATTGCTGAAGTACATCCATGCACAATCAAGTGGTTGGATTTTTTTAATCTGTCAGTGAAATTTGTAGTTGGTTGAAGAGCGATGATAGCAGCGGAATGCTGATGTCAAATAACTTGTAGTAAATTTGGTTTAACAAAGGAATATGTCTGATCACATTTGACCAACATAATTAGCCATTGTTACGAGTTTGTGGTCTTAAATTAAGTAACAGAAAAAAGCAAAACCAACAAGTTTATTAGAATTCACAAATAATGTATTTCTCTCATTTACCAGATGAAAATTTAAGAGGAATTTACAGTATTGTGAATTAAATCCCAAATAATCCTAAATGTTTTATCCCAAGTCCAAAAGTATAGAATTTTTCAAAATGAATTCCAATATTGAAGTCAGTCATGAATATGTTGATGTGCACTGACAGTGTTTGATTCAGTTCACAATAATTACAAAGTAGTGTTTTAGTCCAAAAGGTCAAGGAGAGCTTTCTAATTCCAATGAATAATTTAAACTTTAAACAAACAAGTCCTCTCAAATTATATATGACATAACAGTACATGATTTCAAAGACTGAACTTAAAAGTAAATGAATAATTTTGCCTACCTCATTCTTGCATACAAATTTCACTTGACCTAAGATACAATAAAATTCCCACTTTGTGGGTCACAAGTTTACTTCCAATACATTCTAAATTTGTAAATAAGGCTAAACCTTGAAGTCAAATATCTGTAAACAAATTATTTACAACTTACAAACAGGTACACACAAAACTCTATCCTCAATCATAGACAAAAGTCAAGCACACAATATCAATTAAATATACAGTGTACATAACACAATATTTATTTCATTAAAGAAAAATACTCTTTGTCTTGATTTTGAGGAAGGAAAGCAGTCTTCAACTTATGCTTTTGTCTAGAATCGCCTTAAATCATAATGGTCATAGTTGAACATTTTCATATGGGAAGGCCATCATAGATAAGTACATTGTGCTATATGTACTTGCTTATAAGGTGAGTGAAACTGCAAACTGCACAAACCCAGGTCTGATATTACATAATGCGCTGGCAGATCTGGGTCTGTGCAGTTTGTTAGGAGTAATCAGTAAAACAAACAACAAACCCAGATTTGCAGGTGCATCATGTGACTGACACAAATCAGCTTGCAGTTTGACTTGACTTGAAAGCAAATATATATGGTAATTTAGTTAAGAATTTATCAAGTTGTTCATGTTGAAGTTTTTGCATGACATGAATAATGGCTGGTAGAGATAGTTTGGAATGTAGTATCTAACTGACTTACATATATTTGTAGGCCAGAACTTTTGCATTTGTGTTGCCATCATAATGCAGTTTCATCATAGTTTGAGCTGCTTAATTTTCAGTTATCTTTCTTAGATTTTTAGTCTACCTTATTTGCATATGATATCTTCAAGAGTTGTAGTCTGCAGCATAATCTGTGTACCTTCTGTAATTTATCCTATATTTATTTGTATATGTAATTAAAATAATGATTTCCTAGTGTGCTCTTTATTACCATACAGTGGGACCCCGCTATAACACGGTAGTTGGGAGCCATAGAATCCGACCGTGTTATGAACCGAACCGTGTTATATGCAACCAAGTCAGTTAGCTGAAAAAAATGTACCCCCCACAAAAAAAATTATTGTGGGTGGGTGGGTAATAAATGCGGGCGGTAAAATACGTGCTTCGTCGGCAAATTTGCTATCTTGAATTAATGCATATTAAATGAGAATACACCTGTAGTGAAAAGAGAGAAGACATCATATAATAGTTTACTTTATTTAGAGAACCATGAATTTGTACATAAACGTGAATACTGTTCATATATAAATGTCTAATGTATAGCATCATCAGAGTATCAATGCAGTGTACTCACCTGCGAACCCCATCATATACATTGAATCCACAATACAAGTGATTCCATCGAAAATATGCATACACAGCTTTAAAATATTCATTATTTTTGTAACAGGTCATACTGGTCTGAATGCAGTGGAAAAACGTAGCACACACTCACGTAACGAATGACAAAGCACATTTACTTTGAAGTATGTTCGAAGTCGGTAAAAGTTAGTTTGCGTTTTAAGCACTTTTTCCCTACAAAAAGTAAACTTTCACAGTACAGTTAAAGTGTTCCATTCACGTTGGAAAATGCAAAAATCCATCAGATTTCCATCACTTTTATTTAAGTTTGGTACTGACTTCCTTTGAAGAAAACTTCTTTGCTGTTATTGAAAGATTGTAGTCGGCTTTCTTTGATGGAGGGTGCATGCGCTTTTGAAGTCGCCGCTAAAGAACAGCTTTGGAGAACCAAACGAAAGTCCATTTCTTATTGTGGCGGCAACATCAAATATTTGTATTGCATGATTGAGACCGGGATTTTTTCCATTTGCTGAGTACGTTTTCATGACAGTCGGTGCTTCAAAGGTAATCTGTTTCCTTTGAAATTTTAGCAAACTGTTTTATCTGGATATATTTTTAAAAGATATTGGTCGTCATTTAGACTATTCTAGTTACTGTCCCTCCATGCCTACTGAATAAACCAATTAGATTTTTTTATTTTTTATTTTCTTTATTTTTACATTTGTCGTAGCAGTGTGATGCTGCCTTCTACACATGCGTCTGCAAATTAACAATGGGTCAACGGACGATAGAGACGCAGGTGTTCTGATGACATAGATTATTACAAAAAAACGTGAGTGTTCTGAAGGATTTAATTCAGAGTGAAAAGAAGAGGAATTTTACTTACCATCCACACACAAATGCCAGTCTTTGTAAATATATTAATTACTAGCTAGCGGCCGAAAATCCGATGAAAGACAGATTACGAGAGAATGCCATGTCCAGTTGATCTCCGTTACCAGAAATGTCAACAGCAAAAAAGCGGATATTTCACAAGATACAGAACTCATGCAAGATGTCAGGATAAGCGGATTATGATATAACAATGCACTGTTTAGATAGTTTGTCAGTATAGACAAAGAAATTGTTTATGTTACAATATATAAATTTCAGTGCATTTTATATCCAGTTTGCGGCTTCCTTTCATGGGGCCTCTGAATATCTGCACTCCAAACCAATGGTTGTATTTAAAATTTTAAACAGCCAACAATGTCACCAACAAATAAAAAATCCACATGGTATGTTTTGCAGCCAATAAGGAAAAATAATCCAAGTTCGCGACATTGGCGAAGACCTACGCGATCCCAGAATAAAATTTTTATGTGGTTTTTTTTCTTCTTCTTCTTACTTTTAAGAACAAAGAAAAAGTACTTTTTCATGTACAAGAAAAATACTTTTTCATGTATGAGAAAAATACATATAAAATTTCAGGTGCCAAGCCACAATCATCGTGCATTTTTTATTCATACGCGATCTCTATCCCAAAATGATAAGCAACTTTTTACGTTTTTTTCGTATTTTTTAAGAAAATATTTTGTGCACAAGAAAAATATATGTATATGAAATTTCGGGAGCCACGCCACGACCGTGTTATATCCGAATTCGCGTTATAACGGAGCGCGTTATAGCGGGGTCACACTGTATTAATATAATACTACTAATACTTTGTACGGTATTCAGAGAGATCCCTTTAAATGATTTCTGTATAAAAAAAATTAAATCCTGAAAAATGAAAATCATTCCGATCATAACAAAAGCTATACTGTGTTTTGTTCTATGTGCTAACAGGACTGCTTAGAAAGGCTGTTATATTAACAATGTTGTGTATATGCACTAAAAGGAATTGCATTGTATATCCATTTTTGTATATACTGCTAACTTTAGTGATAGTGATTTAATTGTTTAAAAAATGCTGAAATTGACTATTAAAAAAATCAGTTAATGGCCTCCGCGATGTTAAGCTGGATGTTTAAGAAAACTGAGGTAACCTGGACTAAAGAGACAGCTAACATGAGAGTAAGAGCATGCCTTGGTTCACATTTACAGAGTAGTCAGGTAAATGTTAGTCAGTATTTTTTTTTAAGTAGCCCTGCTTTTTCACAGTGGGAAAGAATGCAGACATAAAACAGGTGCATAGATTGTCTTAACTACAGTAATACAAATGTAAATAATGGTAAATATACAACTGTTCCAGATTCGGCTTTTTGTTGATTATTTGGAGTTATATTGTTTAGATCCAACAGCAACAAGGGAACCAGAGAAAGAGGACCCCCCAGCACCTGTAACAACAGCAACATCAACAACAACAACAACACCAATAACACCAGTACCAGCCACAACGGTCACAAAGGCTGTCAAACAGGAAGAAAAAACTGAAAAGATAGTTCCTCAGAGGAGGCAAAGACGACAGAAACATCATGACAGTACGTCCAAAGATGATGAAAAGGTAAGGAACCAGGTAATGTTTCTGACAGTGATAGTGTTAGGATTGACTTAGAATGTAAAGTTAAATGATTCATTTATAACATTTAATTAAATATGGTAAAATACAATGAACACCCATACGGAACAATCCAGATAATGTCATTTAACTACGCCAATTTTAATTTACCAAGAACCTGTACTCTGCCTAGTTCTTAACATGTCATTTAAATTAAAATTAAAGATTCTTTTATCAAAATGTGTGAATATATTTCAACAATACTGCCAAGTCACTACTAAATGTTTTGTCAAAATTAGAGCAAACAAAAGAAAACTTACAGCAGGATTTGTACATGCTATGTAGGCTAAAATATCAAAGTGTTAGAGCAGGGGCAGATAAATATGTTACCTGGCAGCCCAAGACAACCAAATTTTCACTATAGGCAACCAGGAAGCTTGCATCTGACTGGACAAACAGATTCTTCTTGCCTGTAGGTTAGGAATACAATATGCATATATTGCATTCCTGAGAAACATCACGTCAAATTCTCATGACTCAAAATCCATTCATCAAAGGGGAGTGAAACCCATACAGTTATGACTGTTCCTGCTTGGGAACCCATGCTGCAAATTCACATGTATATGTGTGAATTATACACCTCTCGGAGTGTATTTTTCTGCTTGGGTGTTAATTTCACGAAACACAAGACTCTAGTAAGTCGAATACCCGTAAATCGGTAGTTTACTGTAGTGTTTTTACTTTGATGTAGTTAATAGTGGGATCCTTACTTGTAGCTCAACTGGTCATAGACCAGAAGAGCTTATGGGATGGTCTGTAATCCTTCGTCTGTTCATATGTTAGAACCAGTTTCTTATTGCAGGAGGATTGCCGTGAAAACTTTATACACATGTATATCCTATGATCCAATTCGCCATAAGTGAAAATGGTGCCACTTGGACATCCAATATATCCAGAGTGGCTATCTTGAAATTCTTATCACTACTTCTAGTGAATGGATTGTTATATGAACAATAGGTTTTCACTAACAGACTTTTTATGTTTGTTTTTTTAAATTGGTCTTAAATGAAAATGGTGCCAATCTGATGTGCCATATAGCCTGTATGACAGCCATCTTGAAAATCTTGTTTATGCTACTTCTGCTGAATGGGAAGTCATATTGACATGGGTTCTGACCAAAAGAGTTTTTATGATGTCTTGCTGGTCATAAATAAAAATGGAGCTAGAAGTGATGTCCATTCTGGCCACAACAGCACTCATCATTAACATTTTTTATCGCTACTCCTCTGAAAGAATAAGTCATGTTGACATCGGTTTTCACCAGAAGACTTATTGTGTCTTCTTGGTTCTACATGAAGATGGTGCTGCCTGCATATCACAGCAGCCATTTTTTGAAAATTTCCTAAATTTATTGTCGTTTCAATATATGATTTTTACTGAACGACTGAAGCTTAGCCAGATAAAGTGTAAATATGTAGTTAAAATGTCCTATTAATAGAGCTCTAATTTTCACAACAGTTTAACATTTTATGTAAAAATTCATGTTGAGCATAAGATTGTGCTGAAGTTAAATGACACAGTGTTTAATTCCTGCATGAGGTGATATTTTCTGCCTTAAAAAATCTTCATGATAATTGACATACAGTATGAATGAGGATCCCTACACTAAAGAAATTATTTATCTCTTTTTTGCTAATAAATACAACTGTATTTTTAGTTCTACTGGCCAAGGACTAGAAGAAATTGTGGGATGGCCTGTTGTCCCTCATCAGTCCATTAGCACAAATTTGTTTTTGCTTCTTCTTCTGAATTACTTGCAGGATTGTGATGGAACTTTATACACACATTCATCCCATGGTCTCTTTGGCCCTGAATGAAAATGGATGTTGGTTGGTAGTCAGTATGTCTAATCCAATGACCATCTTAAAAATTGTGTCCCTGCTTCTCTTCCTATATGAATGGACATAGCAGCATTTTATGAGATATGATTGGTCGTACATGAAATCTAATATCTAGCATGACAAATTTTCTGTTAAATATTTCATAGTAAGATTAAGATGCTGAAATATATCAGTGGGAGAAGAATGATATCGTCACAGTGGCCATACCAATTGTATTGCCACAGTAGTCATACCACTTGTATTGCCACAGTAGTCATACCAATTGTATTGCCACAGTAGTCATACCACTTGTATTGCCACAGTAGTCATACCACTTGTATTGCCACAGGAGTCATAATACTTGTATTGCCACAGTAGTCATACCACTTGTATTGCCACAGTAGTCATACCATTTGTATTGCCAAAGTAGTCATACCACTTGTATTGCCACAGTAGTCATACCAATTGTAATACCACAGTAGTCATACCAATTGTATTGCCACAGTAGTTATGCCAGTTGTATTGCCACAGTAGTCATAATACTTGTATTGCCACAGTAGTCATACCACTTGTATTGCCACAGTAGTCATACCACTTGTATTGCCACAGTAGTCATACCAGTTGTATTGCCACAGTAGTCATACCACTTGTATTGCCACAGTAGTCATACCAATTGTATTGCCAAAGTAGTCATACCACTTGTATTGCCACAGTAGTCATACCACTTGTATTGCCACAGTAGTCATACCAATTGTATTGCCACAGTAGTCATACCACTTGTATTGCCACAGTAGTCATACCAATTGTATTGCCAAAGTAGTCATAATACCTTTATTGCCACAGTTCACTATCACTTTTGGAACTACTTTTTTCATTTAGGAACTGTATCTGTCCTTACATATGTTATTCAAACCTGCATTTGCCTTCTTTTTTTCTGCTCTTTCTCGCACCCTGTCTCTCTCCCCCTCTCCACAACAGGATGTACAGATAGTCTAGTGTAAATGTATTCGGTCAGTGAGATATCGTAAAGAAATGCCTAAAAACGAACTCCAGAATTTTGGTCTTCAGGTATTACCTTTCTTAGTTATTTTGACTCGCATCATTTGAAAATGATGGATAAATTGGGCGTTGATTAAAGTTTATTGCAAACTGAAATTAAATAACAATTGCAAATTAGATACAGCATCTGCTGCCAAACTAGACTGTGAACTTGTCAAGGCCAAATAAAAATTAGAAATAAACAAAATAAACAACCAAAATCTTTACAACCATTAAAAAATCTTTTAAAGATGTTACTGTGAAGTCTCTCAATACAAACACTTGCCGATGTTTCTACACTACCCCATCCTTACAGTATCAATCAATCTGTGAATGAAATTGTGTTAAGAGAAGAAAAAAATCCCTTCATTTTCATGCAAATAGTCATTATTTAAATAAAATGCTGTTAGAAGCATATGTACAAGCTAAATTTGTGAAACAATGCTGTCCCAAAATTATTGCAAAATTTATTAACGTTTTTATCAATGTACTTGCTGTATTACAGAACTTAATCACATTGATGCCAACTGGAGAAAATCCATGCAAGTTGACATTTTCTGCTTTTAAAAATTATATAATAAAATCAATGTTTTTAATAGATTAATGGAAATGTTTTACGAATGCAATTCAAACATTGTATTGCCACAAAATGCTTTATTTGCTACTACTCCCACAACATGGAGAGACACTTTAAGATGTCAAGTTGCTTCTGAATGAAGATGGTGCCAATCTCTTGTTCGTTATGCCCACCATAACGACCACGTTGAAAAACTTGTTATTGCTACTCCTCCTGATGGCCATATCAACATGGATTTTCACCAAAAGATCTGTGATGCTAATTTGTCCACAATGAAAATAGTACCAATCAAATATGGCCACATTGAAAATTTTGTTATTGCTTCTATCTTGAACAGAGGTCATATTGACATGGAATTACAATGAAAGACTGCTTATAATGTCTGGTTGGTCGTAGATAAAAGCCATCTTGAAAATGCTAACACCACTTCCTTTAAAGGGTTAGTCATATCGAAACAAGTATTTTACTAAAACACTTCTCATGGTATGTAGTTGGTCCCAATTGAAAATGATCCTGACATGACCTTCCAGAATTTGGAGGGAAAAAAATGCTTATCAGATGCTTCTGCATTACAGGTTTCCATATCAACATTAAAAAAGTACAAAATTATTTCTTGCAATACATAGTTATTCCAAAATGCTGCCTTGACCCTGAAAATATGTATATGACTACTCGTCCTGAACAGATGCGCATGTGATTATGGGGTTTTCCCAAAATCCCTGTTATGACACTATATTAGCTGGTTCTGAATGAAAATGTATTTATCTTACCTCCTCCATGTCACAGAATGGTGGATCTGGACTACCTTATGTTGAAATCATGGAACTCAGAGGCTAGCAAAATGGATGTTGGTTTCATGGAACTTGGGGTGGAGGTGGTGGCACAATGCTTGGTTGGGCTCATTAATTGATAATTAATGTGTGATGCTTATATTAAATACAAACTAATCACCTTTTTCATCTTCATTTAAACAGGAGGAAAAAGACAAAGCTCCTAAGAAAAAGAAGAAAAGAAAGGCCAAAAAAGAAAAAGAAGAATCTTCCATAGACCCTCCAATTGATCCTGATGAACCTACATACTGTTTGTGTGAGCAAGTTTCTTATGGGGAAATGATTGGTTGTGACAATGATGCCTGTGCTATTGAATGGTTCCATTTTAATTGTGTAGGACTCGCCACAAAACCTAAAGGAAGGTGGTATTGCCCAAATTGTCGAGGGGAATCAAGCAAAGTGATGCGGAAAATATAGCACCAACCATGCTTATCAAACCGTTACATCATTTATGTGTAAATGCAGTTGTGCTCCCTTCCTCTGATTTAAGACCACTTTGTCTTACAGCAGTAAAACCTGTCTTGAAGGACCATCTCATCTGCCTAAAAGTTATGATTTCACAACACAGGTAGTTTAACTATTGAAGTCATAACCTAAGACACAGTGGATATGTTCTAATGTAGTACAGTTGTACTTTTTTATTCCTGCCACAAGGGTATCCCATTTTTCAAAGCAACCTTGTAAATGCAGAAAAGTTCATTTCATAAAAGGAAGACAGCTGGATTTCATTCCTTATACAATTTGTACGATATTTGCTGTGGCAGAGTTCATACATAGTATCAGATAATCACTGGAAAACTCATTTTCCGTGATTACACATCAGTGATTGCTTTGTCTTCTTGGCATGTTATTGTACAAATACTGTATGTTGAAAATAATACAATTAAACATTGTATAATGCTTTCAGTTGATAGTTCACAGTGTTATATATTTTAGTCTGTGACTGAAAGATCTACTATCTTATGATGTCATTTATGGTAACATTACATCGATCTATAAATCAAAAAAAAAATTTTTTTGAAAAGTATTTAGTAATGAGTTTGAATCAACAAGACTCTTGCATGGCTCTGTGAAATCTGACATTTGAGGGTCTGGTAAAGGTTTCATTGACTGCTGTTTCCATTAGATTGCACTTTAATCAGCTAAACTACAGAAACATTTATTGCCGTCTCAAAATCCATCTGGACATACATATATTCTTCAATCATTTATGCCTCAGATTTTATTGTAAGCTTAACTGGATATCATTAAATGTTTTTTGTATAGACAAAGATGCAGGAATTGTGTCTGTCAACCAGTGAAACTATTATCGCAATGACTTTTAATGTCACTTCATCTCCTCAATCACTTAACTCTATCAAACATTTGGAAAACATTTTTACAGAGAAGTTTTCTTTTTGTACCATGTTATTGTTTGGCAGAAATCTCTCAGAGCTATCCAAGAGGTTTTGTTTAGCAAGACCCTTGTTTTGCAGAGATCACACAGAACTGTGTTAGAAATCTGGTTCAGCAAGATGCTTGTTTTACAGAAATCACAGAGCTAATGAATTGGTGGAATGTTTAGTTTTTTTTTTAAATTGACATTTTTACATAGATAAGAGTCCAAGTAATCCACAATTATTGAAAAATTAATAGGTTGGTGTGCTTGTTAATGTGCTAATTTCATGTGAATATTTATCCCCAAGTTATGGTTTCATAGACAAGTGTAGGAAAATAGTACCTGTCACTAATTTCACTTGCAGTAATAGCTCCAGGAATATTTAAAATTCATCATATTTATGTAGGTTAAAGATCATATACTCCTTACCAAATACTCTATAAGAAAATGCCATGTTGGCAAATGAATACTTTTTAAGTATGATATAGTTATGGATATGAGTAGGTTTTCTGCATATTTTTCATTGACTTTTTGAGGGCTGCTGTGATTGTTAAGATTGTATAATAATTTTTCTCGTTTTAAGACACAAAAGTCACAACCACATCAAGAAATTTCTCTACCAGTATTCATGGTACTATGATGTACCTAGGCAAAAAGTAAATCACATCACAGCTAGTCTGTCCCAGAATTCTTAGCATTATGATACACCTAGGTAAAAAGTGAATCACATCACAGCTAGTCTGTCCCAGAATTCTTAGTATTATGATACACCTAGGTAAATAGTGAATCACATCACAGCTAATCTGTCCCAGAATTCTTAGCATTATGATGCACCTAGGTAAAAAGTGAATCACATCACAGCTAATCTGTCCCAGAATTCTTAGCATTATGATGCACGTAGGTAAAAAGTGAATCACATCACAGCTAGTCTGTCCCAGAATTCTTAGCATTATGATGCACCTAGGTAAAAAGTGAATCACATCACAGCTAGTCTGTCCCAGAATTCTTAGCATTATGATACACCTAGGTAGATAGTGAATCACATCACAGCTAATCTGTCCCAGAATTCTTAGCATTATGATGCACCTAGGTAAAAAGTGAATCACATCACAGCTAATCTGTCCCAGAATTCTTAGCATTATGATGCACCTAGGTAAAAAGTGAATCACATCACAGCTAATCTGTCCCAGAATTCTTAGCATTATGATACACCTAGGTAAAAAGTGAATCACATCACAGCTAATCTGTCCCAGAATTCTTAGCATTATGATACACCTAGGTAAAAGTAACATTATGACCAGACTCTCCCATCATTCATGACACTATGAGACTCCTAGTTAAAAAGTGACATATCAATCATATCCTAATATAATGATCATGTCATTTCAAGCTGTGCAGTAAGAATGAATTTGACAAAAGCAGACAACTTTGATATTTCCTTTAGAATTGTCTTATTAAGAATGAATTTGACAAAAGCAGACAGCTTTATTATTTCCTTTAAAACTGTCTTATTAAGAATGAATTTGACAAAAGCAAACACCTTTAATATTTCCTTCAGTAACTATCTTTTAAGGAACTGTTTGACACTAAGGTTAGTTAGAAATGATTTTATATGAACAATATGTGCATTAAATATTCTGATGTCATAAGAATGGAGTGGGGCAAAATAGTCAGTTAATATATAAACAACAATTTTCATATGCAATTAATTTTCATGAAATTTTCAAGTCTTGATGAATTTTTACAATATGCCAAAAATGACTGTTTACACTTCAGGCATATCCATTATACTTGTTCTGATGAAGGTTTGCAGCCAAAGAGCTCACTGAATTTAAATTTTTCAAATTTACTTAGTCTAAATTCAACTTTATTAATTTGCTTTATCCAATGCAGTGTATGCACCTTGTCTAAAAGTATTTCCTGTCCAGCATTACTGGTATTGTATGCGATGGGAATGTATATGCATCTTCTTAATACAAAATGCATACAATGTCATAGTGCATTGTCACATTCAAAAACTATTTACAATCACTTCCGGTTCTTTTTTATTTCTGGTTTCCCATTTTGGTAGTTTTCGTTTCCAACTACCAAAATACTTAATGAACAGTGATCAGCTGTCAAGAATTAAGATTATAAATTGTAGTACCTATAAAAATTTAATGTTTTTTACATGTGCTATAAAGGTAAATGAATGCATATAATTTGCAACATTCCTTCTGACTTAGACTTTTTATTAGCTCTTCTTTTATAACCATGCTAAATCTGAAAGCATTGTTTTCACAGAATCTCATAGTTAAGCTTTTGACCTCATTACAAGGGAGACAACTGATGATAAAGAATTTAATTCATTGGGTTGGAATATTTGGACCAAGGGAATTACATCTAACTGAAATCAAATGGGAGTAAAATCTCATTTTCAACTTCTTCTGTCAGTAGACTGTTTGGCATTATTCATAGAAAGCAGAATGGCCAACAGATGGAATGAATATCTGTTAATAAGTGTTTATATCTTGGTACGTATATAGCACTTTGTGTGGGAATAGCAACACTGTAGTGTACTGTAGTGACACTGTATGCATTTTGTATTAAAAAGATGCCTATACATTCCAAACTCATACAATACCTGTAATGCTGGACAGGAATTACTTTTAGACGAGGTGCATTCATTGCATTGGATAAAGCAAATTAATAAAGTTGAATTTAGACTAAGTAAAGTTTTTAAGGGAAAGTCAATGAAAATATCCAATTAAAACTTTACATTAAGATCAAGTTAGTCAGTTTGTATACTGTTGTTTTGGACACCTAGAATTATGAATCCATATTAAAGCAATCATTTCTGCTCAACATTTTCTTCAAATTCACTCCATCAGATATTTTAGTTATTGATAGGAATGAGTTTTAACTCACCAGGTCATAGACCAGAATAGCTTATGGGATTAACTGTTGTCCATTACTCTTCATCCAACGGTCCAGGTCCATTGTATTTTTATAGCACAACTTTGTTACTGCTACTCTAAAACTACTCGGAGGATTGCTATGAAACTTGAAACACTAACTCTTCCCAAGGATTGGTTGGTCCTACATGAAAATGGTGCTGCTCAGATACTCAATATAGCTACAATGGCAGTCATCTTGAAAATTTTGTTATCATTAGGATACAACAGCGATCTTGAAAATCTTGTTAATTCTACTAATCCCGACCAGCAAGTCAAACCGGGCTTGACTTTTTTTTAAAGTACTAACTGCATTTTGCTGTTGCAGTAATTTGAAGTAGCTAAAATGAGGCAATTTTTATGTCCACAAGCTTATTTATTGTTTTGAATATAAAATTTCACTAGCAAGAAACCTCTTGTTTATCTCCTTTTCTCAGCTTGTTGTTTACTGGTACATCAGGATTGTACTTTTCAATGTGCTAGATTGCTAACGTTAATTTCGAACCTTGTTATATCAGCATGGACTTCTCACTGGAAGACTTCTTGTGGTGTCTAGTAGGTGGTAAATAAAAGTTGTGCTGATCTTATAACCAATATGGCTGCCACAGCTGCCAGCTTGAAAACCTTATTGCTGTTCCTTATAGATGGAAAATCACATTGACATTGGGTTTTCACCAGAAGACTTCTTATGACATCTACTTGGTACTGATATGGCATTTAGAATGGCCACCATGGCAACAACCTTGTTTTTGTTACTCCTTCTGAATGAAAAGTTACATCAGCATGGGGTATTCACTAGAAGATCAGGATTCGTAGTTGGTCCTGAATTAAAATGTGCCGATCTTGTTGCTACTCTAAAATTAAAAGTCATACTAATATGGGATTTTTCACTAAAAGACTTCACATGGTGTCAAATTAGTTCTGAATGAAAATGATCCCAGTCTGGCATCCAGTATGGCAAGCATGATGTCTACTCCCTGAGAAATTGTTGATCACATCGGCATAGTTTTCACCAAAAGTCTTCTAACGATATCAAGTTGGTCCTAACTGATAATGGCGCCATTCATACATCCAATAAGCTGCGATGATGAACATAATGAAGATTTTGTCACTAATTCTCCTGATTAGATGGTCATACTGGCATATGGCTTGGACTAAAAGGTTTTCTAATGATGTCTAATTTATCCTCAGTGAAAATTAGGCCAGTCTTACATCCCATAGTGGCTAATTTAAAAATCATATCACTCACAAATATTCAAGATGATTTAGCATTTTTTTAAAAAAAACTGTCTGGTCTTTAATTCCTGAAAATTCTTTTCAGTCACTAGAGCATCGGTCCCTTCAAGAGACTCATATTCCTATTTTATTTTGGATTACACTAATAGCCGATACAAATTTTGCAAGGCTAGCAGTTCTAAGACTGTTGTGTTCAGAATGTTTTTTTTTGACAAGATGTTTTTATGTTTATTTTTACTTGAATAATGTTCTACTTTATGATTACTGCAAAAACAAAATGGGTTAACTTTAATTTTCCTTGTAGAAGAAAAGAGGATATGGTGTTTATTAGGCAGATAGCATTTTTTTCAAACTACCATATCACTATCGTCTACACCATGTATATGCTAATTACATGTATTTGTTCGACTTTGATGTTATGTGGTTGATAAATGAATGTTTGCATCTATCTAACCTTGTTTAACAACAAAAGAATCCAACTGTATTGCCAAACATAATAAAACAATCAGTGTCTCCAGATTTTACCACATGTTTGAGGGAATGTACCAATTGTCAGTCACATGGAATTAGCTACTACAAGATCATTACCAATTCTTCACTCTGCAATGTATGCTAAATTGCAGAGGGAAACATGAAGACAATGCAAAGTATATTTGTCTGAATAATATAAATAGTACATTTCATTTTGAATGATTGTGGTAACCAGTTCTGTGTAGCAACTGATGCAGGCCCTCTAAAGCATCTCAAGGATTCTGATGGCTCAAAGTGGTTGAGAAACTTTTTGGCAGAGCATGATGGGTGTCAGGTTTGTGGCTAAGGCAGCTTCTCTGTCAATGACATGGCTTCCACAGAAACCATGTTCACGATTTATCATTCATTGAGTGTTTATATTATACACAGTATAGCTTAGACAATTTGCAAGTTATGCATAGGACTATTTATAGTATCATTTCTATAGATACATTCTGCATCAGTTTTTGTAAAGGGTATTTATTGTTCTTTCCATGACCCTTTAAATAAAAATTTGAAGACTATCAGCATTTTGAATCGTAAAACCATTTAACATCGTATCGATTGAAATAATTATACACTTACCATCTGCACGCACAAACACATACACACACACATGACAAGTAAACTTTGAAACTGATTTTTCCTTGGGTATCAGGGACACTTTTCAAAATAAACAGTTGCCTCACACTGTAACATTATGAACCTCCCTTTCTTTAAAAATGTGTTAATAATAAAGCATCAGCTATACAGTACACAAACCCAGATCTTCTATCATATAATTCTCTCCAATATGCATCATCACTACAAGTTCATCTCGGTGAGTGTAATGATGGGTTGTGGCATGGACAGGGAGGACAGACAGCAGCATAAACTAGAATGACAGACAGTGAGCAGAGACAGCAGCATGGACTAGAATGACAGCAGCATGAACTAGAATGACAGACAGTGAGCAGCATGGACAGGAAGGACAGACCAACAGCAGCATGAGCTAGAATGACAGACAGTGAGCAGCATGGACAGGAAGGACAGACCGACAGCAGCATGAACTAGAATGAAAGACAGTGAGCAGCATGGACAGGAAGGATATACCGACAGCATGAACTAGAACAAACAGCAGCATGGACAGGAAGGACAGACCGACAGCAGCATGAACTAGAATGACATACATTGAGCAGCATGGACAGACCGAAAGTAGCATGAACTAGAATGAAAGACAGTAAGCATCATGGACAGGAAGGACATACTGATTGCATGAACTAGAACAAACAGCAGCATGGACAGGAAGGACATACTGACAGCATGAACTAGAACAAACAGCAGCATGAATAGGAAGGACAGACAGTTCTACTGATTGCCATATGCACCATAGGATTGACAAAGTAAATCTTTCTTTTGTACTGTCTGCTTCATGGAACTGGAAATTCTAAATTGGTAAAACTTAAAGGAAACTGTATTGTTGAATAATTTTTTAATATTCTACAATGGCCAAAGGAACTTTGAATGAATTGCTATCAATAAAGACCCCCCAAGTGGCCATTCGATGGACAGAAATCTTCTCACATGAAAGCCTCTCATGTTTGTACAAATTATGCACTCATTGGATTAAAGATACCAGGTCTTGCTGAGTAGCACTTACAGCAATCAAAATAGCATTTTATAATTTATATTTTAGAGCTGAATGGATGGCCTCTTGTGCCTTGTCCATTCAGCCATTGGAACAACGTGTACTAAAAGACTACGAATGAAATTTTACAAAGATGTTCATCCAGGATTAAGATGGTAATAAATGAAAATGGTCCTGCATGAACAGCCAACATGGCTGCTACATTGGCCATATTGAAAACCTTGTTATCACTGCTCTTCCTGAATGGAGGGTTATATCAACATGGGGTTTACACCAAAAAGATTTCTTATACATTTAGTTGCTCCTAAACCAAAACGGTGCCAATCTGATGTCCAAATCTTGTTATCACTACTCGTTTTGAATGATAATACTGCCATGGGGATTTCACCAGATGACTTTATATACTATCTAGTTGGTCCTAAATGCAAAGGTGCTGCTTGCACATCTAATTTCGCCATCACAGTCACCACTGCTCCGAAATGAATGGTCATATCAACATGGTGATTTTACTGAAAGACTTCATATGATGTCTAGTTGGTCATAGACAAAAATGATGCCAATTTGACATCCAGTGTGGCCACTACAATATGGATATTCTTTCCAATGAACTTTCACTTCTTGAAGTTAACCCTTGCCCACTTTACGTGTTCTTAAATCAAAAATCCTTTTGATATCATATGTGTTGTCTTCATTTTTGGTCACTCTAACTTGGACAAGTACAACGTTCTATTAATACTTTCCTGTTTATATCTTCCATTTTATAGTTTTGTTTTACCAATACAACCCAAATCTCCTGTGTTTAAAGTTTTTCTTTCCTCAATGATGCCTCAGACATTCAAAACAATTGCATTACTTACACAAAATATACCTAAATGCATTCTTGTACACCATCCTACAAGAGGGTTAATTATAGTGGATGTATATTGTTTCTGTTTCATTTAGCAATCATTTGAGTAGTACATTTTTCAAGAGATCTATGTGGCTATGTAAAGGGTTGTATATGTCTGTCTTTCACAAATTACTTAACTTTAACTTTAAAGCATAAGTATGTTTGTAGGTATAGTGTGTATGAGCACTACTATCCTTTGCATTTTTAGAGATAAAAAATTCTTTCCTTAATGAGTACAAACTTTCCTTCTATGAATTATAACTTCTTTTCTCTCCATCTTGTTTAATGTCTATATAAGACTTTGTTACTGAATTGTAACTGTTTTCAATCTTTAATAGAAACGTTTACATTGTGTCTGTCGGTCTTCAGTATGACTCAACAAAAAATTCTATCCAAAGCAGCATCACTATCCTAAAAAATGGGAAACAATTGAAAAATGAAAATTTAAAATTTAATATAAAAATTGAAAATAAACATTTAAAAATTATAATTGAGAGAATGAAATCTGAAAAAGTGACATGAAAATTAAAATTTAAAATAATAATTGAAAATGCAATTTGAAGAATAATTATATGAAAATGAAAAAAAAGTTGAAAAATGAAATTGTCAAAAATGTAAAATTGAAAAGCAAATGTCTGAAAATGAGAATTTAAAATAACAATTTAGCAAAAATATAGGTCACCTTGTAATAAAAGACATTAAAACTGAATATCTAGATTTAAAAGTAATTAAAAAAGAAAGAAAATAAAACTGAACATGAAAATTGAAAAATAAAACTAGGAATACAAATTTTTCAATAAAAATAAAAATTTAAAATGTGAAAATTTTAAAACCAAATTCAAAAATCATAAGTGTGCATGAAAGCTTAAAAATGAAAAGAAATAATCAAAATCATAAATTGAAAAACCAAATTTTAGATTTTGACTTTTTATGTTCATTTTCAACTTTTCATTCAAACCACTTTCCTGGTCAAATTATTCAACGAATAAATTAAAGAAAAATAATTGTCGTTTTGAAATTTAGAGCCATTGTGAATGAATGTGCAATGATTTTGTTTCTATGTTGATCCAACTCAATTCTGCATTTATAATTATGAAGGACTGGATTATTGGATCAATTCAGTGCAGTAAGGAGAATGGATTTCAGCTGGAAATGTGCTCGAAATTCCAGTACAGTTTCGGTGTTATCAGGTTTTGCAGGACATGTTGGTCAGGTATGAAAAACAACTAAGAAAGTACATTTTGAGGAAATTCAAGATGCATAAATGTAAGTATATTTGTTACCATTCTTATTACAAGCTAAAGTAAACATGTTTATGCCCTGTCACTTGCATCTCGCTATTGGAGGGACCCCAGCGATGACTTGTATCATAGTGTTTGTCTTCTATCATTAGCCTAACATTGCATCAAAATAGTTACACCGGGAAAATTGCAAAGCAGCTGTTGTGTGACAGTCCATTTTAGCCAGCAGAAATAATACCTTTTTCTTCGTCTTGGATTGTTAACTCTGAGGCTCTTGGTTTCCTACCACGACCTTCAGTTCCATTTTTTTCTTGAATCTAGTATTTTGACAGACTTGTAAAATGGTATGCCTCTGATATGCAGTATCTCATTTCTGTCTCGTCCACATCGTTAACTTTGTCAATTATGCTTTCAAACAGACTGCTTTAGTTCATACACAAACAAATCTAATAACCTAAAACCTAAAACGTCCAGTAAATGAGTGCACATGGTTTGTTTACAAAGTAGTTCCTAATACACTATTCTATTTTAGGCACACGTGTTTGTACATGCGTATGCAATATCAGTGTGTTCAGTATCATGAAATACGGCTTTATTCTGACAATGTAAGGTCAACAGAGAAAAATAGGAGTATATAATAATCAAATAAACTGAGATCTTGGACAAAATATTGTATTCTCTAGAAAAAAAAATCGCCATGAAACTATTTTCGTAAACGATTCTCCACTGAATTGTAAAAGATGTATCTTGTATACCAGGAAGTAGCTCGACAGCGAGGGCATGGTTCAGGAAATATGTTAAAATCAGCTTTTTCGTACGGAAGCACCCATCATGAAACATATATTCAATAGGGGATGCCATCAACGATCATGACAATGCAAGAATCCCTGGGTATAATTTCATCCTGTGTCGTCTTTTACCACCTCATTTCCTATTGAATTTGAAATCTGAATTATAGTAATGAACTTAATCCCAATAGTTTATTAAGATTATTATTATGTTGTAGTTGTATTTATCTCTGCATCTACTCTCATATTAAAGTAAAATATGAAAAACAATAAAATACTGGCATTTCTTGCAGAACTGCACACTTAATAGAATTACAAACATTATCATTATCATGCATTTTTCTTACAAGCAAAATTAAAATTCAGAGATTTTAGAATATAAATATATAACTATAAAACACATGGGAAATCAGTAACTGTTTTTTTTTATTCTACTCAATACATGCTATGAGAACATGACTTAATTGAAGGTGACGGTTATTAATCCCAAACTTCCTGTATGCCTAATCAAGCTTGGGTCAATTAGGCTGAACATTGATCAGTTCACTAAGAACCTGATGAATGAAAAGGTCGTTTGATATGTTATTTAACATTAATACCTAGATCAAGAGACAATAAACAAAAGTACACTAAAACTCAAATATATTCAAATGTCATAGTCACCTTTATATGAATACAGCTTGATTGGTCTGATACAAAAGACTATATGATTTTGAATCCTGAATCCATCCATTCATTTCTATATAGCTTTCAACAATTCATACACTCTTGAGGACACCTTCTACATTCTGATACTCCTTCTTGACAAGTACAGTCTGTTGTGTTATCGTCGGCACTGGAACGTACAGCAAGAAAGTCTACCGGAAGAAAAGCCCCTCGCAAGCAATTATGAGACACCACTGAAGATCTATATTTGAAGTGAATCATCATCATCATCAATGCACATTTAGGAAAGGTAATTTCATCTATCGCACTTTACAAAACAAATCGCACATTTAAATTTTTGCACAGCACAAACTAGTGCTCTAAATGTTCACTCAAAGCTCTTCTAAGAGCTATCATACCATTTGAACTACAAAAATGGCAGAGGCGAGTCGCTTCAGAGGCGATGCCTTTTTGTCCCAATACTTCCAAACTGAGGAGGAAAACATTGAAAAGGGACGACTTCTTAAGGCCTCAGGCTCCAAAATGAATGAATCCAAAACAGAAATTCTTTTAATTGGTAAATGGAAAGAAAACCCTGCTGGCCTTCCTAACCAACAGATAAGACACCAAGTTAAAGCCCTTGGCATTATATTAGTAAAAGATAACAAAATACTTAACTTTTAACAGTTAAAGAAAAAACTAGAACATCACATAGAAATTTGGAACGATAAAAATTTATGTTTTACACAAAAAATTCAAATTGCTAAAACATATTTATATAACTCCATTTGGTATGAATTTAACATAACAGACTTTGATCAATTGTACCTTGATGGATTAGATTTAGTCATAATAAAATTCTTTTGGAAAAAAAAGTTCAAAATTAGTTAAACATACTTTAAAACAAAAAAAAAAATTAGGCGGACAAGGTGTCCCTGACCTCTCACAAACAATACACCAATATTATGTACAGATTAAGTAGCCTTACAACAAACCCAACCTATTTTTGGCAAGGGCTATATATTTATTGGTCTGGCAGACTGCCAAATCACAAAAGTGATATATCTAGGAATGTCAATCTCCAAATATCCCGTAGAACCCCAAAATGCGCATACAAAACCTCAATAACTATAAGAAAATTTAAAGCAAATGCTAATATAAAAGTGAAATTGAGAAACAAATACTGATCGATACAAGTCCGGTACCAAGTAATGTTGAAACCAAGATGAAGGAAGTAGACTGGGGTACCATTTGGAAAAACTGCAAAGAGATCAAAGACCCTAGCAAACAACCTACATAATGTTTGGTGGACAGGAGAAGTAGCCCACCAAAGAAATTTAATACCTCTCCTACCAAAATGTTTCCTATGTCAATCCACAGTGGATAGCAAAAACCATATGATATTAGAATGCAATTCTTTCACCAACCCACGACAATCTTTAAAAAATAAAATAATTAGGAAATACGGAAATTTTGACCCTAATAACTTATTCCATACAAATGGGATTCATGATAAACAATTATATACTGATATAATTAATTTCATTTGTGCAATAATGGAAGAAAGAAGAACAAACAAATGGGCTTCTGAACCATATTAAATACATACAATTTCATATTTTGCTCTGGAAAGCCCGGAAAGGCTAGTTCATAAACACCAGAGTAGACTGGATAGCCGAATGGCTAATTAAAAAACCCAGATCACTACACGTATTTATATGACTGTCTGATGATAGTCGAAAGGTAGGATATTTTCCATCACGTCCATGTGATGGGAAATTTCAATCCTACTTCAGCTATCAAGCTAATACCTGTCCCAGATACCATAATCAACGAGTCGGTTTCCAAGATTACCAAAAGAAAATGAATTCCCCTAAAACATACCCTGAATTTTTGGACAAGGTACGCAACAAAAACATCGATACCACATACATGAACATAATAAGGTACCTCAAACAAATTAACAAACATGGCAACATATAAATCCAACCACAAGTAATTATAATAACAATTAATAGAAGAGCTAAAGCAGTAAGGTAAGACTGCTAGCTGAAGCGCACGCAATTGGTTGTTGTTGTGTGTGTTTTTTTAAATATAATATATTTTTATTTTTTCCCCCTCATGTAGGCATGCAGCTAACACAATACTAACCATCATGGTCTGAGAAAAACAACACATATATTCTCATAACTATGTATACATATTATAAAGGTGGCAAACCCGCGCCATCAGGCCCAGATACACACGACAACAAGAGTGGTAAGATACAAATAAACACAAAATATACTTAGGCCCCGACCATCTTAAGACTATAAGGTGACCTAAGCCAAGTCAAGAGGACACACACACACACACACACACACACACACACACCACTGCGGTACTAAATAAACAACAACAACAACACAGTCCCCAATTATTAACACGACATGTAAATCCAACACTTATATTCAGACCAAACATGCTAATTTATACAACAAAAAGGGGAACAATATACGTTCTAAATTCAATATAGTTATTAAACAAAGAACCGTGGCGATAAAAGACCAGTCGCAAAATCAAGATCTAAGGCAATGGAAATCGAGTCGAAACAGAACAGCAAACTCTAGCAAAACAGCAAAACACTACAACAGCACGAAGAAGAAAGAAAGAGGGTATTACAGAATGAAGACGGAGTAAAGAAGAAAACGGACATCGACTTTCAAATTGCCAATTTATATGAGGTTCTTCCTTTGGCTATTGAAGACCTCTTTCGATACAAGCTCTATACCCACAACCCTAACTCGATCCTTTGTATACCACCAACAAAATGAAAATTGAAAGTAAACGCAGCGTGACCCAAACATGTATAGGGTGCCTGACACCCAGCTGATTGTCAACATTTCGGAAAATCAAAAGTACACCATGTACACCAAATTCCAACTTTAATTAAAAATAGTAATGAAATTACACAACTCAAAGGATTAGGAAAATTACACGAGTGACTTACACAATTGGAATAGATTTCTGTCCACTAGTACAACTGGACTTGAGTCCCGCGGGCCCCTTGTCTCCTTTACTCGGCCGGACATGTTCATGAATTAAAAAGTGAGACATTCGCACATAAAAGCGGGATTTTAGTGGCTCCAAACCTACAGTCCCGATCAATTGAAAATCTCGACCATAGAGATTTAACCAGTCGCGAAAGCACTAGTTGCGTAGGCGACTTAAATCCTTTAATTGATTGATTGATTGATCAAGCTAATAGAGCCAGCTGGTTACCATATAATGGCCTTACACCCAGACAATATACAATCAGACACATAAACACAATTCTTTCCAATAAACAGGGCGCTCTGCATTCTGTAGACAAATTAATGACATATTAAAAATGTGCAGTTTGATGTGCAGATATGTCACTCTCAATAGGATCAAAATTTTGATCCAAACGAGGCTTGCCAGTTTAAAGTTGATTAACTATGTCAAGAAAACAAGTTGGATGTCGAATTGCACATTATAGAGGGCATTAACAAAGCTGCACTCCACTTCCAGAATAAGAACACTTTCACTGGAAGAAGACTTAGCAGACAAAGGCAAAGTACCTGATAACAATAAGGACAGGATTGGCACAATCACCAATTATTGATTTAGAACCTTTCAAATGAATGGTTCAAAATTCTACCAAACAGAATCAGACTACGGCTTGGTTGACTCCCAAAAATGTATTTACGTTCAACACAAAGCCATGACCTAACCCTCTAAAAGAATTTGAATATCTCTCTTTACTACATTGCATATTTTTTTAACCTGATGCAATCAGAAATGATGTGCTCTTTCATTTGACAATAAATGCATGCAGGAAGATATAAGGATTTCTAATCAGTCTTATCAGATGTTTCATTCCTAAAAGTTGAGATTTGAAAGAACTCGTGTGAGATTGAGTTTCTTTCTTTACCAAATACATGGTGACTTACTATACACATGAAACTTTGTGAGTCAAGGAAGGAATAAGCATCAACTGTATGCGCAGCATTTTCCACTTTATCCTCTTCAAGATAGGTCTTATGCATGCAATTTTTTAACCTTTCAATTATTATTATTTAAGGTCATTAGTCTTATCGACCATCGTGTCCAAGCAGCACCTATCAAATATTTGTTCTTTTCCTGGCAAATTCAACATGGGTTTGGCCATTTTTTTTCCTAGAATTTCTAAACGTTTATATATATTTATGCTCAGGTAGTAAGTAACCCAGCGGTCTCGTTAGGATTTTAAAACTACGAGTCCAGGACTTTCGTTTTGGTAAAAACAGGAGTCCCACCATCAAAAGTTGCAGTCCCTTCTTTCCTACAGAATCGACACAGATGTGAGGGCATCTATTTTTAGATGGAGAGGTTTTCTTACTGTAATAACTCACTTTAATATAGCTTCATTACAACAGTCCATTGACAGGACTGCAAATTTATGGTTTATTTATTTGTCTACATCCTTGTAATTTCAGGCAATGGTCAAATAGTATCTGATTTGCTGTTTTTTTCTCTGTATTTTCGCAAATACGTGTCAAGTCGGAAAACAGCTTAGACCTTAAAGTGCATCTCGCGAATTCCACAACATTGCATTGTCCCATACATTTTTGACCTACATAATTTGCATTTTAAAGTTCAATCCTTAATTAAAAAAAGTACATTGGGTTTGTTTTCAATGATTGTATATTTTTCTGAAAATATTTGCCCGATGATTTACGAAAACAATCAAATAAACTGGTACATCCCAGACTTAGCAATGTCTGCCATTTTTTTCCCCGTTAGGCCTACTGGTTCATTTACAGTTTCAAACTAATTTTATGATGAAATAGTGTACAAGAGGCAGTTAATATATATCCAGATCACCTATTCTGATCTTAAAACACATGTTTGTATGTTTTATCATCAAAGGATATCATGCAGGAAATTGATAGCTGCTACCTTACTCGGAAAAGGGTTAATGGTCAATCACCTATCAAAACATATGCTTGTGAATGGGCAAGAGTTTGTTTGTCAACGTAACTGATATGAAAACTAGGCCTAGCTACTGATGTATTGATGAATACATTTCGCTACAACACTACAACTAACTGGGTTAAGGCGAGGAGCATTTTAAAAAAAAGTATGGTCAGTCAATGTACCTCTTAAATAACTCTTGTTCGTCCATCAGAGTGATACTGAGTTTTGTCAATCCAAGTAAGGACTTATTCCAAACACCAAGCTAGGCATCACACACTTTCTTACACTTAGCTACTGTTCTATCCGAACTATCAATTCTAGCAGCTTTAGCACTCTTCTGGATCTTGTTACAATTTTCGCAAGTTTGCCGTTTAACCTCAAAATACTTATCCAAATTTACGAATGGCATTTTGTCTAAGTCTCAACATGTCTTGATTCTCGTGCACTACTTATCCCGATACATTCGGAAATGAACACAATAACGAAAGCTAAAGTTGTTTATTTGATGTACTTTTATAAATGACCACAAGTACATCTCTGGGTCTTTATGACTCTGAATTCAATCACTGTAAATATCGGTATATTTTCCCACCCGGCCGCCAGTCAAAGCCTTTGAATTTGCCGATCAGCTATTGCATCATGTTCTTTTTTATGTACTCTTATAACAGCAACATGTACATCAATGGGTCTTTCAGTCACTGAATTCTGTCATTGTAAATATCAGCACCGCTAATTGATCAACACATTTTCCCACAAAGCAGGTGGCTGAAGCAGGACTGGCAAGACTTTCAATTTTGCCGTACACCTATTACATGCGTACAGAGGACTCCCGCCTCAGTGATTTTCTGCGTCCCAGATCAAAAATTGGTGTCCAAATACGCATAATTAAGCATTTCCGAGATCTCTGTAACCTATTACCCTTCAAGATTATTTCTTAACCACATCATTAAATAGCACTCTGTTGTAGTGAAGTGTAGACTTTACAAGATTTGCTAACAAGTACACTTTGTAATTATAAGATCATTTCCAGTTTTCTGTATTATCTCAAACTTAAGAAAGTATTTATTGACTTCTTTCTCTATAAAATGGACAACTAAAATAATATTTCAGTCAACATCAAAACCTGAACCTATGTGTAAAATGTGGGGGATGACAGTGCTCCATCTGACAGTTCTAATTTATATAATTTAAATTACATTTCCGTTTCTTCTCTCTAAACTTGTATTTCCCTCTCTGATTCCTCTCTCAGGATTCACATTTCTTTCTCTTCCTTTGATAAAGATACTTTCACTTCAGAAAGATCATGACGTCACTTCAACCAACATATCCTGTTTCATAGAATCTAACCCATCTTGTGTAGGATCTGAAACAAAGAAATTGATATTAGATGACATTGTGAATGCTTCCTGGTTTTGCTAAATATTTATCAAATGTGTAAAATTAAATGATTTACCAGGGACAATACAAATTCACAAAGTCCATTAATTTTTTTTTTATGGCAATATATAATGTATCGGAACTATTTTGTAACAAAAACCAAAATCATCTCTAAACTAAGACACCAATATAATTAAGTTACAACTTTTGGTTTTAAAATACGTAACAGAAAGAAGTGATGACTATGTTCATTCTGGTCCAGCTAAGTATCACAAGTAGTCTTCTAATGAACCCCCATCATGGTATGACCATTTACCTAGAAGGAGTAATAATAAGATTTTCAAGATAGCCACAAGTGGTTATACTGGATACCAGATTGGCATCAATTTCAATTAAGACCAACTAGGCAATATAGGAAGCCTTTTGTGTAATAATTAAAGAGAAGGATATATTTGTGAATTAGGTGTACCCGGCTTGTATTGTTCTTGAAACTGATGTGAGGCATGTCCATCTCCCATAGTCACTGCACAGTATGTAGCCAATGAAATATCAATAGTCTGCTAGGAAGTAGAGCAAACCACCCATAGCAGTATAGAGACATGGGTTCAAGGCAGGTAGAATATCTTAACAACAGCTTGGATGACAACTATTCTTAACTGCATCAAGCGATTTAGTAGACAATGTTTTTCAACTGCGTTTGCACTGTAAGCACCACATAGCCTTGGATGCGAAACATGCATGTATATAATAAGGGTTGGGGTGCATATACATTTTATTCTATGGACTTCAGTAAACTTGTCAGGACAAGGTCAAGTGTGTGATAGGATTATGTTGTGCGACATTAAATTTGAACATAAAATCTGTCCCCTCCCTCCCCCCAGCTTAGTATAGTTGCCATTTGTTTGGCGTTTCAGCAGACTTGTGCGTCTGAAGAGTTACTCTATCGAGACGATATAATCGTCTGGTTTGTTTTGGCGTACAAGATGGTATGAAATTCAGCTTGGCCTCGTTAATTGCAATATTTATCAGATTATTTTTTATTTTCCTAATTTCTTTCCTAAGTTTAATCTCCATCCACCTAAAACAGATCCTCGGTTGTTAACTGTTTGTTACTTTGCTTCTTAATTTCAGTAAGTAATAATTTCACTTTAATGAAATTATCTATTTTTCTTTTTCTTCTCAGTCGTTCTACTTTTAGAACTTTGTCTTACTTTCTCTCTCTCCAATAACTAAATTACATAACCGAATACCCTTTTCTTAGAAACCCAGGTTAGAATAAATGAAATACCTGGGGACTATTTGTAAGCTTCACTCCGTCCATCCGTCCACTAACTTCGTAGGGAAAGAAAACGTTCTGGTAAAAATCGGAGTCCGATGTAGACTCTGGTTATGCGTTGAGGCGACTAGCCTGTCGCGCATTTCCGACGATTCCCGTTTCGACTAGGGAAGACATATTGACAGATCAATACATATGTGGGCTAGGTATTCGGGAAATTAGAAAGCATGTTCGGTTTGGACATCCTAAAACTTTAGATGATGCAGTGGTCATTCCCAGTTAGTATATGAGGCATTTGGAGGACGTGGCCAAATGTACAGAAACTCTGTAAATAAGGAGATCTCCGTCAGAGCTCTTAGGTCCAAACATGACCTGCCCCAAAGCAATACCGAGCAAGGTAGTAAGAAAGAAATCAAAGACAGCGCTGACATGCGTTCGAATATTGATAACATTACAAGAGCAGTTAAAGCTCTCCAATAATCTGTAGTCACTGTAGCGAAAATGTCGACATAAAATACAAGACAGATAAATATGGTAATTGGGAATATGTAAAAGAAGGATAGGAGTACTAACTATAGAGCAAATCATCAGAATGCCAGAGCAAATCAGACAGAGTGTTATACTTGTCATGGATTGGGTCACATGAGTAGGGACTGCCCCTCGAAAAAGAACCCGAACAGATCCAATAGTATGTTAGATAATAAGGAGAAGCCGGAACAATCGGCTAAAAATGGCGTAGAGTTAAAACAGAACGGGCTGATCTTGAGGCCGAAAGTTCGGCCCACTGTTACGAATGCAATAAGAAGAGTAATAAAGACTGAAAGATCAACTTCAAGATTAACTGCTATTGCTGAAACCTGTTGGTCTGTTTCTGTCGACGTGTGTCAAACGTCTGTGAAATTTTTAGTAGATACGGTGTTACGTTTGCTAAGCCCAGGTATTAAGACATGTATAAATTCCGCGGCCATGCGATTGATGTCGCGAGCTAGAGTTAATCTCTTATACAAGGCTACCGTGACCGTGACCCATCAGAAGCGGAATCTTGAATGGACACAGGCGACAGATCGTGCCAACTGGACAAAAACTTGCCGTATCACAGCTGCATGTTAAAGGTTTATTCAGAGATCAAAGGAAACGGGGCGTGTTCTCATCCATCCCCACGTGGACAGACAGCGAGAAGGACATTGTCTGCTAAGTTTGATTGGATCGGTTCACAGCGATATCCAATAGGAATTGAGAAAGAGGATGTTATTACAATTTAGATCCAAATTATAGCTTCCTCAATCGCAAGCAAAAGGTCAGTAGTTCTCATGGGAAGATTGCTGAGCAAATAGGATTACTCCGGGAAAAACACTCGTAATTTGATACTCCTTCTTGAGAAGTAAACTCTGTTCTCTCATCGGCAAAGGCACATTCAAAGCAAACCAGATTCTGAAATAGAAACCAAGATGCCAGAACAAGAAATGCAGTAGAAAAATCACGACAAAAATGAACTAAACTAAATTACAAAATAAATAAATACAGAAACGATAGATTGACCAACAAGGTGAACGTGAAGCACGCGAAACATGAGAAAACATGGCGGCAGCTAGAAAGGAACTTAAAAAACTAGAAGAATTCTTCAAGATTAGGAGAATTGAAACATATGAAGGGAGTGTTCTTGAGTGTGCAAACAAAGAATGAGCAAAAGAGCTGTACGTGTCACATATACCGAGGGATAAAATACCGGGATCATCAACGGTAATGATTGCAATAAAAGTACTACATCCGGACTAAATAAAAAGATTTTACTCATTTAACCCTAATGGATATAAAGCATACATCATCAGACACAGGGAGACATACAATGCTACCTTATGGAGAGATCATCGTAGGGAAAGAAAACGTCCTGGTAAAAGAACCAACACCTATTTTAAGGAAAGTTAAGAAACAAACAGGAGAGCTACATCTGTCAGACCTTCCCCTGGAAGTTCCATTAGAGGCGGTGGTGGAATAGTTTGAAAAGAAATTCAACATAAAAATAATATCATCCAGACTGGCGACGATCCCTTTAACAACAATCACAATGGGATACGAATACTCAAAATGGAAAAAAGCAAACTGAAAGAAATGAACAGAGCATTCTACCAAAAAATCCACGGCGAACTAACGCCTATCATAAATGCTTTATATAAAAATATTTTTAAGCAAATAACGTATGCAAAATCAATGAGGGAAGGGATTATTACAATTATTTATAAAGGAAAAGGGGATAGGGATGACATGAAGAATTCGAGACCGATATCACTTTTGAATACGGATTATAAAATGTTAAGTAGGATTCTAACACATAGGGTAAAGGGGGATTTAAGTAAAATAATTAATGTCAATCAAACTTGTGGGGGAAAGGGAGGGAAATTCAAAGTGATATTTTAAATATAAAAACTATAATAGACTATATTAACGAAACTGGTACGAAGGGTGCTATGGTACTCTTCGACCAAGAAAAAGAAATCGACCGATTAGAACATAACTATATACAAAGAGTACTAGAGAAGTTTGGCTTCGGAGTAAATTTCCGAAAGTGGACCGAAATCCTGTACACAGGAATAACCTCGTGTGTACAGGTAAATGGAAAATGTACGAAAGAGTTTGACATACAACGATCTGTGAGGCAAGGCTGCCCACTATCAATCTTTAAACGTAATAGCAATTGAAATTTTTAAGCCATACAATAAGAAACAACCCAGAAATACTAAGTATACAAAATTCAAAGCATAATCTTTAAATATTTGCACAACGCCTGGCTTACAGGCGAGGAAGCTGTTAGACGTCGTATGATTAGATAATTACAGAAATTCTCTTTATGTAAAGTAGCAAACTTCACAAATTTCCATACGATGGCCCAATATAACAAAACAAAGTAGTCTTAAAAATAATAGACTACATTACTACAACTATGCTTGCGTGTGGTCAAATTATACGAATAATCAAATAAAATATGTATAAACTCCATGAAAACAAGCCTAGGGGAGAGAGATAGGGGGAGGGCTTCGGTAAACATCCCAAGTAGGGGATGTGCCGAAAGCGGGCCAAGACCCTAATCTCATCTCACGACCCGGGCAAATCAGAGTCAAGATAGGATCATTTTCAAATAGCTTTATACTGCAATAAGTTTTAGCCCTTATGGATTTTCCGTATGCGTCTTTCGTCTTTTTTTAGTGCTGATAGGATTGAAAAAAGGGGGGGGGGAATAAAGAAATTTTCAAATAAAATAAAGTAAACTTTGTGTCTCGGAAGTTAGTGGATACCCGAAAAAAGAATAACTATTATACAAAATGTCAGTTTAGGAAATTGAAAGGAATTCTCCCCCCCCCCCCCCCCCGCTCTCTTCCCCTCCCAACTTATTACGAACAGAATCTGTATATAGGGACCTGCATGCTGGATAAGTAAGAGACATAGACGTCGCAGGGCTATATCACAAGGCGCCACGCGAAGTGACCAGGCCTGCGAAAGAGCCTCAGAAAATCCAGCATCCAGGAAATGGACAAACATAACATACAAATGGGGAATAGCAAAAGTATTACCGGGTATCTACTGAGTGTTTAAAAGGGAAATAGAGCACTTGTAAATATATCAAATAACAAACGAGAATCTAAATACAATTGCCATGTAATATATACCTAATGTTTAATTTTGGTAAAAAAAATATACCATTTTAGGTATTAAATACAGGGCTATGTTAAAAATAAGAGAAGCATGTATAATGAAATAAAGATCTTACGGATCCTTATTGAGCATATCCCTGTAGCTTTAAAATTTAATATGAGTGAAAAAGAGAATCGTCACACCGTGAGTGCATACACAGAAACAACAGGTTTTGATTTTAATCTATATAAGACATCGATTCTCTTTAGAACTCATTGATTTAAAAACCCATGACTCAAAATTATAAGTATAAATAAACAATTCAAACAAAACTTCCGCTTCTTAACATATTTACCCCAGGAGGTTTTTGTCGTTTTCGTCTGAAATTCGAGTAGGAAACACATTTTGAAAGCTATTTCTGAATACATCCTAAAACACCAACTTCCAGGTGATCTTCCAATAACATACTGCCTAGCTGTGTTAGAAACATCGTTTTGCATTGGCTATTTGGCTCGCGCATGAGCAGAAGGGTAAAAGTTGGATTTTTTAAATATATTTTTATTTTACATTTTTGTTGCTTAAAGGACCCATTATTTTCGTATTGAGACCACTCTTTATTCCAAATGCCCATCTTATCCTACTTTTTGCAGAGGTTCATCTGTCTGTTTGCAGTTCATACCGGACTGCCTTAGATCTGTGACCAAAAAGTCTAAAATCCGGACACAAAATCGGATTCCGACCAGGGGCGAATTTTGGGTAGAAAAAATCGGGTCCAAAAATGAGGTATTTCTCTCTGTATTTTGTAGTGCAACTAGAAATTCCAATTGGTTTTGGTATCATTGTGGAGCTACATTTATTTACCTTTCTATAATACCAAACACTTTAGTGTATCATACATGACCTTGACGCTACAGAGCTCGGCAGTAGGCTACTACCTCCTGCCACTTAAACTCGTCACCAGGGGTTAATCTGTTAAATAAAATGTACTTAGGAGATGAAGACTCGAGGAGAGATTTGACTCAACTGCTGTCCTAAGATCTATATCTACAGCACACATACAATATAGCAAATATTCACATAGCAAACACAGGACGTAGGGGACCCTTGGCAAAGGTTACTACTACCAAAACAAGGGAAGAGACTCCGACTAGGGTAAACCTAGATTGGAAGCACAACCCTTTAGATAAGACTAGGAAAGAAATACCCCATCAAAAATTTGTGGATAAATACATTTTTTGGAAAAAAACTCTTTTATATAAAAGAGTACAAACATATGCACGTACGGGGGAAACAAATACATAAAACCACTTTTTTTAACGGAGGGTTGGGTTGTCTAAAATAACTGCAATAGTACAGAAAAAAATGGGGCTGTTACGGAAAAATTTGATATAAAAAGATAGTGAGGCAAGCATTCCCACTATCAATGATAGTATACGTGATAGCAATTTAAATCCTAAGCATCAAAAAAGAAAGAAAAAGATATTGAGAGAACAAAAATCCTAAATTTAAAAGAATTCAAGATGTTCCAACATGCGGATGATTTCACAAACTTTATAAGAGACCCAATTCCTTCAAATACCTAGAAAAGGAATTCTTATCTTTTGGAAAAGCCTCTGGGTTAAAAATAACTCATGATAAAACTGAGATTTTAATAACAGGAAACTGGCGGGAAAATTATCCTGGACCCCCGCCCCCATTTAATAAAGGATCGGGTAAAAGCTCTAGGAGTCTTTTTTGGAGAAAGGAAGATGAGCAAAAATACATGATAAAAAATTAAAAGAAGCCATCATTATCTGGGCACTTACGCCACTATGCATAATGGAGCTGGCCCAAGTGGCCAAAACTTATATGTATTCGAATATATATTAAACACTAAAATCAACCGACATAGAAAACAAAAAGTTAGAAAAATTAGATAATGAAATAATTAACTACATTTGGGGCTACAATGCTCATTATGTTAAAAAGGAAACTTTATATAGGTCAAAAAAAGAAAGGAGGGCTAGCCCTGCTTAATCCAATATTACTAAATTGTACAAATATACTGAATCGAATAAAAATGTTAAACACTGAGCCTAAAACACCGTGGGAGGCTCTATATATTTACTGGTTTGGTTTTACAATTAGGAATAGGGAAGATATTGCAACACTCCATGTGAAAAGACCAGAGTTCAAGGCTTAAAAATGCTTTTTATAAATAATAAAGGTGAAATAGAACATGCCTTTCAATATCGCATAGGGACTTTACATCACACAGTGTTTGTCACAAAAAAAAACAACTTCTGATAATAAAGAGCTGTCTTGTGTGTCTAAATGCCAAAAGACAACGTTGTTATACACTATATTATGGTGAAATTAATTATATTATTAAATTCATGCGTATATTAACAGCTAAATTTATTAGATTGACTGTAACACATTCTGACACAGTAGCGTGATCTCAATGAGATTTTTTTAAAAGTACACTAGTACTTGAGCAGTGTGGTGGGAGACAGAAGCGGCTTTATAAAGAATTATATAATAATTATAAGCATTTAAATTCAATAGCAATCATGTAATAAATCTATTAAACATTTCTCATAACAATTTGATTCAATTTTGGGATTTTAAAGTGCTAAAATTACTATTGGTTGTGTAAAAATATATAGTTGATGGTTTTAGAATACAAGGCCGAAATTCTTTTCTTCTTAGATGTTCATACTTTGCCGCTGTGACAGCCATCTGCCGGTGCACTGACTGCACTTTTATTTATAGACTCCTATTCACGTCACATGACCTCAGTTAACCAATCAATGTTTGTCCTTCTCAGGGTTAGCCAGGGCGGTAACCGAGTCAACTGTTCAAACTGCATGGAAAAATCCCTCTGCACACACAATTTAGACAGAATTTAGTTGTCCTCTCAATGTCCGTGGTGTGCGTTTTTGTAATACTTTTAATCTTATTTATATATTCATACCTATGATTAAGTAGAAATGAACGAAACGGACAAGTGAATTTCGATGCGAATCGAACGAGAGTACCACGTACTGCTGATGCAATGAGTCGTAATACGGTTAGAAATAGTCCCTATCAACTGCATACTGTTTTGAAAATTAAAGTAAAATAAGTTCTACATAGCCAAGAACTTACAATAATGAACAGTAACATTGGTTTTAACTTATTGTTCAACTAAAGTCTGACAAGAGAAATGTGATTCTTCGGCTGGGCACATTGATTCCATCATTGTCTTGCATCTCCGCTGTTTTGGTAACAAAACTCTACCGGATGGCTGAAGTCACTAATTTATAGACTAACATCAAATTTCTGGCTTTGATAATCCAGAATCTCGGAAGGTAAGATAATTAATTTCCTAAACTATTCATGAGAAGCTCCAGCATGACACACGCATGGTCCAACATAAAAATGATTATGGCACAATAACTGCTAACATGCAAACTTCTTTCCACTTAACGTTGATATCCTAGGGCTTGTAGAACGGTTGATGTCTTTATATTAATTATTTGACGAATTCATTAATACTCATAACAACAGTGACATTACGAGGACCAGAGCAATGTTTTATGCTCACATTTAGTATAAAACACAGAGTACACATTTAAAAGAGATGCAGATGGCGATCTAAACAATGGTGGGTGGGTGACGAAAGTTCAGGAACAGAAGAAGTAATTCACACTTGGTAGATATTTTCATTGACAGATACAAATGACATGATCAAATATGCTAAAGTCTCACTTCCCATAGCAACGTTTAACATCAAATAATCTTCACACATTAAATGGACGATGTTTGTGCACGCAAAACTCCATTCACAATACCATTAAGGTATTACAACATAATGAACTGCCTCATGTTCTTCTGACTTTGTTTCATGTTTTTACATTATCATTATTAGTATTACCATTGGAAAAGGAATGTAATTCTTAACAGTACCAAGTATTTTGGTTTGTTGAGTTAGGCATTACTTATCTATAAAAATAATACGCTATCAAAACATTAGAAGTTTCTAGGACGTTCAGAAACATAAAGGATTTATTAGTCAAATACAGTGATAAAAGGAATTATGGGGAATAAATAAATACAAAACTTATGAATGGCTAAGGGAGGATATCACAAAACACTTAAGTAGCAAAGTAGAGCAAAAAATTTTGGTATTAATTTGGATAGAGCATGGGGTACGGGGTCAACATCTGTTCCCTAAAAATGCAAAGTCTAATTTGTAAATACATGCACAATGCATGGCTAACGGGGGAAGTAGCCCTAAGAAGGCATATGATTAACGTATTACCAAAATTCCCAATGTGCAAACAGGCTAACTTCACTAAATACCATGCAATAACGCTGTGTGAGAAACGAAAAACTGAAAGGATAAAACTAATTATGGAAATATGTAAGAGAGAGAGAGAGGTATCGAAGGAACAACATATTATTTTTAGACGGAGATATCAACAAAAAAAAAACTGGTTTTAAAAATTACAGATTATATAACAAAAACAATCATGGCCTGTGGTCAGGTGAATGATATAAAAAAAGATAACTTGACTTAACAAGATATCAGAACGGAGATGGGGGAGGCTTCGGTACAGCCCAAGTAGGAGTATGTATTAGTCCTACACGTAAGACCTGCACGCTGATATTTATGTTTTGTGCGTCAGGGTCTTACTGCCAAACTAACAGCGCTGTGTTGCGTGATTTGATGTCAACTAACATCGTAACGAAAGTGAAATTTTCAGGAATATTTCACACAACTGGCAACTAAAATAACGGCGCTTTTCTACAAAGTAAAGTCATGTTTTAGTTAGACTTTACTTACTCTGATGTCTTTTCTATAATAAATTCAAATTCTCACAAAAGAAATGGACCTGTTTTAAAGTTTCGTTGGCCTACATTTCAGTTGACTGGAAAGCGATGAAAGCGAGAAATGCCGAAATCGGGTTAAGTTGAAATATTATTCTTTAACGAAACGAATAAAAATATATTGTGCCTATTGTTACTGTAAAGTAACGTTTCGTTTTGTTCAAGAAACATATCTGCCACATGAACTTACTTAAACATACTTCGGCATACCTCGACTACAATCGCATTGCAACAAATTCAAATTTATGTCAACGGAACATGAAAATGCGTCCATTTGCTAGTGTCATATTTTCATTATGCCAGAATAAAGACAGCACAGTAAGTATATTAATTACACATAAATTAGTGGAAGATTGTCGATATATGTTGCCAAATGTGTGAGATATTCCTTAAACTTTGACTACTCGTTCCGATGTCAACGACATCGGAACACGATATACAAGGCCGTTATTTGGATAATAAGACATAGCACTTAAACAAAAACAACATGTGCTATGTCTTACATTGTAGGACTAGGGTATGTACCGGCCTGTGCGCGGGCTGAAGCTTTAACATCGTCTCTCACCTCATGGAAACAAACAAACAGTTTACTAATTACGACCTATTTAGCAGAAAATGAATTGTTCCTTCGGTACCTAAAAAATAATACAACTAATAAAATGTAATCAACAATATAGAGGATGAGCAGCAGAGGGGGCGAACAGACCGACTTTGGAAGCGTCCAAAAACCGAAATAAGGCTTCTAACTAAAAATATTTCGAGCTGAACATTTGCTTGAGAACTCCGGTTAATTAGAAAACTCGCGAGATTACAAAAAAAAAAAGAACCAACTTGAGGTCATGGCCCCCTCTGCTGCTATAATTAAATCATTATGTTATAATAAAATGGTACATCCGGAATCTCATACTGCAAGAATAGCACGAGAACGATTAGAAACAATCAAAAAATTTCTTCCTGCTAGAGATTCATTTAGAAAAAACTTGCAAGAACGTCAGAAACCACGAGTTGAGTACGAAGGAGACATTGAAAAACTATTTAAACCCGTCACTACAGCTACTGAAAAAGCTTCAGCGGCTGTTGAAAAAACTATATGGGGAGATATTGAGGAGGAAGATGAGAAGAGAAAAAAGGGTATTTTTCCAGTGTTAGAACAAACTGCAGCGCAGACTGAAAAAATAGCAGCGAGAACTAAAAAAACAAAAAAGATTTTACGAGACCTTCCAACTAACATAGCTGCAGCTCAACCTCCACCTGTCGATGAAGAAATACTTGAAGGTATTGGAAAACTTCGTACTGAAGTCGCCGACGTGAGAAAAAAATTTGCATCTGAACCCAAACCAGTAGAAGGAAACGTAGAATTGATTGCAAAATTTATTGAAGGGGTTGTTGAAGATATTAGAAATACTGAAAGAGAAAAACTACCCGAAGCAATATTATTTGGTATATTTAATAAATCTGGTATTTTAAAACCCCGTCACGAAAAAGTAAGTGATGATAATTTTATTAGGTGGATATATCGCGTATATTACAACAAAAAACAAGCTAGAGGTCCAGAATACGAAAGTCTTTATGAAGAAGTAAAAAGACTTTATAGAGAGAGACTGGAACAACTAAAACAAGAACAACTCTCCCAGCAGGAACCTTCATATCAACTTCCTCCACCTCTGCAACAAATAGAACAACAACAGTCTTTTTCACCGCAGCAAAGGTTGATGTCGGAACTTGAGATGTCTGAGAAGCTACTTGAAAAAGTAAAGAAAAAAAATCACCTTTAAGACTATTTAAGAAAACAACAGAAGAAAGAGAACAGATGTTGGCAGGAAAGGATGATGATGATCCTCCGAGCGCTGTAGGAAGTGGTTTTCTGACTGCATCAGGAGAAAATAATTTTGTTTGTCCTGATAATATCCTCAATGACGTATCACGGTTAGAAGTTCTCATAAGGGGAAAACGTGCCGGAAATAACTCACCAGAAATAACCAATGAAGCAGCTGATATTTGTCGGCAATTATTTCAAGGTGGTATCATGGATATTGGCGTTTACAGAGAACTTATCGATGAGCTCGTTGATGATTAGTCACCGCGATTAGATAAATGGTAAATAAGATAACATGGTAGTACACAATAATCATAGTAAATCAGTATCGGTCAGAGCGGTAAACTCACGATTACCAATCTATAGAGTTATTTACAGAGATGGAATTGGTGATGTTATTCAGGGATTATTTACAAGGTTAGCCCCGAAGGCAGTGCCTATTGCAAAACAATTATCGATGAAAGCTATTGATATTGTTCGTGAAAAAGCTCCTGGTGCAATTATCAATGTTGCTGGTAAGGCGTTCTCGGCGATCAAAGATAGACTAGCACGATTAATAAGACGAAAACAACAACCAGTAAAATTACCAAGTACTGAAATTATGTCCGCAGATGTCAGTAAAATAATAAATCAAGCTGCAAATAAAAAACTAGCAGGTTAGCAGATCGGAGACTCGGTGAATCGGGAAATAATATTTCAAGCATGATATCCGGAAGTGGAACCTCCCGAGGTGGAATTTTCCGAACGCGGTAATCAACGTGTTAGACGAAAATAATTATAATAAAATGTTCAAGCACGTATCCGACACAGCATTTGACATGGAAGCACCTGTCCTTAAAGATGAATCGGTACGCGATTATCAGTTTTATTCTTATGACGCACGAACACCAGATCAACGTGGAGGAAGAATTGAACTACAAGTTCATGACACAAGTAGATATTTTCTACCCGCTGAGGCTTTTATTGAGGTAGAAGGTACAATTGTAAAAACGGATAATACTAATTACGGAGGTGCAGTAAAAGCTGGTTTTGTCAACAACGGGATCATGGCGTTATTTAGTAGCGCCACGTATATGATTGATGGAAAAAATATTGAATCGATTGAGAATGATGTCGACGTTGCTACAACAATAATAGGGTTGGCAAGATATTCTGATGATTATACAAGATCAGCAGGTCCCACAATGATGTTTGTGAAAGATAATTCTAATAACCCTGAAAGCGATCCGTATAATATAAGACGACCAAGAAACAATGCCAATAACGCTGACGCTGATGTGTGGCCAGTGGTTCATGGTTCTAGTGAAAATTTCAACCTGGGATTTGCAGCACGTAGAAATATGTTGCTAGGAGACAATAGAAGTTTCTCATGTACAATTCCACTATCGCACATTTTTGGATTTTGTAGGAATGTTGAAAAGGTTATTTTTGGAGCTAGACACACGGTTGTTCTTATAAGAAAGAATGATGATAACGATGCTCTGTGGAGACCTGCTGGTGATGTTGGTAAAGTAGTATTATCGAAACTTTCACTGTGGATGCTGGTAATGACTCCAATGATCGCAGAAGAACAAAAATTAATTTCTTTCATGGACACAGGTGGTAAATCCTTGTTGTCATGGTTAACAACAAGCACGGATAGCATGCAAACTGACGTTAACGGTCAGTTTACATGGCATATAGCATCACAACAAGGTGTTTCTGCACCACGGCATATTTTTATTGCGTTTCAGACCCGTAATTGATTATGTAATCAAGTTCACTCTCATATGATATTTGACCAACTAGGTCTCACAAATATTTCCTTACGGATAAACGGACAACAAGAACCAACAGAGAATATACAACTAAATTATGCACAAAATCATATAGGACGTGCATATCATCGTTTGATGTCATTCATGGGACATGATCAAAATGTAGATACTGGGTTGCAAATATCACAGCATGATTTCAGAACATTGTATCCGATTTATTATCTTTCACTGGAGCATCTTGATCTATCAAAACAATCTGTCGTTGATATACATCTTAAAGCAACATTAGATACAGGTGGTGTTGATTATAGAGCAATCGCGGTTATACTCAGCGATAAAGCCATGTTATTGAAGGTGGTAGTGGTCGAATGAGGGCCGTTGATGCACCAGTGGAAAATCTTTAATCACCATTTGGAGCGTGGCAAGTATTTATCATAAAATGCCATATCATCACGTTAGTGTCAGTCTGACTCCTGGTCAGACTAAAAACCTTCAATCAAATTCAGCAAAAAACTGCGGAATGAAAATATCACTAAAGCGAGATCAGATCACGGGTGGTCAAAATAAACTATCATTATCAGAACGCCAGCTTAAACATTTCAACGACGCTAAACAATCAAAAACAGGCGTCAAACTCAATCTCTCTGCGGGTGCGGTTAAAGACTCAATTAAAACAGGCGGTATTTTTCCACTTCTCGCTGCTATTTCAGCGTCAATAGCTGCTGCCGCTCCAGCCGTAGCAAAAGCAGCCGCATTAGGTGCTGTTGGAACAGCTGCTGCAATGGCTCTAA
This sequence comes from Sinohyriopsis cumingii, assembly GCA_028554795.2. NCBI lineage: Eukaryota > Metazoa > Mollusca > Bivalvia > Unionida > Unionidae > Sinohyriopsis > Sinohyriopsis cumingii. The sequence continues at coordinate 47,434,621 of CM068829.1, forward strand.
AGAAAGCAGTAGGTAAGGGGTACACAAAAAAGGGACGCGGCCTACCATCTCGTTGGGGAAGAGGTCTGAGGCTTCCAGGATCAATTCGTTAGACGCTCCAGCATCAAAGTTTGATTTACTTGATGCTGCTAAACGATTAAAAATAAAAAATTTCAGAGGTGTTTTTATGCGAGATCAATTACCGAAACAACCAAACAGTGTTGAAACAGGTATTATTAATCTCGACTCGAATTCAGGACCTGGTACTCATTGGGTATCATACGCGGTTGATCCACGTGGAATCGTTTATTTTGATTCATACGGGTTAGCTCCACCTGTTGAATTTATCAAGTATGTTGCGCCACTTCACGCGAGAACCTCTGGTTCCAGAGTTTGGTATTCAACGCTACCCACACAAACAATGACAGATCCGCCAATATGCGGCCGTGAAGTAATTAATGTACTTAACGCTATATCAAAATCATCCAAACCGCCACATAAAGTCGTGCATTATTATACAAGCAACCGCTTCGTTGCGTGTAAAGCGTTTTAAACAGATCTTTAGATCTTTAGATCTTATATAATGGTTGATATTTACGGAAGATCTTCTTCAGGTGTTAAGAAAAAGTTCGGCGACGTTGATCTGTCGAAGTACGCGACTAAAGATGACCTCGCTGGTATTATGAACCTGGCTGGAGTTGACCCAGATGAGGTTGTTATTTTTCAGGATCGATACGGAAAGCTAAAAACGAGCAATATCAAATGGAATGATATAATTAGACGAGTACTTGGTGCAGTTACGGATAACATACCCGTGTTTACTGACAGCGGCAGAATTAGGGATTCAAGTATATCGTTTACAACCATCAGAAATCAAATTACAGCAGGTGTTGCTAATCGCGTGAAAAATACCGGTGACATAATGATAGGTGAACTCAGCATGAACGGAAATAAGATAGTAGTTTTAAGAGATCCAACATCCGACGAAGACGCAGCAACAAAAAAGTACGTTGACGTCAACTACAACACCGTAGATGGTAAATTATCCACGTTGCGGGCCGAGTATGACGTTCACACAAACGCGTTTACAAATCTCCGTAGAAACTTGAGAAAGATTAATGAAACCGCAGAGGAATTTTTCGGCGCTCCGTTGGTCGTTGACATCAAACTCGTTGATATCAAGACGAACATCGACACGATCAAACAAACACAGCAAAACATCGTAGCAGGAATTCCTGAGATCGTTAATAAAACCAGTCTGATTAAAATCCCACCCGGAATAGCTCCCGGGCATATTACCAACATTGTATACACGGTATCATCGGGATTCGCAACATGGTCGCAGCAAAATGAAACCATTAGATATACCGCAACAGTCACTGGCGTGTACAGGCTGTCTGTGTTTAGTGCCGCAAAATTTGAAATATTTACAACGTATCTATGGCGTCATTCAACTGATAAGTTTTCCGGAGTTGTATCTGTTATATTAAATAACGGAAACGAGGAAATATTTATTCTGGAAGCAGCTGATGAGAAATTAACCGCAACATCTTTCTGGTGGTGTTTGGAATTTGTAGTTGAAACACCTCAGTTGGTTACTGCATAAAATATAATGAGTACCTCAATCGACGTTGCATACAGGTACAATCAAGCGCGTGAATGGCAGGCAGCGTTGAAGGATCGAGTTGAACAATATACAATAAAAATTAAAAAGTATCAACGACGATTAGTTATCATTGACGTTGTTGCTTATTCGGTATCCGCTGTTGTTGCTGAAGCTGGAATAATATTATCCGCGGTAACAATGATGGCACCAGTAGCTGTGACTATTTGTATTTCGGCAGCAACAACGATTGCAGGTGTGCTTAATATCATTGCAAAAAAATATGTACTTGCACGAATGAAAAATTATCCGATTACAAGATAAAATTACACATAACAACTGTCGCATACACGAGGTTATCCTCGTTGTTATCAGCGAGTCTCAGTGATGGAATTATAGCCGATTTTGAGTTTTCAATGATGATTAGCGTATACAATTGCGCTGGTATTAAAGGTACATGTATTAATAATGACGGAATTACTCCAGCAGATCGTGACGAACACAACCCCGCACAAGACCACGATGATCTCGCTGAGCTCGATTAATCCTGAATTTAACATCAATTTTCCAACTGCAATTCGCGCGAATGAAATTGCACTACCGCAATTACGAGTATACTATAGTTGGCCAAACATCAGATCAAGATCATTTAATGGTACACCAGCAAATAATTCGCTTGTATTTGCTAATAAAAACAAACCAGATGGAACACCTGACTGGGTTGTTGTTTGAATACCAACTGGCAGTTATGAGGTCGAACAAATAAATGATGAATTTGCTCGTAGAATAAAATCAATAACAGGAAAAGAAGCAAAAATATCAATTAATGTTCATGAACCAACACTGTCTTCTGCAATCGAAATAAACTCTCCTGATTACGTCGTTGATATTTATCAGTCCACGATAAGATCCGTACTAGGTTGGCCTGATATTGCGCCAGAATATCATGGACCACCAGAACCAAGGTTAAATGATTTTATCACAGATGAAACAAAGTTTATAATAACTCCAGAATACAGAGAGAAATTTCCATGGAATAGAACCGGTGATGCGCATCGGGTTTATAATTTCGGCGATGATATAACCTATATGAATGTTTTTAGATTGTATTCTAATCCCATTAATTCTGAGATCCAACAATCAATTGACAAAATACAAAATCTGTTTTTGTCGTTATTACAACATTATTCTGAGGATATAAAACAACAAATTATTGAGTCAATACAGCATCTAAATCAAGTAGGATCAGATCTCAATTATATTAATGATATTTTTGTTGAAGCAGTACTTAAACATGCTGTTTCCTTCCCCCGTCCTAGAAGACCATTTCTTAATCATTATACAATATCAGAAAAAGAGTATGAAGGACCGGGTAATCTCGAATTTATAGTACCAACATATAAAAAGGATAAAATAGACAGAATTATCAACGAAAACGTTCCTAAAATAATCGATGCATGGAGAAAAATAGCACCACCTCCACCTGTTCTTAGATATAATAATGATCAACACGGCGGCGGCAGACACGTATCTCCGGGAATCGTTAATATAACATCGACAATCGCGGTTAATCTAGTTTGTGACGTAATCGAAGGCAGTTATCAAATAGATCTTGGAAAATCAAATCAGGCCCAACAAGGATACATCCTATACACGTTCACACCAGAAGTTTCCCCTGGGGATTTGATTGTGCAAGTACCAACCAATCCTGTTTATCTACGTACATATAATCAGTATTTGTCACGAATAAATTTCAAACTCACAGACCACCTTAATCGCTTAATTGACCTGCGTGGAAAAGAGCTTGTGATAAATCTATATGTGAAATCGTAGATCTTTGATTGTAAAGATCCAGTAAATAGTATATAATGTACCAGCACGTGAGGGTTTTTATACATGACAAAGAAGTACTTGAAAACGCCATCAGAACAGCGTTTTTACAACCTCTAAACATAAACGTTAATTTAGTTATTGATGAATACGGAAACGAGGATTTCTTATTAACACAAGAACAGTTAGATGAGCTCCGTCGAGAACATATTATCGAGATCATTTGTAACAGAGATCAAATTCTAAATTATGCACACTCCTGTATTAAATTCGATCAACTTAAAAAAAAATAATATTTCAAAATAAATAAAATATTTCAGAATAAATTTATTACTGATATGGTGATTGGTACAATTGTGTAAACTAATCAGATTGTTGATTCTGATGGGGTAAATTATAATCTGAAATAATTCATTCAGAAAAGAAATATTTTATTATTATTCTGAAATATTTTATTTTATTTTATTTTATTTTATTTTATCAGAAATATTTTATTTTATCAGAAATATTTCAACATTTTTAGTCAAATTTGCTATTTTTTTCCGCTATTTTAGTCGATTTGTCAAGGAAAATTTGTCAAATTACAGTTTTTCGTCAGGTCAAACCTCGAGCGGTTCTCTAATTGATTTATCGATAAATCTTTAAAATCCTCATTTTCTTTAGAAAATTACCTGAAAAATTAACAAAAATCGCATGAAAAATCTCATTTTTTTGAGCTAATTTAGAGAACCGCTCGAGGTTTGACCTGATGATATTGGAAAATTCATCAATTTTCATTAACAAATGTTGAAATATTTTATTTTTTTCTGAAAATTTGATCATTTTACATCGTTCTGAGTACCAAGTAGCCCATCAAAATTATGAAATTGATTGGTTTGCATGATTCTGAGTACCAAGTAGCCCATCAAAATTACGAAATTGATTGGTTTGCATGATTCTGAGTACCAAGTAGCCCATTAATCTCAGAATAAATATAATCTCAGAAAAAAATATAATCTCAGAAAAAATATAATCTCAGAATAATATTTCTGATCAAAGATCTACACGTGGTCGGACCTAGTTACCGAAACTTTCATTTTCATTTTCACCAGAATTATTACTCGCTAACATAATTTTTCTTAATAGTCTTATGCGAGTACTAATTGTTTTTTTCCCTCGTACACGTGGGATAACAGCGATCTAATTTTTTCTACTGCGGCAGAGAGAGAAACGAATTCCTTCACCTGATTATCTTCTACGGTAGCTAGCGACTGAAACATCGCCGCCTGAATCCGTTTCATGAACTTGTATTCAGATGATAGTGTGTGTATTCCTTGGTTTTTACGATCTTGTAAAATTTCAAAATCAGAAACTATTTTTTCAGGATTTAGTTCATCGGATATATTAATTCCATCTTTTTCCAATTTTTTAATAGCAATAATTACATCATTAATATTTTCGTAGTTCATTATTTAGTATATATATATATATATATATATATATATATATATATATATATATATATATATATATATATATATATATAATAAAAAAATATTTCCCCTCGAGTCTTTTAGCAAGTTCAGGAAGGGGTATACAATGAATGAATGAACCTCTATTCGAGTCTTTTAGCAGGTTCAGTAAGTATGCAATGAATGTGAAATCTTAATTAAGGACAGTACAACCAAGAACTCGTAGCTTGTCACCGCATTCTACCAAGTTCATCAGGCACACGAAATACTACCCTCTACGAGAACCCCTAACCCGTCAAACAACGGTCTAGAAGCCCAAGAGGGAGGACGGCACAAACATATATTATGAATGAACTTCTATTCGAGTGTTTTAGCAAGTTCAGTAAATATGCAATGAATGAATTAAGGACGGCACAAACATATATTATGAATGAACCTCTATTCGAGTCTTTTAGCAGGTTCATTAAGTATGCAATGAAATATATATAATGAAATGAAATATATGTAATGAAATGAAATATATATAATGAGATGAGATGAGATGAAATGAAATGAGACCATTTTCTACGCTCGACAGAACCACCCACGCCAATAATCAACCCGTGGGTAATACAAAACATATATTAACCACCGGTGATATGTGGTTTGGAGGGTTCTGTTGAGCGTAGGGCGGCTGTTTTAGAAGTTAATATATAGCTACAGCATTTCTGTATTAAAACAGAGGTTCTGAATAATAATAGTTTCTACATTTAAATAACTATTTCTACATTAAAACAACGGTTTCTGAATATATCTGTATTAAAACAACGGTGTCTGAATATATCTATAAATGTATAAACAGCGGTTCCTAAGCGGTATGAATACAGCATGTTTCACCTACAGATCGATTTGTACCAAAACAACGGTTTCTAAGCAGTATGAATGCAGCATGTTGTAACTACCTGCGGATCAATAACAAAAGTCAAATTACCTCAATTTCTCGTAACAGATCCGCTATGTTGTATGATGGGAAATACGTTTATATATTTAAGAACCATAAATATACTTCTACGAGTAATAAATTACGACGTAAATGGTTAAACTGACTAATTACGACCATAAAAAATCGGAAATCTACGAAGAAAACTATATATTACAAAAGTAATCTCCCTTGTGCATAATTAAAAATTCAGTAGTATACGATTATACAGTACTGGGTCCCCTCAAATAATAAATGGTTATTAAATATAATCTAAGGTAATAATGATAATTATTGATATCGGAAGGTGATTTTCTGCTTATATTTTTTTGAGAAAGCAGATCTGGTTATATTTTCTGCAACGAGTTGTATCGAACGTGGATTAATATCAAAATATTTTGCAGCTGAATACATCGATCGAAATATAATTTCTTCGCCAGTTTCTGTGTTTGTAGCCTTGATCACCCTTCTAGAAACTGTCTTACATCTTCCAGTATTACCACGTGCAGAGTTTTCGCTCTGTGTAACAACTCCAAGGTTGGATAAATTATTGTTCTGAGGATTCCCGTCAGTATGATCGATCACAAGATTATCTTTGATCACTCCGAAGAAACACTCGTACGTAAATCAATGACAGAGATATCTTTTCTCCCCAACAGTAAATCTAAGATAGCCAATATTATCAACAGAACCAAATGGTTTTTTCAACCTGCAATTTCTAATCATGCCATCTATATTTGATTCGTAGTTTGTTATTATAGGATGTGGAACAAATTTATTTTGCTCCATATGTACGTAATATTATTTGTTTAAATCATTGTTTGTCTGAAAACTTAGTTAGATAATCCTCCACGGATTTTATAGCATTTTCACTATTATTATTTTTTTTTTCTCATAATATCTTTTAAGCTCTCTGTATCGTTTACCAACGCACTTTCCACATAATTCTGTTTTTCCTCGCACTCCAGCACCACATCGCAGACATGGTATTGGTCCTAAGCTTCCACGGTTAACACACTGCATGTGTTGTCCGCAGAATTCCTTTTTACAGGATTTATTACAACGAGTCAGTGAACCCACCATGAGCCATCTGCATTGAGACATTGTATACATAATGTTTTAATTTAAATACTTGTCTAAAATATAGTATGAACGAATTCGATAGATTATCCCGAATAAAGCCCTGGAGCGTGGATAAATTCAACCTCGACAGAATATCTCCTGACTTGCCGATGTAAGATTTGGTTGATCCAAAAAATAAAGCTTTGATTAATAAAATTCACGACGCCAAGAAAGAATTTCACACAGATGGTGCATCTCATGTCTGGTCAACGTTCAAGATTATACGCAACAAAAATATCATTAACGCTATGATGAACGACAAACGAGCAGCAATTATCATTAACTATCTTGATAATCGCAAATATCTCCTCAGAATAAAATTTGTCGTGTTGACAGAAACAGATGATTGGATTATCCGTGACAAATATGATCCTGTCCACGGTAATAAAAAAACTGTCGTACTAAGTAAAGATTCCAAACCAGGTCTATTGACTGGCATTGACAAACCGTATTATGAACGAGCATATCCTGTGACCGCGGTTATTTATGGAATCTATGTGATAAATGAAAAACCTAGCGTTGATAAACTAGCGCTGATGAAATTTTCAAAAATAAATTGTGTGGCTGAACGAGTAACAGAACATTTTACCGTTTCGACTCGTGGAAACGGTCTAACGGATAAAAGACGTAAAATAATAAACACGTGGGGAGAAATGGTTAAAGATACCGGTGCGTCTATTAAAGATGTCGCTGAGTTAGGAACAAAATTAAAATTTCCAATAACCGTAGCGACGATAACAGGAGAGATTTTGTATGAATCAAAATATAGATCAAAAGGAGCTTCGATCGAAATTATTGATCATCCGCTGATGTTGCGTTTGAAGATATTTACTGTAAAAAATATGAAACGTTGACAACTTCGTTGTTACCATCGGTATACGATCCAATATCTAGACACAAAACGGTTTATCTAAACGGACCTGGCAGTTCTGGTAAAACCACTCGAGCTATCGAACTATTTCAGAATTCAGATATGATTGTGCTAACACCTACACATAGACTAGCGCGAGAGATGAAACAACGCGGTGTTAATTCCTGTACTTATCACAGCTTTTTCCGATGGAAGGGTGATACATGGACATCTTTAAGGATGGGCGAGAAATACATTCCAAGGATTATAATATGGGATGAAATATGCACTGTACCGCTAGAAACATTAAAAATATTTCTTGATTGGTTATTAACAAGAAATACTGCCGTGATAATGTGCGGCGATCACGGTCAACCACCACCCGTAGCTGGACCATCTCCACATGGATGGCTGAAAAATTTCGTTGACCACTTCGAAGAAGTATCTAATGATCATAGAGCACTTGATGCAACGTTGAAGGAATTTAAAAGATTAATCAGACTACAACCGAATAAAATTCAATGTGAAGTAATGAGTGAAATAATTTCAGAAACACCCAAGAAAGACTTTCTACAAACGTGGCGACCAAACGATTTGATAGTTGCAAGCAGAAAGATAGTTCGTGATACACTTCAACGGGAGTTGTTTCAGTTACAAAGAGAAAAGTTTCCAACGTTCCCAGTTCCGTTATGTTATCGACCAGCAGATACGCGACGGCAAAATATCGACGTTGATATACCAGGACACTTGACAGAGTCAAGGAAACAGAATCTTGTGTTGAATGATATTGTTGCAGTTGATGTTGATGTTGTTGAAGATGCTCTACGTGCTGATAAATCCCCGTGCACGCTTGGATACGCGATGACGATTCATTCATCTCAGGGATTAACTATTACTGATACAGTTGTTTGGATCGTTGATGATCGTATCGAATGGTCGAACTTGGTTTATCTTGCAGTGTCTCGAGTTAGAAAAATATCTCGATTGAGACGAATCGTCATGGACCCGTCAGTGATTAGTGATGACCTCGATCGTCGAGGCCTTGACGAATGTCAAAGCGATATAATAAGAAAAAAATTATCTGGTTATAAACAGTGTGATAAAAAAAAAACGCGATTTTGATCTTGATGTTGATTTTATTAATGCGCCGAAACAACAACAGAATAATCATTGTGCAAGTTGTAATTGTATAATGTTATGGCGGTATCTGAAAAATGATCCAAGACAATTTACCGTAGATAGAAAAAATAACAATCTTGGTCATACACGAAAAAATGTCATGTTGACCTGCCTTGAATGTAACCGACGTCAGGGTTCTGGCACCAGTGCTAGTTAAGTGATTTGGGTGGTAATTGTGTGTTATCGGGAATTATCTGTAATTGTTCACGTACAAATCCACGTTGAGGAGCAGTTGAATCCAGTCTGTAGATTGCGGGTCTACCTGAAGATCTTGTCACGGTGGATATCTTATGTGTGGTAACACTCCAAATAGGATCAGTCGCTCTTTTTTTACCGCCTTCAAGTTCACCGGGCTCGTATAAATACCTTACAGTGGCATCACCTAATAATGGTTGTGCTGAAATATCACGTTGTTGTGTAGGTATATTCTTTTTTGTAATTGCATTAATAGGTTTCATGTTGGTCGTTCGAGTAATCTCATTATTTAATGCAGTTATCACATTTGGTAATCTTGCCACCCATTCACGAGATCTCGTATCCTGAATAAATTCCTTCGCGTATTGATATCCAAATAACCGCTCAGCAAGTGTTTCATTAAATCGTTCAACAACTGCCTGATCACGATGAATTGCAGTATGTCCTCGTCGTATTTTGGTATTATGTTGTTTCATCAGCGATGATACTGGACCAAGAAATTCCTTGCCAGGATCAACTTGTAACAGCTGTGGCCATCGCAGACCACCTCGCTGATAAATTCGTTTAAAAGCATCGGCTACCTCAGTTGCTGTTTTAGTCGTTAACGGTTCGGCATCTTTATATCTACTTGCAACATCAACAACAGTTAGCGCGTATTTATACGTTTTTCTACGTACAGTATCATGTGGTAAAAACAGAATATCAGCTTGATGAACTTCATTGGGAACACTGACACTGAAATGTGCAAATCGAATTTGCTTAGGACGCGGTAGGTAAATTTGCCATATTGCCTGTTTGGATAACCACGCTTTAGCAGTAGAATGTTTAACCGCTGCTGCATCAGCGAGTTTGCTAATTGCTGCTTTACCCTTCCAGTATCCAATTGGTGAATAATAAATCGATTCCATATTATTAATTACCAGCCCCTAGTGCTAATTTACCTTTCATCGCGGATCTTACTAACCAATTAGCTAATTTTTCTTTGATATTTTTATTTTTAATAGAATTTAGCGCATGAATTAATTTCACATCTGCAATATGCCTATGTTGTAGATCATTGCTTTTATATGCAACATCATGCTCATGACATGCTTTATCAATAGCGTTTATTGGTTCCTCGCCTGGTTTTGGTTGATCCTGATTATCAAGCCTGATATCAAGTCGAGTACCAGGACCGCAATAATTATATCCTGGTAGGTGTTTTTCTCCTGCGTATTTAGCCCACGGAGTCCCGGGTAATTTTGTTAGTTTTGCTGCAATATCACCGCGTTGCTTTTTTTTTTTAACGCTGACATTGTTCCTGAATTATCACCGGGAATAAATTTAAATTTCCTTGTACCACACCGAGTACACTTACCCGTAACCGCTGATCTGTTATTTTTTGTGGTAATAGTTGTTAATGTATCCGTATGGGTACGCATCCTGCACCTCACACAAAATAAATCCATATATATTTTATACAGCATGGATATAATTGATTTCTCAGCGACAAGAAAACGAGAACCTGTCAAGCACCATCCTGCGTTACCAAATTCAATTAGAATGATAATAATAGGACCATCTGGAAGTGGAAAGACGCAGTTGTTACTCGATCTTATAATGAGATGGTTAAAGTGGGATAAATTGTATTTGGTAGCCCCGTCAGTTGATGATCAACGATGTTATAATGTGCTTAAGGATTTTAATGAAAGCGCGGATAACGATGTTATCGAGTTTATAACCGATATTGGTGAAGCACCATCAGTTGATTCCATAGACGGATTTATTAATAATTTAGTTGTATAAGACGATGTGATGCTAGACAAACAATCAAATCCAGCTAGGATTATTTCTCGAGGTAGACATAAAAATACCGATGTTATTTATGTTACTCAACGATACACACAAATACCAAAAGTGATCAGAGATAACTGCAATATTTTAGTTGTGTTTAATGGAGTTGATACACACACGTTGCGAAATATTCATCAAACCTGGTGCAGCGGTGACATGGATATAATTAAATTCAGAAACTTCTTTTCACGAGCGCAAGCTACTCCGCATGGATTTATAACAATAAATTTACACGATCCTAGAACAAGATATCGTATTGGACTTGATAAAATATTTGGATAAATTAATAGCAGCAGAGGGGGCCATGACCTCATGTTGGTTTGTTTTTTTTTTTGTAATCTCGCGAGTTTTCTAATTAACCGGAGTTCTCAAGCAAATGTTCAGCTCGAAATATTTTTAGTAAGAAGCCTTATTTCGGTTTTTGGACGCTTCCAAAGTCGGTCTGTTCGCCCCCTCTGCTGCTGAATGAGAAACCCAATAATTACTAATAAATTAATAAACATAATGCTCTTCTACTTCTGCTTTTCCTTTTTATAGAGGGGCACAGGGAACCTTTGTATGGGAGAAGTATGAGGAACAGACGTCGCAGGGCTAAGTCACAAGGCGCTACGCGAAATGAACAGGCCTGAGAAGAGTCTCAGAAAAATCCGTACGAAGGATATAGACAGACAGAACACATAGATGCTAAGGGATGCGTTAACTAACATACTTTTTACCTATTTGATTTTAGGCCCTTTCGGATCACTTTTCTGTTTTAAATGTACCATATACACCAGATATAGTCAAAATTAGACCATACTGGCAGACAAGGCTGTGCCCCAAATTTAAGAGAAGCGTATGAAAAATAAAAGAAATGCGGTTCCTTAAATAGGGCATGGCTGTCTCTCTCAAAATGAGAAACGTCTCAGCACACATAAAACAATAGAATTTGTTTTCTTTTACCTTTATAAATACAACCGTTTCTCGTTCAAATCTTAACCAGAATTCGACACACAAAATTTATTTTTTGACCAAATGTCCAAATAACAAAATAAAGTTGTTTTCTTTTTTACTTTAACAAAAAAATCATTAAACCAATCAAATCATGGGAAAACTGGAGGGGAAATTTGACACTAATGCTGTCCTTACATACAAATCTATAGCATGCAACCAAAATAGCAAATACACATATAGCACACACAGGACATAGGGGACCCTTAGCAAAGGTCACTTGAAGAAAACAAGGGAATGGAATTCGAATTCGAATAAGATATTGAAGCCTAGAGCGGATGAACAACCCTTTAGAATACGGTAAGGAAAAACAATACCCGATCAAAAATTTGTATTTGAATAAATTTTGATCAAAATTGGATTGGAAAAAGAAATACATACACAAGCACCTTAAGGGGCATACATGAAAACACTTTTTTTAAATTGGGGGAGAATCTGTCTGCCCCCCCCCCCCCGAAAACTTAGAAACAAATTGTAAGGGAAGGCAAAGCTTCGAAAAGGAAGCTTTTTAAGGGACAGAACTTCTGGTTCAGTAGAGTCACGAGTCTCTAAGAGAGGAGACGGAAGTGAGGCTATCAGGGCAGTCGGAGTCGACCAAAGTCTAGTCGGTGAAAAGAATGTGCATAGAAGATGGAGGAGGAGGAAACGGAGTCGAGGAGGTGAAAGTGGAGAATGAGTATAGAGAAGTCGAGGAGGAGAAGCGATTTGGAGAAAGTCGGGAGGAAGAGGAGAATGAATTGGGATGAATAGGAGAGAAGAATAAATACACAGATGAGTAGAATACAAGGGCAGGTGGAAATCTATCTCACACTACTAATCAAGTAGAGTACTTGGGAAATTTGAATCATTTGACTACTGAATTGCTATCAAATTGTTATTCGTTGAATTTCACTTTTTTTATATAAATATTTAATCATTTAAACGTCGGCATTGCTGACTGGGGTCTCGGATTTTTACATCTATCTTTCACTAATTTAACTTACAACCAAAATCGATCCTGGCTGGGACTTCTATAACAATTTAAATAAAATATTGGGAGCACCCCAACCCAACCATAACCACCCTCACATATTGGGTCCGCTATAACACTTATTTCTAAACAAGTTTTTGAAACACTTGAGTCGGGAAAAACCGATTTAAAACCAGCATTCTGTAAACTAACCGCTGCAGACGGAGGTTTATTAAACATTTATCTGCAAGCAATCTTCAAATTTAAGATAGGTGGTAGAGATTTTGAAAGCAGCGCAATAGTTGCTGATTTAGACGGATTGCCTGAAAAAATTGGTTTGGATTTTCTAGAGAAAAATAAAGCCAGCTTAAATTTGAAGATGGGCATTCTGAAAACTAGAAAGCTGAAAATCAGATTGGAAAGGGAAAATAATTTTTCCTGTGCAAGAATACATGTCTTGGACTCAATCGCTATCCCTCCGAAATCAAATATGTTTGTTAAATGAAGCCTAGAGGGAGAATGGGAGATAACCGGAGAAGGCATCTAACCATTTTCAGAAAGAAAAAAAACCTGGTTTGATTTTACCGAAGGCTTCAGTAATACCCGAGAATTCGGAAGTGGTTTTTATCCGTAGTGAATTTTACCTTTGAACCGATAACACTGAAGAAAGGGGTACCGATAGCTCAAATACATTCTGTGCAGAGTGTTTGCTCTGGAATTGTTTTAAAACTCGAGACACCTTGCGATTCAGATAAACCAGTACCAAAATATCTTAAACATTTGGTAGACGGAGTATCTGAGAAGGTTTTAGTCAAACAAAAGAGTTGTGGGGGGGGGGGGGGACCTGATGGTATGTTAGGGAGAACCGATAAAGTAAAACATGTAATAAAAAACTGATGAAAGTAAACGTATAAAATTGCCTCCTCGTAAATTATTATTATCTCAGAAATAAGTTGTGGGATAAGAGATGACCAAATGCTTGCTGAAGATGTAATAGAACCAAGTGATAGCCCTTGGGCTGAGTCTATAGTTTTGGTAGCTAAGAGAGATGGAATTCCTAGATTTTGCGTAGACTAAAGGAAATTGAACGCGGTAACTCGTAAAGACGCGTATCCGCTTCCTAGAATGGACGATTCCCTAGATGCACTCTCTGGGGCGAAGTGGTTTCCGCTTTAGATCTTGCTAGTGGATACTGGCAGGTAGCGTTAGAAGAAAACGATAGAGAGAAAACATCCGTTTGCTAGTTATAAAGGACTATTTCAGTTTAATGTGTTGCAGTTTGATCTATTTAACTCGTCAGCTTCTTTTATGCCTTTGGCCAAAGTCTTGCAACACGGAATGACTTTCAAGCAGTGTTTAGCTTATCTAGATGACATTATCGTGATTGGTAGTACTTTTGAGTTGGCTCTGGAAAATTCGAAATTAGTATTCAAGCGCTTCCGTGAGGCCAACATAAAATTTAAACCATTAAAATGTAGTTTGTTTCAAAAGCTCGTCTCTTACCTGGGACACTACGTGTCCGAAGACGGTATAAGATGCTGTCCAAAGAAGGTAGAGAGTGTTAAAAATTGGCCAACACCGAACAATGTGACGGCAGTAAGAACCTTCTTTGGTACAGCTTCCTATTATAGGAGGTTTGTTAAAAACTTCTCCTCAATCACATAGCCCTTTATCTCAGTTGACTCAACAACAACAACAAAAAAAAACCCTTTACTTGGTTACAAACCCATCACGAGGCTTTTGATAAGCTGAAAACACTTTTGACAACAGCACCTATTCTAACTCAACAGGGATGGAACATTTATTCTAGACACATAAGGTAGTTCATATGGTATTAGAGCGGTTTTGTAGCAGCTCCATGATGATAACGAGAGAGTTATTATTTACCTTAGTAAGACTCTGAATAAACAAAGGCATTATTGCACAACCTATAGGGAATTATTAGCTGTAGTTACATTTGTCAAAGAATCCCAACACTATTTGTGGGGTAGAAAATTCATTGTCAGGACAGACCACAGTTGACTGAAGTGGCTTAAAAATGTCAAAGAACCAGAAGGCATGGTCGCGCGATATCTATCAGTACTAGATGCGTACGACTTTGAAATACAAAACTGTAAAAGTTCTTTGCACGGAAATGCAGATGGGCTAAGCAGGATCCCGCGTAAATGGAAACGCGGAGATTTTCAGGAATGCGTGCGTGTTGGTGCTAAGAAAATAACTGTACACAAGACTGTTGTCCGAACAGTTTCTCAACAGTCTGAAGAGACTGCTGTAGAGAAGGAGAAATATACGGCACGTGGGGTGTATGGGTCCAGCGGTAATGCCGAACGCGAGTCGAATTGGTTATGCACTTGGAGTGTGGAACAACTAAGAGAGTTTCAACTGAATGACCTTGTCTAGGGTTGTTGTTGAAATTAAAGGAAGAAGGTGCTGAAAAAAAAAAACCTTTGCTCTCAATTAGTTGGGGACAGACAGGAAGCGAAGTCCCTGCTGAGACAGTGGACTAGTTTGGAGGCCCAAGACGGCCTGATATATATAAGCGTTGGGGGACCATTCATAGTAAGCAGTCTCAGTGCTGATACTGGTGGCACCTCCTGAGATAAGGTGTCATATTTTAAAAGACCTACACGAGTGTAGGACTGGGGGACACCTTGGTAGAACGAAGACTCCGAATGCAATAAGCCAGATGATTTACTGGACTGGTCAAGTTGATAAGGTGATAAGATGGTGCTAGATGTGTGATCTGTGTGCACCTGCGAAATCCAGACCATGTCACAAGTGAGCTCCTTTACAGCGACAGAGAACTGATTATCCGTTGGAACGAATTGCTCTAGATAGTCTTGGTTAACTACCAGAAACTAATGTAGGAAATGCGTACATCATGATAGTTAGCGACTATTTTACGAAATGGAAAGAAGCATGCGCTATACCTGATCACGCTGCGCAGACGGTCGCTGGTAAATTGGTCACTGAATTTAATTGTCATTTTGGGTGTCCGCGATATATTCATACCGACCGAGGACGAGAATTTGAATCAAACTTAGTTACTTCCTTGTGCAAAAAAACCCTAGAAATATGCAAAACTCGAACGGGATCGTATGGACCGCAATCAGATGGGATGGTAGAAAGGTTCAGCAGAACCTTGCAATAAATGCATTCATTGCTCGTTGATGAGAACCAACGAGATTGGGATGACCACTTACCCTATGTGTGATGGCTGCACTCCTAATCTCTTGATGTTAGGGCGAGAAATAACCCTGCCAAAAGATATTGATTGGTTTACCCCCACAACAGGATGAGCACAGGTGTCCTGTCGAATATGTTCAGTGGGTTCGAAACAGCCCCAGGCAGGTATATGATTTCGCTTATGAAAATCTGAATAGTAGTTTCTTTAGACAAACGTTTTACTATGACAGAAAAAAATAATTACGTCATTTTGAAGTTGGAAAACGGGCTGGGAGGTGGTATCCACCTAAAAGCAAAGAACAATTAGGACTAATATGGATTTGTCCGTATAGACTCTTACAGCAGATTTCAGAAGTAGCCTATAAAAGTCAAAGAAGCCCTGAATCTACTCCCATCATCGTGCATATAGATCATTTAAAGCCATATCAAAGTGATATGATCCCCGCTTGTTAAAATCTACCTTTGAAAGCTTACAAAGATTCTAGTGATGCCATCGAAGACATTTGCTCTGATTGCACAGAAGAGCCTTATATATTTACAGAATCTGACATCCATGATAGTTACTTTTATATGAATTTTAGTCGGGAAAATGCACCGTTGAAGGTGAAAACTCATCCAGTAAAGTTCTCCAGAACAGGGAGAAGTATAAAGCCCCACCTAGATATAACCACTGAATATACCTCAGAATGTTTTCTTTGATTATGCTGACTAATGCATAGTCAGTTGAATATGCTTGTTTCAAACTGACGAATGTTTATTAAATAATATGAATTGTGTGGAATATTCATGTTTATAACAATTGTTGTTGCTGTATAAAGACTTTTTTTAAATTAAAGAAAGTTTTAGACATATATTCTCTCTAAATTGAAACTGATTGTATAGCTAAAGGTAATTTACCAAGTAGATTACAGTCGTTAACGTTTTGTAGATATGATAGCTTTTTTATGAAAGTTATTCCCTAGGATGTCAAATATTTCTTACTGTACTTAAAGTATTCTTAAGATGTCTGTGAGAGACTTTTCGGTTAATTGAGGTTGTTTCTCTTGTATAGACTTACCAGATTGACTTACATGTAGATGAAGAAGAAATGATTGCATTCGTGACTCAAGAAGGCATTCAAGAAGGCGAAAGATGGTTCCGTATCCCAGTAACAAAGGATGGCATTTCTTGTCCCATTGAAGGATGTCATCACTGCATGTTACGGGATGTCCGTAAATACTTACGCCAGTGGGAGGAAATTCATTGCCCAATGTTTACTTACAGATTATGTCCAATCTGCCGGCAAACATTCAAGAGACCTAGCGACCTGCGTCGGCATCGTCGACAGATACACAATTTGAATCAGGATGTGACTGAAAAAATTGGTTGCAAAAACAAGGGCAGAGACACGGACCAATAAGCGCTACGTTGACCCAGGAGTTTTCCTTCCGCCGAGAGTGAAAGGCAACCTTAGTGTAGGCATTGCCTGTAGTGAAGTGGGCCACCGTAGGGTCAAGGGAACTTTAATGTTAAAAAGGGGTATATCAAATATAGGGTCTATGAGAATTTAACATGGGGAATTTTAACATGGATGGGACTGTAAAGCGTCAAGGGAAAATGAACATGGATGGGACTGTATAGCGTTAAGGGAAAATCAACATGGATGGGGCTGTATAGCGTCAAGGGGAATTGAACATGGATGGGCTTGTCTAGCGACAATGGGAACTGAACATGGATGGGCCTGTATAGCGTCAAGGGGAATTGAACATGGATGGGCTTGTCTAGCGACAATGGGAATTGAACATGGATAGACCTGTATAGCGTCAAGGGAAATTGAACACGGGAGATGGAGATAGCACAGACAAGAGACAAACACTGATACAACATGAGAAGAAAAAAATTTATACAGGAAAGTCTGAAAAGGGCCTTTGGCTTTATGTTAACATCCTTCCGTTAACATAGAGGGCATATCATTGGTCTTCTTCTTTTCCTCAAACTTTGTCTGACTTCTGGTCCGTAGAAGAAGCAGCGAAGAAATAAGGTTGTGAAAGTCAAACGGTCACGGTACTCTTAGACTTTTTAGTAGAGTTAAGGAGTCTGAAACAAATGTATCAAACTTCTTTATTACGACCGAAGAGAATAAGACCTTCCCGAGCTAAACAACACAATCATGTGACTACGCCTGTCGTACCACCCTTAGTGATTTCTGCCCAAACATCATCGACATAACGCACACCAGAAGTTGGCCATGGCAAAGGCTTAAGGCAGTTAAAGTTGATTTAAACAAACAAATACCCAAAGGCCCTTTTCAGGGCCACCCATTTCTCTCGAAAAGAGATACAATTTCAATTGCTAACATCAATTAAAACTCAAAAAGCCCTTTTATACCCTTGTGGTATGTGTGAATGTACAAGTGCGTGAGTGTAAGTTCTTATTCTAAAAATCAAAACTAAGAGACACTTACGTGTTATGCCTCGTCTATTCTGATCCAGTTTATTTAAAATCCAATTCACAGCACAACATAACACTTTAAAATGTTCATAAGCTTCTTCTGTGTCTGTCTTCACTCTCTCTGTTTTTTTAAATTTCTTCACTGTCATATTCGTTTTGTCCACTTCTTCCTCACTTTCTCCATGTTTTCTTTTCTTCTGTTTCTCTTTCTGCACGTGTCTGAGTTCTTCCTTGGGGGAGGGTACCTCTTCTTCTTCCTGTCCATAACTCCTCTCTTCTTCTTCTTCTTGCTTCAGTTGTTTCTTAGGGCAATCTGAAGACCAATGTCCTTTTTCTTGACAATGACAACAGGTATCTTGGCTTTTGTCTCTTCTAACCCCTGTTTTGCTTTTTTCATGGTTGGAACACTCTGAAGACCAATGTCCATTCTTCTTGCAGATATAACAAGTATCTTGACTTTTATCTCGAAAGGAAGGTGAGTAGTCCGTTGGCTTGTCTGAAGAAAATTTTCTAATGACCCCTCGCAAAGCTCTGATCAAAAGTTCGATCTGGGTAGGTTCTTCCATCGTTCTGCTCGGTTTGAGAGTGAAATGAATATTGGAAGGGTAAGACACACTCCCTTTATATACGCTGGGCTATCATGGATATCAAGTGACCCATGGTGTTTAACAAGTAGTCATTTGACTTTTTGCAATCAAGATGAAACGATGGCATTCATTCGTGAAGAAAGGAGAAGAAAGTAAGAGGCAGAAACGTGATCTATCGCCTCGTACAATAGCTGAAGTCTTGGGACAAATTAATGCCAGTGAATTTGAAGATGACAAGAGTGAACCAGAATCCAGGCCCAGAGAGTCTGCACCTGGCCAAAGTTCAACAGTAAACCCTGAAAAGTACTATCACATTCGAGAGACGGAAAAGCGCTCCTCTAGAAAATTTAGAACCATGGCTTACACTGACAGAGTGAAGTTTAAAGATTTCAAGTCCGACGTACCGTTGGAGAAAGCAGAAGGGTTCATCACCGAGATGTGGGATTCTTTGTTGACCACACTAAAGCGACAATGTCAAGCCAAAGAAGACGATCGCTTGAGACTTTCCATACATCACGACAGCTTGAAATCCCCTGTTTGGATCGAGTTTAACAATCCAATGACCAGTTTCACATAACCGATGGTAAAGCGACACTGTCCATGACCCACGTCTCTCCTCTTCAAGGGACTGGACGCAAAAAGGTCTTATTGGTGGACGACCTTCGCAACATTAAGCGCGGCCTCCGAATTAACAACCCTCAAGACCAGATGTGTTTAGCCAGGGCTATTGTGGTGGGACGAACCTATGCCAACAAGAACGACACGGTAGAATGGAAAAGAGCCTGGGAGAACATTCAACAATCGGACCGAGCCAAACAATGAATGATGCAGAACTACTGTTACAACAAGCCGGCCTGTCCAAAGACACACCCTGTGGCATTTCTGAAATGCAAAAATTGCAAGATGTCCTAGCTCCACACTACAATTTGAAAGTGCACCCTCAACAAGTGCGCGGACCTCTGTAGTTTCAAGGCCAAGATTTTAAAGATGGAAAATACATTCACGTCTATCATCACGATGAACATTTCAATGCCATAACCAGTATCACCGGATTCCTGGGATACAGATATTACTGTGAGAAATGTGACGATGGCTATAACAATCGAGAGCAAAACAAACATTGTGGATCGAAATGCTCAGGATGTTTGGCGTCTCAACCCTGTTTGGACGAAGGACAAGAACGAGTGCATTGTCCAGCTTGTAAGCGCACTTTTGTCAGCCCTGCCTTTTACCAACAACATCTAAAGACACTAGGTTCACAGCAGAAATGTGCTTGCCAACTCCTGGAGATACACAAAACTAAAAAGAATATGTTTTTTTCTTATGAATGTTACATATGAGGTGAGGATTGATCTATAAAGATTCCTCTACTGTTATTCTTAGGAAGCCAGATACTGGTAATATACTGGAAATTATGCTAAGAAGAAACTACAGCTTTTACATGCAGGTAATTAATGATGGAAATGGTGACATGAAATCTATTTTTGGTACATTTTCTTCTAGGTTGATCAATGTATCATCATACGTTTGAATGAATAACAATAAAAACTATTTATTCTTGATGGACTATTCGGTCATTGTCTCTTATCATCAAGATACATTAAAATGTACAATATTCAAATTACGTACAATAAAATACATGAACCACATATGATATGTATTATCAATCACAGACTGGAGGCTACAAAAATTGTGGCTGCTTTTGGAATTTGTATTAATTCTTTTTGCGGAACATTTTTTTTTACATCACACATGAATAAAAAATATGAAATTAGATAACTATATGCAAAATTAATATTGCATAAAAGCAATTTTAACATACAAATTAGAATAAGAAAACAAAATCTTCCTGATATTACAATGATAGAAAAATGTACTGTAGATTTCATATGTCCCTGAATGAGCATATTAAGTGAATTGGAATAAATACCACAATTTTATTTGAATCCACAAAGCAGTTGTAAGGATAAGGTCAATTAATTTCAAACATATGCACTAATAATGTGAGCTAAGGACTGATATAGTTGTGACATCACTAGGTCTTTTCCAATTTATCACTAACACACTAATAATTGCAGCTGCTTCAGTCAATAAATAAAGGGAAGATTTACAATGGTCAGAACATAATCATGCGATCAGATCCAATTTATTTCTGTATAAACTGTATGAAGAACTACTTTATACTAACTTCTAAAAATAGAGTCATGTGCAAAGTAACTATCCTAAACACTGAACTGAAAGGGGTACACACTGCATGCTTTTAAAACTAAATAAAAATGCTGGGTTTATATTTTATTAAGAAAACTAAATAAACTGATTTGACAGAATCAATTAACTCATCCTTGCTGTTTTTCTGAATATAAATAACTCTTTATTTAACTAGATTTCAAAAAGAAAAGCTGGAAAACTCAGAATCTGCCAAGAACATTGGGGCTAAAGCACTTTAACCACTGCTCATTACTATTGAATTTAAAACTATAGGTAAATGAATATAGGGATTGGGAGGATGGGGATTCAAAGACTAACATTACAACAACTGGATTCACAGTCCTACAATGTAAAACGCTGACCTTGATTGTTACGATGTGGGATGGGTGGGAGATCTGCTATACCCCCCATCGTAACTGTCAGTGTTGATGTCTTGCACTGTTTGACTACTGGACCCTCATACAATAATCATTTACCAATAGTCTTAATTTCAATCATAAGTAGCCCTTGTCTGTAGCCTAACCTGTTAATCAACATGAAAATAGATTTAAAGACACGAAAATTGGTTACTCACATGTCTGGACAATAATGATTCACAAGTCACAATAAATTCATGATAGCATCAAATCCAAGAGTCATTCGTATGTCAAACAAAACAACACATCCTTTGCTTTGAATATTGAACTTCTACTCAGAAAACATATGCCAATTTAAATAAAAGATTAAGACCATGCTGTGGAATGTTCAAACCTTAGATTGCCAACCATTGGTAGAAGTTTTATTTGATATTGATGTAGCTATTACGTTGCAGAGGGAGAATTCCCTGTTCTATAAATAGCTATGTAGCAGATACCTCAACAAGAATTCATTCACTTAAACAGGCTCTAAAACTGATAGGAAATATCTTTAAAAGAAACAAAAGAACAACAAAAAGTATATAAAATTATAAATAATTGCCATTATAGGAGTTTAACATTGTTTTATCTGATTTTATCATGGTATAAACTGTCAAATGCCAACTAACAAAGCTTACATAATACCCTTTGGGGGTTATTTGCTGTGTGATTAGGCAACTTATAGTTTATACCACGATAAACTCCGAAGAATAAAAACAACATTAAACTCTTAAATAATCTGAGCTAAGACATCACCATGACTGATTTAGTTGTGGCACCACTTGGTCTGTTACAATTTATCACCACTACACTGATCTACTGATCTACAGTTTCCACAAAATTCATTTTATATGGCTGTCAAATGTGGGCAGCCTGCATGTAACCTAGTGCTTTTAACTCTGGCTAAATAACTGTTACTCATTAATTATGTAGAATCAGACTGTTATGATAATACTGCTAAAACATTTACTATTTAATATGAAATCAAATTACTTGTATATTCAAATTATATCCAGACTTACTAATATCTTTGAAAACTTCAAGTTACTTGAACCAAGTCACTTGAATCCAAATGACACCTTGTAGCATAAACTAGAATGGGCTAAGCAACATTACAGCATGACTTCTACTGCTTTCACTTGTGAAGAGTGTGCAAATGTGGTACAATCTTGTATTTCAGGAAAGTTTTCAATAGTAAAAACAAAAGGAAGGAATTATAATTTACAAAAGTGCTAAAAATCAGGAAAGTTTTCAATAGTAAAAACAAAAGGAAGGAATTATAATTTACAAAAGTGCTAAAAATCAAACTTTGGTAAATTCCAAATATTCCTACAACAAAACTAGTATTTTCAATAGGAAAAATGACTGTACTTTTATAAAATGGCATAACTTCAATCATACACAAATATGCTGGGAAAATGTGTTAGAAAATATATTAAAAAAATATATTTCACACTAAGTTGATCTTAAGATGTCTTCTTTAATACAGTACCAGAATTAGACTGTATGTCTGTAAAATAGACTTTTACACTGAAAAATACCCCCCCACCAAAGAGAAATCTGTGAACAATCTGTAAGTTTTTATAAGATACAAAATACAATCACAACTTTTTAAAAAGTAAATAAAAAGAAAATATGCAAATGCAGTAATATTATTTTTGATGTATAAAAATGCTGTTATTCCAGACAAGACTGATCTATGTCATTTTATCCTGATCAGGGTGATGTGTGGTCAGACCGGTGCCTCTTTTGGCTCTATCAAGATTTCATTGATGGCACAATAACCAGGCTGTGTTACAGCATACAGGACAGCATTAGCAATGTCTTCAGGGTCAAGTATCCTAGTCTTTCCACTGCCATCAAACAGCTTCAGTGCCTGAAAATTTCCAAAATTTATGCTATTCAGTGTAAAACAGCCAAAACTACCAAACAACTACTTTCATTTGAGTGCTATTTATTTTCAGAGTTTGTGGCAGAAAATTAATGAAATTAAATAGCCATAAATACACATCTGTATAACAGATTATCCAAGAAATGAAAAATACAGAAAATCAATGCTGTTGGTCATCTGGAAGCTGCAAATGAATGGAGGTACAGTAGCAATATACAGGTGTGGTACAAAAAAAGGTGTCAAAGATTCTGTACCATTGGTGGTAATGAGCATTAATTTCTAGGTAAGGCACTGAAAAGGGTCTTTCATAGTTGCTGGTAAGTACTAAATAACATTAGAATTTGTTTCCTCCCCAATACCAAATTTTCAAGACATTTGGTTATAACCTATGTATAACCTACATATATTTTTATATATATGCAAAATGGTTGGTAGACTTTGTGTGTGTGTGTGTGTGTGTGATTTAGATTTTTAATGTAACTTTAACAGTTTTTCAGTCATATCACTACAATGTATTCACCGTGGCAGTTTATAAATAAAGCATTATTATTATTATTATTTAGATTTTTAATGTAATTTTAACAATTTTTTAGTCATATTACTATGATGTCTGCTATGTGATGTCTAGCACTGGGGCATCATGCCACAGACATGTAGCATGATGTCCCACCTAGTCACATTGTCCTGACACCAGGCCAACCAGTCCTAACACTAACTCTTAATGTTGAGCACCTAGCGAGGCAGCTGTTAGTACCATTTTTTAAAGTCTTTGGTATGACTTGGCAGGGGTTCGAACCTGCAACCTCCAACATCTGAAGTGGATGCTCTAACCACTAGGCCACCAGAGTGGTTATTGGTAGACTTTAGAGAGTGTAAATGAGATGAATGTTTCAAGACAAAGGTTATTGTAATCTGTGTATACACATATGGAATGTACTACTTTAAATTAACTTGTTTTGATGAAAAAATTAATTTATAGGTATTTCATTTTTGTATTGTAAAGTGTGGCATAACACCAAGCAAAGTCAAATGATGAGTCATTGAGAAATGCAAAGTCTGTGTAGCTTTGTGATACATGGTTTGAACGTTGCATTCATCTGAAAAGAAATTTAAATTCTTAAAATAAAGCAATGGGCCCTTGCTGCCAAATTTCTTTTGGTAGGATCATTTTGGTGAAGTGGAGATGTGTCCTTGTACAGATACAAGAGCTTGCCATTTCACAAAGATGGATAACAAAATGAAATATAAACATTTTCTTTTGTCATAGATTTTCCCTTATAAGTTATTTGTTTGTTTGTTAGATATTTTGTTTTAGTCTCATCTCACCAGACCATAGGGCCAAATGAGCTTTTGGTATGCCCTGTGCATTCTAGTTCTCTAAAACCACCAGACCAATTTTTGTCAAATTTTGCACACAGCATTTTCTGGCATGAATGACTTTCAGACAAAATATGGCTATCATTACTAAACATAACTTATGAAAAGCTATTGCAAAGAATTTGTTAAAATTTGACACAAAACATCTTGGAAGGATGACATTTAAAGTTTGTACAAATTATGCTGACTTCAACCGTAGCCAGCATTACTAAAAATAGAGAGCCCAAACATGACTTTTTTTATAAAAAAAACATCACTGAACTGAAATTTGCTAAACTGAAAGCATATTGCCATAAAGACCTATCAAGTTTGTGCGACTGACACAGTCCCACCATCAAACGTGGCTGTCATGTCTTAAAATGGAAAAACCTTTAAATGACTTCCACAAAATTGTTGGATATAATTTAACCAAGCTTCCTGGCATGAAGACCTTTTAAATTCATTCAAAGGATGCTGCAATCAAATATATCCACCATTACTAAATAATTACTGTTTTTTATAACATGTTTAGTATTAAAATACTAAATTCCATTATCTATTAGAAACACATACATGCTCATATCGCTTCTTAAATACTCTAATATTTTTAGCAGATCACACACACATGCACACAAATTCATTGATGGTCCTGTAAATCATGACTCACATCATTGTGAGTTCTAACATTAATGATCCATGAATTCCTATATTTGAATTTTTTTTAAAATTTGTAATTATTTCATACAGTGTCATTTATTTCACTCTGGCCATTCCTCTCTTTCTCTTTTTCTCTCTCTGAAATTTGATTGGTTAACTTACTGCATTCATAATTATCAAATGGTTGGAAATCATCTAAAGGTCTGTGCTAAATTAACTCTTCATTCAGTATACCGGCCTAGACAACTATGTCAGCTCAAGTATGATGCTTGGTACACAAGGTAAAATGCACCACATTATTGTGGCATGTGGGACAGTAACTCGGTAAATTATGATACATTATTGTGGCAGGTGGGAGACTAAATAAAAGTATGACACATTATTGTGGCAGCAGGGTATGAGTCAAACTACTTCTTTAAAACAACTGTTCAGCAGAATTTGAAATAATTTGACAGAATTTGAAATAATTTGACAGGAAACATATTGGCATCGAGGTCATTCAATTTTGTAAAAGACGATGCCATCAGATATGCCTGTTTTTGCTGAAAGTAGAAAACATTTAAACAACTTAAGAAAAATAAAAAATACTGAAAAAAATTGACCAAATTTGTATGAATGATTACAATCTGCCAATAAAAATAGAAACAAATTTGCACAGATTTATCTTGAAAACCTGCTGAACAGAATTTGACCAACTTTGACACAAGCTATCCTGTCATTGGAGTCTTTCAAATACAACTAGAGAAAACTTGAAATAGTTACTTTTGTTACATATGCAATCAAGAGCATTGGAATAAGTTTGAACAGAAAGAATCCAGACACAAATGTTTTGGCCAGCTGCATTTCCATCTGTTGATTGGCCAGATGTCAATGAGGTGTGTAATCTGAGGCCCAAATTTGTCCTTGTTTTAGGTGTATAAATTTATAGAATGATTGGATATGGCCATGGATGTACCAGTGACAATAGTTTCAATGACTTTGAATCTGCTCTTTGTTGAAAGCAGTTCATGAAATATTTCAAAATGTTTCATAAATTTCATTTCTATTATGAACACTAATGTGAGACTCTCTAATACCTGAGTACCTGACAGCAAGTAACAAAAATTGTAAAATTAATTTTGTTGTACTTGTTTAAATTATTTTAGTCATACCTCAGTATCTGTGGAATGACTCAACAACTCTGTTCTAACATCACCTGGTTGGATACATGTGACCTTGACCCCAGAGCCACACACTTCTTGTCTAAGAGCTTGTGAAAGTCCCTCCACATAGAACTTGGTTCCAGAATACACTGCAAGTCCAGGAAAGCCCTATAATGCAAAATTGTATATGGATATTTAACAATCCAGCCATATATAAAATATGCTTTCTATTTTTGAAAACAATAAATAACATGTTACAGTAACAATAAAAAATGGCAGTTAATATAATCTAGCCTGTTTTCTCAAAAAAGTGACCTTAAAATTTCAAAAAGTATATTAACATATCCAATTAGTTCCACACAAAAAATGCAAGTCTAACATTTCACATAAACCAAACCACCCATGTCCTACACATCCATGCATATATTTAAAATGTACCACTTTATATTTTTTTTAAACTGATAGTGAAGAAATTTTTCTTTCTCATTTGTATGTCAATTTTGCAACCTAATGATTTTTTTTTCTACCAAACTGCATCAGTGTTTTTCAATGTTTTGTTTTGTAAAAGATACTGAAGAATCTGAAAAATTCATTAATGATGTCTTTTTCAAACATTTATAATAATTTTCCATGGTTTTATACAGCCCTGCACAGATTTTATATGGAGTTTTCAAGGGTTTAAAAGTTTTCAAGGACTTAACTATGTCTTGTGACATCTAATCTGCCAAATTTTATTCCATTTTATTTATTTATTTATTTATTTATTATTCTGAACAATATGTAATTAACAAACATTTTAATATTTAAAAAGTTTATACATTTTACTCAGTTTTAATGTTTTGTATTCCCTCAACTGAATTTCAGATAGTATAGCAAATTCAAGGATTTACAAACAAAATTCAAAGACCTTTCATGGATAAAACCAAACCTTTTTCAAATTGAAAAAGTTTTCAATGCAACCCTTTGAATTCCAGTAGTTTTGAAAGTTGTACACAAATCAGGTCTTCTTATAGAAATATTCTGATTTTGGGAATTTTTTAAAAACATTTTTTATAATATATTGCTGTCTTCAGTAGGATATAAACAACTGATGAACAGGTTTAGTTGCACAGTTCACCTAGTAGAATATACAGTAGCACAACTGATATCATATCCTTGTCACAAATAAGGAAAATCTTCAAGGGAAGTAACTGCAGGATATCGTAGTTAAGAACAAAAGTTTTGGTACTCTAATCTGAAAAATGAAAATCAAAGTAAAATGAGCTATAAATAGAATGTAATTAATTACATTTGTACCAAATTGTAGGTATTGCCTATGAAAGATGAAATAAAATCAAAGGATACTAGAGTAAATGGACAGTCTATGCCAAATGAAGGCAAAATCTTGACCATGAACTTCAATTAGCTTTTAGGATAAAAAACAGAGAAAAACAATGACCTTAAAGACTGGACCTCAAATGTAGATTACAACTAGTGACAATATACATGTGTATTTTATTTAATTCACTTATCTTTCACAACTCATGAGTTATAGAACAGAAGTGAAAATGCTACTTAAAATTAAAATGTTGGCCTTTGACCTTGATTGTCATATGTAGGAACCCCAATATGGTACAAGACAAATATAGCAAGTTTCATCACTGAATTTCAAATGGTTCTAAAATGAAAGAAATAAAACATCAAGGAAAAAAATACTGACCAGTTACCTTGACCTTGAATACAGGATGTTATATTGAAAACAACTGCTAATGATGATGTAACTATATGCCAAGTTTCAAATATATTATATAATTTAAGATAATATATAATATATATGTAAATATATGCCAAGTTTAATATACATTATATAATTTAAGATAATATATAACATATTAATATATTTTATACTATCTTAAATTACAGCGAGGTAAGAAAGCTGATGGAAAGCTTTAAATAAAAGCCCATGACCATGATCTTGAAGGTATGGCCTACAATGGGGTACACATGACACTTTTTAATGATAATTGATAAGAAGATAAAAATTCTTTATTTTAGACTGCATGGTTCATACTTTAAATTAAAATATAGATTTAAAGTAAAAACATTGCAAGCATAAAAGAACATATATATCATACATACAAGTATACAGATACATCTACACAATTAACTGTGCCTTGCATTGTTAAGAATGAAATTACGTGGCACATTTAAAGAGTAATTTGTTCCACCTGCTAATAATATGAGAATTTAAATGAATGTCATAGTTCCAAAGAGATTTCAATATACAGTTCTTACTATTAGATATTCTTGTCATCATTGAGAATACATACTTTCTATAACTATACCAATTTTCATTCCTCATGCTGAAAGGGCTAAATTCAAAGAGCATAAGGTAGAGCATGATGGAAATCAACAATGGCACAGCCATGTGGCCTTGACTTTCAATACACAACACTACTGACAATGATAGATAAGTAAACATCAAGTTTCATCCCCTAATAATTTACAGCTCTGAAACTGATTGGAAAGGAAAGTGCTGGAAAACTTCAAAATAATAAGTTGTCAACTTAAGCATGATGATATTACCCTAGTATGGTAGGTATCACACCTTATAATGAGGATGAATAAGCATACCATAGGCGCCAACACATAGACACAAAGGAGGTGGGGATGGCCACTTGCCCCCACCCCTCTGACCCAACTTTCACCTCTAAATATGTTGTAGCCTGCATCCATAAAACTTAATAGCTGACCACTACATGGTTCCCCCCCCACACTCTAATTCCCAAAAATAATTCTGTGGGCGCCTAGTACTAACGGCTTTGTCTGAATAACTCAACTGCAACTTGTTATGAATTTTGATCATCACTGTTCTTTTCTGTTATCTGGTAACTAGCAATCATGCAGTGTGTGCCAATGCAATCTTCCTATAACTATTTCCTATACCTATTTGTCACATATTGGTAAGTGATGAGCATACCTATTAACCTGCCTTATTTGTTTACATCTAACGTACAAGTTATACATGTCTAGTAGGCATTTGGTACTATTTAAGTATCAAGTGTTATTTGTTTTTCATTACACTTACCTTTAAGTAGCAATTATACACTTGACTTCATTCCTCATCAATCAGTATTCCTTGGAAGATCATTACATAAATGCCAAGAGGTGTGATTCCATGTTAACTAGATTGAATGTTGCACTATGATGTCACAAACAAATCACTGTCTTAGAAAAAAATGTGTACTACAACCTTCACTGGTAATGATTAGACCTGATATTGGTTTTTCTTTATCTGATTTAGTGCTAGTCTGCCATTGTGAATGTCCATAGCAATCAACAGTTTTGATTGGAAGTTTGTGATGACAACGAATGTGTAGATTACTCAACAATCAGGAATGAACATAACAATTAGTGTCAATGGGTCAATTGGACAATGCATTTGCAGTCCATCATGCTAAGTTTCATCCCTTAATCTACAAAAAAGATTAAAATGTCATAGAGCAAAATGGAAAACTTAAAATGCTAGACTGTGACCTTGACCTTAAACTTAAATGGGTTAAAACTTATAAAGAAGTGATGAAAACCTTGACCAAGAAGATGTGACCCCCAAATGAGGTACACATTAAACATTCAATAATGTGCATGTATTCCAAATTTCATCCATCAATCTCAAATGATCTAAAGTTTCAAAGCAGATATGAAAGTGTGACTTGGGACAGGTGGAATTAAAAACTTTAATAAAAATAAAAATATTAAAATTTTAGGCCAAAAATTTATGAAACTTATTAGATAATGCATGATGCTACTGGCTGCATGCAGTTCATGATATGTTATTCAATTGTTTTCATAAATTTTGTATTAAAACACTTCTGTAAGATATTCAATTTACCTTTTTCCCTGCATTAGAAGATATGTTGATGATGTGACCTGACTTGCGGCTTAGCATTCCATCCAAAACTGCACCCACACAGTTTGTCAAGCCCTTAAAAGACATGACCAAAATCTTATTTTAAGCATCAAGTTAGGCAGAGATTACCTATACCATATTAATAACTATTATTATAATAATTATTAATTAATTAATTAAATAATTAATTAAATCCATGAGTACACATGTTCGTCAATGGATAATAAACAATGAATTCATTAAAACATTAATGCATAATTTAGACTTTTTATTAAGTTATACAGGTTGACCACAACAATTGAAAACTACACGACTCCTAAAGAATGACTATCAAATAAAGGCAACAAATGAATACTTATATTAGCAGGTGGAGATAAATGAGTACTGCTCAGATTTCATGTGTCAAAAATGTGTATTTTAATGTTATCACTAATTAATTAAAGACTTTTGAAAATAAGTAATCAAACATTTTGTAGGGTGAAAGAACAATGAAGTTGCTGAGTAAGAATGCATGTATCACTGATACCTGTATTAAGCAATCAGTGTCTTTAACAGATACTTTTTAAGGTCCAATAACTAAAATTATTATAGAAAAAGACTCTATTAAACAACCACCTGTCTTTAAGGTCCATTTTATTTACTTCCAAAAGATTTCACTGAAAAGTAAAACCTCTCTTTTTGATAACTGTAACATAAGACTACCCCACAGTCAGTGATTAACATTTACTTTGCATAAAATCAAATACACCCTCTTAAAGAAGACCACTTTTAAAATCAAGCCACTTTTCTTTAGTCCAATTGGACTCACTGAAAACACCCTCAAACATGGATTTATTACTGCTGGTAATTAGATAAAAATTTATCTGACAATCAGTTTTTTTAAAGCATGAACCAAGTTTGTCTCAGTTAAATATATGCATGTCTAGACTATATGTAACAAAATGTGAAAATAACTCTTTGCAGCTAACTTTGACACCATTAGTTGGATAAACAGCATTAAATTCTGCATCACAAAATCTGAAAGTAACTCTGTTAGTGGCTGACCTTGACATTGACATCAATTTGATGTTCCCACTCATCCTCATGTAGGTTGGACATCAGTGTGTAGTACATGCAGCCAGCATTATTCACAAGGATATCAACTGGACCAAGGGCCATCTCTGTATGTGATACCAACTCCTTCACCTACAATAAAAGTCCCAGACACATTAAGGTCTTTCAATAAGGACAGGATACTGCAGACTATTTTAATTATTAGTCATTTCTTTGTTAATTTACACTGTAAATGTATTGAATTCCTGGATGTCCTAGGTACAAGATGCAAGCTTAATACTGAAACAGATCAAAATCATTAACATAACATGTACATAGTCAAGACAGCTTGGATTAGAGCCATCTAATATGCATGGTCCCTTTGATAAATACAGAGTGACCCCGTTAGTGCACGCTTAGTTATAACATGAATTTGAATATAACACAGTTGTGGCATGGCTCCCAAAATTTCATATACATGTACTTTTCTCATACACACAAAAAAAATTCTTTCCTACAAGTATGAAAAGTCACATGCAAAAAGTTTATTATCATTTTGGGGGAAGAGATCGTGTATTAATTCTAATACAAGACGATTGTGGCGTGGCTCCTGCAATTTCATATATATGTATTTTTCTTGTACTTGAAAAAAGTTTTTTCTTCATAAAAGTATGAAAAATAACAGGAAAAAGTTTATTCAGGGATCACACTTGGCACCGTGAATGTCACAAATTGTGATTACATTCCTTATTGGCGACAAAATACATCATCTGGCGTTTTTTTTTTCCCCAGACATAATTGACTATTTAAACTTGTGCATACAACCTTGGGTTTGGAGTGAAGAAATTCAGATTCATTATGAAAGGAAGCCACAAACAAAATGCACTGGAAATAATCTATTGGTAGATAAACAAATTCTTTGTTCATATTGACAAACCATTTTAACAGTGCATTGTTATATCATAATCCGCTTATTCTGACATCTGGCCTGAGTAGTGAATGCTGTGAGATCTCAGCATTTTTTCTTCATTAACATTTCTGGTATCAGAAATGAACTGGAGGAGGCCCTATCTCATAATGGATGTTTCAGCTAAAATACTGTTGGATTATTGGTCACTTGCTTGTAATTAATATAGTTATTTTGACTGACCTGATGGTAGCTAAAATTCTTCTTCTTTTCACTCATATAATTAAATCTTTCAGAACACTCATACTTTCTACAGTAATCCCTGTCAGAACAGAACAGAACACCTATTTATACATCGTCTATTGGCCATTTTTTTTAAAATTTATGACACACGCGTGGAAGGCAGCATCACTCCGGCAACAGAAATGTCACACACAAAAAAAAATGCCTAAAAAACTACAAAACTGGAGATCTACTTGTTGGTCTATCTATACTACCATGACTAGACACAATCAGCCAACATTTGAAAGCAGGACAATTAACTACTACAATCAACCAAATGACAGCTAATTTCTTTTCTTTTTAAAATGTACCCAGAAAAAAATAGTTTTGCTGTAACTTCAAAGAAAGTTGATCACTTTTGAAGCACTGATTGTTCTGTATAAATACTAACCAAATAAAAAAATATTCAGTCTCAATCAATGTTCTACAATTATTTGATGTTGCTGTCACAATAAGAAACAGACACCTGGTTGGTACTTCAAAGCTGTCCTTTAGAGCTTACTTCAATAACACATGCACCTTTCATCAAAGAAAGCTGACGACAATCTTCAATAAAAACAAATAACCTTTCAACAAAGGACGTCTGCTCCAACCTTAAATAAAAGCACTGGAATGTGATAGATTGTTGCATTTTCCAAAGTGACTGGAACAGGTTTATTGTGCCATGAAAGTTTCATTTTTTCAGGAAAAAATATTCTTCTGGCCACTACCAATGGTGGCATAAAATGCAAATTAAATTTCCAATCTTTTGAAACCACAGATATATGGCCATCAAATTAATTGAAGATGGGGTATCTTGCAAAGATGTTTGTTAAACTTATTAATTTGTTCAAGTTTTCATTTTCCTATAATTGCGTCAGCCCTTGGGTAGCCGCATCAAGATGGAACTAACTTCAGCTGACCAAAATCTATTCCAATTTAAGTACATGTATATGTAGCATGTAAACAGCTAAAGCCTTGTACTGCTTGCCACAACTGTAGTGAATTGTTAAGTGACAATCGGAAATATATAAAAAATCAAGGACTACCATTTAAAAAAAAATAAAATACATGTTATTGGTGTTTTTAAATGAGATGTGAGCCATACATGAAGTTTTTTAACATCTGATCTATACTCAAATTTATGGATTTATTAAATACAAGTACAGTACTTCATGGATTATGGATTGTAATACACAAATGTAAGTTGTCAATATACAAGTGTTATTCAGACTAGTTTGTCTTCATTTAATCAAAAGCACATATGTTTTTGCCTGCTGTTATTAACACCCCATTCCCCTGCCATATCTGAGGTAAATGCATAATTTTCTTCAGCTGACTTAGTTGGTTATAACACAGTTCACTTGATAAAACAGTCAAGTTCTATGGACCCAAACAACCGTATTATAGTGGGATCATACTGTATGTAACAAGAGACCCATATAGGCTTGGTGTCACTAACCTGGCTGATATCTGCCCAACAGTCAAATGTAGAACAAGTAGTTGGCCATAAAATCTAGTTTAGTAAGACGGTTTCTATAGAAATTTATTCCAATGCTGTTAATTCTCAAATATAAGAAAGAAATTGTTTCATTTTTAGTAATGGTGGCCATACTTGATGAATTTACATCATTTGTAAAATACTGAAAGCCCTTCATGTCAGTTTGCATTTTGTCAAATTTTACTGAGTAGTTCTTAAAGTTATTTCAGGATTTCTATTTTTAGTAACAGCAGCAATATTTGATGGCAAATCTGCATTATTTGTAAAAATTAAAATCCCTTAATATCATGATAATATCTGCCAGTTTGGTAAAAAATATATTATATGAGAGAAAAAGCCTTTTAAATGTTCTTCTATTTACAGTAAAAGTTACCATTTTGACAGTAGATCAGCAACATTTTGTATAGATGTTAAAACCATTTAGGATGCTTTCTGTCAAATTTGATTGAATTCTGTTGATTCATGAGTAGTTACTGAGAAAAATTTGTTTAAAAATTCTTCTATCTTTAGTAATGGTAGTCACATCTGACGCTTGATCAGCATCTTTTGTATAAAACTTACGAACTGATAAGCGTGGAATCCTTCAGTAAAATTTGGTCAATATGTGTTGTTTTTTAAAGAAATTATGTTAAGGTTTTTCCATTTTTAGTAATGGCAGATCTGTATCATTTATATTAAGTTCAAACCAGGATACTATGATACATTTGGCTGAAATTGCTCAAATGGTTTTTGAGAAGAAACTGAGAAGAGCAAATGTGGCCAGACACCAAAGACAGACAATGTGGTCAGATCAAAGACAGACAATGCACAATAGATGTAAGACTGTGCCATAAGCTCACTTTAGCTCATGACCAGGCAAGTACATGTATCTTCATATTTTAGCTGTAATGGTCATTTTCCATAAGAGTTTATGGGTGCTGTCCATCCACTCATTAGCATTGTTATCCTGGAACAGATGGACATATTGACAGGACTTTTTTGACAAAAAGACTTCTTGTGATATCAAGTTTATCTGAAATGAAAATGGTGCAGATCCAGCAACAATATGGCCATCACAGTGGTAATCGTGCAAATTGTATCTCTAATCCTTTGAAAGGAATGATCATATTAACATGGGTTTTCACTGAAAGACTTCACATAATGACCATTTGGTTCTAAATGAAAATAATGCCCCTCAGACATCCAATATAGAAATCTTATTATCATTACTCCTTCTGAACATATGGTCAACTGCTCTGGATTTTTCACAAACAGGCTTCTTTTAATGGCATTTTTTGTCCTAATAAACAGTATATTAAATAAATTCAGAAATTATTATATTGTTCGGAATTTGAAATTTTTCAATTTCCAATAACCAATTTTATTGATAGTATAGGGTAAAATGCTGTATGATTATACATGTATAATATGGTTTCTAAGCTTATGTTTTTATAGGGTAATATACGCTATGCCTATACTTGTATAACATGATACTATCTAACCTTATCTTGGTATAGGGTGAGACACTCTATGCTTATTCTTGTATAAGATTAGACTTTCTAACCTTATTCTGGTATAAAGTAATACATTCTTTGCTTATTCTGGTATAAAATAAGACACCATGATATTATATACTTATATAACATTATACTATCTAACCTTATTCTGGTATAAGGTAAGACACTCTATGCTTATTTTGATATAGATTAACTCTTTACCTTCTGCTAACGCATATATGCGACCAAAAAAATAGCCTTGTAACCCCAGAGATGCATATACACCCTGCTAATAATACTCTCTCTGTCCCGGCTGGCTCATACATGCTTTTCCGGCCAAGGGTTGGGAAACCCCAGATACGCATATACACGTTTCATATTAAAGCTTCGTATTGCATGAAATTACAAACATCCGTTCTCTTTTATAATATTTAGCCAATGAAAATAGTCCTTACATAAAATAATTATTGTATTCTATTAGTAGTTTTACAGCATATAAGCGGGAAATTCTATTGAAAATGAGCTCAATGTTGACAGTAAAACAAAATGTCAACATTCACGTATTCCAACGACGATTCTGATGGAAGTTTTGAAGGATTTGAAAGTGATGATGTTGATTTTAACCAGATTCAAGATAAAGGATTGGACATTAGTATAAGTCCTGTTTCGACACCTGACATTTCAGATTTATATAACATTATACTATCTAACCTTATTCTGGTATAAGGTAAAACACTCTATGCTTATTCTGATATAGATTAAGAGATCCTAATATTATGCTTGTATAAGAAAACTACACAAAACTAACTTTTTCATGAAAATTAAGTTAAAATTATATGGCAGATCCTGT
Source organism: Sinohyriopsis cumingii (assembly GCA_028554795.2). NCBI lineage: Eukaryota > Metazoa > Mollusca > Bivalvia > Unionida > Unionidae > Sinohyriopsis > Sinohyriopsis cumingii. The sequence continues at coordinate 47,471,327 of CM068829.1, forward strand.
TCCCATCCAGATACATGTAGATACAATTCATATCCAAAATTAAAACTTTTGCATTAACACAAACTCTGATTACCCCTATCAGATACCATTTTATCTTGTATGTCATATGTAAAACATATGTATCTGAAAATTTTAAAGTTATAAATGAAAAGTGGTGTCTTTAACCTCTTCCTTCTTGGTGACATCTGTCTGGACACAAATGACTGCACCGCCTCTCCTCGATAGCTCAACCCCCAGTTCTTGCAATCTGTCAATCCTCCTGGCGGCCATAGCTACCTTAGCCCCAGCATCAGCTAAAATTCTTGCTATGGCCCTTCCAATACCACTGGAAGCTCCAGTTACTATAGCAACCTTACCTTCCAATTTCTTTCCTGAAAAAAATTTGATTAAAGAAAATCTGATGTAGTCAGCGGATCAGAAAGTAAATGCATTTAAATGATCAAATCACTACCTTAAGAAAAATATTAATAAGCCTAAAATATCACATCAAAATTAGGCATTTAATCACACATGACAACAGCAATCATGGCTAGGTCACATGTCTTCAAATTTGATTTGCTGTATTAACCATCAAGCTGCTAAAAAGTTTAAGGCTGAGTGTTAGGTTATTTCCTTCATACCTTCTTAAAGCTTAAGGAAACATTGTAAATTCATTTATATTAATGGATGTTTATATTTATAGTTTAGCAAAACAAGAGATATTTGTTGAGCAGTTATATTCACATAATAATAATCTGCTTTTATCTTTGAATGATCCATGTTTATTGAGTTTTTAATTTTATTTTCTGAAGCAACTGTATAATCCATGAAAACCAGGTACCCCATGAAAAATAGTGGATTGACAGCACACAATTGATGCCTTTCATGCAAGATCTTTATCTGAAGACTATCACTTTTTTGTAAGACCAATATAAATACTGGAAATCTGCATGAATAATCACCAGGAAAGTTGAAAGTGGTGTTTATATCAGGTATACACCCTGTATGCCCTGAACTCAGAAGGTTGAACTACCTATATGATAGTATTTACAGAAGTACTGCCCATTTGGATTTTTTAAGCCTATATCAAAAGGTGTCTTTCTGGCTGAATGTAAAGTACACAGTTAGGTCATTATTTCACATAAATAGGTTAACACATTATAATCTTGCAGTTAGCACAGCAAACATGTCATTAAATTAAATCTTAAGGGAAATCAGACTAGTGAAGGACTGCCTTTAGCACCTTGAAAATTTGTTTGCATAAGAATCAATCCCCATTTAAAGTTACAGTCAACATGGTTTGGAAAGCATCATTATCAGTAGATGACTAGTACAGGAACAGGTAACAGGAATTTATAGTTACTCTTACAATTGGATACTTGACTCACCAACATGTTCTGTGCTCATTTGATTGGGAAGTAACTTGGTATGTATAAGGAATCACACAGACACAAAAACAACATAAAGGTAAAGCAAATTGTCTGCATTTGTTACTAGACAATAATCCAGCTAATGTATTATTCAATTAGCAATTCTCAAACAAATAGGCTTCAATGCCAAAATGAAGCCTGAGTCTGTTTTGGCAATTAGAATGCAACTGTTCATCATTATAGTATCAACTCAATTTGTTACAGGGTTCCTTAAGGCCTGACCTGTATAGAGAAGAATGAAAATTTCTTTCATAGACATTGACCTAATTCTGCCCTGGTAAATGAAAATGTCTTTCATAGACACTGGCCTTAAATTCTGCCCTGATAGTGACGATGAAAATATCTGTCAAAAACATTGGCCTAATTCTGCCCTGATAATGAAAATATCCTTCATTTATTTTGGCCTAATTCTGCCCTGGTAATGAAAATATCCTTCATATATGTTGGCCTAATTCTGCCCTGATACACTCAATGTTGCTGATAGCTTATTCAGCTGCTAGATCTAGATGACAGTGTAGGTTTTAGCAATTGAATCAACCAAATAAACTACCTTTCTCCATCCCAAGATCATATACATTAATGTGACATGTGCTAAGCTAAATATAGAACACATGAAATTTGTTCTGTTCCTTATAGCATTGAAAAGAAATTCTCCAATAATTATCTCCCTTTATGTTCACAAATGATAGTACATGTATTTATATAAGGTTGGTACATTAAGATAACAGTTAAAAACGCTGGCTGTTAATAACTTTTTAACTGGCTACAATAAACATACAAATAAAAACATAAAGTAACAACTAAATATACAAACTAGACATAAAACAGCCAGGTGCCTGTACAGAAAAATCTCACCAATTCACATGAACTGCTCATAAGCTGCACATGAGAACCTTGTTAAAAATGTATGCAAATTGGGTAGATTTTGCAGGCTCATGTGTGCAGCTTTTTAGATCTTGTAAGCCAAGGAAAAACTAACCTGATTCTCACATGTGCAGATTTTGCTCACGTGAGAATCTAAATTTTCACATGAGAAAGTAGAACTTAGAAAACATTCTTTTCCATTACATACAACCATGTTTGAAAACAAGGCAGAGTTCTAATTTCTCACGTGAGTTATCACATGAGAAACTTGGACTTTGATTTTGATTAAACACTTATTTCAAATTTATTCAAAGTTGGATTTTCTCATGTAAGTTAACACATGAGCAATTTGGACTTATCTTTATTTTGTGTAAATGTTGAATGTCAAGCATCCCCATTATTGTCAAATAGACATTATTTTTATTTTGCACTTGCTCACTGCTTCGTTGAATTTTTTTAATTTTAAAACATCTGTCAACTTATTTTCTCACACTGAGTTTTAATCTTATTTTGACCCAACAGGCTTCTTGTATTTGAACATATTAAGGTTCATTTCACTGTTCATAAAACGAAACAATTCAGAATTAAGGTCTCGTATAACCAGACTACCCATTAAACTTTAACAGCTGTCAAGTTAATAACTTGCACACTGATCGTGGTTGATGTTTAGTAAAGTAATCTGTAAAAAGGTGAAATGTTTCTCTCCCCAAAATACACAGTTTACGAATATAAAAAGGAAATCAAACTTTTGCCCTAAAATGAATGCTATGTACCATAAACATATGATGCAACTCCTTTATTCACAAACTTCTCAAACCCCACTATAAAATACACAGCCGCATATCTGGAAAAAATGAACAATGATGCACAGTCCTCTTGGCCTAATAAACTCTCAAGTCATTTTCCAGAAAATTTGGAGAATTACATAAACTACATCGTTTTCTTCCATGCCTAACGTTCACACAAAAGTCAATACAATCTTATACTTACTGAATTGTGCAATTCGGCTCAGGGGTCATCCATTTAGTACATACGCAAAACTCAGGCAAAGCTTGACCCCTCCCCCCCCGTACACATGCATACTATTTAACGCCCCCCACCCGCATATGTACGCTTGACGACCCCTCCCCATATTCTATAGAACAGCCTATATTTAATCCATGCAGAAACCATAAAAGATTAATAATATTAATGTGTTTAATAAAACATTGTCCACCGACGTTGAATGTCTGGCATCAAAGAAATAAGCTGCGTAACATTAAACAGTTTGTCTAGTGTCCGCTAAAATTCAAATGCCGACTGAACAGTGAAACATGTTATGTATTAGACAAATTATTATCAAGGCTATACCCCCACCCCGTTTTCTATGCATATTACATTATCAGTAAAAAAAAATAAAATATGCAAGCGTATGCATTTGGGTTACCCCCCTCCCCCTCCATGCGTACGTGCTAAATGGACGGCCCCTTGTTACTGGCAACATTGTGCTCCGTTAGTCTTTTTTTCAGTGACATTATTGTATGGAAATGCAAATCCAGCTTCTCTATTAGCTGTCAGTGGATTCACTAATGCTAACACTAACTTATCATTGCCACTGAACGCGATATGTACTGTACATAAAATTTAATAAAGCCATAAGAAACTAATCCAGTGGTGTTTGGTTGTGTAGCTGTTTCACATTCTTCTGCATGCGTATATTCTTGGCAGTGGAATATCTTGCTTATTTGCAGCCATTTAAATGTTCTGATCATGTCATTTCAAAGTTTATAAGAGAAGTTTCCTATTGAAATAATCACAAAACAAATCACTGACATTTCCGTTAACTTTTCTGTGACCCAGATTATCAGAGTACATGGTGGAAGAATCGGCTTGTTAGAACCAATAGAGTGTCCTATGGGGCATGGCTCGGCACAAGCTACTGTAAAAACATCAAAATTAACTACGTCTATATTAATTAACTTATTAATGATATGAATTTACTTATGAAACATCAGATAATAAAATATCATTTATTTGATATATAAAATATAACATTAAGAAATACCTGAGTACATATGTACAAAGGAGTGTAAAACCACAAGGGCTTGTATCGTTGCTTACAATTTAAATGTAAGTCATACAGTAGTATAAAAAAATAAAAGTATTATTTTTATACTACATGTATGAATGACATTTATATTGTAATCAATGATACAAGCCCCTATGCATACAACAAAATGTTTACTAACAATTTACCCTTTATGGCGCCTCAAATGAACTCAACAGATGCTGCATGCTGACCTACACTGTACATGTAGAATAGCACTTTTAAACCAAACAGACTGAAATTTGCATGCGGGCCAGCAAGGACCACGCTGTTTAGGAAGAAAGTTATTTAATATTCTCCTGCAACATGTTTGCTCTTAAAATTTCTGACAGCAAGAGTGTGGACATTATTAACAAATAGAAACCAATACCAACATCTAGTGATGTCCACGTCGGTACTGATGTTAATGTCCAGTACGAAACAGAAGACGTCAACGTGCTGTTAGGGAAGATTCAAGGATGTTGAAAGACTGGTTCTTTGCCAAGAAAGAGGTAAGTTACTTTTACTCATTTCTTTTTACAATTTTTGCATATGGAATGATCAAAGTGGATAGCCTGAATCATCAACATTATAAGTACAGTATAAGCATAAATTCGGTCATTTAAAATTGAGCCAAGGGTTTGTTTCAGATTTTACTTAAAGATAATAATTCAACCTCCTGTTTCTAAAAATGATATCTACACCACACCATCATCGAATATTTATGCCTTCCACAATTCAACTGTGCAACCATGTCTGACTCCCACCCCCACCCCCAATAATTATGCGGGCACCTCAGTGAAGAGCACTTGCGTTACCGATTGAAACAATTTGGACAAACATAAATGTTCTTTATATTATTTTATTGCTGATTGGGTGGAGCAAGATCAGCATACACGATTGAGAACCAAATGCAGTAGCTTAATTCATGATTTTATTCCTAAAAGATATTTGCCCTGTCTGCCAAGTCTTTTGATTGGTAAATTTAAAATAGAGATTTAATTGGATAAGGATTACAGCTTTTCTTAATGCTTATATACACTAGGACTCTTTTGCCAACCAAATCTTTTTCTCATTTCAGTGCATTCTTTCTGTTCTGCATGGATAAAAAAAAAATAGATCAATTATACTAATTTTGATCTTTTTACAGATTAAACTTCACGAAGGTCACAAAATTTAATCAACACAACAAAGTTAGCAATCATTTGAAAGAAGTGCAAAACATTGACAGCAACAGGAAGAAGTCAGACAAAACCCCATTGCCATGCTAGAGGAAATTCCAACTCCAGTAAAGGGTATGTATAAGACGCTTCAATTTTTTGATGTAATGCACATGATACATATGCATTTCAGACTTTAAAATTTGACCCCCAATACATTTTTTAAAAAAATATAAATATTGGAAACCCCATTTTGAATTTCTTTATATATTGCAAATGTACATATTTTGGAAAATGGATCCTAAAAGTTTTGGAGAAATCTCCCTGAGGACTGTTCCAGAAGTAGAGATGTCAATTTTTTGGAAATTTCTAATGTGTACCCATCATTCCTAACGATTGGTTACCAGAGTATATGATCAAAAGGAAATTATATTAAATGTGAAGCTGAACTGCTTTGTTGTAGGTTCACATGTTCCAACCCCAAAAAGAGCTGTAAACATAATTATTACTAATATAAGTGGCAAAAATCATAATCTGAGCACAACAAGAGTATAAATTACATGCCATTATTACAGAAAACTGTATGAAAAATGTATATGCAGTTACAATTTTTGTCACAAATCAGCTGAATTCATGTGGATTAGTAGTAAGGATGAGAATAGACACAAAAAAAATTGATAAATTACTTGTGCATAGCAGTCACTTCGACTAGTGTACATGTCTACAGTAACTTTCGCGAATCGTCGTAAAGTCCATAAATGATGACTGTTGTATTATACTCAAACTGCCATGGTTCATCCCATAACGATGGTCCAGTGCAACATGTTTTTAAGTTTAACAAAATCCCTTTTCTCTAACATTTTTCAGTCACATAATATCCATCAGTCGCATTGATACATCCCATTTTTTTGTTGTTGTTGTTGTTTTTTCTTTGTTTTTAAAAAAAATGATATCTGGTGCCATTTATTTTCAATTTAAGCTGGACTGCTATGTGTGTAGTATCATAATAGAATGAATCTAGGGCATATGGTTTCACATTCAAGATCCTGTCTGTTTTCTTGGAACTGTTTGATGTAAAATTCATGCAGAAGTTAGCAATACGCTAAGTTTTATTTGATTTTTTTAAAACTGTTATTAAGTAGCAAACTTTTTTTTGACCTTTATATTTAAATATTTCAGTCTGTATAGTTGTCCATTTCGTTCATTTTTTGTTCTAACATGGTATAACCATAAGACGTGCATGTTACAGTAGCCAAGTTAAACCAGACATTCTTATTGTGCTTAATTTTATTTGACCCAGATAATGTCACCAGGATCTGAAAACGAGAGTGTTTTAAGTCATGAGAAAATTGGCACACGAACCATGGACAGGAATGAAGTTAGGATGGTCAAGCTTGAAATATTAACATTGATTCTTAAATAGGTCACTCGAGAAAGGATTGTATTATTATACAGAACACGTATGACAAGTAAATTGTAAGCAACCATACGAGCCCCTGTGATGAATAAATGCATACATGACACAAGCCTCGAACTGTAATCATTAGTCTGTCTCGATCTGAGCTTGGAACACTTTTTTTTAACAGGTACCCAATTGTTCATTTTATCACCCAGGTTATTATCAATGGGAGAATACCTGGGTACACATTGACATCTTTATCCGAAGTTAGTCAAATTTTGGAATATGCAATGTGACTTGCAGGTATCTCATCAATAGTGCAGTTAATATGTTTGCATCTGAACTATGATAGCTTTGTTGGTAGAGCAATTCGACTCATAGTCCAAAGGATGAATTTTCAGACTGGGTCGGCTGCGTAAGTGTGTCTTTGGGAAAACAGTTGGGTCCTATTTTCACAGTGTGAGATAGACACTGTGTTAAAGTGCCATCTAATCCAAAAAAAAATTATGTATTTTGCCTTTACCTTGTCAAACGAATCTTCAAAAATCCACCTTACAGAATGTCTCAAATGCTGTGATCAGAAGAAAAAAACTTCTACCAACTTTTTCATTTCCATTTCAGGTTTCATTTTTCAACAGTTCAAAACTGAGCCTGCTAACTTAAAATCAGTGGTCAACAGGAAGTGCATTGATTCAAAGAGAACAATCTCCAAGTGAAAATATTGTTGCAGACTGGCAAATGATGAAATTCAGAAGCAGGAATGTCAATTACACATTTTGTTTGCTTTGAATTTTCTGGAACAGTGAAGAATGGTCTTCATGTGAAATAAATTTCCAGCAGTATGTTTCATTATGACCTTAAAGTTTGTAGAATAAATGTGATGTATTAATATAACAGGTACATACATACATACATACATACATACACAAGCATATATTCTTATGAATTACAAGCTTCCCTTTGGTACCATGCAAGCTTCAATTAAACTTCCTAAATATTTTTAGAGATGAGTTAGGATGTCGGATTACCATATATACAAGTAGTATTGAAAATAAAATCAACATGTAATTAAGGCAATAAATGTAGGTACCATATATACTCACTTAAAGCTGAATCCAATTAAACCCAGACTGCACAGACCATTATATGCCATCACATAATGTGTCAACAGATCTGAGTCTTCATAATTCAGTTTGTTAGGAGTAGAGAATGTATATGTTGAGGAGAACACTTTGCATTCTTGAGCTTTTTGTACAAACTAAGGAAGAAGAGTAATAGGTCTAAATTTGTTTTCTTTGCAACACATTTTTTTTTTTAATTCTTCAGTACTGTTTGAGTTAAGTGAACATCAGTAAGCAGAGTTTTCCCATTGAAATAGGTGTTACATATTCAAGGGTAAGTACCATACAAATTAATAATTAAAGGATAGGAAAGGTTATCAAATGCTATTCTAAAGTGGAAACATTTATCTTGTTTAAATCTTAAAATGTTGTTTTGTCCCTCTATCAATTATTTGTTAGTCAGATTTCAAATGCAAACTGTTACTATCATACAAATCTTGTACAGTATTAGCAGTCTGACCAAAGTCACATATTTTCAGCATCATGATTAATATACATATGGACAGATAATCCAAGCCTGCCTATTTGTTTTCATAATTGAAATGATATTGCTAATTTTTTCAAAATCCTGTATCTAATGATAAAGGTATGTCCAAAATATGTTTGATAAAAGAAAATATTGCATGCCAAGGAATGATGCCACACAATGCAGTAACATCAGAAGTCTGATATAATTGCACAACACAGCTGTGCTCTTCACCATGCATTAACGTCAGAAGTCCAACTTTAACAGCACAACACACCAAGTAGGAAATTACCAGCTAGGTATGATGTCACAATTGATGCCATTCTACCATGAAACTCCTCAACATTTTCAAACATTGTCTCCATATTTAATCATATGAAAATGATGTCATGAGTGTCATCAGTGGAGTAAACTCTTAACATAGCCTCTTAGTGACTCAGTTTGAAATGAGAGAGTCAGCAGAAAATTACCATATACCAGTAACAAATAATACTAGGTCTTTGCATAACTTACTTTGACCAATGAAAATGCAAGAATCTGGTCTGATGTGGAGTATTATTAGTTGCACATTTTTTTATGACCTGATATGGAGTCAGTAGCAAACGTACAAGGCAAAGTGCTTACACCTATCCCAGATAAGTTTTCTACTGACTTCGTATCATTTCATATTAGGTCCCTAGCAAACCATGTTTCAGATTTAACCAACCCAAGACTTTCATGATCTCTTGTATGTTGTTTTTCATATCATTTTAATGTGAAACCAAGGCATATAAATGCTAAGTAACTAAATGATCAAATGATATATTTCATGATGTCATGTCACTTGGGTCTGGTATTGTTCCTACTGTCCGATGAATTAAACTAGTCAGAGGTGGGGTAATACAAACAAAGAAAAATAATCTGTCTTATTATTATAATTATTATTACATTATTATTATTGTTATTATTTATGTTGTGATGTAACAACAAAAGGATCATATGATAAAATCTCAGACAAGGGAAATCCAATTAATGCGATCAGATAATGGTTTTTCAAAGACAGAATGTGAAGATAAATTTAACATAAGATGCATCAAGGGCTGACTTTTTCCATAGATTTCTCTCAGACAGTGCTGTTCCTCCATTGTGTAAACAAAAGGATGTTGTCTGACATACAGGGTCTTCACAATGACATTATGGAATTTAATGACTGATTGATTGATTGATTGTAGTTTTACAGTACACCAGCACTATTCGGTTTTTTAGCACCATACAAAAGGTTATTTGTAGGATCATTTAAAAGTGATAAAAAGTTTTTGTGGAATTTAATAACATGTGATGCTATAAATATCTCAACAGAACCACAGCCAAAACGTACTGACTAAATTGTTATCATTTACCTGCCCCAACCTGGCTAATTTGCTTGGGTATGACATTGTGCCTGGCAAGATTTGTGAAGTAGTTATTTATCATGATCCTGTCTGTATAGGGGTACTCCATTTGAAGTGACCTCAGCGTCTGTTTCAGCTGGTCTGTTTGATAGGTGCTCAAGCTGGTGAAGAATGAAGGGCCCCTGCAAACAAACAATAATAACCTGCATCCAACTACAATTTACAAGTTACATAATAGGTAAAAGCCTTTCATTTCAGTAAAAATCTGGTTTAGGATTTTGTATTTTAAATTAGAAATGGTATTATTTTTAAGAAACGTGTCAAGGCAAATACAGAAAATTACAGACAACTATCTATACAACCCACTCTTTCTAAAGTAAAAGAAAACATGTAGCAAAATCTATAAATTCTTTTTTAAATCAAATACATGATTTTTCAAAACGAACAGTCAGGATTCAATATTCAGATTTTTGTCAAACAGCTCCTAGTAAAATTACAGATGTATGATAAGTATGAGCAAAACGAACAAAAAAAACTTAATTGAAATTGTTTTATTTAAATTTTAAAAAGGCATTTAATCTTTTTAATCATTCCATTTTACTATCAAAATTAAAATACTCTTGACAACACTATCCAGTGGTTAACTTCATATTAACAGAAAGAGCACAGAAAGTGTCGATAGAAAGTATGACATCACAGCCAGAAAGTATCGTGTTCTCAAAGTATCAGCCTTTCAACCAATATTACTTGTTGCCTTCCTAAATGATCCACTCTTTGTTATGAGTTAGTAAATGTTGACCTTTATATGGTGATGATGATACACTTCTTTCATCTTGATTGTCCATCAATTAAATTTACCAGTATTGCAATGACTTACACAAAATTAAAGATTTGTGTCATCAAAATGATATGCAAATAAAAAATAAAACAAAATATTGGCTGGAAACAGCATCACAACAATAGGCACAGCTAAAGATTTGATGCCAAGGCCATGAAATTGAGAATGTAGCTGTCATAACCATTCAGGTGTTCATTTTGACTGATATCTACAATTGAATGATTAAGCTGACAAAATATATAAAGCTGTAAATTAACCAAATTACATTATTTTCTAAGTTAAAAAAATATCTTCTTGTGTAATCAAGGAATCTCTCCTATAAGGCTTATATATTGCCACTTTTTGGCAGACTTTCAACACCACAAAAATGACATGCATGATTTATGCTTGGAAAACCATTTGATGCACCAAGCAAGCCTCTCTTCCATCAATTGAAATGGCTTGATTTATCAAGAAGGATTGATCACTAAAAAAAGCATTTTAATGTAGACATCTCTTTAAGGAATTGTCCCACAATATCTTTAGGACATATTTGTAAGAGACTCATGTAAATATGGATTATGATGTGTTTATGATGGGAATTTTAAACCTCCCAAGCCAAAATTGGAAACCTTTGAAAAGTCTCTACAATATTATGCTGATATCATAAAGAACAATATTCCTCAAAACATCTAAAAGAGTGATGATCTGAAGTTAGTTTAAAAAAATTGTTTTTCTTACAATTGTATGACAATATCTGATTATTGTCTTAGTATACAGGGACTTTACATTATGTTGTAAATATTGAATACAAGCTTTCCACATTTTAAGCAAAAGGCCTCAAAGGAGAGCAGTATTGTACTGAGTTACCTTCTGTGAAAATTAAACGAGCAATTTTTCTCATAAATTCATTACAATTTTTTATGTTGAAATTTTGTCAGATATGGCATGTGAATACATTTATGAGTTATTAACAAAGAAATTGTGACTGATGCTTACCCAACATAATTTTCCACTAGCTTGTGCAGCTGTTGTCCTTCATACACCTCACAAACCCTGCAAAGGCAATGAATGATCATTTTTTGAATAATGAACAAGCCTGTTAAAATTATTTGAGAACATCACATGTCAATTTCTCATGTTCTGATTGGCTAACTATTTTCAGACAGTAAACATTTCCCCATCACTTTGTGGACTGTGAAAAGTCATTACAACTGCCAAGTGGACATTATTGCAATGTGTGAATGTTATAACTCTTGCATAAGTGACACTGGCCTTTGGTAATTGTCTATTAAGGTTAGGTGATATCTGTTATTGCTTTCTCCCTCAGGACCTTCTCTACTATAATGTTGTATGATGGAGTATAATGCCTTAGTTTGCCTTTGGTTCAGGCACTAGACCCAACCCGACAGTATATTATAGGATAACAATTGCCAAGGGAGAAGGCCATAATTTAATATTATCTGCTTTGATACAAGTTATTATACTTAATGCCTTAAATTATTGATATTGTTCCATGCAATTTCTGATTTCCAATACCTTTATAGCTTACACTATTTTTGGCCTTCATTAGCCACTGATATCCTAATTAGATGGTGCCAATGAGAAAGCCAGTCCACATCATTAAGATGGGGCTATATCCCAATTAGATGGTGTCATGGAGAAAGCCAGTCCACATCAATCAGATGGGGTTATATTCCACTTAGATGGTACCATAGTGAAAGTCAGTCTATATAATTCAGATTAGCTCTGATAAAGTTTTGTATGCTTCCAATCAAGTGAAATTCCAGGACTATTCCAGGATTTTCCAGGACCTAAAAAATAAATTCCAGGACCCCAAATATAAACAATAAAAGTAACGGTCATATACAGAAAGACAAGCGATACAAACCCAAAAACCTGAACCATCAGAGATCAAAACACAACAATGCAAGATTGTTGATGACCCAATCATGCTAATATTTCAGGAACCATACAACAACAAAAAAGTGAAATAAAATAATTTTAGTATGAGCAAAAATGATTTTCAAGGATTTTACAAACCAAAATGTCAATTTTCAGGGACTTCAAGGTCTTGAATTAATTAAAAGGCCAAAGTCCAGTACTTCCAAAGTTATCAGAGAAAGTGTATGAACCTATCAAATCCTAACCCAATGTCATTTTAAAATTCTAAACACTGCTTTTTTAATTTTTATAATTTTGCCATTCATTGGAAGTACATTTTTGGTTGTCAATATTGTTGTGTACACTTGTCTGTCACTCCATTAATGACATTTTGACAAATCCAATTTTTTTCCTTCTTTTATAAACCTGTTCTTCTTTTGAATTTCACATTACTGCAGAACAATATTTTCAAATATTTCCAATCAATATCAGGACAATGTTAATCAATTTTTATAAACATCAGTCACCAGAATTTTCTTATTATCATAAGAATATTTTTTTCCTTGTTGTGAAAAAGTCACATATAGGAAAACTTTTCAAAATGCATTAACTGTAGTTTTCATATCAGTCATATTATGCTGTACTCTCAGAGATTCACACCTTTAAGTTATTTTGAAATTACATTTAATATTACTTAACGAATGACGACAATAATTTAATTTAAAGGTCGAATATGGAGAAAATTCTCAAAATGCAATTTTTTTTTCTTTTTGTGGAAAATTATGTGTAATGAAAATTCCATTTCTTACAAACTTTACTCCAACCAAATTGCCAAAATTTTACAGTAAAAATGATTGAAGAGTTAGATGGTCCAAATTTACCTCCCTTGACTAAACTTGAGGGCTGTTGTGTGTCAGGTCACCTATTTATGTAGAAGTGTATTGATTTATTGTTGTTTCAATTAAAATGATGGATTTGGTGAAGCACATGGTCATAAATTTGTGAATAAAAAACAAACCCAAAAAGCTACTGTTTTCATTTTTATTTCTAGATGAAGATAAATACAGAAAATATTAATTAACGAAATTTACTGTGTCAATCTGGGAAATATTATAAGCAACTTTCAGAGTAGGTCCTACTTTTCATTCTAATTTTTCCAGACTTATTACAACTGATAAAATTATTACAAATCTTTCTGGGATATAGACATACAATTTTGCCAATTATTGTGGACCAATGAAAAAGTAAGAGCAAGAGAGAGAGAGAAAGAAAGAGGGGGGAGGGAGTGAGAAGACATTTAAAAATAAGTCATCCCCTTTCATAGGATACCAGAAATTTGAACTGAAAAAACATATTGTAAGAAACCACTGCTTTACAGATTTATGATGGAGAAATAAGAGCAGAAAATAAAAATTGAACATGACATGGGTTATTTTTAAAGAGGATGTGGTCCCACATTTACCATTCAAAGAATAATATTATATTTTCAAAGAGTTATTGTCCATACTTTTGACTAAACTAGTGATCTGATGAATTCATTTTCTCAGTGTGATTTATATAACAGTCAATACACCAGGCTCTTCTTTCTGTTTTTTTTTAATGCATGTATTTATGTAATTCTTTCCAATAGTTTCTTTCATTAAATATACTGATGACCATACTGACTGTAATTATAGTAGTATTAGCAGTTTATTATTATTATTATTATTATTATTATTATTATATTATTATTATTATTATTATTATTATTATTATTATTGTTGTTGTTGTTGTTGTAAATAATATGTGTGTGTGTGTGTGATTTTGACTTTTAATGTAACTTTAAAAAAAATTCAGTCATATCATTACAATATCTGCAGTGAGGCAGCTTATTGTGATGTCTAGCACTGGGACATCATGCTGCAGACATGTAGCATGATGTCCCACCCAGTCACACCATTCTGACCAGCCCTAACAATAACCTCTTGATGGTGAATGCCTAGAGATGCAGCTGTTAGTACCATTTTTATAAGTCTTTGGTATGACTCCTCCGGGGTTCAACCCATGATCTTCTGCATCTGCGGTGGATGCTATAACCACTAGGCCAACATAGCAATTTTTGTAAATAATATAAAGGTTCTACAAATACTAAATCTTTGAATCATGGCATATCACTACAATAAACTATCGAAAGTACCTTCAGATTAATTTAGGAAAGTACAAAAGTAAGAGAAAATATTACCACCCAATGAATGAGTTTAAAACATTTAATTTGAATTCAGATTAGTAAATTTAATCATCAATTAACAACAACTGTTACAACAACAAAACAACATCAATCTTCATCAACACCACCACCACCACCATCATCATCATTTTCATCATCATCACCACAATCATTATCATCATCATCAGATGAAGGATATAATTGTCATAGTTATCATAAAATGAATCTTATATATAAAATATAAAAAGTTCATACTTCTTGAGGAGTACCACAAAAGAATAGAAAACTTTTTATTTATTTACTATATGTAAGAAGTGAAAATACAGCTACTTGGTAGAAATGGATGGTTTCTGATATGTTTGCTGTTTTTACTATGAATAGCTTTGGCAGGATTCAACAGTGCAGCACCTTTCTATGGAAGTGATAGGTGTTTATACTACAACTCTATAAACATCAGTTTGGAAACATACTTCATATAAAATAAATATCATTTTGCAGGTTTTTGGTATGGTAGCTATAAAAGACACAACATTGCTTGGGTAGTCAAGCCACCTAATTTTGATACATGTATAACACATCCTAAGAAATAATCTACCAAATCTGAGCAAACCTGACTCAGGCATTCTAGAGAAGAAGTCAAAACAGATTTTCTTTATGGTTGCTATGGAAGCAAAACTTAATTGCTAGGAGAGCCACCCTAGACATAATTTTGATAAAGCATATCCCAAGAAACAATCCTGCCAAATTTGATCAAAATTGGCTCAGTCTTTATGAAAAAGAAGTAGAAAGCAGTTTTCTACATTGTTTCTAAGGAAGCCATTCCATTGTTAGGAGATTTGCTGGCCCAGCTACCGATCAGGTTCAAGGGAAGTAACTTTAGTACCATGGTTTGACATAAATTACTACCAGCTACCATCATCATCATCAATACATCCTATACTTTTCATTTACCTGCTTGTCCACTCATCATATGAAGCGATTTGTACAGGATATCCATTAGCATTCATCCATTCGAAAACCAGCCTGAAACAAAAGTAAGAAAATAAAATATTTCTAAAATAAACACATACATGAATAAAAACAACCACAAAATGGTACGAAATTGAATTCAGCTTTTGATTGATGATGAACTTTTGAGGATCACAGAATCAACTGCTAGGCGCCAGTTCTCTTTTAATGCTTTGCAAGTTCCAATTATCTTCCAGTTTGTTGAAAGCACTTAAGCTGCAGAGTTGTTTTTTAATGATGTAATTTTCCTAGAATACATAATGTTCTTATAGATGTAGCATTTTTCAAAAGAACAAGCATTTATAAGAAAAGAACAGAAAAAAGTGTATCAATTACCATATAAAATATTTTTGAGTGTCTGCAATTAATGATACAAGTAGAGATAAATGCAAACCTTGCTTTAAGTGGTTTATCATTGACGACATGGAAAGTTTTCCCCAATGAAAGAGTCGGATTTTTGATCATCTGTATGATAAAGTCTGCTGCAAAGTCAACAGGTGTCATCTCCATCTCCCAGTCTACATCAGGAGCCATTTTTAACTCAGCACACACCTTCAGCATTAGCAGTGTAAAATCAGCAGGGTTCCAGTAAGCATTTTTAGAATCACCAGCCATGTTACCTAAATGATAATTTCATAACTCAGAGATCAGTAGGGTATAAAACCATACTCTGAATATGTGCGCTGAAAATAATGAACAATTACAAATGCAAAGCCCATATAACTCTGTGAAAGAATAAAGAATACAACTCTTGAAATGTGTTTTTATGTCATGCTTACTATAGCAGTTTAAGACTGACCTTGACATGTAATATTTTGCCCTCTAGAATGTTTCACCTTTAAAAATTTTACAAAATGTATTCATGATACATTACTGTAAATAGGTGAATTCTTCCACAATGCGAACCCTACGTCTTGTATGAAAACCTTGCTTCAATCACATATGACTTTTGCAAACTTTAATACAAAGCATTTATAATAACAATTCACCATTACCATGGTTACTATTAACTGTAGTGATACCAGGTTTATCTGCTCTGTGTTAGTAAGATGTAAAAATGAAAGCTTAAGTTGACTTTGTTATGCAAAGAGATGAATACATAACAAATGTGATATTTGATAAGAATATAAATCAATGCCATATATAATCGCTTATAAGTCAGGTTCAACTGCAGACTACACAGACCCAGATCTGCCATCAGATAAAACTCTCGCAGATCTGATTCTCTGCAGTTTGTTACAAGTAATCAATGAAACAAACAAGGTAGACCCTGATCTACTAATACATTATGTAATGGCAGATCAGGATCTATGTTGCTTGCAGTTACATTTGACTTACAAGCAAGTATATATGGCATGCAAGAAATAGAATCTACATGAAAACTGTCTGCACCAAGGACATAAAAAACAAATCAATGATGTCTTGGCACACAAGTTGGAAAATTCATTCCTTCTACATTTACATTTCATACAGGGGAGCCACATGTGAGCAGCTAGTACCTAGTCTGTAAATGGTGATGGGAAGTCCCCGTTTTCCAGCCTGTCGGACCAGCTGTTCTGCCACCCACTTGGATTGGGAGTAACCATCCATAAGTTTTGTGTGATAATCTAAGCATTCATCCTCCTCACTGCAGCCCTTCATACCATGAGGGAATACAGCATCTGTGCTGAAATAAAGTGGTAAGGCACTTGAAATTCTGATACTAATCCATGGGTCTCTCTTTGCTAAGTATGGAGAAAAAGATCTATTTATATTGCACAATATATATCTCATTTTGGAAGCACATTACTAACAGTATGTTCAAGTTGATGTAACATTGCAAAGATCTATTCATATTGTACAATATATATCTCATTTTGGAAGCACATTATCAATTGTATGTTCAAAGTGACATAACATTACAAGATCATGACAGGAGCGTAAGACTAGCAGTTGGACAATATTGCAGTAGCAATAGGTCAACAAAAATGCAACTGTGTAAACAAGCTGAATATTGTTTAATTTTTGTGTTAGAATCAAAATAATGACTTGATAACATGCACATATTTCATAAGATAAAATACCTATTTGAAATTATGCAATTTTTTTAATGTAATTCCCGCCTGTTGTTATGCTTGGGTAAGTTTTAAATTTTTTAAACAGACTTGACTTTAAGTTAAAATAGCTACCACATCTCAAGACATTACTTTATAATTTTCTTACTTAAAAAATAACAAGAAATGTTTTCAAATGACAGGAATATACAACCATCCTATTTTGGCATTGGAT
The DNA here is from genome assembly GCA_028554795.2 of Sinohyriopsis cumingii. NCBI lineage: Eukaryota > Metazoa > Mollusca > Bivalvia > Unionida > Unionidae > Sinohyriopsis > Sinohyriopsis cumingii. The sequence continues at coordinate 47,489,364 of CM068829.1, forward strand.
AAATTTTCTGACCTAAAATAAATCAAGCAAACACAAGGATGGAAAAACTGTAACACTAATGCCCATTTCACATTAATAGCAGGGCATAAGAAAGCATGGGGCAATTGTTCATTATACCATTTCCAATGAAAGCCACCTGGCACATCCAATCAGTTTCATTTTCACTCCTGCTTCTTTATTTACATTATATTGTCTATAATCAGTCACTTCCCTCTAACAGCCAGACTGGTTTCATGCCATTACAACAGAAATATCGCTTGTGATGAAAAATCTTGGACAATTCTCACAGTCTCACCTAGTTCCATTTCTCACAGAGTAGTACATTTCTTATGCTGAGATTATTTCCTGGTGATATTTGGAACTAGAATACCATACCTTGTATGTGCTTTCATTAAGAAATAATGAAATAAGAGTCCCTTGAATTGACTGATGTCCAACTGGCCAATGAAATCTTCCGAAATATATGATAAGTGCATTTCTTCTGTTCTTTTATTCATTTTAATTGTAGAGCTTTGACACTCTCTGATGTTCTTGAGAAATTCCAGAATACCAAAATTTGGTAACAACCAAACATTCTTTTTTATTTCAGAACTAACATATTCACAAGATACCTGTAAGTGCATAACTTAATTCTTTGTCATGGCTTTTGACCTTGAACCTGATATCATAGACAAATAATCACCAAATTATCCAAGAAAGTGTCAAAATATATCCACATGGAAATTCCATTAAATCTATCATTTATATTTTGTAGGAAAAAATTAAAGTAATGAAGTGGTATCACTCAAGGAAATTTTCAGATATACGGTACCCACAAACTGGGTTTAATTTTTTAAAAACAACACTGTCATGCTTGGTTTGTTATCATATCCACATTACCATCATTCATGCAACAGGGGCAGAGATATGATTTTTAAGATGGCCACTTTGGTGTCATGTTTAAGGTCAGATAAAGACTGTATCAGCTACATAAAATCAGTGTTTTATTGAAAACCCTGTATTGATATGCCCTTTTCACATTAGTAGCAGATTATAGAAAAGCATGAGACAATTGTTCATTATGCCATTTCCAATGAAAGCCACCTGGCATATCCAATCAGTTGCATTTTCCCTCTTGCTTTTTGACTACATTATCTTGTGTATAATCAGTCACTTTGCTTCCATTTAGAAGCATTAGGTTCTCATGATAGCCATTAGGGCAGCCATTTTGGATTATCATCATTTTAATATGAAAGTAACTGTATATTAAAAAGGATTTGTTTAATAAAACAGTGATTTGGAATGGCTGTTTGTTCAACAGAAGTGGCTGTTAAGACCATTCTAATGTTTGGAACTCACTATCATTGTAAGGTAAGTCCAGCAAGTAACATCAAGATTTTTAAGATGGCTACCATGGTATCATATTTGGAGGCCTGAACAGCACCAGGACCAAATCCATGTCATAAAAAGCTTTTTTCTAAAAGTACGAGTTCACTATGAAAATCTATTCAGAAGTACCAATTTCAAGATTCTCACAAGGCCATTATGTTGTAGGTCTGATGCTTGAAAACAAGGCAACACTACTAGTCTAACATCAAGATTCTCAAATTAAGCCATCATATTGTAGGTCTGATCCTTGAAAACAAGGCAACACTACCAGTTTAACATCAAGATTCTCACAAGGCCATCTTGTTCTAGGTCTGATGCTAGAAAACAAGGCAACACTACCAGTTTAACATCAAGATTCTCACAAGGCCATCATGTTCTAGGTCTGATGCTTGAAAACAAGGCAACACTACCAGTTTAACATCAAGATTCTCACATTAGGCCATCATGTTGTAGGTCTGATGCTTGAAAACAAGGCAACACTACCAGTTTAACATCAAGATTCTCACAAGGCCATCATGTTCTAGGTCTGATGCTAGAAAACAAGGCAACACTACCAGTTTAACATCAAGATTATCACAAGGCCATCATGTTGTAGGTCTGATGCTAGAAAACAAGGCAACACTACCAGTTTAACATCAAGATTCTCACAAGGCCATCATGTTGTAGGTCTGATGCTAGAAAACAAGGCAACACTACCAGTTTAACATCAAGATTCTCACAAGGCCATCATGTTCTAGGTCTGATGCTAGAAAACAAGGCAACACTACCAGTTTAACATCAAGATTCTCACAAGGCCATCATGTTGTAGGTCTGATGCTTGAAAACAAGGCAACACTACCAGTTTAACATCAAGATTCTCACAAGGCCATCATGTTCTAGGTCTGATGCTAGAAAACAAGGCAACACTACCAGTTTAACATCAAGATTCTCACAAGGCCATCATGTTGTAGGTCTGATGCTAGAAAACAAGGCAACACTACCAGTTTAACATCAAGATTCTCACAAGGCCATCATGTTCTAGGTCTGATGCTAGAAAACAAGGCAACACTACCAGTTTAACATCAAGATTCTCACAAGGCCATCATGTTGTAGGTCTGATGCTAGAAAACAAGGGAACACTACCAGTTTAACATCAAGATTCTCACAAGGCCATCATGTTCTAGGTCTGATGCTAGAAAACAAGGCAACACTACCAGTTTAACATCAAGATTCTCACAAGGCCATCATGTTCTAGGTCTGATGCTTGAAAACAAGGCAACACTACCAGTTTAACATCAAGATTCTCACAAGGCCATCATGTTCTAGGTCTGATGCTAGAAAACAAGGCAACACTACCAGTTTAACATCAAGATTCTCACAAGGCCATCATGTTCTAGGTCTGATGCTAGAAAACAAGGTAACACTACCAGTTTAACATCAAGATTCTCACAAGGCCATCATGTTGTAGGTCTGATGCTTGAAAACAAGGCAACACTACCAGTTTAACATCAATATTCTCACATTAGGCCATTATGTTGTAGGTCTGATGCTTGAAAACAAGGCAACACTACCAGTTTAACATCAAGATTCTCACAAGGCCATCATGTTCTAGGTCTGATGCTAGAAAACAAGGCAACACTACCAGTTTAACATCAAGATTATCACAAGGCCATCATGTTGTAGGTCTGATGCTAGAAAACAAGGCAACACTACCAGTTTAACATCAAGATTCTCACAAGGCCATCATGTTGTAGGTTGGATGCTAGAAAACAAGGCAACACTACCAGTTTAACATCAAGATTCTCACAAGGCCATCATGTTCTAGGTCTGATGCTAGAAAACAAGGCAACACTACCAGTTTAACATCAAGATTATCACAAGGCCATCATGTTCTAGGTCTGATGCTAGAAAACAAGGCAACACTACCAGTTTAACATCAAGATTCTCACAAGGCCATCATGTTCTAGATCTGATGCTAGAAAACAAGGCAACACTACCAGTTTAACATCAAGATTCTCACAAGGCCATCATGTTCTAGGTCTGATGATAGAAAACAAGGCAACACTACCAGTTTAACTTCAAGATTATCACAAGGCCATCATGTTCTAGGTCTGATGCTAGAAAACAAGGCAACACTACCAGTTTAACATCAAGATTCTCACAAGGCCATCATGTTCTAGATCTGATGCTAGAAAACAAGGCAACACTACCAGTTTAACATCAAGATTCTCACAAGGCCATCATGTTCTAGGTCTGATGCTAGAAAACAAGGCAACACTACCAGTTTAACATCAAGATTCTCACAAGGCCATCATGTTCTAGGTCTGATGCTAGAAAACAAGGCAACACTACCAGTTTAACATCAAGATTATCACAAGGCCATCATGTTCTAGGTCTGATGCTAGAAAACAAGGCAACACTACCAGTTTAACATCAAGATTCTCACAAGGCCATCATGTTGTAGGTTAGATGCTAGAAAACAAGGCAACACTACCAGTTTAACATCAAGATTCTCACAAGGCCATCATGTTCTAGGTCTGATGCTAGAAAACAAGGCAACACTACCAGTTTAACATCAAGATTATCACAAGGCCATCATGTTCTAGGTCTGATGCTAGAAAACAAGGCAACACTACCAGTTTAACATCAAGATTCTCACAAGGCCATCATGTTCTAGATCTGATGCTAGAAAACAAGGCAACACTACCAGTTTAACATCAAGATTCTCACAAGGCCATCATGTTCTAGGTCTGATGCTAGAAAACAAGGCAACACTACCAGTTTAACATCAAGATTCTCAGAAGGCCATCATGTTCTAGGTCTGATGCTAGAAAACAAGGCAACACTACCAGTTTATCATCAAGATTCTCACAAGGCCATCATGTTCTAGGTCTGATGCTAGAAAACAAGGCAACACTACCAGTTTAACATCAAGATTCTCACATTAGGCCATCATGTTGTAGGTCTGATGCTAGAAAACAAGGCAACACTACCAGTTTATCATCAAGATTCTCACAAGGCCATCATGTTCTAGGTCTGATGCTAGAAAACAAGGCAACACTACCAGTTTAACATCAAGATTCTCAGAAGGCCATCATGTTCTAGGTCTGATGCTAGAAAACAAGGCAACACTACCAGTTTATCATCAAGATTCTCACAAGGCCATCATGTTCTAGGTCTGATGCTAGAAAACAAGGCAACACTACCAGTTTAACATCAAGATTCTCACATTAGGCCATCATGTTGTAGGTCTGATGCTAGAAAACAAGGCAACACTACCAGTTTAACATCAAGATTATCACAAGGCCATCATGTTGTAGGTCTGATGCTAGAAAACAAGGTAACACTACCAGTTTAACATCAAGATTATCACAAGGCCATCATGTTGTAGGTCTGATGCTAGAAAACAAGGCAACACTACCAGTTTAACATCAAGATTCTCACATTAAGCCATCATGTTGTAGGAATGATGCTTGAAAACAAGGCAACACTACCAGTTTAACATCAAGATTCTCACAAGGCCATCATGTTGTAGGTCTGATGCTAGAAAACAAGGCAACACTACCAGGTTAACATCAAGATTCTCACATTAGGCCATCATGTTGTAGGTCTGATGCTAGAAAACAAGGCAACACTACCAGTTTAACATCAAGATTATCACAAGGCCATCATGTTGTAGGTCTGATGCTTGAAAACAAGGCAACACTACCAGTTTAACATCAAGATTCTCACAAGGCCATCATGTTCTAGGTCTGATGCTAGAAAACAAGGCAACACTACCAGTTTAACATCAAGATTCTCACATTAAGCCATCATGTTGTAGGTCTGATGCTTGAAAACAAGGCAACACTACCAGTTTAACATCAAGATTCTCACAAGGCCATCATGTTCTAGGTCTGATGCTAGAAAACAAGGCAACACTACCAGTTTAACATCAAGATTCTCACAAGGCCATCATGTTCTAGGTCAGATGCTTGAAAACAAGGCAACACTACCACTTTAACATCAAGATTCTCACAAGGCCATCATGTTCTAGGTCTGATGCTTGAAAACAAGGCAACACTGCTAGTTTAACATCAAGATTCTCACAAGGCCATCATCTTGTAGGTCTGATGCTAGAACACAAGGCAACACTACCAGTTTAACATCAAGATTCTCACAAGGCCATCATGTTGTAGGTCTGATGCTTGAAAACAAGGCAACACTACCAGTTTAACATCAAGATTCTCACAAGGCCATCATGTTGTAGGTCTGATGCTAGAAAACAAGGCAACACTACCAGTTTAACATCAAGATTCTCACAAGGCCATCATGTTCTAGGTCTGATGCTAGAAAACAAGGCAACACCACCAGTTTAACATCAAGATTCTCACAAGGCCATCATGTTCTAGGTCTGATGCTTGAAAACAAGGCAACACTACCAGTTTAACATCAAGATTCTCACAAGCCCATCATGTTCTAGGTCTGATGCTTGAAAACAAGGCAACACTACCAGTTTAACATCAAGATTCTCACAAGGCCATCATGTTCTAGGTCTGATGCTTGAAAACAAGGCAACACTACCAGTTTAACATCAAGATTCTCACAAGGCCATCATGTTCTAGGTCTGATGCTTGAAAACAAGGCAACACTACCAGTTTAACATCAAGATTCTCACAAGGCCATCATGTTGTAGGTCTGATGCTAGAAAACAAGGCAACACTACCAGTTTAACATCAAGATTCTCACAAGGCCATCATGTTCTAGGTCTGATGCTAGAAAACAAGGCAACACTGCTAGTTTAACATCAAGATTCTCACATTAGGCCATCATGTTGTAGGTCTGATGCTAGAAAACAAGGCAACACTACCAGTTTAACATCAAGATTCTCACAAGGCCATCATGTTGTAGGTCTGATGCTAGAAAACAAAGCAACACTACCAGTTTAACATCAAGATTCTCACAAGGCCATCATGTTATAGGTCTGATGCTAGAAAACAAGGCAACACTACCAGTTTAACATCAAGACTCTCACAAGGCCATCATGTTGTAGGTCTGATGCTAGAAAACATTAAGGCAACACTACCAGTTTAACATCAAGATTCTCACAAGGCCATCATGTTGTAGGTCTGATGCTAGAAAACAAGGCAACACTACCAGTTTAACATCAAGATTCTCACAAGGCCATCATGTTCTAGGTCTGATGCTTCAAAACAAGGCAACACTACCAGTTTAACATCAAGATTCTCACAAGGCCATCATGTTGTAGGTGTGATGCTAGAAAACAAGGCAACACTACCAGTTTAACATCAAGATTATCACAAGGCCATCATGTTGTAGGTCTGATGCTAGAAAACAAGGCAACACTACCAGTTTAACATCAAGATTCTCACAAGGCCATCATGTTGTAGGTCTGATCCTAGAAAACAAGGCAACACTACCAGTTTAACATCAAGATTCTCACAAGGCCATCATGTTGTAGGTCTCATGCTAGAAAACAAGGCAACACTACCAGCTTAACATTAAGATTATCACAAGGCCATCATGTTCTAGGTCTGATGCTTGAAAACAAGGCAACACTACCAGTTTAACATCAAGATTCTCACAAGGCCATCATGTTGTAGGTCTGATGCTTGAAAACAAGGCAACACTACCAGTTTAACATCAAGATTCTCACAAGGCCATCATGTTCTAGGTCTGATGCTTGAAAACAAGACAACACTACCAGTTTAACATCAAGATTCTCACAAGGCCATCATGTTCTAGGTCTGATGCTTGAAAACAAGGCAACACTACCAGTTTAACATCAAGATTCTCACATTAGGCCATCATGTTGTAGGTCTGATGCTAGAAAACAAGGCAACACTACCAGTTTATCATCAAGATTCTCACAAGGCCATCATGTTCTAGGTCTGATGCTTGAAAACAAGGCAACACTACCAGTTTAACATCAAGATTCTCACAAGGCCATCATGTTCTAGGTCTGATGCTAGAAAACAAGGCAACACTACCAGTTTAACATCAAGATTATGACAAGGCCATCATGTTGTAGGTCTGATGCTAGAAAACAAGGCAACACTACCAGTTTAACATCAAGATTCTCACAAGGCCATCATGTTCTAGATCTGATGCTAGAAAACAAGGCAACACTACCAGTTTAACATCAAGATTCTCACAAGGCCATCATGTTGTAGGTCTGATGCTAGAAAACAAGGCAACACTACCAGTTTAACATCAAGATTCTCACATTAGGCCATCATGTTGTAGGTCTGATGCTAGAAAACAAGGCAACACTACCAGTTTAACATCAAGATTATCACAAGGCCATCATGTTGTAGGTCTGATGCTAGAAAACAAGGTAACACTACCAGTTTAACATCAATATTATCACAAGGCCATCATGTTGTAGGTCTGATGCTAGAAAACAAGGCAACACTACCAGTTTAACATCAAGATTCTCACATTCAGCCATCATGTTGTAGGTCTGATGCTAGAAAACAAGGCAACACTACCAGTTTAACATCAAGATTCTCACAAGGCCATCATGTTCTAGGTCTGATGCTAGAAAACAAGGCAACACTACCAGGTTAACATCAAGATTCTCAAAAGGCCATCATGTTCTAGGTCTGATGCTTGAAAACAAGGCAACACTACCAGTTTAACATCAAGATTCTCACATTAAGCCATCATGTTGTAGGTCTGATGCTAGAAAACAAGGCAACACTACCAGTTTAACATCAAGATTCTCACAAGGCCATCATATTCTAGGTCTGATGCTTGAAAACAAGGGAACACTACCAGTTTCACATCAAGATTATCACAAGGCCATCATGTTGTAGGTCTGATGCTAGAAAACAAGGCAACACTACCAGTTTAACATCAAGATTCTCACAAGGCCATCATGTTCTAGGTCTGATGCTAGAAAACAAGGCAACACAACCAGGTCAACATCAAGATTCTCACAAGGCCATCATGTTGTAGGTCTGATGCTAGAAAACAAGGCAACACTACCAGTTTAACATCAAGATTCTCACATTAGGCCATCATGTTCTAGGTCTGATGCTTGAAAACAAGGCAACACTACCAGTTTATCATCAAGATTCTCACATTCAGCCATCATGTTGTAGGTCTGATGCTAGAAAACAAGGCAACACTACCAGTTTAACATCAAGATTCTCAAAGGCCATCATGTTGTAGGTCTGATGCTAGAAAACAAGGCAACACTACCAGTTTAACATCAGGATTATCACAAGGCCATCATGTTGTAGGTCTGATGCTAGAAAACAAGGGAACACTACCAGTTTAACATCAAGATTATCACAAGGCCATCATGTTCTAGGTCTGATGCTAGAAAACAAGGCAACACTACCAGTTTAACATCAAGATTATCACAAGCCCATCATGTTGTAGGTCTGATGCTAGAAAACAAGGCAACACTACCAGTTTAACATCAAGATTCTCACAAGGTCATCATGTTGTAGGTCGGATGCTAGAAAACAAGGCAACACTACCAGTTTAACATCAAGATTCTCACATTAGGCCATAATGTTGTAGGTCTGATGCTAGAAAACAAGGCAACACTACCAGTTTAACATCAAGATTCTCACAAGGCCATCATGTTGTAGGTCTGATGCTTGAAAACAAGGCAACGCTACCAGTTTAACATCAAGACTCTCACAAGGCCATCATGTTGTAGGTCTGATGCTAGAAAACAAGGCAACACTACCAGCTTAACATCAAGATTCTCACAAGGCCATCATGTTGTAGGTCTGATGCTAGAAAACAAGGCAACACTACCAGTTTAACATCAAGATTCTCTCAAGGCCATCATGTTCTAGGTCTGATGCTAGAAAACATTAAGGCAACACTGCCAGTTTAACATCAAGATTCTCACAAGGCCATCATGTTCTAGGTCTGATGCTAGAAAACAAGGCAACACTACCAGTTTAACATCAAGATTCTCACAAGGCCATCATGTTCTAGGTCTGATGCTTGAAAACAAGGCAACACTACCAGTTTAACATCAAGATTCTCACAAGGCCATCATGTTGTAGGTGTGATGCTAGAAAACAAGGCAACACTACCAGTTTAACATCAAGATTATCACAAGGCCATCATGTTGTAGGTCTGATGCTAGAAAACAAGGCAACACTACCAGTTTAACATCAAGATTCTCACAAGGCCATCATGTTGTAGGTCTGATGCTAGAAAACAAGGCAACACTACCAGTTTAACATCAAGATTCTCACAAGGCCATCATGTTGTAGGTCTCATGCTAGAAAACAAGGCAACACTACCAGTTTAACATTAAGATTATCACAAGGCCATCATGTTGTAGGTCTCATGCTTGAAAACAAGGCAACAATACCAGTTTAACATCAAGATTCTCACAAGGCCATCATGTTGTAGGTCTGATGCTTGAAAACAAGGCAACACTACCAGTTTAACATCAAGATTCTCACAAGGCCATCATGTTCTAGGTCTGATGCTTGAAAACAAGGCAACACTACCAGTTTAACATCAAGATTCTCACAAGGCCATCATGTTCTAGGTCTGATGCTTGAAAACAAGGCAACACTACCAGTTTAACATCAAGATTCCCACATTAGGCCACCATGTTCTAGGTCTGATGCTTGAAAACAAGGCAACACTACCAGTTTAACATCAAGATTCTCACAAGGCCATCATGTTCTAGGTCTGATGCTAGAAAACAAGGCAACACTACCAGTTTAACATCAAGATTATGACAAGGCCATCATGTTGTAGGTCTGATGCTAGAAAACAAGGCAACACTACCAGTTTAACATCAAGATTCTCACAAGGCCATCATGTTCTAGATCTGATGCTAGAAAACAAGGCAACACTACCAGTTTAACATCAAGATTCTCACAAGGCCATCATGTTGTAGGTCTGATGCTAGAAAACAAGGCAACACTACCAGTTTATCATCAAGATTCTCACAAGGCCATCATGTTCTACGTCTGATGCTTGAAAACAAGGCAACACTACCAGTTTAACATCAAGATTCTCACATTAGGCCATCATGTTGTAGGTCTGATGCTAGAAAACAAGGCAACACTACTAGTTTAACATCAAGATTATCACAAGGCCATCATGTTGTAGGTCTGATGCTAGAAAACAAGGTAACACTACCAGTTTAACATCAAGATTATCACAAGGCCATCATGTTGTAGGTCTGATGGTAGAAAACAAGGCAACACTACCAGTTTAACATCAAGATTCTCACATTAAGCCATCATGTTGTAGGTATGATGCTAGAAAACAAGGCAACACTACCAGTTTAACATCAAGATTCTCAAAGGCCATCATGTTGTAGGTCTGATGCTAGAAAACAAGGCAACACTACCAGTTTAACATCAAGATTATCACAAGGCCATGATGTTGTAGGTCTGATGCTAGAAAACAAGGGAACACTACCAGTTTAACATCAAGATTATCACAAGGCCATCATGTTCTAGGTCTGATGCTAGAACACAAGGCAACACTACCAGTTTAACATCAAGATTATCACAAGCCCATCATGTTGTAGGTCTGATGCTAGAAAACAAGGCAACACTACCAGTTTAACATCAAGATTCTCACAAGGCCATCATGTTGTAGGTCGGATGCTAGAAAACAAGGCAACACTACCAGTTTAACATCAAGATTCTCACATTAGGCCATCATGTTGTAGGTCTGATGCTAGAAAACAAGGCAACACTACCAGTTTAACATCAAGATTCTCACAAAGCCATCATGTTGTAGGTCTGATGCTTGAAAACAAGGCAACGCTACCAGTTTAACATCAAGATTCTCACAAGGCCATCATGTTGTAGGTCTGATGCTAGAAAACAAGGCAACGCTACCAGTTTAACATCAAGATTCTCACAAGGCCATCATGTTCTAGGTCTGATGCTAGAAAACATTAATGCAACACTACCAGTTTAACATCAAGATTCTCACAAGGCCATCATGTTCTAGGTCTGATGCTTGAAAACAAGGCAACACTACCAGTTTAACATCAAGATTCTCACAAGGCCATCATGTTCTAGGTCTGATGCTAGAAAACAAGGCAACACTACCAGTTTAACATCAAAATTATCACAAGGCCATCATGTTGTAGGTCTGATGCTAGAAAACAAGGCAACACTACCAGTTTAACATCAAGATTCTCACAAGGCCATCATGTTGTAGGTCTGATGCTAGAAAACAAGGCAACACTACCAGTTTAACATCAAGATTCTCACAAGGCCATCATGTTGTAGGTCTCATGCTAGAAAACAAGGCAACACTACCAGTTTAACATTAAGATTATCACAAGGCCATCATGTTCTAGGTCTGATGCTTGAAAACAAGGCAACACTACCAGTTTAACATCAAGATTCTCACAAGGCCATCATGTTCTAGGTCTGATGCTTGAAAACAAGGCAACACTACCAGTTTAACATCAAGATTCTCACATTAGGCCATCATGTTCTAGGTCTGATGCTTGAAAACAAGGCAACACTACCAGTTTAACATCAAGATTCTCACAAGGCCATCATGTTCTAGGTCTGATGCTAGAAAACAAGGCAACACTACCAGTTTAACATCAAGATTATGACAAGGCCATCATGTTGTAGGTCTGATGCTAGAAAACAAGGCAACACTACCAGTTTAACATCAAGATTCTCACAAGGCCATCATGTTCTAGATCTGATGCTAGAAAACAAGGCAACACTACCAGTTTAACATCAAGATTCTCACAAGGCCATCATGTTGTAGGTCTGATGCTAGAAAACAAGGCAACACTACCAGTTTATCATCAAGATTCTCACAAGGCCATCATGTTCTACGTCTGATGCTTGAAAACAAGGCAACACTACCAGTTTAACATCAAGATTCTCACATTAGGCCATCATGTTGTAGGTCTGATGCTAGAAAACAAGGCAACACTACCAGTTTAACATCAAGATTATCACAAGGCCATCATGTTGTAGGTCTGATGCTAGAAAACAAGGTAACACTACCAGTTTAACATCAAGATTATCACAAGGGGATCATGTTGTAGGTCTGATGCTAGAAAACAAGGCAACACTACCAGTTTAACATCAAGATTATCACAAGGCCATCATGTTGTAGGTCTGATGCTAGAAAACAAGGCAACACTACCAGTTTAACATCAAGATTCTCACAAGGCCATCATGTTCTAGGTCTGATGCTTGAAAACAAGGCAACACTACCAGTTTAACATCAAGATTCTCACATTAAGCCATCATGTTGTAGGTCTGATGCTAGAAAAGAAGGCAACACTACCAGTTTAACATCAAGATTCTCACAAGGCCATCATGGTGTAGGTCAGATGCTAGAAAACAAGGCAACACTACCAGGTTAACATCAAGATTCTCACAAGGCCATCATGTTCTAGGTCTGATGCTTGAAAACAAGGCAACACTACCAGTTTAACATCAAGATTCTCACATTAAGCCATCATGTTGTAGGTCTGATGCTAGAAAAGAAGGCAACACTACCAGTTTAACATCAAGATTCTCACAAGGCCATCATGTTGTAGGTCTGATGCTAGAAAACAAGGCAACACTACCAGTTTAACATCAAGATTCTCACAAGGCCATCATGTTCAAGGTCTGATGCTAGAAAACAAGGCAACACTACCAGTTTAACATCAAGATTATCACAAGGCCATCATGTTGTAGGTCTGATGCTTGAAAACAAGGCAACACTACCAGTTTAACATCAAGATTATCACAAGGCCATCATCTTGTAGGCCTGATGCTAGAAAACAAGGCAACACTACCAGTTTAACATCAAGATTCTCACAAGGCCATCATGTTCTACGTCTGATGCTAGAAAACAAGGCAACACTACCAGTTTAACATCCAGATTCTCACATTAGGCCATCATGTTGTAGGTCTGATCCTAGAAAACAAGGCAACACTACCAGTTTAACATCAAGATTATCACAAGGCCATCATGTTGTAGGTCTGATGCTAGAAAACAAGGCAACACTACCAGTTTAACATCAAGATTCTCACAAGGCCATCATGTTCTAGGTCTGATGCTTGAAAACAAGGCAACACTACCAGTTTAACATCAAGATTCTCACAAGGCCATCATGTTCTAGGTCTGATGCTTGAAAACAAGGCAACACTACCAGTTTAACATCAAGATTCTCACAAGGCCATCATGTTCCAGGTCTGATGCTAGAAAACAAGGCAACACTACCAGTTTAACATCAAGATTCTCACATTAAGCCATCATGTTGTAGGTCTGATGCTTGAAAACCAGGCAACACTACCAGTTTAACATCAAGATTCTCACATTAAGCCATCATGTTGTAGGTCTGATGCTTGAAAACAAGGCAACACTACCAGTTTAACATGAAGATTCTCACAAGGCCATCATGTTCTAGGTCTGATGCTAGAATACAAGGCAACACTACCAGGTTAACATCAAGATGCTCACAAGGCCATCATGTTGTAGGTCTGATGCTAGAAAACAAGGCAACACTACCAGTTTAACATCAAGATTATCACAAGGCCATCATGTTCTAGGTCTGATGCTAGAAAACAAGGCAACACTACCAGTTCAACATCAAGATTATCACAAGGCCATCATGTTGTAGGTCTGATGCTAGAAAACAAGGCAACACTACCAGTTTAACATCAAGATTCTCACAAGGCCATCATGTTGTAGGTCGGATGCTAGAAAACAAGGCAACACTACCAGTTTAACATCAAGATTCTCACATTAGGCCATCATGTTGTAGGTCTGATGCTAGAAAACAAGGCAACACTACCAGTTTAACATCAAGATTATCACAAGGCCATCATGTTGTAGGTCTGATGCTAGAAAACAAGGCAACACTACCAGTTTAACATCAAGATTCTCACAAGGCCATCATGTTCTAGGTCTGATGCTTGAAAAGAAGGCAACACTACCAGTTTAACATCAAGATTCTCACAAGGCCATCATGTTGTAGGTCTGATGCTAGAAAACAAGGCAACACTACCAGTTTAACATCAAGATTCTCACAAGGCCATCATGTTCTAGGTCTGATGCTTGAAAACAAGGTAACACTACCAGTTTAACATCAAGATTCTCACAAGGCCATCATGTTCTAGGTCTGATGCTAGAAAACAAGGCAACACTACCAGTTTAACATCAAGATTCTCACAAGGCCATCATGTTCTAGGTCTGATGCTTGAAAACAAGGCAACACTACCAGTTTAACATCAAGATTCTCACAAGGCCATCATGTTCTAGATCTGATGCTAGAAAACAAGGCAACACTGCTAGTTTAACATCAAGAGTCTCACAAGGCCATCATGTTGTAGGTCTGATGCTAGAAAACAAGGCAACACTACCAGTTTAACATCAAGATTCTCACAAGGCCATCATGTTCTAGGCATGATGCTTGAAAACAAGGTAACACTACCAGTTTAACATCAAGATTCTCACAAGGCCATCATGTTCTAGGTCTGATGCTAGAAAACAAGGCAACACTACCAGTTTAACATCAAGATTCTCACAAGGCCATCATGTTCTAGGTCTGATGCTTGAAAACAAGGCAACACTACCAGTTTAACATCAAGATTCTCACAAGGCCATCATGTTCTAGATCTGATGCTAGAAAACAAGGCAACACTGCTAGTTTAAGATCAAGATTCTCACAAGGCCATCATGTTGTAGGTCTGATGGTAGAAAACAAGGCAACACTACCAGTTTAACATCAAGATTCTCACATTAAGCCATCATGTTGTAGGTCTGATGCTAGAAAACAAGGCAACACTACCAGTTTAACATCAAGATTCTCAAAGGCCATCATGTTGTAGGTCTGATGCTAGAAAACAAGGCAACACTACCAGTTTAACATCAAGATTATCACAAGGCCATCATGTTGTAGGTCTGATGCTAGAAAACAAGGGAACACTACCAGTTTAACATCAAGATTATCACAAGGCTATCATGTTCTAGGTCTGATGCTAGAAAGCAAGGCAACACTACCAGTTTAACATCAAGATTATCACAAGCCCATCATGTTGTAGGTCTGATGCTAGAAAACAAGGCAACACCACCAGTTTAACATCAAGATTCTCACAAGGCCATCATGTTGTAGGTCGGATGCTAGAAAACAAGGCAACACTACCAGTTTAACATCAAGATTCTCACATTAGTCCATCATGTTGTAGGTCTGATGCTAGAAAACAAGGCAACACTACCAGTTTAACATCAAGATTCTCACAAGGCCATCATGTTCTAGGTCTGATGCTAGAAAACAAGGCAACGCTACCAGTTTAACATCAAGATTCTCACATTAGGCCATCATGTTGTAGGTCGGATGCTTGAAAACAAGGCAACACTACCAGTTTAACATCAAGATTCTCACAAGGCCATCATGTTCTAGGTCTGATGCTTGAAAACAAGGCAACACTACCAGTTTAACATCAAGATTCTCACAAGGCCATCATGTTGTAGGTCTGATGCTTGAAAACAAGGCAACGCTACCAGTTTAACATCAAGATTCTCACAAGGCCATCATGTTGTAGGTCTGATGCTAGAAAACAAGGCAACGCTACCAGCTTAACATCAAGATTCTCACAAGGCCATCATGTTGTAGGTCTGATGCTAGAAAACAAGGCAACACTACCAGTTTAACATCAAGATTATGACAAGGCCATCATGTTGTAGGTCTGATGCTAGAAAACATTAACGCAACACTACCAGTTTAACATCAAGATTCTCACAAGGCCATCATGTTCTAGGTCTGATGCTTGAAAACAAGGCAACACTACCAGTTTAACATCAAGATTCTCTCAAGGCCATCATGATGTAGGTGTGATGCTAGAAAAAAAGGCAACACTACCAGTTTAACATCAAAATTATCACAAGGCCATCATGTTGTAGGTCTGATGCTAGAAAACAAGGCAACACTACCAGTTTAACATCAAGATTCTCACAAGGCCATCATGTTGTAGGTCTGATGCTAGAAAACAAGGCAACACTACCAGTTTAACATCAAGATTCCCACAAGGCCATCATGTTGTAGGTCTCATGCTAGAAAACAAGGCAACACTACCAGTTTAACATTAAGATTATCACAAGGCCATCATGTTGTAGGTCTGATGCTTGAAAACAAGGCAACACTACCAGTTTAACATCAAGATTCTCACAAGGTCATCATGTTGTAGGTCTGATGCTTGAAAACAAGGCAACACTACCAGTTTAACATCAAGATTCTCACAAGGCCATCATGTTCTAGGTCTGATGCTTGAAAACAAGGCAACACTACCAGTTTAACATAAAGATTCTCACAAGGCCATCATGTTCTAGGTCTGATGCTTGAAAACAAGGCAACACTACCAGTTTAACATCAAGATTCTCACATTAGGCCATCATGTTCTAGGTCTGATGCTTGAAAACAAGGCAACACTACCAGTTTAACATCAAGATTCTCACAAGGCCATCATGTTCTAGGTCTGATGCTAGAAAACAAGGCAACACTACCAGTTTAACATCAAGATTATGACAAGGCCATCATGTTGTAGGTCTGATGCTAGAAAACAAGGCAACACTACCAGTTTAACATCAAGATTCTCACAAGGCCATCATGTTCTAGATATGATGCTAGAAAACAAGGCAACACTACCAGTTTAACATCAAGATTCTCACAAGGCCATCATGTTGTAGGTCTGATGCTTGAAAACAAGGCAACACTACCAGTTTATCATCAAGATTCTCACAAGGCCATCATGTTCTACGTCTGATGCTTGAAAACAAGGCAACACTACCAGTTTAACATGAAGATTCTCACATTAGGCCATCATGTTGTAGGTCTGATGCTAGAAAACAAGGCAACACTACCAGTTTAACATCAAGATTATCACAAGGCCATCATGTTGTAGATCTGATGCTAGAAAACAAGGTAACACTACCAGTTTAACATCAGGATTATCACAAGGCCATCATGTTGTAGGTCTGATGCTAGAAAACAAGGCAACACTACCAGTTTAACATCAAGATTCTCACATTAAGCCATCATGTTGTAGGTCTGATGCTAGAAAACAAGGCAACACTACCAGTTTAACATCAAGATTCTCACAAGGCCATCATGGTGTAGGTCAGATGCTAGAAAACAAGGCAACACTACCAGGTTAACATCAAGATTCTCACAAGGCCATCATGTTCTAGGTCTGATGCTAGAAAACAAGGCAACACTACCAGTTTAACATCAAGATTCTCACATTAAGCCATCATGTTGTAGGTCTGATGCTAGAAAACAAGGCAACACTACCAGTTTAACATCAAGATTCTCACAAGGCCATCATGTTGTAGGTCTGATGCTAGAAAACAAGGCAACACTACCAGTTTAACATCAAGATTATCACAAGGCCATCATGTTGTAGGTCTGATGCTAGAAAACAAGGCAACACTACCAGTTTAACATCAAGATTCTCACAAGGCCATCATGTTCTAGGTCTGATGCTTGAAAACAAGGCAACACTATCAGTTTAACATCAAGATTCTCACAAGGCCATCATGTTCTAGGTCTGATGCTTGAAAACAAGGCAACACTACCAGTTTAACATCAAGATTCTCACAAGGCCATCATGTTCTAGGTCTGATGCTAGAAAACAAGGCAACACTACCAGTTTAACATCAAGATTCTCACATTAAGCCATCATGTTGTAGGTCTGATGCTTGAAAACCAGGCAACACTACCAGTTTAACATCAAGATTCTCACATTAAGCCATCATGTTGTAGGTCTGTTGCTTGAAAACAAGGCAACACTACCAGTTTAACATGAAGATTCTCACAAGGCCATCATGTTCTAGGTCTGATGCTAGAATACAAGGCAACACTACCAGGTTAACATCAAGATGCTCACAAGGCCATCATGTTCTAGGTCTGATGCTAGAAAACAAGGGAACACTACCAGTTTAACATCAAGATTATCACAAGGCCATCATGTTCTAGGTCTGATGCTAGAAAACAAGGCAACACTACCAGTTTAACATCAAGATTATCACAAGGCCATCATGTTGTAGGTCTGATGCTAGAAAACAAGGCAACACTACCAGTTTAACATCAAGATTCTCACAAGGCCATCATGTTGTAGGTCGGATGCTAGAAAACAAGGCAACACTACCAGTTTAACATCAAGATTCTCACATTAGGCCATCATGTTGTAGGTCTGATGCTAGAAAACAAGGCAACACTACCAGTTTAACATCAAGATTATCACAAGGCCATCATGTTGTAGGTCTGATGCTTGAAAACAAGGCAACACTACCAGTTTAACATCAAGATTCTCACAAGGCCATCATGTTCTAGGTCTGATGCTTGAAAACAAGGCAACACTACCAGTTTAACATCAAGATTCTCACAAGGCCATCATGTTGTAGGTCTGATGCTAGAAAACAAGGCAACACTACCAGTTTAACATCAAGATTCTCACAAGGCCATCATGTTCTAGGTCTGATGCTTGAAAACAAGGTAACACTACCAGTTTAACATCAAGATTCTCACAAGGCCATCATGTTCTAAGACTGATGCTAGAAAACAAGGCAACACTACCAGTTTAAAATCAAGATTCTCACAAGGCCATCATGTTCTAGGTCTGATGCTTGAAAACAAGGCAACACTACCAGTTTAACATCAAGATTCTCACAAGGCCATCATGTTCTAGATCTGATGCTAGAAAACAAGGGAACACTGCTAGTTTAACATCAAGATTCTCACAAGGCCATCATGTTGTAGGTCTGATGCTAGAAAACAAGGCAACACTACCAGTTTAACATCAAGATTCTCACAAGGCCATCATGTTCTAGGTCTGATGCTTGAAAACAAGGCAACACTACCAGTTTAACATCAAGAATCTCACATTAGGCCATCATGTTCTAGGTCTGATGCTTGAAAACAAGGCAACACTACCAGTTTAACATCAAGATTCTCACAAGGCCATCATGTTGTAGGTCTGATGCTAGAAAACAAGGCAACACTGCTGGTTTAACATCAAGATTCTCACATTAGGCCATCATGTTGTAGGTCTGATGCTTGAAAACAAGGGAACACTACCAGTTTAACATCAAGATTCTCACACGGCCATCATGTTGTAGGTCTGATGCTAGAAAACAAGGCAACACTACCAGTTTAACATCAAGATTCTCACAAGGCCATCATGTTGTAGGTCTGATGCTAGAAAACAAGGCTACACTACCAGTTTAACATCAAGATTCTCACAAGGCCATCATGTTCTAGGTCTGATGCTTGAAAACAAGGCAACACTACCAGTTTAACATCAAGATTCTCACAAGGCCATCATGTTCTAGGTCTGATGCTTGAAAACAAGGCAACACTACCAGTTTAACATCAAGATTCTCACAAGGCCATCATGTTCTAGGTCTGATGCTTGAAAACAAGGCAACACTACCAGTTTAACATCAAGATTCTCACAAGGCCATCATGTTCTAGGTCTGATGCTAGAAAACAAGGCAACACTGCTAGTTTAACATCAAGATTCTCACATTAGGCCATCATGTTGTAGGTCTGATGCTAGAAAACAAGGCAACACTACCAGTTTAACATCAAGATTCTCACATGGCCATCATGTTGTAGGTCTGATGCTTGAAAACAAGGCAACGCTACCAGTTTAACATCAAGATTCTCACAAGGCCATCATGTTGTAGGTCTGATGCTAGAAAACAAGGCAACGCTACCAGCTTAACATCAAGATTCTCACAAGGCCATCATGTTGTAGGTCTGATGCTAGAAAACAAGGCAACACTACCAGTTTAACATCAAGATTCTCACAAGGCCATCATGTTGTAGGTCTGATGCTAGAAAACAAGGCAACACTACCAGTTTAACATCAAGATTCTCACAAGGCCATCATGTTGTAGGTCTGATGCTAGAAAACAAGGCAACACTACCAGTTTAACATCAAGATTATCACAAGGCCATCATGTTGTAGGTCTGATGCTAGAAAACAAGGCAACACTACCAGTTTAACATCAAGATTATCACAAGGCCATCATGTTGTAGGTCTGATGCTAGAAAACAAGGCAACACTACCAGTTTAACATCAAGATTCTCACATTAGGCCATCATGTTGTAGGTCTGATGCTAGAAAACAAGGCAACACTACCAGTTTAACATCAAGATTATCACAAGGCCATCATGTTGTAGGTCTGATGCTAGAAAACAAGGCAACACTACCAGTTTAACATCAAGATTCTCACAAGGCCATCATGTTCTAGGTCTGATGCTTGAAAACAAGGCAACACTACCAGTTTAACATCAAGATTCTCACAAGGCCATCATGTTCTAGGTCTGATGCTTGAAAACAAGGCAACACTACCAGTTTAACATCAAGATTCTCACAAGGCCATCATGTTCTAGGTCTGATGCTAGAAAACAAGGCAACACTACCAGTTTAACATCAAGATTCTCACATTAAGCCATCATGTTGTAGGTCTGATGCTTGAAAACCAGGCAACACTACCAGTTTAACATCAAGATTCTCACATTAAGCCATCATGTTGTAGGTCTGATGCTTGAAAACAAGGCAACACTACCAGTTTAACATCAAGATTCTCACAAGGCCATCATGTTCTAGGTCTGATGCTAGAAAACAAGGCAACACTACCAGTTTAACATCAAGATTCTCACATTAAGCCATCATGTTGTAGGTCTGATGCTTGAAAACCAGGCAACACTACCAGTTTAACATCAAGATTCTCACATTAAGCCATCATGTTGTAGGTCTGTTGCTTGAAAACAAGGCAACACTACCAGTTTAACATGAAGATTCTCACAAGGCCATCATGTTCTAGGTCTGATGCTAGAATACAAGGCAACACTACCAGGTTAACATCAAGATGCTCACAAGGCCATCATGTTCTAGGTCTGATGCTAGAAAACAAGGCAACACTACCAGTTTAACATCAAGATTATGACAAGGCCATCATGTTGTAGGTCTGATGCTAGAAAACAAGGCAACACTACCAGTTTAACATCAAGATTCTCACAAGGCCATCATGTTCTAGATATGATGCTAGAAAACAAGGCAACACTACCAGTTTAACATCAAGATTCTCACAAGGCCATCATGTTGTAGGTCTGATGCTTGAAAACAAGGCAACACTACCAGTTTATCATCAAGATTCTCACAAGGCCATCATGTTCTACGTCTGATGCTTGAAAACAAGGCAACACTACCAGTTTAACATGAAGATTCTCACATTAGGCCATCATGTTGTAGGTCTGATGCTAGAAAACAAGGCAACACTACCAGTTTAACATCAAGATTATCACAAGGCCATCATGTTGTAGATCTGATGCTAGAAAACAAGGTAACACTACCAGTTTAACATCAGGATTATCACAAGGCCATCATGTTGTAGGTCTGATGCTAGAAAACAAGGCAACACTACCAGTTTAACATCAAGATTCTCACATTAAGCCATCATGTTGTAGGTCTGATGCTAGAAAACAAGGCAACACTACCAGTTTAACATCAAGATTCTCACAAGGCCATCATGGTGTAGGTCAGATGCTAGAAAACAAGGCAACACTACCAGGTTAACATCAAGATTCTCACAAGGCCATCATGTTCTAGGTCTGATGCTAGAAAACAAGGCAACACTACCAGTTTAACATCAAGATTCTCACATTAAGCCATCATGTTGTAGGTCTGATGCTAGAAAACAAGGCAACACTACCAGTTTAACATCAAGATTCTCACAAGGCCATCATGTTGTAGGTCTGATGCTAGAAAACAAGGCAACACTACCAGTTTAACATCAAGATTATCACAAGGCCATCATGTTGTAGGTCTGATGCTAGAAAACAAGGCAACACTACCAGTTTAACATCAAGATTCTCACAAGGCCATCATGTTCTAGGTCTGATGCTTGAAAACAAGGCAACACTATCAGTTTAACATCAAGATTCTCACAAGGCCATCATGTTCTAGGTCTGATGCTTGAAAACAAGGCAACACTACCAGTTTAACATCAAGATTCTCACAAGGCCATCATGTTCTAGGTCTGATGCTAGAAAACAAGGCAACACTACCAGTTTAACATCAAGATTCTCACATTAAGCCATCATGTTGTAGGTCTGATGCTTGAAAACCAGGCAACACTACCAGTTTAACATCAAGATTCTCACATTAAGCCATCATGTTGTAGGTCTGTTGCTTGAAAACAAGGCAACACTACCAGTTTAACATGAAGATTCTCACAAGGCCATCATGTTCTAGGTCTGATGCTAGAATACAAGGCAACACTACCAGGTTAACATCAAGATGCTCACAAGGCCATCATGTTCTAGGTCTGATGCTAGAAAACAAGGGAACACTACCAGTTTAACATCAAGATTATCACAAGGCCATCATGTTCTAGGTCTGATGCTAGAAAACAAGGCAACACTACCAGTTTAACATCAAGATTATCACAAGGCCATCATGTTGTAGGTCTGATGCTAGAAAACAAGGCAACACTACCAGTTTAACATCAAGATTCTCACAAGGCCATCATGTTGTAGGTCGGATGCTAGAAAACAAGGCAACACTACCAGTTTAACATCAAGATTCTCACATTAGGCCATCATGTTGTAGGTCTGATGCTAGAAAACAAGGCAACACTACCAGTTTAACATCAAGATTATCACAAGGCCATCATGTTGTAGGTCTGATGCTTGAAAACAAGGCAACACTACCAGTTTAACATCAAGATTCTCACAAGGCCATCATGTTCTAGGTCTGATGCTTGAAAACAAGGCAACACTACCAGTTTAACATCAAGATTCTCACAAGGCCATCATGTTGTAGGTCTGATGCTAGAAAACAAGGCAACACTACCAGTTTAACATCAAGATTCTCACAAGGCCATCATGTTCTAGGTCTGATGCTTGAAAACAAGGTAACACTACCAGTTTAACATCAAGATTCTCACAAGGCCATCATGTTCTAAGTCTGATGCTAGAAAACAAGGCAACACTACCAGTTTAAAATCAAGATTCTCACAAGGCCATCATGTTCTAGGTCTGATGCTTGAAAACAAGGCAACACTACCAGTTTAACATCAAGATTCTCACAAGGCCATCATGTTCTAGATCTGATGCTAGAAAACAAGGGAACACTGCTAGTTTAACATCAAGATTCTCACAAGGCCATCATGTTGTAGGTCTGATGCTAGAAAACAAGGCAACACTACCAGTTTAACATCAAGATTCTCACAAGGCCATCATGTTCTAGGTCTGATGCTTGAAAACAAGGCAACACTACCAGTTTAACATCAAGAATCTCACATTAGGCCATCATGTTCTAGGTCTGATGCTTGAAAACAAGGCAACACTACCAGTTTAACATCAAGATTCTCACAAGGCCATCATGTTGTAGGTCTGATGCTAGAAAACAAGGCAACACTGCTGGTTTAACATCAAGATTCTCACATTAGGCCATCATGTTGTAGGTCTGATGCTTGAAAACAAGGGAACACTACCAGTTTAACATCAAGATTCTCACACGGCCATCATGTTGTAGGTCTGATGCTAGAAAACAAGGCAACACTACCAGTTTAACATCAAGATTCTCACAAGGCCATCATGTTGTAGGTCTGATGCTAGAAAACAAGGCTACACTACCAGTTTAACATCAAGATTCTCACAAGGCCATCATGTTCTAGGTCTGATGCTTGAAAACAAGGCAACACTACCAGTTTAACATCAAGATTCTCACAAGGCCATCATGTTCTAGGTCTGATGCTTGAAAACAAGGCAACACTACCAGTTTAACATCAAGATTCTCACAAGGCCATCATGTTCTAGGTCTGATGCTTGAAAACAAGGCAACACTACCAGTTTAACATCAAGATTCTCACAAGGCCATCATGTTCTAGGTCTGATGCTAGAAAACAAGGCAACACTGCTAGTTTAACATCAAGATTCTCACATTAGGCCATCATGTTGTAGGTCTGATGCTAGAAAACAAGGCAACACTACCAGTTTAACATCAAGATTCTCACATGGCCATCATGTTGTAGGTCTGATGCTTGAAAACAAGGCAACGCTACCAGTTTAACATCAAGATTCTCACAAGGCCATCATGTTGTAGGTCTGATGCTAGAAAACAAGGCAACGCTACCAGCTTAACATCAAGATTCTCACAAGGCCATCATGTTGTAGGTCTGATGCTAGAAAACAAGGCAACACTACCAGTTTAACATCAAGATTCTCACAAGGCCATCATGTTGTAGGTCTGATGCTAGAAAACAAGGCAACACTACCAGTTTAACATCAAGATTCTCACAAGGCCATCATGTTGTAGGTCTGATGCTAGAAAACAAGGCAACACTACCAGTTTAACATCAAGATTATCACAAGGCCATCATGTTGTAGGTCTGATGCTAGAAAACAAGGCAACACTACCAGTTTAACATCAAGATTATCACAAGGCCATCATGTTGTAGGTCTGATGCTAGAAAACAAGGCAACACTACCAGTTTAACATCAAGATTCTCACATTAGGCCATCATGTTGTAGGTCTGATGCTAGAAAACAAGGCAACACTACCAGTTTAACATCAAGATTATCACAAGGCCATCATGTTGTAGGTCTGATGCTAGAAAACAAGGCAACACTACCAGTTTAACATCAAGATTCTCACAAGGCCATCATGTTCTAGGTCTGATGCTTGAAAACAAGGCAACACTACCAGTTTAACATCAAGATTCTCACAAGGCCATCATGTTCTAGGTCTGATGCTTGAAAACAAGGCAACACTACCAGTTTAACATCAAGATTCTCACAAGGCCATCATGTTCTAGGTCTGATGCTAGAAAACAAGGCAACACTACCAGTTTAACATCAAGATTCTCACATTAAGCCATCATGTTGTAGGTCTGATGCTTGAAAACCAGGCAACACTACCAGTTTAACATCAAGATTCTCACATTAAGCCATCATGTTGTAGGTCTGATGCTTGAAAACAAGGCAACACTACCAGTTTAACATCAAGATTCTCACAAGGCCATCATGTTCTAGGTCTGATGCTAGAAAACAAGGCAACACTACCAGGTTAACATCAAGATGCTCACAAGGCCATCATGTTGTAGGTCTGATGCTAGAAAACAAGGGAACACTACCAGTTTAACATCAAGATTATCACAAGGCCATCATGTTCTAGGTCTGATGCTAGAAACAAGGCAACACTACCAGTTTAACATCAAGATTATCACAAGGCCATCATGTTGTAGGTCTGATGCTAGAAAACAAGGCAACACTACCAGTTTAACATCAAGATTCTCACAAGGCCATCATGTTGTAGGTCGGATGCTAGAAAACAAGGCAACACTACCAGCTTAACATCAAGATTCTCACATTAGGCCATCATGTTGCAGGTCTGATGCTAGAAAACAAGGCAACACTACCAGTTCAAAAACAAGATTATCACAAGGCCATCATGTTGTAGGTCTGATGCTAGAAAACAAGGCAACACTACCAGTTTAACATCAAGATTCTCACAAGGCCATCATGTTCTAGGTCTGATGCTTGAAAACAAGGCAACACTACCAGTTTAACATCAAGATTCTCACAAGGCCATCATGTTCTAGGTCTGATGCTTGAAAACAAGGCAACACTACCAGTTTAACATCAAGATTCTCACAAGGCCATCATGTTCTAGATCTGATGCTAGAAAACAAGGCAACACTACCAGTTTAACATCAAGATTCTCACAAGGCCATCATGTTGTAGGTCTGATGCTAGAAAACAAGGCAACACTACCACTTTAACATCAAGATTCTCACAAGGCCATCATGTTCTAGGTCTGATGCTTGAAAACAAGGCAACACTTCCAGTTTAACATCAAGAATCTCACATTAGGCCATCATGTTCTAGGTCTGATGCTTGAGAACAAGGCAACACTACCAGTTTAACATCAAGATTCTCACAAGGCCATCATGTTGTAGGTCTGATGCTAGAAAACAAGGCAACACTGCCAGTTTAACATCAAGATTCTCACATTAGGCCATCATGTTGTAGGTCTGATGCTTGAAAACAAGGGAACACTACCAGTTTAACATCAAGATTCTCACACGGCCATCATGTTGTAGGTCTGATGCTAGAAAACAAGGCAACACTACCAGTTTAACATCAAGATTCTCACAAGGCCATCATGTTGTACGTCTGATGCTAGAAAACAAGGCAACACTACCAGTTTAACATCAAGATTCTCACAAGGCCATCATGTTCTAGGTCTGATGCTTCAAAACAAGGCAACACTACCAGTTTAACATCAAGATTCTCACAAGGCCATCATGTTCTAGGTCTGATGCTTGAAAACAAGGCAACACTACCAGTTTAACATCAAGATTCTCACAAGGCCATCATGTTGTAGGTCTGATGCTTGAAAACAAGGCAACACTACCAGTTTAACATCAAGATTCTCACAAGGCCATCATGTTGTAGGTCTGATGCTTGAAAACAAGGCAACGCTACCAGTTTAACATCAAGATTCTCACAAGGCCATCATGTTGTAGGTCTGATGCTAGAAAACAAGGCAACGCTACCAGCTTAACATCAAGATTCTCACAAGGCCATCATGTTGTAGGTCTGATGCTAGAAAACAAGGCAACACTACCAGTTTAACATCAAGATTATCACAAGGCCATCATGTTGTAGGTCTGATGCTAGAAAACAAGGCAACACTACCAGTTTAACATCAAGATTCTCACAAGGCCATCATGTTGTAGGTCTGATGCTAGAAAACAAGGCAACACTACCAGTTTAACATCAAGATTCTCACAAGGCCATCATGTTGTAGGTCTGATGCTAGAAAACAAGGCAACACTACCAGTTTAACATCAAGTTTCTCACAAGGCCATCATATTCTAGGTCTGATGCTAGAAAACAAGGCAACACTACCAGTTTAACATCAAGATTCTCACAAGGCCATCATGTTGTAGGTCTGATGCTAGAAAACAAGGCAAGACTACCAGTTTAACATCAAGATTCTCACAAGGCCATCTTGTTCTAGGTCTGATGCTAGAAAACAAGGCAACACTACCAGTTTAACATCAAGATTCTCACAAGGCCATCATGTTCTAGGTCTGATGCGTGAAAACAAGGCAACACTACCAGTTTAACATCAAGATTCTCACATTAGGCCATCATGTTCTAGGTCTGATGCTTGAAAACAAGGCAACACTACCAGTTTAACATCAAGATTCTCACAAGGCCATCATGTTCTAGGTCTGATGCTAGAAAACAAGGCAACACTACCAGTTTAACATCAAGATTCTCACAAGGCCATCATGTTCTAGGTCTGATGCTTGAAAACAAGGCAACACTACCAGTTTAACATCAAGATTCTCACAAGGCCATCATGTTCTAGGTCTGATGCTAGAAAACAAGGCAATATTGAGAGTTTAACATCAAGATTCTCACAAGGCCATCATGTTCTAGGTCAGATGCTTGAAAACAAGGCAACACTACCAGTTTAACATCAAGATTCTCACAAGGCCATCATGTTCTAGATCTGATGCTAGAAAACAAGGCAACACTACCAGTTTAACATCAAGATTCTCACAAGGCCATCATGTTGTAGGTCTGATGCTAGAAAACAAGGCAACACTACCAGTTTAACATCAAGATTCTCACAAGGCCATCATGTTCTAGGTCTGATGCTTGAAAACAAGGCAACACTTCCAGTTTAACATCAAGAATCTCACATTAGGCCATCATGTTCTAGGTCTGATGCTTGAAAACAAGGCAACACTACCAGTTTAACATCAAGATTCTCACAAGGCCATCATGTTCTAGGTCTGATGCTAGAAAACAAGGCAACACTGCACGTTTAACATCAAGATTCTCACATTAGGCCATCATGTTGTAGGTCTGATGCTTGAAAACAAGGGAACACTACCACTTTAACATCAAGATTCTCACACGGCCATCATGTTGTAGGTCTGATGCTAGAAAACAAGGCAACACTACCAGTTTAACATCAAGATTCTCACAAGGCCATCATGTTGTACGTCTGATGCTAGAAAACAAGGCAACACTACCAGTTTAACATCAAGATTCTCACAAGGCCATCATGTTCTAGGTCTGATGCTTCAAAACAAGGCAACACTACCAGTTTAACATCAAGATTCTCACAAGGCCATCATGTTCTAGGTCTGATGCTTGAAAACAAGGCAACACTACCAGTTTAACATCAAGATTCTCACAAGGCCATCATGTTCTAGGTCTGATGCTTGAAAACAAGGCAACACTACCAGTTTAACATCAAGATTCTCACAAGGCCATCATGTTGTAGGTCTGATGCTTGAAAACAAGGCAACGCTACCAGTTTAACATCAAGATTCTCACAAGGCCATCATGTTGTAGGTCTGATGCTAGAAAACAAGGCAACGCTACCAGCTCAACATCAAGATTCTCACAAGGCCATCATGTTGTAGGTCTGATGCTAGAAAACAAGGCAACACTACCAGTTTAACATCAAGATTATCACAAGGCCATCATGTTGTAGGTCTGATGCTAGAAAACAAGGCAACACTACCAGTTTAACATCAAGATTCTCACAAGGCCATCATGTTGTAGGTCTGATGCTAGAAAACAAGGCAACACTACCAGTTTAACATCAAGATTCTCACAAGGCCATCATGTTGTAGGTCTGATGCTAGAAAACAAGGCAACACTACCAGTTTAACATCAAGTTTCTCACAAGGCCATCATGTTCTAGGTCTGATGCTAGAAAACAAGGCAACACTACCAGTTTAACATCAAGATTCTCACAAGGCCATCATGTTGTAGGTCTGATGCTAGAAAACAAGGCAACACTACCAGTTTAACATCAAGATTCTCACAAGGCCATCTTGTTCTAGGTCTGATGCTAGAAAACAAGGCAACACTACCAGTTTAACATCAAGATTCTCACAAGGCCATCATGTTCTAGGTCTGATGCTTGAAAACAAGGCAACACTACCAGTTTAACATCAAGATTCTCACATTAGGCCATCATGTTCTAGGTCTGATGCTTGAAAACAAGGCAACACTACCAGTTTAACATCAAGATTCTCACAAGGCCATCATGTTGTAGGTCTGATGCTAGAAAACAAGGCAACACTACCAGTTTAACATCAAGATTCTCACAAGGCCATCATGTTCTAGGTCTGATGCTTGAAAACAAGGCAACACTACCAGTTTAACATCAAGATTCTCACAAGGCCATCATGTTCTAGGTCTGATGCTAGAAAACAAGGCAATATTGAGAGTTTAACATCAAGATTCTCACAAGGCCATCATGTTGTAGGTCTGATCCTTGAAAACAAGGCAACACTACCAGTTTAACATCAAGATTCTCACAAGGCCATCATGTTCTAGGTCTGATGCTAGAAAACAAGGCAACACTACCAGTTTAACATCAAGATTCTCACAAGGCCATCATGTTCTAGGTCTGATGCTTGAAAACAAGGCAACACTACCAGTTTAACATCAAGATCCTCTCAAGGCCATCATGTTCTAGGTCTGATGCTACAAAACAAGGCAACACTGCCAGTTTAACATCAAGATTCTCACAAGGCCATCATGTTGTAGGTCTGATGCTTGAAAACAAGGCAACACTACCAGTTTAACATCAAGATTCTCACAAGGCCATCATGTTCTAGGTCTGATGCTTGAAAACAAGGCAACACTACCAGTTTAACATCAAGATTCTCAAATTAGGCCATCATGTTGTAGGTCTGATGCTAGAAAACAAGGCAACACTACCAGTTTAACATCAAGATTCTCACAAGGCCATCATGTTGTAGGTCTGATGCTAGAAAACAAGGCAACACTACCAGTTTAACATCAAGATTCTCACAAGGCCATCTTGTTCTAGGTCTGATGCTGGAAATCAAGGCAACACTACCAGTTTAACATCAAGATTCTCACAAGGCCATCATGTTGTAGGTCTGATGCTAGAAAACAAGGCAACACTGCTGGTTTAACATCAAGATTCTCACATTAGGCCATCATGTTGTAGGTCTGATGCTTGAAAACAAGGGAACACTACCAGTTTAACATCAAGATTCTCACACGGCAATCATGTTGTAGGTCTGATGCTAGAAAACAAGGCAACACTACCAGTTTAACATCAAGATTCTCACAAGGCCATCATGTTGTAGGTCTGATGCTAGAAAACAAGGCAACACTACCAGTTTATCATCAAGATTCTCACAAGGCCATCATGTTCTACGTCTGATGCTTAAAAACAAGGCAACACTACCAGTTTAACATCAAGATTCTCACATTAGGCCATCATGTTGTAGGTCTGATGCTAGAAAACAAGGCAACACTACCAGTTTAACATCAAGATTATCACAAGGCCATCGTGTTGTAGGTCTGATGCTAGAAAACAAGGCAAGACTGCCAGTTTAACATCAAGATTATCACAAGGCCATCATGTTGTAGGTCTGATGCTAGAAAACAAGGCAACACTACCAGTTTAACATCAAGATTATCACAAGGCCATCATGTTGTAGGTCTGATGCTAGAAAACAAGGCAACACTACCAGTTTAACATCAAGATTATCACAAGGCCATCATGTTGTAGGTCTGATGCTAGAAAACAAGGCAACACTACCAGTTTAACATCAAGATTCTCACATTAGGCCATCATGTTGTAGGTCTGATGCTAGAAAACAAGGCAACACTACCAGTTTAACATCAAGATTATCACAAGGCCATCATGTTGTAGGTCTGATGCTAGAAAACAAGGCAACACTACCAGTTTAACATCAAGATTCTCACAAGGCCATCATGTTCTAGGTCTGATGCTTGAAAACAAGGCAACACTACCAGTTTAACATCAAGATTCTCACAAGGCCATCATGTTCTAGGTCTGATGCTTGAAAACAAGGCAACACTACCAGTTTAACATCAAGATTCTCACAAGGCCATCATGTTCTAGGTCTGATGCTTGAAAACAAGGCAACACTAGCAGTTTAACATCAAGATTCTCACAAGGCCATCATGTTCTAGGTCTGATGCTTGAAAACAAGGCAACACTACCAGTTTAACATCAAGATTCTCACAAGGCCATCATGTTCTAGGTCTGATGCTTGAAAACAAGGCAACACTACCAGTTTAACATCAAGATTCTCACAAGGCCATCATGTTCTAGGTCTGATGCTTGAAAACAAGGCAACACTACCAGTTTAACATCAAGATTCTCACAAGGCCATCATGTTCTAGGTCTGATGCTTGAAAACCAGGCAACACTACCAGTTTAACATCAAGATTCTCACATTAAGCCATCATGTTGTAGGTCTGATGCTTGAAAACAAGGCAACACTACCAGTTTAACATGAAGATTCTCACAAGGCCATCATGTTCTAGGTCTGATGCTAGAAAACAAGGCAACACTACCAGGTTAACATCAAGATGCTCACAAGGCCATCATGTTGTAGGTCTGATGCTAGAAAACAAGGGAACACTACCAGTTTAACATCAAGATTATCACAAGGCCATCATGTTCTAGGTCTGATGCTAGAAAACAAGGCAACACTACCAGTTTAACATCAAGATTATCACAAGGCCATCATGTTCTAGGTCTGATGCTAGAAAACAAGGCAACACTACCAGTTTAACATCAAGATTCTCACAAGGCCATCATGTTGTAGGTCGGATGCTAGAAAACAAGGCAACACTACCAGTTTAACATCAAGATTCTCACATTAGGCCATCATGTTGTAGGTCTGATGCTAGAAAACAAGGCAACACTACCAGTTTAAAAACAAGATTATCACAAGGCCATCATGTTGTAGGTCTGATGCTAGAAAACAAGGCAACACTACCAGTTTAACATCAAGATTCTCACAAGGCCATCATGTTCTAGTTCTGATGCTTGAAAACAAGGCAACACTACCAGTTTAACATCAAGATTCTCACAAGGCCATCATGTTCTAGGTCTGATGCTAGAAAACAAGGCAACACTACCAGTTTAACATCAAGATTCTCACAAGGCCATCATGTTCTAGGTCTGATGCTTGAAAACAAGGTAACACTACCAGTTTAACATCAAGATTCTCACAAGGCCATCATGTTGTAGGTCTGATGCTAGAAAACAAGGCAACACTACCAGTTTAACATCAAGATTCTCACAAGGCCATCATGTTCTAGGTCTGATGCTTGAAAACAAGGCAACACTACCAGTTTAACATCAAGATTCTCACAAGGCCATCATGTTGTAGGTCTGATGCTAGAAAACAAGGCAACACTGCTAGTTTAACATCAAGATTCTCACAAGGCCATCATGTTGTAGGTCTGATGGTAGAAAACAAGGCAACACTACCAGTTTAACATCAAGATTATCACAAGGCCATCATGTTCTAGGTCTGATGCTAGAAAACAAGGCAACACTACCAGTTTAACATCAAGATTATCACAAGGCCATCATGTTCTAGGTCTGATGCTAGAAAACAAGGCAACACTACCAGTTTAACATCAAGATTCTCACAAGGCCATCATGTTGTAGGTCTGATGCTAGAAAACAAGGCAACACTACCAGTTTAACATCAAGATTATCACAAGGCCATCATGTTGTAGGTCTGATGCTTGAAAACAAGGGAACACTACCAGTTTAACATCAAGATTATCACAAGGCCATCATGTTCTAGGTCTGATGCTAGAAAGCAAGGCAACACTACCAGTTTAACATCAAGATTATCACAAGCCCATCATGTTGTAGGTCTGATGCTAGAAAACAAGGCAACACCACCAGTTTAACATCAAGATTCTCACAAGGCCATCATGTTGTAGGTCGGATGCTAGAAAACAAGGCAACACTACCAGTTTAACATCAAGATTCTCACAAGGCCATCATGTTGTAGGTCTGATGCTAGAAAACAAGGCAACACTACCAGTTTAACATCAAGATTCTCACAAGGCCATCATGTTGTACGTCTGATGCTAGAAAACAAGGCAACACTACCAGTTTAACATCAAGATTCTCACAAGGCCATCATGTTCTAGGTCTGATGCTTCAAAACAAGGCAACACTACCAGTTTAACATCAAGATTCTCACAAGGCCATCATGTTCTAGGTCTGATGCTTGAAAACAAGGCAACACTACCAGTTTAACATCAAGATTCTCACAAGGCCATCATGTTCTAGGTCTGATGCTTGAAAACAAGGCAACACTACCAGTTTAACATCAAGATTCTCACAAGGCCATCATGTTGTAGGTCTGATGCTTGAAAACAAGGCATCGCTACCAGTTTAACATCAAGATTCTCACAAGGCCATCATGTTGTAGGTCTGATGCTAGAAAACAAGGCAACGCTACCAGCTCAACATCAAGATTCTCACAAGGCCATCATGTTGTAGGTCTGATGCTAGAAAACAAGGCAACACTACCAGTTTAACATCAAGATTATCACAAGGCCATCATGTTGTAGGTCTGATGCTAGAAAACAAGGCAACACTACCAGTTTAACATCAAGATTCTCACAAGGCCATCATGTTGTAGGTCTGATGCTAGAAAACAAGGCAACACTACCAGTTTAACATCAAGATTCTCACAAGGCCATCATGTTGTAGGTCTGATGCTAGAAAACAAGGCAACACTACCAGTTTAACATCAAGTTTCTCACAAGGCCATCATGTTCTAGGTCTGATGCTAGAAAAGAAGGCAACACTACCAGTTTAACATCAAGATTCTCACAAGGCCATCATGTTGTAGGTCTGATGCTAGAAAACAAGGCAACACTACCAGTTTAACATCAAGATTCTCACAAGGCCATCTTGTTCTAGGTCTGATGCTAGAAAACAAGGCAACACTACCAGTTTAACATCAAGATTCTCACAAGGCCATCATGTTCTAGGTCTGATGCTTGAAAACAAGGCAACACTACCAGTTTAACATCAAGATTCTCACATTAGGCCATCATGTTCTAGGTCTGATGCTTGAAAACAAGGCAACACTACCAGTTTAACATCAAGATTCTCACAAGGCCATCATGTTGTAGGTCTGATGCTAGAAAACAAGGCAACACTACCAGTTTAACATCAAGATTCTCACAAGGCCATCATGTTCTAGTTCTGATGCTTGAAAACAAGGCAACACTACCAGTTTAACATCAAGATTCTCACAAGGCCATCATGTTCTAGGTCTGATGCTAGAAAACAAGGCAATATTGAGAGTTTAACATCAAGATTCTCACAAGGCCATCATGTTGTAGGTCTGATCCTTGAAAACAAGGCAACACTACCAGTTTAACATCAAGATTCTCACAAGGCCATCATGTTCTAGGTCTGATGCTAGAAAACAAGGCAACACTACCAGTTTAACATCAAGATTCTCACAAGGCCATCATGTTCTAGGTCTGATGCTTGAAAACAAGGCAACACTACCAGTTTAACATCAAGATTCTCTCAAGGCCATCATGTTCTAGGTCTGATGCTACAAAACAAGGCAACACTGCCAGTTTAACATCAAGATTCTCACAAGGCCATCATGTTCTAGGTCTGATGCTTGAAAACAAGGCAACACTACCAGTTTAACATCAAGATTCTCACAAGGCCATCATGTTCTAGGTCTGATGCTTGAAAACAAGGCAACACTACCAGTTTAACATCAAGATTCTCACATTAGGCCATCATGTTGTAGGTCTGATGCTAGAAAACAAGGCAACACTACCAGTTTAACATCAAGATTCTCACAAGGCCATCATGTTGTAGGTCTGATGCTAGAAAACAAGGCAACACTACCAGTTTAACATCAAGATTCTCACAAGGCCATCATGTTGTAGGTCTGATGCTAGAAAACAAGGCAACACTACCAGTTTAACATCAAGATTCTCACATTAGGCCATCATGTTGTAGGTCTGATGCTAGAAAACAAGGCAACACTACCAGTTTAACATCAAGATTCTCACAAGGCCATCATGTTCTAGGTCTGATGCTGGAAATCAAGGCAACACTACCAGTTTAACATCAAGATTCTCACAAGGCCATCATGTTGTAGGTCTGATGCTAGAAAACAAGGCAACACTGCTGGTTTAACATCAAGATTCTCACATTAGGCCATCATGTTGTAGGTCTGATGCTTCAAAACAAGGCAACACTACCAGTTTAACATCAAGATTCTCACAAGGCCATCATGTTCTAGGTCTGATGCTTGAAAACAAGGCAACACTACCAGTTTAACATCAAGATTCTCACAAGGCCATCATGTTGTAGGTCTGATGCTTGAAAACAAGGCAACACTACCAGTTTAACATCAAGATTCTCACAAGGCCATCATGTTGTAGGTCTGATGCTTGAAAACAAGGCAACGCTACCAGTTTAACATCAAGATTCTCACAAGGCCATCATGTTGTAGGTCTGATGCTAGAAAACAAGGCAACGCTACCAGCTTAACATCAAGATTCTCACAAGGCCATCATGTTGTAGGTCTGATGCTAGAAAACAAGGCAACACTACCAGTTTAACATCAAGATTATCACAAGGCCATCATGTTGTAGGTCTGATGCTAGAAAACAAGGCAACACTACCAGTTTAACATCAAGATTCTCACAAGGCCATCATGTTGTAGGTCTGATGCTAGAAAACAAGGCAACACTACCAGTTTAACATCAAGATTCTCACAAGGCCATCATGTTGTAGGTCTGATGCTAGAAAACAAGGCAACACTACCAGTTTAACATCAAGTTTCTCACAAGGCCATCATATTCTAGGTCTGATGCTAGAAAACAAGGCAACACTACCAGTTTAACATCAAGATTCTCACAAGGCCATCATGTTGTAGGTCTGATGCTAGAAAACAAGGCAAGACTACCAGTTTAACATCAAGATTCTCACAAGGCCATCTTGTTCTAGGTCTGATGCTAGAAAACAAGGCAACACTACCAGTTTAACATCAAGATTCTCACAAGGCTATCATGTTCTAGGTCTGATGCGTGAAAACAAGGCAACACTACCAGTTTAACATCAAGATTCTCACATTAGGCCATCATGTTCTAGGTCTGATGCTTGAAAACAAGGCAACACTACCAGTTTAACATCAAGATTCTCACAAGGCCATCATGTTCTAGGTCTGATGCTAGAAAACAAGGCAACACTACCAGTTTAACATCAAGATTCTCACAAGGCCATCATGTTGTAGGTCTGATGCTAGAAAACAAGGCAACACTACCAGTTTAACATCAAGATTCTCACAAGGCCATCATGTTCTAGGTCTGATGCTTGAAAACAAGGCAACACTACCAGTTTAACATCAAGATTCTCACAAGGCCATCATGTTCTAGGTCTGATGCTAGAAAACAAGGCAATATTGAGAGTTTAACATCAAGATTCTCACAAGGCCATCATGTTCTAGGTCTGATGCTTGAAAACAAGGCAACACTACCAGTTTAACATCAAGATTCTCACAAGGCCATCATGTTCTAGATCTGATGCTAGAAAACAAGGCAACACTACCAGTTTAACATCAAGATTCTCACAAGGCCATCATGTTGTAGGTCTGATGCTAG
This sequence comes from Sinohyriopsis cumingii, assembly GCA_028554795.2. Lineage (NCBI taxonomy): Eukaryota > Metazoa > Mollusca > Bivalvia > Unionida > Unionidae > Sinohyriopsis > Sinohyriopsis cumingii. The sequence goes on from CM068829.1 coordinate 47,526,214, forward strand.
AAAACAAGGCAACACTACCAGTTTAACATCAAGATTCTCACAAGGCCATCATGTTCTAGGTCTGATGCTTGAAAAGAAGGCAACACTTCCAGTTTAACATCAAGAATCTCACATTAGGCCATCATGTTCTAGGTCTGATGCTTGAAAACAAGGCAACACTACCAGTTTAACATCAAGATTCTCACAAGGCCATCATGTTCTAGGTCTGATGCTAGAAAACAAGGCAACACTGCACGTTTAACATCAAGATTCTCACATTAGGCCATCATGTTGTAGGTCTGATGCTTGAAAACAAGGGAACACTACCACTTTAACATCAAGATTCTCACACGGCCATCATGTTGTAGGTCTGATGCTAGAAAACAAGGCAACACTACCAGTTTAACATCAAGATTCTCACAAGGCCATCATGTTGTACGTCTGATGCTAGAAAACAAGGCAACACTACCAGTTTAACATCAAGATTCTCACAAGGCCATCATGTTCTAGGTCTGATGCTTCAAAACAAGGCAACACTACCAGTTTAACATCAAGATTCTCACAAGGCCATCATGTTCTAGGTCTGATGCTTGAAAACAAGGCAACACTACCAGTTTAACATCAAGATTCTCACAAGGCCATCATGTTCTAGGTCTGATGCTTGAAAACAAGGCAACACTACCAGTTTAACATCAAGATTCTCACAAGGCCATCATGTTGTAGGTCTGATGCTTGAAAACAAGGCAACGCTACCAGTTTAACATCAAGATTCTCACAAGGCCATCATGTTGTAGGTCTGATGCTAGAAAACAAGGCAACGCTACCAGCTCAACATCAAGATTCTCACAAGGCCATCATGTTGTAGGTCTGATGCTAGAAAACAAGGCAACACTACCAGTTTAACATCAAGATTATCACAAGGCCATCATGTTGTAGGTCTGATGCTAGAAAACAAGGCAACACTACCAGTTTAACATCAAGATTCTCACAAGGCCATCATGTTGTAGGTCTGATGCTAGAAAACAAGGCAACACTACCAGTTTAACATCAAGATTCTCACAAGGCCATCATGTTGTAGGTCTGATGCTAGAAAACAAGGCAACACTACCAGTTTAACATCAAGTTTCTCACAAGGCCATCATGTTCTAGGTCTGATGCTAGAAAACAAGGCAACACTACCAGTTTAACATCAAGATTCTCACAAGGCCATCATGTTGTAGGTCTGATGCTAGAAAACAAGGCAACACTACCAGTTTAACATCAAGATTCTCACAAGGCCATCTTGTTCTAGGTTTGATGCTAGAAAACAAGGCAACACTACCAGTTTAACATCAAGATTCTCACAAGGCCATCATGTTCTAGGTCTGATGCTTGAAAACAAGGCAACACTACCAGTTTAACATCAAGATTCTCACATTAGGCCATCATGTTCTAGGTCTGATGCTTGAAAACAAGGCAACACTACCAGTTTAACATCAAGATTCTCACAAGGCCATCATGTTGTAGGTCTGATGCTAGAAAACAAGGCAACACTACCAGTTTAACATCAAGATTCTCACAAGGCCATCATGTTCTAGGTCTGATGCTTGAAAACAAGGCAACACTACCAGTTTAACATCAAGATTCTCACAAGGCCATCATGTTCTAGGTCTGATGCTAGAAAACAAGGCAATATTGAGAGTTTAACATCAAGATTCTCACAAGGCCATCATGTTGTAGGTCTGATCCTTGAAAACAAGGCAACACTACCAGTTTAACATCAAGATTCTCACAAGGCCATCATGTTCTAGGTCTGATGCTAGAAAACAAGGCAACACTACCAGTTTAACATCAAGATTCTCACAAGGCCATCATGTTCTAGGTCTGATGCTTGAAAACAAGGCAACACTACCAGTTTAACATCAAGATCCTCTCAAGGCCATCATGTTCTAGGTCTGATGCTACAAAACAAGGCAACACTGCCAGTTTAACATCAAGATTCTCACAAGGCCATCATGTTGTAGGTCTGATGCTTGAAAACAAGGCAACACTACCAGTTTAACATCAAGATTCTCACAAGGCCATCATGTTCTAGGTCTGATGCTTGAAAACAAGGCAACACTACCAGTTTAACATCAAGATTCTCACATTAGGCCATCATGTTGTAGGTCTGATGCTAGAAAACAAGGCAACACTACCAGTTTAACATCAAGATTCTCACAAGGCCATCATGTTGTAGGTCTGATGCTAGAAAACAAGGCAACACTACCAGTTTAACATCAAGATTCTCACAAGGCCATCTTGTTCTAGGTCTGATGCTGGAAATCAAGGCAACACTACCAGTTTAACATCAAGATTCTCACAAGGCCATCATGTTGTAGGTCTGATGCTAGAAAACAAGGCAACACTGCTGGTTTAACATCAAGATTCTCACATTAGGCCATCATGTTGTAGGTCTGATGCTTGAAAACAAGGGAACACTACCAGTTTAACATCAAGATTCTCACACGGCAATCATGTTGTAGGTCTGATGCTAGAAAACAAGGCAACACTACCAGTTTAACATCAAGATTCTCACAAGGCCATCATGTTGTAGGTCTGATGCTAGAAAACAAGGCAACACTACCAGTTTATCATCAAGATTCTCACAAGGCCATCATGTTCTACGTCTGATGCTTAAAAACAAGGCAACACTACCAGTTTAACATCAAGATTCTCACATTAGGCCATCATGTTGTAGGTCTGATGCTAGAAAACAAGGCAACACTACCAGTTTAACATCAAGATTATCACAAGGCCATCGTGTTGTAGGTCTGATGCTAGAAAACAAGGCAAGACTGCCAGTTTAACATCAAGATTATCACAAGGCCATCATGTTGTAGGTCTGATGCTAGAAAACAAGGCAACACTACCAGTTTAACATCAAGATTATCACAAGGCCATCATGTTGTAGGTCTGATGCTAGAAAACAAGGCAACACTACCAGTTTAACATCAAGATTATCACAAGGCCATCATGTTGTAGGTCTGATGCTAGAAAACAAGGCAACACTACCAGTTTAACATCAAGATTCTCACATTAGGCCATCATGTTGTAGGTCTGATGCTAGAAAACAAGGCAACACTACCAGTTTAACATCAAGATTATCACAAGGCCATCATGTTGTAGGTCTGATGCTAGAAAACAAGGCAACACTACCAGTTTAACATCAAGATTCTCACAAGGCCATCATGTTCTAGGTCTGATGCTTGAAAACAAGGCAACACTACCAGTTTAACATCAAGATTCTCACAAGGCCATCATGTTCTAGGTCTGATGCTTGAAAACAAGGCAACACTACCAGTTTAACATCAAGATTCTCACAAGGCCATCATGTTCTAGGTCTGATGCTAGAAAACAAGGCAACACTACCAGTTTAACATCAAGATTCTCACATTAAGCCATCATGTTGTAGGTCTGATGCTTGAAAACCAGGCAACACTACCAGTTTAACATCAAGATTCTCACATTAAGCCATCATGTTGTAGGTCTGATGCTTGAAAACAAGGCAACACTACCAGTTTAAGATGAAGATTCTCACAAGGCCATCATGTTCTAGGTCTGATGCTAGAAAACAAGGCAACACTACCAGGTTAACATCAAGATGCTCACAAGGCCATCATGTTGTAGGTCTGATGCTAGAAAACAAGGGAACACTACCAGTTTAACATCAAGATTATCACAAGGCCATCATGTTCTAGGTCTGATGCTAGAAAACAAGGCAACACTACCAGTTTAACATCAAGATTATCACAAGGCCATCATGTTCTAGGTCTGATGCTAGAAAACAAGGCAACACTACCAGTTTAACATCAAGATTCTCACAAGGCCATCATGTTGTAGGTCGGATGCTAGAAAACAAGGCAACACTACCAGTTTAACATCAAGATTCTCACATTAGGCCATCATGTTGTAGGTCTGATGCTAGAAAACAAGGCAACACTACCAGTTTAAAAACAAGATTATCACAAGGCCATCATGTTGTAGGTCTGATGCTAGAAAACAAGGCAACACTACCAGTTTAACATCAAGATTCTCACAAGGCCATCATGTTCTAGTTCTGATGCTTGAAAACAAGGCAACACTACCAGTTTAACATCAAGATTCTCACAAGGCCATCATGTTCTAGGTCTGATGCTAGAAAACAAGGCAACACTACCAGTTTAACATCAAGATTCTCACAAGGCCATCATGTTCTAGGTCTGATGCTTGAAAACAAGGTAACACTACCAGTTTAACATCAAGATTCTCACAAGGCCATCATGTTGTAGGTCTGATGCTAGAAAACAAGGCAACACTACCAGTTTAACATCAAGATTCTCACAAGGCCATCATGTTCTAGGTCTGATGCTTGAAAACAAGGCAACACTACCAGTTTAACATCAAGATTCTCACAAGGCCATCATGTTGTAGGTCTGATGCTAGAAAACAAGGCAACACTGCTAGTTTAACATCAAGATTCTCACAAGGCCATCATGTTGTAGGTCTGATGGTAGAAAACAAGGCAACACTACCAGTTTAACATCAAGATTCTCACATTAAGCCATCATGTTGTAGGTCTGATGCTAGAAAACAAGGCAACACTACCAGTTTAACATCAAGATTCTCAAAGGCCATCATGTTGTAGGTCTGATGCTAGAAAACAAGGCAACACTACCAGTTTAACATCAAGATTATCACAAGGCCATCATGTTGTAGGTCTGATGCTTGAAAACAAGGGAACACTACCAGTTTAACATCAAGATTATCACAAGGCCATCATGTTCTAGGTCTGATGCTAGAAAGCAAGGCAACACTACCAGTTTAACATCAAGATTATCACAAGCCCATCATGTTGTAGGTCTGATGCTAGAAAACAAGGCAACACCACCAGTTTAACATCAAGATTCTCACAAGGCCATCATGTTGTAGGTCGGATGCTAGAAAACAAGGCAACACTACCAGTTTAACATCAAGATTCTCACATTAGTCCATCATGTTGTAGGTCTGATGCTAGAAAACAAGGCAACACTACCAGTTTAACATCAAGATTCTCACAAGGCCATCATGTTGTAGGTCTGATGCTTGAAAACAAGGCAACGCTACCAGTTTAACATCAAGATTCTCACAAGGCCATCATGTTGTAGGTCTGATGCTAGAAAACAAGGCAACACTACCAGTTTAACATCAAGATTCTCACAAGGCCATCATGTTCTAGGTCTGATGCTTGAAAACAAGGCAACACTTCCAGTTTAACATCAAGAATCTCACATTAGGCCATCATGTTCTAGGTCTGATGCTTGAAAACAAGGCAACACTGCACGTTTAACATCAAGATTCTCACATTAGGCCATCATGTTGTAGGTCTGATGCTTGAAAACAAGGGAACACTACCAGTTTAACATCAAGATTCTCACACGGCCATCATGTTGTAGGTCTGATGCTAGAAAACAAGGCAACACTACCAGTTTAACATCAAGATTCTCACAAGGCCATCATGTTGTACGTCTGATGCTAGAAAACAAGGCAACACTACCAGTTTAACATCAAGATTCTCACAAGGCCATCATGTTCTAGGTCTGATGCTTCAAAACAAGGCAACACTACCAGTTTAACATCAAGATTCTCACAAGGCCATCATGTTCTAGGTCTGATGCTTGAAAACAAGGCAACACTACCAGTTTAACATCAAGATTCTCACAAGGCCATCATGTTCTAGGTCTGATGCTTGAAAACAAGGCAACACTACCAGTTTAACATCAAGATTCTCACAAGGCCATCATGTTGTAGGTCTGATGCTTGAAAACAAGGCATCGCTACCAGTTTAACATCAAGATTCTCACAAGGCCATCATGTTGTAGGTCTGATGCTAGAAAACAAGGCAACGCTACCAGCTCAACATCAAGATTCTCACAAGGCCATCATGTTGTAGGTCTGATGCTAGAAAACAAGGCAACACTACCAGTTTAACATCAAGATTATCACAAGGCCATCATGTTGTAGGTCTGATACTAGAAAACAAGGCAACACTACCAGTTTAACATCAAGATTCTCACAAGGCCATCATGTTGTAGGTCTGATGCTAGAAAACAAGGCAACACTACCAGTTTAACATCAAGATTCTCACAAGGCCATCATGTTGTAGGTCTGATGCTAGAAAACAAGGCAACACTACCAGTTTAACATCAAGTTTCTCACAAGGCCATCATGTTCTAGGTCTGATGCTAGAAAACAAGGCAACACTACCAGTTTAACATCAAGATTCTCACAAGGCCATCATGTTGTAGGTCTGATGCTAGAAAACAAGGCAACACTACCAGTTTAACATCAAGATTCTCACAAGGCCATCTTGTTCTAGGTCTGATGCTAGAAAACAAGGCAACACTACCAGTTTAACATCAAGATTCTCACAAGGCCATCATGTTCTAGGTCTGATGCTTGAAAACAAGGCAACACTACCAGTTTAACATCAAGATTCTCACATTAGGCCATCATGTTCTAGGTCTGATGCTTGAAAACAAGGCAACACTACCAGTTTAACATCAAGATTCTCACAAGGTCATCATGTTGTAGGTCTGATGCTAGAAAACAAGGCAACACTACCAGTTTAACATCAAGATTCTCACAAGGCCATCATGTTCTAGTTCTGATGCTTGAAAACAAGGCAACACTACCAGTTTAACATCAAGATTCTCACAAGGCCATCATGTTCTAGGTCTGATGCTAGAAAACAAGGCAATATTGAGAGTTTAACATCAAGATTCTCACAAGGCCATCATGTTGTAGGTCTGATCCTTGAAAACAAGGCAACACTACCAGTTTAACATCAAGATTCTCACAAGGCCATCATGTTCTAGGTCTGATGCTAGAAAACAAGGCAACACTACCAGTTTAACATCAAGATTCTCACAAGGCCATCATGTTCTAGGTCTGATGCTTGAAAACAAGGCAACACTACCAGTTTAACATCAAGATTCTCTCAAGGCCATCATGTTCTAGGTCTGATGCTACAAAACAAGGCAACACTGCCAGTTTAACATCAAGATTCTCACAAGGCCATCATGTTGTAGGTCTGATGCTTGAAAACAAGGCAACACTACCAGTTTAACATCAAGATTCTCACAAGGCCATCATGTTCTAGGTCTGATGCTTGAAAACAAGGCAACACTACCAGTTTAACATCAAGATTCTCACATTAGGCCATCATGTTGTAGGTCTGATGCTAGAAAACAAGGCAACACTACCAGTTTAACATCAAGATTCTCACAAGGCCATCATGTTGTAGGTCTGATGCTAGAAAACAAGGCAACACTACCAGTTTAACATCAAGATTCTCACAAGGCCATCATGTTGTAGGTCTGATGCTAGAAAACAAGGCAACACTACCAGTTTAACATCAAGATTCTCACATTAGGCCATCATGTTGTAGGTCTGATGCTAGAAAACAAGGCAACACTACCAGTTTAACATCAAGATTCTCACAAGGCCATCATGTTCTAGGTCTGATGCTGGAAATCAAGGCAACACTACCAGTTTAACATCAAGATTCTCACAAGGCCATCATGTTGTAGGTCTGATGCTAGAAAACAAGGCAACACTGCTGGTTTAACATCAAGATTCTCACATTAGGCCATCATGTTGTAGGTCTGATGCTTGAAAACAAGGGAACACTACCAGTTTAACATCAAGATTCTCACACGGCAATCATGTTGTAGGTCTGATGCTAGAAAACAAGGCAACACTACCAGTTTAACATCAAGATTCTCACAAGGCCATCATGTTGTAGGTCTGATGCTAGAAAACAAGGCAACACTACCAGTTTATCATCAAGATTCTCACAAGGCCATCATGTTCTACGTCTGATGCTTAAAAACAAGGCAACACTACCAGTTTAACATCAAGATTCTCACATTAGGCCATCATGTTGTAGGTCTGATGCTAGAAAACAAGGCAACACTACCAGTTTAACATCAAGATTATCACAAGGCCATCATGTTGTAGGTCTGATGCTAGAAAACAAGGCAACACTACCAGTTTAACATCAAGATTATCACAAGGCCATCATGTTGTAGGTCTGATGCTAGAAAACAAGGCAACACTACCAGTTTAACATCAAGATTATCACAAGGCCATCATGTTGTAGGTCTGATGCTAGAAAACAAGGCAACACTACCAGTTTAACATCAAGATTCTCACATTAGGCCATCATGTTGTAGGTCTGATGCTAGAAAACAAGGCAACACTACCAGTTTAACATCAAGATTATCACAAGGCCATCATGTTGTAGGTCTGATGCTAGAAAACAAGGCAACACTACCAGTTTAACATCAAGATTCTCACAAGGCCATCATGTTCTAGGTCTGATGCTTGAAAACAAGGCAACACTACCAGTTTAACATCAAGATTCTCACAAGGCCATCATGTTCTAGGTCTGATGCTTGAAAACAAGGCAACACTACCAGTTTAACATCAAGATTCTCACAAGGCCATCATGTTCTAGGTCTGATGCTAGAAAACAAGGCAACACTACCAGTTTAACATCAAGATTCTCACATTAAGCCATCATGTTGTAGGTCTGATGCTTGAAAACCAGGCAACACTACCAGTTTAACATCAAGATTCTCACATTAAGCCATCATGTTGTAGGTCTGATGCTTGAAAACAAGGCAACACTACCAGTTTAACATGAAGATTCTCACAAGGCCATCATGTTCTAGGTCTGATGCTAGAAAACAAGGCAACACTACCAGGTTAACATCAAGATGCTCACAAGGCCATCATGTTGTAGGTCTGATGCTAGAAAACAAGGGAACACTACCAGTTTAACATCAAGATTATCACAAGGCCATCATGTTCTAGGTCTGATGCTAGAAAACAAGGCAACACTACCAGTTTAACATCAAGATTATCACAAGGCCATCATGTTGTAGGTCTGATGCTAGAAAACAAGGCAACACTACCAGTTTAACATCAAGATTCTCACAAGGCCATCATGTTGTAGGTCGGATGCTAGAAAACAAGGCAACACTACCAGTTTAACATCAAGATTCTCACATTAGGCCATCATGTTGTAGGTCTGATGCTAGAAAACAAGGCAACACTACCAGTTTAAAAACAAGATTATCACAAGGCCATCATGTTGTAGGTCTGATGCTAGAAAACAAGGCAACACTACCAGTTTAACATCAAGATTCTCACAAGGCCATCATGTTCTAGTTCTGATGCTTGAAAACAAGGCAACACTACCAGTTTAACATCAAGATTCTCACAAGGCCATCATGTTCTAGGTCTGATGGTAGAAAACAAGGCAACACTACCAGTTTAACATCAAGATTCTCACAAGGCCATCATGTTCTAGGTCTGATGCTTGAAAACAAGGTAACACTACCAGTTTAACATCAAGATTCTCACAAGGCCATCATGTTGTAGGTCTGATGCTAGAAAACAAGGCAACACTACCAGTTTAACATCAAGATTCTCACAAGGCCATCATGTTCTAGGTCTGATGCTTCAAAACAAGGCAACACTACCAGTTTAACATCAAGAATCTCACAAGGCCATCATGTTGTAGGTCTGATGCTAGAAAACAAGGCAACACTGCTAGTTTAACATCAAGATTCTCACAAGGCCATCATGTTGTAGGTCTCATGCTAGAAAACAAGGCAACACTACCAGTTTAACATCAAGATTCTCACATTAAGCCATCATGTTGTAGGTCTGATGCTAGAAAACAAGGCAACACTACCAGTTTAACATCAAGATTCTCAAAGGCCATCATGTTGTAGGTCTGATGCTAGAAAACAAGGCAACACTACCAGTTTAACATCAAGATTATCACAAGGCCATCATGTTGTAGGTCTGATGCTTGAAAACAAGGGAACACTACCAGTTTAACATCAAGATTATCACAAGGCCATCATGTTCTAGGTCTGATGCTAGAAAGCAAGGCAACACTACCAGTTTAACATCAAGATTATCACAAGCCCATCATGTTGTAGGTCTGATGCTAGAAAACAAGGCAACACTACCAGTTTAACATCAAGATTCTCACAAGGCCATCATGTTCTAGGTCGGATGCTAGAAAACAAGGCAACACTACCAGTTTAACATCAAGATTCTCACATTAGTCCATCATGTTGTAGGTCTGATGCTAGAAAACAAGGCAACACTACCAGTTTAACATCAAGATTCTCACAAGGCCATCATGTTGTAGGTCTGATGCTTGAAAACAAGGCAACGCTACCAGTTTAACATCAAGATTCTCACAAGGCCATCATGTTGTAGGTCTGATGCTAGAAAACAAGGCAACGCTACCAGCTTAACATCAAGATTCTCACAAGGCCATCATGTTGTAGGTCTGATGCTAGAAAACAAGGCAACACTACCAGTTTAACATCAAGGTTATGACAAGGCCATCATGTTGTAGGTCTGATGCTAGAAAACATTAACGCAACACTACCAGTTTAACATCAAGATTCTCACAAGGCCATCATGTTCCAGGTCTGATGCTTGAAAACAAGGCAACACTACCAGTTTAACATCAAGATTCTCACAAGGCCATCATGATGTAGGTGTGATGCTAGAAAAAAAGGCAACACTACCAGTTTAACATCAAAATTATCACAAGGCCATCATGTTGTAGGTCTGATGCTAGAAAACAAGGCAACACTACCAGTTTAACATCAAGATTCTCACAAGGCCATCATGTTCTAGGTCTGATGCTAGAAAACAAGGCAACACTACCAGTTTAACATCAAGATTCCCACAAGGCCATCATGTTGTAGGTCTCATGCTAGAAAACAAGGCAACACTACCAGTTTAACATTAAGATTATCACAAGGCCATCATGTTGTAGGTCTGATGCTTGAAAACAAGGCAACACTACCAGTTTAACATCAAGATTCTCACAAGGCCATCATGTTCTAGGTCTGATGCTTGAAAACAAGGCAACACTACCAGTTTAACATCAAGATTCTCACATTAGGCCATCATGTTCTAGGTCTGATGCTTGAAAACAAGGCAACACTACCAGTTTAACATCAAGATTCTCACAAGGCCATCATGTTCTAGGTCTGATGCTAGAAAACAAGGCAACACTACCAGTTTAACATCAAGATTATGACAAGGCCATCATGTTGTAGGTCTGATGCTAGAAAACAAGGCAACACTACCAGTTTAACATCAAGATTCTCACAAGGCCATCATGTTCTAGATCTGATGCTAGAAAACAAGGCAACACTACCAGTTTAACATCAAGATTCTCACAAGGCCATCATGTTGTAGGTCTGATGCTTGAAAACAAGGCAACACTACCAGTTTATCATCAAGATTCTCACAAGGCCATCATGTTCTACGTCTGATGCTTGAAAACAAGGCAACACTACCAGTTTAACATCAAGATTCTCACATTAGGATATCATGTTGTAGGTCTGATGCTAGAAAACAAGGCAACACTACCAGTTTAACATCAAGATTATCACAAGGCCATCATGTTGTAGATCTGATGCTAGAAAACAAGGTAACACTACCAGTTTAACATCAAGATTATCACAAGGCCATCATGTTGTAGGTCTGATGCTAGAAAACAAGGCAACACTACCAGTTTAACATCAAGATTCTCACATTAAGCCATCATGTTGTAGGTCTGATGCTAGAAAACAAGGCAACACTACCAGTTTAACATCAAGATTCTCACAAGGCCATCATGGTGCAGGTCAGATGCTAGAAAACAAGGCAACACTACCAGGTTAACATCAAGATTCTCACAAGGCCATCATGTTCTAGGTCTGATGCTAGAAAACAAGGCAACACTACCAGTTTAACATCAAGATTCTCACATTAAGCCATCATGTTGTAGGTCTGATGCTAGAAAACAAGGCAACACTACCAGTTTAACATCAAGATTCTCACAAGGCCATCATGTTGTAGGTCTGATGCTAGAAAACAAGGCAACACTACCAGTTTAACATCAAGATTATCACAAGGCCATCATGTTGTAGGTCTGATGCTAGAAAACAAGGCAACACTACCAGTTTAACATCAAGATTCTCACAAGGCCATCATTTTCTAGGTCTGATGCTTGAAAACAAGGCAACACTATCAGTTTAACATCAAGATTCTCACAAGGCCATCATGTTCTAGGTCTGATGCTTGAAAACAAGGCAACACTACCAGTTTAACGTCAAGATTCTCACAAGGCCATCATGTTCTAGGTCTGATGCTAGAAAACAAGGCAACACTACCAGTTTAACATCAAGATTCTCACATTAAGCCATCATGTTGTAGGTCTGATGCTTGAAAACCAGGCAACACTACCAGTTTAACATCAAGATTATCACAAGGCCATCATGTTGTAGGTCTGATGCTTGAAAACCAGGCAACACTACCAGTTTAACATCAAGATTCTCACATTAAGCCATCATGTTGTAGGTCTGTTGCTTGAAAACAAGGCAACACTACCAGTTTAACATGAAGATTCTCACAAGGCCATCATGTTCTAGGTCTGATGCTAGAATACAAGGCAACACTACCAGGTTAACATCAAGATGCTCAAAAGGCCATCATGTTGTAGGTCTGATGCTAGAAAACAAGGGAACACTACCAGTTTAACATCAAGATTATCACAAGGCCATCATGTTCTAGGTCTGATGCTAGAAAACAAGGCAACACTACCAGTTTAACATCAAGATTATCACAAGGCCATCATGTTGTAGGTCTGATGCTAGAAAACAAGGCAACACTACCAGTTTAACATCAAGATTCTCACAAGGCCATCATGTTGTAGGTCGGATGCTAGAAAACAAGGCAACACTACCAGTTTAACATCAAGATTCTCACATTAGGCCATCATGTTGTAGGTCTGATGCTAGAAAACAAGGCAACACTACCAGTTTAACATCAAGATTATCACAAGGCCATCATGTTGTAGGTCTGATGCTTGAAAACAGGGCAACACTACCAGTTTAACATCAAGATTCTCACAAGGCCATCATGTTCTAGGTCTGATGCTTGAAAACAAGGCAACACTACCAGTTTAACATCAAGATTCTCACAAGGCCATCATGTTGTAGGTCTGATGCTAGAAAACAAGGCAACACTACCAGTTTAACATCAAGATTCTCACAAGGCCATCATGTTCTAGGTCTGATGCTTGAAAACAAGGTAACACTACCAGTTTAACATCAAGATTCTCACAAGGCCATCATGTTCTAAGTCTGATGCTAGAAAACAAGGCAACACTACCAGTTTAACATCAAGATTCTCACAAGGCCATCATGTTCTAAGTCTGATGCTTGAAAACAAGGTAACACTACCAGTTTAACATCAAGATTCTCACAAGGCCATCATGTTCTAAGTCTGATGCTTGAAAACAAGGTAACACTACCAGTTTAAAATCAAGATTCTCACAAGGCCATCATGTTCTAGGTCTGATGCTTGAAAACAAGGCAACACTACCAGTTTAACATCAAGATTCTCACAAGGCCATCATGTTCTAGATCTGATGCTAGAAAACAAGGGAACACTGCTAGTTTAACATCAAGATTCTCACAAGGCCATCATGTTGTAGGTCTGATGCTAGAAAACAAGGCAACACTACCAGTTTAACATCAAGATTCTCACAAGGCCATCATGTTCTAGGTCTGATGCTTGAAAACAAGGCAACACTACCAGTTTAACATCAAGAATCTCACAATAGGCCATCATGTTCTAGGTCTGATGCTTGAAAACAAGGCAACACTACCAGTTTAACATCAAGATTCTCACAAGGCCATCATGTTGTAGGTCTGATGCTAGAAAACAAGGCAACACTGCTGGTTTAACATCAAGATTCTCACATTAGGCCATCATGTTGTAGGTCTGATGCTTGAAAACAAGGCAACACTACCAGTTTAACATCAAGATTCTCACACGGCCATCATGTTGTAGGTCTGATGCTAGAAAACAAGGCAACACTACCAGTTTAACATCAAGATTCTCACAAGGCCATCATGTTGTAGGTCTGATGCTAGAAAACAAGGCAACACTACCAGTTTAACATCAAGATTCTCACAAGGCCATCATGTTCTAGGTCTGATGCTTGAAAACAAGGCAACACTACCAGTTTAACATCAAGATTCTCACAAGGCCATCATGTTCTAGGTCTGATGCTTGAAAACAAGGCAACACTACCAGTTTAACATCAAGATTCTCACAAGGCCATCATGTTGTAGGTCTGATGCTTGAAAACAAGGCAACACTACCAGTTTAACATCAAGATTCTCACAAGGCCATCATGTTCTAGGTCTGATGCTAGAAAACAAGGCAACACTGCTAGTTTAACATCAAGATTCTCACATTAGGCCATCATGTTGTAGGTCTGATGCTAGAAAACAAGGCAACACTACCAGTTTAACATCAAGATTCTCACATGGCCATCATGTTGTAGGTCTGATGCTTGAAAACAAGGCAACGCTACCAGTTTAACATCAAGATTCTCACAAGGCCATCATGTTGTAGGTCTGATGCTAGAAAACAAGGCAACGCTACCAGCTTAACATCAAGATTCTCACAAGGCCATCATGTTCTAGGTCTGATGCTAGAAAACAAGGCAACACTACCAGTTTAACATCAAGATTATCACAAGGCCATCATGTTGTAGGTCTGATGCTAGAAAACAAGGCAACACTACCAGTTTAACATCAAGATTCTCACAAGGCCATCATGTTGTAGGTCTGATGCTAGAAAACAAGGCAACACTACCAGGTTAACATCAAGATTATCACAAGCCCATCATGTTGTAGGTCTGATGCTAGAAAACAAGGCAACACTACCAGTTTAACATCAAGATTATCACAAGGCCATCATGTTGTAGGTCTGATGCTAGAAAAGAAGGCAACACTACCAGTTTAACATCAAGATTCTCACATTAGGCCATCATGTTGTAGGTCTGATGCTAGAAAACAAGGCAACACTACCAGTTTAACATCAAGATTATCACAAGGCCATCATGTTGTAGGTCTGATGCTAGAAAACAAGGCAACACTACCAGTTTAACATCAAGATTCTCACAAGGCCATCATGTTCTAGGTCTGATGCTTGAAAACAAGGCAACACTACCAGTTTAACATCAAGATTCTCACAAGGCCATCATGTTCTAGGTCTGATGCTTGAAAACAAGGCAACACTACCAGTTTAACATCAAGATTCTCACAAGGCCATCATGTTCTAGGTCTGATGCTAGAAAACAAGGCAACACTACCAGTTTAACATCAAGATTCTCACATTAAGCCATCATGTTGTAGGTCTGATGCTTGAAAACCAGGCAACACTACCAGTTTAACATCAAGATTCTCACATTAAGCCATCATGTTGTAGGTCTGATGCTTGAAAACAAGGCAACACTACCAGTTTAACATGAAGATTCTCACAAGGCCATCATGTTCTAGGTCTGATGCTAGAAAACAAGGCAACACTACCAGGTTAACATCAAGATGCTCACAAGGCCATCATGTTGTAGGTCTGATGCTAGAAAACAAGGGAACACTACCAGTTTAACATCGAGATTATCACAAGGCCATCATGTTCTAGGTCTGATGCTAGAAACAAGGCAACACTACCAGTTTAACATCAAGATTATCACAAGGCCATCATGTTGTAGGTCTGATGCTAGAAAACAAGGCAACACTACCAGTTTAACATCAAGATTCTCACAAGGCCATCATGTTGTAGGTCGGATGCTAGAAAACAAGGCAACACTACCAGTTTAACATCAAGATTCTCACATTAGGCCATCATGTTGTAGGTCTGATGCTAGAAAACAAGGCAACACTACCAGTTCAAAAACAAGATTATCACAAGGCCATCATGTTGTAGGTCTGATGCTAGAAAACAAGGCAACACTACCAGTTTAACATCAAGATTCTCACAAGGCCATCATGTTCTAGGTCTGATGCTTGAAAACAAGGCAACACTACCAGTTTAACATCAAGATTCTCACAAGGCCATCATGTTCTAGGTCTGATGCTAGAAAACAAGGCAACACTACCAGTTTAACATCAAGATTCTCACAAGGCCATCATGTTCTAGGTCTGATGCTTGAAAACAAGGTAACACTACCAGTTTAACATCAAGATTCTCACAAGGCCATCATGTTGTAGGTCTGATGCTAGAAAACAAGGCAACACTACCAGTTTAACATCAAGATTCTCACAAGGCCATCATGTTCTAGGTCTGATGCTTGAAAACAAGGCAACACTACCAGTTTAACATCAAGATTCTCACAAGGCCATCATGTTCTAGATCTGATGCTAGAAAACAAGGCAACACTACCAGTTTAACATCAAGATTCTCACAAGGCCATCATGTTGTAGGTCTGATGCTAGAAAACAAGGCAACACTACCAGTTTAACATCAAGATTCTCACAAGGCCATCATGTTCTAGGTCTGATGCTTGAAAACAAGGCAACACTTCCAGTTTAACATCAAGAATCTCACATTAGGCCATCATGTTCTAGGTCTGATGCTTGAAAACAAGGCAACACTACCAGTTTAACATCAAGATTCTCACAAGGCCATCATGTTGTAGGTCTGATGCTAGAAAACAAGGCAACACTGCCAGTTTAACATCAAGATTCTCACATTAGGCCATCATGTTGTAGGTCTGATGCTTGAAAACAAGGGAACACTACCAGTTTAACATCAAGATTCTCACACGGCCATCATGTTGTAGGTCTGATGCTAGAAAACAAGGCAACACTACCAGTTTAACATCAAGATTCTCACAAGGCCATCATGTTGTACGTCTGATGCTAGAAAACAAGGCAACACTACCAGTTTAACATCAAGATTCTCACAAGGCCATCATGTTCTAGGTCTGATGGTTCAAAACAAGGCAACACTACCAGTTTAACATCAAGATTCTCACAAGGCCATCATGTTCTAGGTCTGATGCTTGAAAACAAGGCAACACTACCAGTTTAACATCAAGATTCTCACAAGGCCATCATGTTGTAGGTCTGATGCTTGAAAACAAGGCAACACTACCAGTTTAACATCAAGATTCTCACAAGGCCATCATGTTGTAGGTCTGATGCTTGAAAACAAGGCAACGCTACCAGTTTAACATCAAGATTCTCACAAGGCCATCATGTTGTAGGTCTGATGCTAGAAAACAAGGCAACGCTACCAGCTTAACATCAAGATTCTCACAAGGCCATCATGTTGTAGGTCTGATGCAAGAAAACAAGGCAACACTACCAGTTTAACATCAAGATTATCACAAGGCCATCATGTTGTAGGTCTGATGCTAGAAAACAAGGCAACACTACCAGTTTAACATCAAGATTCTCACAAGGCCATCTTGTTCTAGGTCTGATGCTAGAAAACAAGGCAACACTACCAGTTTAACATCAAGATTCTCACAAGGCCATCATGTTCTAGGTCTGATGCTTGAAAACAAGGCAACACTACCAGTTTAACATCAAGATTCTCACATTAGGCCATCATGTTCTAGGTCTGATGCTTGAAAACAAGGCAACACTACCAGTTTAACATCAAGATTCTCACAAGGCCATCATGTTGTAGGTCTGATGCTAGAAAACAAGGCAACACTACCAGTTTAACATCAAGATTCTCACAAGGCCATCATGTTCTAGGTCTGATGCTTGAAAACAAGGCAACACTACCAGTTTAACATCAAGATTCTCACAAGGCCATCATGTTCTAGGTCTGATGCTAGAAAACAAGGCAATACTGAGAGTTTAACATCAAGATTCTCACAAGGCCATCATGTTGTAGGTCTGATCCTTGAGAACAAGGCAACACTACCAGTTTAACATCAAGATTCTCACAAGGCCATCATGTTCTAGGTCTGATGCTAGAAAACAAGGCAACACTACCAGTTTAACATCAAGATTCTCACAAGGCCATCATGTTCTAGGTCTGATGCTTGAAAACAAGGCAACACTACCAGTTTAACATCAAGATTCTCTCAAGGCCATCATGTTGTAGGTCTGATGCTAGAAAACAAGGCAACACTGCCAGTTTAACATCAAGATTCTCACAAGGCCATCATGTTGTAGGTCTGATGCTTGAAAACAAGGCAACACTACCAGTTTAACATCAAGATTCTCACAAGGCCATCATGTTCTAGGTCTGATGCTTGAAAACAAGGCAACACTACCAGTTTAACATCAAGATTCTCACATTAGGCCATCATGTTGTAGGTCTGATGCTTGAAAACAAGGCAAAACTACCAGTTTAACATCAAGATTCTCACAAGGCCATGATGTTCTAGGTCTGATGCTAGAAAACAAGGCAACACTGCTAGTTTAACATCAAGATTCTCACATTAGGCCATCATGTTGTAGGTCTGATGCTAGAAAACAAGGCAACACTACCAGTTTAACATCAAGATTCTCACAAGGCCATCATGTTGTAGGTCTGATGCTAGAAAACAAGGCAACACTACCAGTTTAACATCAAGATTCTCACAAGGCCATCATGTTGTAGGTCTGATGCTAGAAAACAAGGCAACACTACCAGTTTAACATCAAGATTCTCACATTAGGCCATCATGTTGTAGGTCTGATGCTAGAAAACAAGGCAACACTACCAGTTTAACATCAAGATTCTCACAAGGCCATCATGTTCTAGGTCTGATGCTGGAAATCAAGGCAACACTACCAGTTTAACATCAAGATTCTCACAAGGCCATCATGTTGTAGGTCTGATGCTAGAAAACAAGGCAACACTGCTGGTTTAACATCAAGATTCTCACATTAGGCCATCATGTTGTAGGTCTGATGCTTGAAAACAAGGGAACACTACCAGTTTAACATCAAGATTCTCACACGGCAATCATGTTGTAGGTCTGATGCTAGAAAACAAGGCAACACTACCAGTTTAACATCAAGATTCTCACAAGGCCATCATGTTGTAGGTCTGATGCTAGAAAACAAGGCAACACTACCAGTTTATCATCAAGATTCTCACAAGGCCATCATGTTCTACGTCTGATGCTTAAAAACAAGGCAACACTACCAGTTTAACATCAAGATTCTCACATTAGGCCATCATGTTGTAGGTCTGATGCTAGAAAACAAGGCAACACTACCAGTTTAACATCAAGATTATCACAAGGCCATCGTGTTGTAGGTCTGATGCTAGAAAACAAGGCAACACTACCAGTTTAACATCAAGATTATCACAAGGCCATCATGTTGTAGGTCTGATGCTAGAAAACAAGGCAACACTACCAGTTTAACATCAAGATTATCACAAGGCCATCATGTTGTAGGTCTGATGCTAGAAAACAAGGCAACACTACCAGTTTAACATCAAGATTATCACAAGGCCATCATGTTGTAGGTCTGATGCTTGAAAACAAGGCAACACTACCAGTTTAACATCAAGATTCTCACAAGGCCATCATGTTGTAGGTCTGATGCTTGAAAACAAGGCAACACTACCAGTTTAACATCAAGATTCTCACAAGGCCATCATGTTGTAGGTCTGATGCTTGAAAACAAGGCAACGCTACCAGTTTAACATCAAGATTCTCACAAGGCCATCATGTTGTAGGTCTGATGCTAGAAAACAAGGCAACGCTACCAGCTTAACATCAAGATTCTCACAAGGCCATCATGTTGTAGGTCTGATGCAAGAAAACAAGGCAACACTACCAGTTTAACATCAAGATTATCACAAGGCCATCATGTTGTAGGTCTGATGCTAGAAAACAAGGCAACACTACCAGTTTAACATCAAGATTCTCACAAGGCCATCTTGTTCTAGGTCTGATGCTAGAAAACAAGGCAACACTACCAGTTTAACATCAAGATTCTCACAAGGCCATCATGTTCTAGGTCTGATGCTTGAAAACAAGGCAACACTACCAGTTTAACATCAAGATTCTCACATTAGGCCATCATGTTCTAGGTCTGATGCTTGAAAACAAGGCAACACTACCAGTTTAACATCAAGATTCTCACAAGGCCATCATGTTGTAGGTCTGATGCTAGAAAACAAGGCAACACTACCAGTTTAACATCAAGATTCTCACAAGGCCATCATGTTCTAGGTCTGATGCTTGAAAACAAGGCAACACTACCAGTTTAACATCAAGATTCTCACAAGGCCATCATGTTCTAGGTCTGATGCTAGAAAACAAGGCAATACTGAGAGTTTAACATCAAGATTCTCACAAGGCCATCATGTTGTAGGTCTGATCCTTGAGAACAAGGCAACACTACCAGTTTAACATCAAGATTCTCACAAGGCCATCATGTTCTAGGTCTGATGCTAGAAAACAAGGCAACACTACCAGTTTAACATCAAGATTCTCACAAGGCCATCATGTTCTAGGTCTGATGCTTGAAAACAAGGCAACACTACCAGTTTAACATCAAGATTCTCTCAAGGCCATCATGTTGTAGGTCTGATGCTAGAAAACAAGGCAACACTGCCAGTTTAACATCAAGATTCTCACAAGGCCATCATGTTGTAGGTCTGATGCTTGAAAACAAGGCAACACTACCAGTTTAACATCAAGATTCTCACAAGGCCATCATGTTCTAGGTCTGATGCTTGAAAACAAGGCAACACTACCAGTTTAACATCAAGATTCTCACAAGGCCATGATGTTCTAGGTCTGATGCTAGAAAACAAGGCAACACTGCTAGTTTAACATCAAGATTCTCACATTAGGCCATCATGTTGTAGGTCTGATGCTAGAAAACAAGGCAACACTACCAGTTTAACATCAAGATTCTCACAAGGCCATCATGTTGTAGGTCTGATGCTAGAAAACAAGGCAACACTACCAGTTTAACATCAAGATTCTCACAAGGCCATCATGTTGTAGGTCTGATGCTAGAAAACAAGGCAACACTACCAGTTTAACATCAAGATTCTCACATTAGGCCATCATGTTGTAGGTCTGATGCTAGAAAACAAGGCAACACTACCAGTTTAACATCAAGATTCTCACAAGGCCATCATGTTCTAGGTCTGATGCTGGAAATCAAGGCAACACTACCAGTTTAACATCAAGATTCTCACAAGGCCATCATGTTGTAGGTCTGATGCTAGAAAACAAGGCAACACTGCTGGTTTAACATCAAGATTCTCACATTAGGCCATCATGTTGTAGGTCTGATGCTTGAAAACAAGGGAACACTACCAGTTTAACATCAAGATTCTCACACGGCAATCATGTTGTAGGTCTGATGCTAGAAAACAAGGCAACACTACCAGTTTAACATCAAGATTCTCACAAGGCCATCATGTTGTAGGTCTGATGCTAGAAAACAAGGCAACACTACCAGTTTATCATCAAGATTCTCACAAGGCCATCATGTTCTACGTCTGATGCTTAAAAACAAGGCAACACTACCAGTTTAACATCAAGATTCTCACATTAGGCCATCATGTTGTAGGTCTGATGCTAGAAAACAAGGCAACACTACCAGTTTAACATCAAGATTATCACAAGGCCATCGTGTTGTAGGTCTGATGCTAGAAAACAAGGCAAGACTACCAGTTTAACATCAAGATTATCACAAGGCCATCATGTTGTAGGTCTGATGCTAGAAAACAAGGCAACACTACCAGTTTAACATCAAGATTATCACAAGGCCATCATGTTGTAGGTCTGATGCTAGAAAACAAGGCAACACTACCAGTTTAACATCAAGATTATCACAAGGCCATCATGTTGTAGGTCTGATGCTAGAAAACAAGGCAACACTACCAGTTTAACATCAAGATTCTCACATTAGGCCATCATGTTGTAGGTCTGATGCTAGAAAACAAGGCAACACTACCAGTTTAACATCAAGATTATCACAAGGCCATCATGTTGTAGGTCTGATGCTAGAAAACAAGGCAACACTACCAGTTTAACATCAAGATTCTCACAAGGCCATCATGTTCTAGGTCTGATGCTTGAAAACAAGGCAACACTACCAGTTTAACATCAAGATTCTCACAAGGCCATCATGTTCTAGGTCTGATGCTTGAAAACAAGGCAACACTACCAGTTTAACATCAAGATTCTCACAAGGCCATCATGTTCTAGGTCTGATGCTAGAAAACAAGGCAACACTACCAGTTTAACATCAAGATTCTCACATTAAGCCATCATGTTGTAGGTCTGATGCTTGAAAACCAGGCAACACTACCAGTTTAACATCAAGATTCTCACATTAAGCCATCATGTTGCAGGTCTGATGCTTGAAAACAAGGCAACACTACCAGTTTAACATGAAGATTCTCACAAGGCCATCATGTTCTAGGTCTGATGCTAGAAAACAAGGCAACACTACCAGGTTAACATCAAGATGCTCACAAGGCCATCATGTTGCAGGTCTGATGCTAGAAAACAAGGGAACACTACCAGTTTAACATCAAGATTATCACAAGGCCATCATGTTCTAGGTCTGATGCTAGAAAACAAGGCAACACTACCAGTTTAACATCAAGATTATCACAAGGCCATCATGTTGTAGGTCTGATGCTAGAAAACAAGGCAACACTACCAGTTTAACATCAAGATTCTCACAAGGCCATCATGTTGTAGGTCGGATGCTAGAAAACAAGGCAACACTACCAGTTTAACATCAAGATTCTCACATTAGGCCATCATGTTGTAGGTCTGATGCTAGAAAACAAGGCAACGCTACCAGTTTAAAAACAAGATTATCACAAGGCCATCATGTTGTAGGTCTGATGCTAGAAAACAAGGCAACACTACCAGTTTAACATCAAGATTCTCACAAGGCCATCATGTTCTAGTTCTGATGCTTGAAAACAAGGCAACACTACCAGTTTAACATCAAGATTCTCACAAGGCCATAATGTTCTAGGTCTGATGCTAGAAAACAAGGCAACACTACCAGTTTAACATCAAGATTCTCACAAGGGCATCATGTTCTAGGTCTGATGCTTGAAAACAAGGTAACACTACCAGTTTAACATCAAGATTCTCACAAGGCCATCATGTTGTAGGTCTGATGCTAGAAAACAAGGCAACACTACCAGTTTAACATCAGGATTCTCACAAGGCCATCATGTTCTAGGTCTGATGCTTGAAAACAAGGCAACACTACCAGTTTAACATCAAGATTCTCACAAGGCCATCATGTTCTAGATCTGATGCTAGAAAACAAGGCAACACTGCTAGTTTAACATCAAGATTCTCACAAGGCCATCATGTTGTAGGTCTGATGCTAGAAAACAAGGCAACACTACCAGTTTAACATCAAGATTCTCACAAGGCCATCATGTTCTAGGTCTGATGCTTGAAAACAAGGCAACACTTCCAGTTTAACATCAAGAATCTCACATTAGGCCATCATGTTCTAGGTCTGATGCTTGAAAACAAGGCAACACTACCAGTTTAACATCAAGATTCTCACAAGGCCATCATGTTGTAGGTCTGATGCTAGAAAACAAGGCAACACTGCTGGTTTAACATCAAGATTCTCACATTAGGCCATCATGTTGTAGGTCTGATGCTTGAAAACAAGGGAACACTACCAGTTTAACATCAAGATTCTCACAAGGCCATCATGTTGTAGGTCTGATGCTAGAAAACAAGGCAACACTACCAGTTTAACATCAAGATTCTCACAAGACCATCATGTTGTAGGTCTGATGCTAGAAAACAAGGCAACACTACCAGTTTAACATCAAGATTCTCACAAGGCCATCATGTTCTAGGTCTGATGCTTGAAAACAAGGCAACACTACCAGTTTAACATCAAGATTCTCACAAGGCCATCTTGTTCTAGGTCTGATGCTTGAAAACAAGGCAACACTACCAGTTTAACATCAAGATTCTCACAAGGCCATCATGTTGTAGGTCTGATGCTTGAAAACAAGGCAACACTACCAGTTTAACATCAAGATTCTCACAAGGCCATCATGTTGTAGGTCTGATGCTTGAAAACAAGGCAACGCTACCAGTTTAACATCAAGATTCTCACAAGGCTATCATGTTGTAGGTCTGATGCTAGAAAACAAGGCAACGCAACCAGCTTAACATCAAGATTCTCACAAGGCCATCATGTTGTAAGTCTGATGCTAGAAAACAAGGCAACACTACCAGTTTAACATCAAGATTATCACAAGGCCATCATGTTGTAGGTCTGATGCTAGAAAACAAGGCAACACTACCAGTTTAACATCAAGATTCTCACAAGGCCATCATGTTGTAGGTCTGATGCTAGAAAACAAGGCAACACTACCAGTTTAA
The DNA here is from genome assembly GCA_028554795.2 of Sinohyriopsis cumingii. Lineage (NCBI taxonomy): Eukaryota > Metazoa > Mollusca > Bivalvia > Unionida > Unionidae > Sinohyriopsis > Sinohyriopsis cumingii. Next base: position 47,550,425 of record CM068829.1, read on the forward strand.
CATCAAGATTCTCACAAGGCCATCATGTTGTAGGTCTCATGCTAGAAAACAAGGCAACACTACCAGTTTAACATCAAGTTTCTCACAAGGCCATCATGTTCTAGGTCTGATGCTAGAAAACAAGGCAACACTACCAGTTTAACATCAAGATTCTCACAAGGCCATCATGTTCTAGGTCTGATGCTAGAAAACAAGGCAACACTACCAGTTTAACATCAAGATTCTCACAAGGCCATCATGTTCTAGGTCTGATGCTAGAAAACAAGGCAACACTACCAGTTTAACATCAAGATTCTCACAAGGCCATCATGTTCTAGGTCTGATGCTTGAAAACAAGGCAACACTACCAGTTTAACATCAAGAATCTCACATTAGGCCATCATGTTCTAGGTCTGATGCTTGAAAACAAGGCAACACTACCAGTTTAACATCAAGATTCTCACAAGGCCATCATGTTGTAGGTCTGATGCTAGAAAACAAGGCAACACTACCAGTTTAACATCAAGATTCTCACAAGGCCATCATGTTCTAGGTCTGATGCTTGGAAACCAGGCAACACTACCAGTTTAACATCAAGATTCTCACAAGGCCATCATGTTCTAGGTCTGATGCTAGAAAACAAGGCAACACTGCCAGTTTAACATCAAGATTCTCACAAGGCCATCATGTTGTAGGTCTGATGCTTGAAAACAAGGCAACACTACCAGTTTAACATCAAGATTCTCACAAGGCCATCATGTTCTAGGTCTGATGCTAGAAAACAAGGCAACACTACCAGTTTAACATCAAGATTCTCACAAGGCCATCATGTTGTAGGTCTGATGCTAGAAAACAAGGCAACACTACCAGTTTAACATCAAGATTCTCACAAGGCCATCATGTTCTAGGTCTGATGCTTGAAAACAAGGCAACACTACCAGTTTAACATCAAGATTCTCACAAGGCCATCATGTTCTAGGTCTGATGCTTGAAAACAAGGCAACACTACCAGTTTAACATCAAGATTCTCACAAGGCCATCATGTTGTAGGTCTGATGCTTGAAAACAAGGCAACACTACCAGTTTAACATCAAGATTCTCACAAGGCCATCATGTTCTAGGTCTGATGCTAGAAAACAAGGCAACACTGCTAGTTTAACATCAAGATTCTCACATTAGGCCATCATGTTGTAGGTCTGATGCTAGAAAACAAGGCAACACTACCAGTTTAACATCAAGATTCTCACAAGGCCATCATGTTGTAGGTCTGATGCTTGAAAACAAGGCAACGCTACCAGTTTAACATCAAGATTCTCACAAGGCCATCATGTTGTAGGTCTGATGCTAGAAAACAAGGCAACGCTACCAGCTTAACATCAAGATTCTCACAAGGCCATCATGTTGTAGGTCTGATGCTAGAAAACAAGGCAACACTACCAGTTTAACATCAAGATTATCACAAGGCCATCATGTTGTAGGTCTGATGCTAGAAAACAAGGCAACACTACCAGTTTAACATCAAGATTCTCACAAGGCCATCATGTTGTAGGTCTGATGCTAGAAAACAAGGCAACACTACCAGTTTATCATCAAGATTCTCACAAGGCCATCATGTTCTACGTCTGATGCTTAAAAACAAGGCAACACTACCAGTTTAACATCAAGATTCTCACATTAGGCCATCATGTTGTAGGTCTGATGCTAGAAAACAAGGCAACACTACCAGTTTAACATCAAGATTATCACAAGGCCATCGTGTTGTAGGTCTGATGCTAGAAAACAAGGTAACACTACCAGTTTAACATCAAGATTATCACAAGGCCATCATGTTGTAGGTCTGATGCTTGAAAACAAGGCAACACTACCAGTTTAACATCAAGATTCTCACATTAAGCCATCATGTTGTAGGTCTGATGCTAGAAAACAAGGCAACACTACCAGTTTAACATCAAGATTCTCACAAGGCCATCATGTTGTAGGTCAGATGCTAGAAAACAAGGCAACACTACCAGGTTAACATCAAGATTCTCACAAGGCCATCATGTTCTAGGTCTGATGCTTGAAAACAAGGCAACACTACCAGTTTGACATCAAGATTCTCACATTAAGCCATCATGTTGTAGGTCTGATGCTAGAAAACAAGGCAACACTACCAGTTTAACATCAAGATTCTCACAAGGCCATCATGTTGTAGGTCTGATGCTAGAAAACAAGGCAACACTACCAGTTTAACATCAAGATTATCACAAGGCCATCATGTTGTAGGTCTGATGCTAGAAAACAAGGCAAGACTACCAGTTTAACATCAAGATTATCACAAGGCCATCATGTTGTAGGTCTGATGCTAGAAAACAAGGCAACACTACCAGTTTAACATCAAGATTATCACAAGGCCATCATGTTGTAGGTCTGATGCTAGAAAACAAGGCAACACTACCAGTTTAACATCAAGATTCTCACATTAGGCCATCATGTTGTAGGTCTGATGCTAGAAAACAAGGCAACACTACCAGTTTAACATCAAGATTATCACAAGGCCATCATGTTGTAGGTCTGGTGCTAGAAAACAAGGCAACACTACCAGTTTAACATCAAGATTCTCACAAGGCCATCATGTTCTAGGTCTGATGCTTGAAAACAAGGCAACACTACCAGTTTAACATCAAGATTCTCACAAGGCCATCATGTTCTAGGTCTGATGCTTGAAAACAAGGCAACACTACCAGTTTAACATCAAGATTCTCACAAGGCCATCATGTTGTAGGTCTGATGCTAGAAAACAAGGCAACACTGCTGGTTTAACATCAAGATTCTCACATTAGGCCATCATGTTGTAGGTCTGATGCTTGAAAACAAGGGAACACTACCAGTTTAACATCAAGATTCTCACACGGCCATCATGCTGTAGGTCTGATGCTAGAAAACAAGGCAACACTACCAGTTTAACATCAAGATTCTCACAAGGCCATCATGTTGTAGGTCTGATGCTAGAAAACAAGGCAACACTACCAGTTTAACATCAAGATTCTCACAAGGCCATCATGTTCTAGGTCTGATGCTTGAAAACAAGGCAACACTACCAGTTTAACATCAAGATTCTCACAAGGCCATCATGTTCTAGGTCTGATGCTTGAAAACAAGGCAACACTACCATTTTAACATCAAGATTCTCACAAGGCCATCATGTTGTAGGTCTGATGCTTGAAAACAAGGCAACACTACCAGTTTAACATCAAGATTCTCACAAGGCCATCATGTTGTAGGTCTGATGCTTGAAAACAAGGCAACGCTACCAGTTTAACATCAAGATTCTCACCAGGCCATCTTGTTGTAGGTCTGATGCTAGAATACAAGGCAACGCTACCAGCTTAACATCAAGATTCTCACAAGGCCATCATGTTGTAGGTCTGATGCTAGAAAACAAGGCAACACTACCAGTTTAACATCAAGATTATCACAAGGCCATCATGTTGTAGGTCTGATGCTAGAAAACAAGGCAACACTACCAGTTTAACATCAAGATTCTCACAAGGCCATCATGTTGTAGGTCTGATGCTAGAAAACAAGGCAACACTACCAGTTTAACATCAAGATTCTCACAAGGCCATCATGTTGTAGGTCTGATGCTAGAAAACAAGGCAACACTACCAGTTTAACATCAAGTTTCTCACAAGGCCATCATGTTCTAGGTCTGATGCTAGAAAACAAGGCAACACTACCAGTTTAACATCAAGATTCTCACAAGGCCATCATGTTGTAGGTCTGATGCTAGAAAACAAGGCAACACTACCAGTTTAACATCAAGATTCTCACAAGGCCATCATGTTCTAGGTCTGATGCTAGAAAACAAGGCAACACTACCAGTTTAACATCAAGATTCTCACAAGGCCATCATGTTCTAGGTCTGATGCTTGAAAACAAGGCAACACTACCAGTTTAACATCAAGATTCTCACATTAGGCCATCATGTTCTAGGTCTGATGCTTGAAAACAAGGCAACACTACCAGTTTAACATCAAGATTCTCACAAGGCCATCATGTTCTAGGTCTGATGCTAGAAAACAAGGCAACACTACCAGTTTAACATCAAGATTCTCACAAGGCCATCATGTTCTAGGTCTGATGCTTGAAAACAAGGCAACACTACCAGTTTAACATCAAGATTCTCACAAGGCCATCATGTTCTAGGTCTGATGCTAGAAAACAAGGCAACACTGCCAGTTTAACATCAAGATTCTCACAAGGCCATCATGTTGTAGGTCTGATGCTTGAAAACAAGGCAACACTACCAGTTTAACATCAAGATTCTCACAAGGCCATCATGTTCTAGGTCTGATGCTAGAAAACAAGGCAACACTACCAGTTTAACATCAAGATTCTCACAAGGCCATCATGTTCTAGGTCTGATGCTTGAAAACAAGGCAACACTACCAGTTTAACATCAAGATTCTCACAAGGCCATCATGTTCTAGGTCTGATGCTAGAAAACAAGGCAACACTGCCAGTTTAACATCAAGATTCTCACAAGGCCATCATGTTGTAGGTCTGATGCTTGAAAACAAGGCAACACTACCAGTTTAACATCAAGATTCTCACAAGGCCATCATGTTCTAGGTCTGATGCTTGAAAACAAGGCAACACTACCAGTTTAACATCAAGATTCTCACATTAGGCCATCATCTTGTAGGTCTGATGCTTGAAAACAAGGCAACACTACCAGTTTAACATCAAGATTCTCACAAGGCCATGATGTTCTAGGTCGGATGCTAGAAAACAAGGCAACACTACCAGTTTAACATCAAGATTCTCACATTAGGCCATCATGTTGTAGGTCTGATGCTAGAAAACAAGGCAACACTACCAGTTTAACATCAAGATTCTCACAAGGCCATCATGTTGTAGGTCTGATGCTAGAAAACAAGGCAATACTACCAAGATAACATCAAGATTATCACAAGGCCATCATGTTGTAGGTCTGATGCTAGAAAACAAGGCAACACTACCAGTTTAACATCAAGATTCTCACATTAGGCCATCATGTTGTAGGTCTGATGCTAGAAAACAAGGCAACACTACCAGTTTAACATCAAGATTCTCACAAGGCCATCATGTTGTAGGTCTGATGCTGGAAATCAAGCAACACTACCAGTTTAACATCAAGATTCTCACAAGGCCATCATGTTGTAGGTCTGATGCTAGAAAACAAGGCAACACTACCAGTTTAACATCAAGATTCTCACAAGGCCATCATGTTCTAGGTCTGATGCTTGAAAACAAGGCAACACTGCTAGTTTAACATCAAGATTCTCACAAGGCCATCATGTTCTAGGTCTGATGCTTGAAAACAAGGCAACACTGCTAGTTTAACATCAAGATTCTCACATTAGGCCATCATGTTGTAGGTCTGATGCTAGAAAACAAGGCAACACTACCAGTTTAACATCAAGATTCTCACAAGGCCATCATGTTGTAGGTCTGATGCTAGAAAACAAGGCAACACTACCAGTTTAACATCAAGATTCTCACAAGGCCATCATGTTGTAGGTCTGATGCTAGAAAACAAGGCAACACTACCAGTTTAACATCAAGATTCTCACATTAGGCCATCATGTTGTAGGTCTGATGCTAGAAAACAAGGCAACACTACCAGTTTAACATCAAGATTCTCACAAGGCCATCATGTTCTAGGTCTGATGCTGGAAATCAAGGCAACACTACCAGTTTAACATCAAGATTCTCACAAGGCCATCATGTTGTAGGTCTGATGCTAGAAAACAAGGCAACACTGCTGGTTTAACATCAAGATTCTCACATTAGGCCATCATGTTGTAGGTCTGATGCTTGAAAACAAGGGAACACTACCAGTTTAACATCAAGATTCTCACACGGCAATCATGTTGTAGGTCTGATGCTAGAAAACAAGGCAACACTACCAGTTTAACATCAAGATTCTCACAAGGCCATCATGTTGTAGGTCTGATGCTAGAAAACAAGGCAACACTACCAGTTTATCATCAAGATTCTCACAAGGCCATCATGTTCTACGTCTGATGCTTAAAAACAAGGCAACACTACCAGTTTAACATCAAGATTCTCACATTAGGCCATCATGTTGAAGGTCTGATGCTAGAAAACAAGGCAACACTACCAGTTTAACATCAAGATTATCACAAGGCCATCGTGTTGTAGGTCTGATGCTAGAAAACAAGGCAAGACTACCAGTTTAACATCAAGATTATCACAAGGCCATCATGTTGTAGGTCTGATGCTAGAAAACAAGGCAACACTACCAGTTTAACATCAAGATTATCACAAGGCCATCATGTTGTAGGTCTGATGCTAGAAAACAAGGCAACACTACCAGTTTAACATCAAGATTATCACAAGGCCATCATGTTGTAGGTCTGATGCTAGAAAACAAGGCAACACTACCAGTTTAACATCAAGATTCTCACATTAGGCCATCATGTTGTAGGTCTGATGCTAGAAAACAAGGCAACACTACCAGTTTAACATCAAGATTATCACAAGGCCATCATGTTGTAGGTCTGATGCTAGAAAACAAGGCAACACTACCAGTTTAACATCAAGATTCTCACAAGGCCATCATGTTCTAGGTCTGATGCTTGAAAACAAGGCAACACTACCAGTTTAACATCAAGATTCTCACAAGGCCATCATGTTCTAGGTCTGATGCTTGAAAACAAGGCAACACTACCAGTTTAACATCAAGATTCTCACAAGGCCATCATGTTCTAGGTCTGATGCTAGAAAACAAGGCAACACTACCAGTTTAACATCAAGATTCTCACATTAAGCCATCATGTTGTAGGTCTGATGCTTGAAAACAAGGCAACACTACCAGTTTAACATCAAGATTCTCACAAGGCCATCATGTTCTAGGTCTGATGCTAGAAAACAAGGCAACACTACCAGTTTAACATCAAGATTATCACAAGGCCATCATGTTCTAGGTCTGATGCTAGAAAACAAGGCAACACTACCAGTTTAACATCAAGATTCTCACATTAAGCCATCATGTTGTAGGTCTGATGCTAGAAAACAAGGCAACACTACCAGTTTAACATCAAGATTCTCACATTAAGCCATCATGTTGCAGGTCTGATGCTTGAAAACAAGGCAACACTACCAGTTTAACATGAAGATTCTCACAAGGCCATCATGTTCTAGGTCTGATGCTAGAAAACAAGGCAACACTACCAGGTTAACATCAAGATGCTCACAAGGCCATCATGTTGCAGGTCTGATGCTAGAAAACAAGGGAACACTACCAGTTTAACATCAAGATTATCACAAGGCCATCATGTTCTAGGTCTGATGCTAGAAAACAAGGCAACACTACCAGTTTAACATCAAGATTATCACAAGGCCATCATGTTGTAGGTCTGATGCTAGAAAACAAGGCAACACTACCAGTTTAACATCAAGATTCTCACAAGGCCATCATGTTGTAGGTCGGATGCTAGAAAACAAGGCAACACTACCAGTTTAACATCAAGATTCTCACATTAGGCCATCATGTTGTAGGTCTGATGCTAGAAAACAAGGCAACGCTACCAGTTTAAAAACAAGATTATCACAAGGCCATCATGTTGTAGGTCTGATGCTAGAAAACAAGGCAACACTACCAGTTTAACATCAAGATTCTCACAAGGCCATCATGTTCTAGTTCTGATGCTTGAAAACAAGGCAACACGACCAGTTTAACATCAAGATTCTCACAAGGCCATCATGTTCTAGGTCTGATGCTAGAAAACAAGGCAACACTACCAGTTTAACATCAAGATTCTCACAAGGGCATCATGTTCTAGGTCTGATGCTTGAAAACAAGGTAACACTACCAGTTTAACATCAAGATTCTCACAAGGCCATCATGTTGTAGGTCTGATGCTAGAAAACAAGGCAACACTACCAGTTTAACATCAGGATTCTCACAAGGCCATCATGTTCTAGGTCTGATGCTTGAAAACAAGGCAACACTACCAGTTTAACATCAAGATTCTCACAAGGCCATCATGTTCTAGATCTGATGCTAGAAAACAAGGCAACACTGCTAGTTTAACATCAAGATTCTCACAAGGCCATCATGTTGTAGGTCTGATGCTAGAAAACAAGGCAACACTACCAGTTTAACATCAAGATTCTCACAAGGCCATCATGTTCTAGGTCTGATGCTTGAAAACAAGGCAACACTTCCAGTTTAACATCAAGAATCTCACATTAGGCCATCATGTTCTAGGTCTGATGCTTGAAAACAAGGCAACACTACCAGTTTAACATCAAGATTCTCACAAGGCCATCATGTTCTAGGTCTGATGCTTGAAAACAAGGCAACACTACCAGTTTAACATCAAGATTCTCACAAGACCATCATGTTGTAGGTCTGATGCTAGAAAACAAGGCAACACTACCAGTTTAACATCAAGATTCTCACAAGGCCATCATGTTCTAGGTCTGATGCTTGAAAACAAGGCAACACTACCAGTTTAACATCAAGATTCTCACAAGGCCATCATGTTCTAGGTCTGATGCTTGAAAACAAGGCAACACTACCAGTTTAACATCAAGATTCTCACAAGGCCATCATGTTGTAGGTCTGATGCTTGAAAACAAGGCAACACTACCAGTTTAACATCAAGATTCTCACAAGGCCATCATGTTGTAGGTCTGATGCTTGAAAACAAGGCAACGCTACCAGTTTAACATCAAGATTCTCACAAGGCTATCATGTTGTAGGTCTGATGCTAGAAAACAAGGCAACGCAACCAGCTTAACATCAAGATTCTCACAAGGCCATCATGTTGTAAGTCTGATGCTAGAAAACAAGGCAACACTACCAGTTTAACATCAAGATTATCACAAGGCCATCATGTTGTAGGTCTGATGCTAGAAAACAAGGCAACACTACCAGTTTAACATCAAGATTCTCACAAGGCCATCATGTTGTAGGTCTGATGCTAGAAAACAAGGCAACACTACCAGTTTAACATCAAGATTCTCACAAGGCCATCATGTTGTAGGTCTCATGCTAGAAAACAAGGCAACACTACCAGTTTAACATCAAGTTTCTCACAAGGCCATCATGTTCTAGGTCTGATGCTAGAAAACAAGGCAACACTACCAGTTTAACATCAAGATTCTCACAAGGCCATCATGTTGTAGGTCTGATGCTAGAAAACAAGGCAACACTACCAGTTTAACATCAAGATTCTCACAAGGCCATCATGTTCTAGGTCTGATGCTAGAAAACAAGGCAACACTACCAGTTTAACATCAAGATTCTCACAAGGCCATCATGTTCTAGGTCTGATGCTTGAAAACAAGGCAACACTACCAGTTTAACATCAAGAATCTCACATTAGGCCATCATGTTCTAGGTCTGATGCTTGAAAACAAGGCAACACTACCAGTTTAACATCAAGATTCTCACAAGGCCATCATGTTGTAGGTCTGATGCTAGAAAACAAGGCAACACTACCAGTTTAACATCAAGATTCTCACAAGGCCATCATGTTCTAGGTCTGATGCTTGGAAACCAGGCAACACTACCAGTTTAACATCAAGATTCTCACAAGGCCATCATGTTCTAGGTCTGATGCTAGAAAACAAGGCAACACTGCCAGTTTAACATCAAGATTCTCACAAGGCCATCATGTTGTAGGTCTGATGCTTGAAAACAAGGCAACACTACCAGTTTAACATCAAGATTCTCACAAGGCCATCATGTTCTAGGTCTGATGCTAGAAAACAAGGCAACACTACCAGTTTAACATCAAGATTCTCACAAGGCCATCATGTTGTAGGTCTGATGCTAGAAAACAAGGCAACACTACCAGTTTAACATCAAGATTCTCACAAGGCCATCATGTTCTAGGTCTGATGCTTGAAAACAAGGCAACACTACCAGTTTAACATCAAGATTCTCACAAGGCCATCATGTTCTAGGTCTGATGCTTGAAAACAAGGCAACACTACCAGTTTAACATCAAGATTCTCACAAGGCCATCATGTTGTAGGTCTGATGCTTGAAAACAAGGCAACACTACCAGTTTAACATCAAGATTCTCACAAGGCCATCATGTTCTAGGTCTGATGCTAGAAAACAAGGCAACACTGCTAGTTTAACATCAAGATTCTCACATTAGGCCATCATGTTGTAGGTCTGATGCTAGAAAACAAGGCAACACTACCAGTTTAACATCAAGATTCTCACAAGGCCATCATGTTGTAGGTCTGATGCTTGAAAACAAGGCAACGCTACCAGTTTAACATCAAGATTCTCACAAGGCCATCATGTTGTAGGTCTGATGCTAGAAAACAAGGCAACGCTACCAGCTTAACATCAAGATTCTCACAAGGCCATCATGTTGTAGGTCTGATGCTAGAAAACAAGGCAACACTACCAGTTTAACATCAAGATTATCACAAGGCCATCATGTTGTAGGTCTGATGCTAGAAAACAAGGCAACACTACCAGTTTAACATCAAGATTCTCACAAGGCCATCATGTTGTAGGTCTGATGCTAGAAAACAAGGCAACACTACCAGTTTATCATCAAGATTCTCACAAGGCCATCATGTTCTACGTCTGATGCTTAAAAACAAGGCAACACTACCAGTTTAACATCAAGATTCTCACATTAGGCCATCATGTTGTAGGTCTGATGCTAGAAAACAAGGCAACACTACCAGTTTAACATCAAGATTATCACAAGGCCATCGTGTTGTAGGTCTGATGCTAGAAAACAAGGTAACACTACCAGTTTAACATCAAGATTATCACAAGGCCATCATGTTGTAGGTCTGATGCTAGAAAACAAGGCAACACTACCAGTTTAACATCAAGATTCTCACATTAAGCCATCATGTTGTAGGTCTGATGCTAGAAAACAAGGCAACACTACCAGTTTAACATCAAGATTCTCACAAGGCCATCATGTTGTAGGTCAGATGCTAGAAAACAAGGCAACACTACCAGGTTAACATCAAGATTCTCACAAGGCCATCATGTTCTAGGTCTGATGCTTGAAAACAAGGCAACACTACCAGTTTGACATCAAGATTCTCACATTAAGCCATCATGTTGTAGGTCTGATGCTAGAAAACAAGGCAACACTACCAGTTTAACATCAAGATTCTCACAAGGCCATCATGTTGTAGGTCTGATGCTAGAAAACAAGGCAACACTACCAGTTTAACATCAAGATTATCACAAGGCCATCATGTTGTAGGTCTGATGCTAGAAAACAAGGCAAGACTACCAGTTTAACATCAAGATTATCACAAGGCCATCATGTTGTAGGTCTGATGCTAGAAAACAAGGCAACACTACCAGGTTAACATCAAGATTATCACAAGGCCATCATGTTGTAGGTCTGATGCTAGAAAACAAGGCAACACTACCAGTTTAACATCAAGATTCTCACATTAGGCCATCATGTTGTAGGTCTGATGCTAGAAAACAAGGCAACACTACCAGTTTAACATCAAGATTATCACAAGGCCATCATGTTGTAGGTCTGATGCTAGAAAACAAGGCAACACTACCAGTTTAACATCAAGATTCTCACAAGGCCATCATGTTCTAGGTCTGATGCTTGAAAACAAGGCAACACTACCAGTTTAACATCAAGATTCTCACAAGGCCATCATGTTCTAGGTCTGATGCTTGAAAACAAGGCAACACTACCAGTTTAACATCAAGATTCTCACAAGGCCATCATGTTGTAGGTCTGATGCTAGAAAACAAGGCAACACTGCTGGTTTAACATCAAGATTCTCACATTAGGCCATCATGTTGTAGGTCTGATGCTTGAAAACAAGGCAACACTACCAGTTTAACATCAAGATTCTCACACGGCCATCATGCTGTAGGTCTGATGCTAGAAAACAAGGCAACACTACCAGTTTAACATCAAGATTCTCACAAGGCCATCATGTTGTAGGTCTGATGCTAGAAAACAAGGCAACACTACCAGTTTAACATCAAGATTCTCACAAGGCCATCATGTTCTAGGTCTGATGCTTGAAAACAAGGCAACACTACCAGTTTAACATCAAGATTCTCACAAGGCCATCATGTTCTAGGTCTGATGCTTGAAAACAAGGCAACACTACCATTTTAACATCAAGATTCTCACAAGGCCATCATGTTGTAGGTCTGATGCTTGAAAACAAGGCAACACTACCAGTTTAACATCAAGATTCTCACAAGGCCATCATGTTGTAGGTCTGATGCTTGAAAACAAGGCAACGCTACCAGTTTAACATCAAGATTCTCACCAGGCCATCTTGTTGTAGGTCTGATGCTAGAATACAAGGCAACGCTACCAGCTTAACATCAAGATTCTCACAAGGCCATCATGTTGTAGGTCTGATGCTAGAAAACAAGGCAACACTACCAGTTTAACATCAAGATTATCACAAGGCCATCATGTTGTAGGTCTGATGCTAGAAAACAAGGCAACACTACCAGTTTAACATCAAGATTCTCACAAGGCCATCATGTTGTAGGTCTGATGCTAGAAAACAAGGCAACACTACCAGTTTAACATCAAGATTCTCACAAGGCCATCATGTTGTAGGTCTGATGCTAGAAAACAAGGCAACACTACCAGTTTAACATCAAGTTTCTCACAAGGCCATCATGTTCTAGGTCTGATGCTAGAAAACAAGGCAACACTACCAGTTTAACATCAAGATTCTCACAAGGCCATCATGTTGTAGGTCTGATGCTAGAAAACAAGGCAACACTACCAGTTTAACATCAAGATTCTCACAAGGCCATCATGTTCTAGGTCTGATGCTAGAAAACAAGGCAACACTACCAGTTTAACATCAAGATTCTCACAAGGCCATCATGTTCTAGGTCTGATGCTTGAAAACAAGGCAACACTACCAGTTTAACATCAAGATTCTCACATTAGGCCATCATGTTCTAGGTCTGATGCTTGAAAACAAGGCAACACTACCAGTTTAACATCAAGATTCTCACAAGGCCATCATGTTCTAGGTCTGATGCTAGAAAACAAGGCAACACTACCAGTTTAACATCAAGATTCTCACAAGGCCATCATGTTCTAGGTCTGATGCTTGAAAACAAGGCAACACTACCAGTTTAACATCAAGATTCTCACAAGGCCATCATGTTCTAGGTCTGATGCTAGAAAACAAGGCAACACTGCCAGTTTAACATCAAGATTCTCACAAGGCCATCATGTTGTAGGTCTGATGCTTGAAAACAAGGCAACACTACCAGTTTAACATCAAGATTCTCACAAGGCCATCATGTTCTAGGTCTGATGCTAGAAAACAAGGCAACACTACCAGTTTAACATCAAGATTCTCACAAGGCCATCATGTTCTAGGTCTGATGCTTGAAAACAAGGCAACACTACCAGTTTAACATCAAGATTCTCACAAGGCCATCATGTTCTAGGTCTGATGCTAGAAAACAAGGCAACACTGCCAGTTTAACATCAAGATTCTCACAAGGCCATCATGTTGTAGGTCTGATGCTTGAAAACAAGGCAACACTACCAGTTTAACATCAAGATTCTCACAAGGCCATCATGTTCTAGGTCTGATGCTTGAAAACAAGGCAACACTACCAGTTTAACATCAAGATTCTCACATTAGGCCATCATCTTGTAGGTCTGATGCTTGAAAACAAGGCAACACTACCAGTTTAACATCAAGATTCTCACAAGGCCATGATGTTCTAGGTCTGATGCTAGAAAACAAGGCAACACTACCAGTTTAACATCAAGATTCTCACATTAGGCCATCATGTTGTAGGTCTGATGCTAGAAAACAAGGCAACACTACCAGTTTAACATCAAGATTCTCACAAGGCCATCATGTTGTAGGTCTGATGCTAGAAAACAAGGCAATACTACCAAGATAACATCAAGATTATCACAAGGCCATCATGTTGTAGGTCTGATGCTAGAAAACAAGGCAACACTACCAGTTTAACATCAAGATTCTCACATTAGGCCATCATGTTGTAGGTCTGATGCTAGAAAACAAGGCAACACTACCAGTTTAACATCAAGATTCTCACAAGGCCATCATGTTGTAGGTCTGATGCTGGAAATCAAGCAACACTACCAGTTTAACATCAAGATTCTCACAAGGCCATCATGTTGTAGGTCTGATGCTAGAAAACAAGGCAACACTACCAGTTTAACATCAAGATTCTCACAAGGCCATCATGTTCTAGGTCTGATGCTTGAAAACAAGGCAACACTGCTAGTTTAACATCAAGATTCTCACAAGGCCATCATGTTCTAGGTCTGATGCTTGAAAACAAGGCAACACTACCAGTTTAACATCAAGATTCTCACAAGGCCATCATGTTGTAGGTCTGATGCTAGAAAACAAGGCAACACTACCAGTTTAACATCAAGATTCTCACAAGGCCATCATGTTCTAGGTCTGATGCTTGAAAACAAGGCAACACTACCAGTTTAACATCAAGATTCTCACAAGGCCATCATGTTGTAGGTCTGATGCTAGAAAACAAGGGAACACTACCAGTTTAACATCAAGATTCTCACAAGGCCATCATGTTGTAGGTCTGATGCTAGAAAACAAGGCAACACTACCAGTTTAACATCAAGATTCTCACAAGGCCATCATGTTCTAGGTCTGATGCTTGAAAACAAGGCAACACTGCTAGTTTAACATCAAGATTCTCACAAGGCCATCATGTTGTAGGTCTGATGGTAGAAAACAAGGCAACACTACCAGTTTAACATCAAGATTCTCACAAGGCCATCATGTTGTAGGTCTGATGCTAGAAAACAAGGCAACACTACCAGTTTAACATCAAGATTCTCACAAGGCCATCATGTTCTAGGTCTGATGCTAGAAAACAAGGCAACACTACCAGTTTAACATCAAGATTCTCACAAGGCCATCATGTTCTAGGTCTGATGCTAGAAAACAAGGCAACACTACCAGTTTAACATCAAGATTCTCACAAGGCCATCATGTTCTAGGTCTGATGCTTGAAAACAAGGCAACACTACCAGTTTAACATCAAGATTCTCACATTAGGCCATCATGTTCTAGGTCTGATGCTTGAAAACAAGGCAACACTACCAGTTTAACATCAAGATTCTCACAAGGCCATCATGTTCTAGGTCTGATGCTAGAAAACAAGGCAACACTACCAGTTTAACATCAAGATTCTCACAAGGCCATCATGTTCTAGGTCTGATGCTTGAGAACAAGGCAACACTACCAGTTTAACATCAAGATTCTCACAAGGCCATCATGTTCTAGGTCTGATCCTAGAAAACAAGGCAACACTGCCAGTTTAACATCAAGATTCTCACAAGGCCATCATGTTGTAGGTCTGATGCTTGAAAACAAGGCAACACTACCAGTTTAACATCAAGATTCTCACAAGGCCATCATGTTCTAGGTCTGATGCTTGAAAACAAGGCAACACTACCAGTTTAACATCAAGATTCTCACATTAGGCCATCATGTTGTAGGTCTGATGCTTGAAAACAAGGCAACACTACCAGTTTAACATCAAGATTCTCACAAGGCCATGATGTTCTAGGTCTGATGCTAGAAAACAAGGCAACACTACCAGTTTAACATCAAGATTCTCACATTAGGCCATCATGTTGTAGGTCTGATGCTAGAAAACAAGGCAACACTACCAGTTTAACATCAAGATTCTCACAAGGCCATCATGTTGTAGGTCTGATGCTAGAAAACAAGGCAATACTACCAAGATAACATCAAGATTATCACAAGGCCATCATGTTGTAGGTCTGATGCTAGAAAACAAGGCAACACTACCAGTTTAACATCAAGATTCTCACATTAGGCCATCATGTTGTAGGTCTGATGCTAGAAAACAAGGCAACACTACCAGTTTAACATCAAGATTCTCACAAGGCCATCATGTTGTAGGTCTGATGCTTGAAATCAAGGCAACACTACCAGTTTAACATCAAGATTCTCACAAGGCCATCATGTTGTAGGTCTGATGCTAGAAAACAAGGCAACACTACCAGTTTAACATCAAGATTCTCACAAGGCCATCATGTTCTAGGTCTGATGCTTGAAAACAAGGCAACACTGCCAGTTTAACATCAAGATTCTCACAAGGCCATCATGTTGTAGGTCTGATGCTTGAAAACAAGGCAACACTACCATTTTAACATCAAGATTCTCACAAGGCCATCATGTTGTAGGTCTGATGCTAGAAAACAAGGCAACACTACCAGTTTAACATCAAGATTCTCACAAGGCCATCATGTTCTAGGTCTGATGCTTGAAAACAAGGCAACACTACCAGTTTAACATCAAGATTCTCACAAGGCCATCATGTTGTAGGTCTGATGCTAGAAAACAAGGCAACACTACCAGTTTAACATCAAGATTCTCACAAGGCCATCATGTTGTAGGTCTGATGCTAGAAAACAAGGCAACACTACCAGTTTAACATCAAGATTCTCACAAGGCCATCATGTTCTAGGTCTGATGCTTGAAAACAAGGCAACACTGCTAGTTTAACATCAAGATTCTCACAAGGCCATCATGTTGTAGGTCTGATGCTAGAAAACAAGGCAACACTACCAGTTTAACATCAAGATTCTCACAAGGCCATCATGTTGTAGGTCTGATGCTAGAAAACAAGGCAACACTACCAGTTTAACATCAAGATTCTCACAAGGCCATCATGTTCTAGGTCTGATGCTTGAAAACAAGGCAACACTACCAGTTTAACATCAAGATTCTCACAAGGCCATCATGTTGTAGGTCTGATGCTAGAAAACAAGGCAACACTACCAGTTTAACATCAAGATTCTTACATTAGGTCATCATGTTGTAGGTCTGATGCTAGAAAACAAGGCAACACTACCAGTTTAACATCAAGATTCTCACAAGGCCATCATGTTCTAGGTCTGATGCTTGAAAACAAGGCAACACTACCAGTTTAACATCAAGATTCTCACAAGGCCATCATGTTGTAGGTCTGATGCTAGAAAACAAGGCAACACTACCAGTTTAACATCAAGATTCTTACATTAGGTCATCATGTTGTAGGTCTGATGCTTGAAAACAAGGCAACACTGCTAGTTTAACATCAAGATTCTCACAAGGCCATCATGTTGTAGATCTGATGCTAGAAAACAAGGCAACACTACCAGTTTAACATCAAGATTCTCACAAGGCCATCATGTTGTAGGTCTGATGCTAGAAAACAAGGCAACACTACCAGTTTAACATCAAGATTCTCACAAGGCCATCATGTTGTAGGTCTGATGCTTGAAAACAAGGCAACACTACCAGTTTAACATCAAGATTCTCACAAGGCCATCATGTTCTAGGTCTGATGCTAGAAAACAAGGCAACACTACCAGTTTAACATCAAGATTCTCACAAGGCCATCATGTTGTAGGTCTGATGCTAGAAAACAAGGCAACACTACCAGTTTAACATCAAGATTCTCACAAGGCCATCATGTTGTAGGTCTGATGCTAGAAAACAAGGCAACACTACCAGTTTAACATCAAGATTCTCACAAGGCCATCATGTTCTAGGTCTGATGCTTGAAAACAAGGCAACACTGCTAGTTTAACATCAAGATTCTCACAAGGCCATCATGTTGTAGGTCTGATGCTAGAAAACAAGGCAACACTACCAGTTTAACATCAAGATTCTCACAAGGCCATCATGTTGTAGGTCTGATGCTAGAAAACAAGGCAACACTACCAGTTTAACATCAAGATTCTCACAAGGCCATCATGTTCTAGGTCTGATGCTTGAAAACAAGGCAACACTACCAGTTTAACATCAAGATTCTCACAAGGCCATGATGTTCTAGGTCTGATGCTAGAAAACAAGGCAACACTACCAGTTTAACATCAAGATTCTCACATTAGGCCATCATGTTGTAGGTCTGATGCTAGAAAACAAGGCAACACTACCAGTTTAACATCAAGATTCTCACAAGGCCATCATGTTGTAGGTCTGATGCTAGAAAACAAGGCAATACTACCAAGATAACATCAAGATTATCACAAGGCCATCATGTTGTAGGTCTGATGCTAGAAAACAAGGCAACACTACCAGTTTAACATCAAGATTCTCACATTAGGCCATCATGTTGTAGGTCTGATGCTAGAAAACAAGGCAACACTACCAGTTTAACATCAAGATTCTCACAAGGCCATCATGTTGTAGGTCTGATGCTTGAAATCAAGGCAACACTACCAGTTTAACATCAAGATTCTCACAAGGCCATCATGTTGTAGGTCTGATGCTAGAAAACAAGGCAACACTACCAGTTTAACATCAAGATTCTCACAAGGCCATCATGTTCTAGGTCTGATGCTTGAAAACAAGGCAACACTGCCAGTTTAACATCAAGATTCTCACAAGGCCATCATGTTGTAGGTCTGATGCTTGAAAACAAGGCAACACTACCAGTTTAACATCAAGATTCTCACAAGGCCATCATGTTGTAGGTCTGATGCTAGAAAACAAGGCAACACTACCAGTTTAACATCAAGATTCTCACAAGGCCATCATGTTCTAGGTCTGATGCTTGAAAACAAGGCAACACTACCAGTTTAACATCAAGATTCTCACAAGGCCATCATGTTGTAGGTCTGATGCTAGAAAACAAGGCAACACTACCAGTTTAACATCAAGATTCTCACAAGGCCATCATGTTGTAGGTCTGATGCTAGAAAACAAGGCAACACTACCAGTTTAACATCAAGATTCTCACAAGGCCATCATGTTCTAGGTCTGATGCTTGAAAACAAGGCAACACTGCTAGTTTAACATCAAGATTCTCACAAGGCCATCATGTTGTAGGTCTGATGCTAGAAAACAAGGCAACACTACCAGTTTAACATCAAGATTCTCACAAGGCCATCATGTTGTAGGTCTGATGCTAGAAAACAAGGCAACACTACCAGTTTAACATCAAGATTCTCACAAGGCCATCATGTTCTAGGTCTGATGCTTGAAAACAAGGCAACACTACCAGTTTAACATCAAGATTCTCACAAGGCCATCATGTTGTAGGTCTGATGCTAGAAAACAAGGCAACACTACCAGTTTAACATCAAGATTCTTACATTAGGTCATCATGTTGTAGGTCTGATGCTAGAAAACAAGGCAACACTACCAGTTTAACATCAAGATTCTCACAAGGCCATCATGTTGTAGGTCTGATGCTAGAAAACAAGGCAACACTACCAGTTTAACATCAAGATTCTCACAAGGCCATCATGTTGTAGGTCTGATGCTAGAAAACAAGGCAACACTACCAGTTTAACATCAAGATTCTCACAAGGCCATCATGTTCTAGGTCTGATGCTTGAAAACAAGGCAACACTGCTAGTTTAACATCAAGATTCTCACAAGGCCATCATGTTGTAGGTCTGATGCTAGAAAACAAGGCAACACTACCAGTTTAACATCAAGATTCTCACAAGGCCATCATGTTGTAGGTCTGATGCTAGAAAACAAGGCAACACTACCAGTTTAACATCAAGATTCTCACAAGGCCATCATGTTGTAGGTCTGATGCTAGAAAACAAGGCAACACTACCAGTTTAACATCAAGATTCTCACAAGGCCATCATGTTGTAGGTCTGATGCTAGAAAACAAGGCAACACTACCAGTTTAACATCAAGATTCTCACAAGGCCATCGTGTTGTAGGTCTGATGCTTGAAAACAAGGGAACACTACCAGTTTAACATCAAGATTCTCACAAGGCCATCATGTTGTAGGTCTGATGCTAGAAAACATTATGGCAACACTGCTAGTTTAACATCAATTTTAGTTAACCACATTTCCATTCCAAAACCAAATAAAAAGTTTTATACATTCAGGATCACTAATCTGGAGCAGAATCCCAGAGAATGTACAGATATGAATGCATTTAATCTGATTCAATGAATGAACAGTGGAACCAATATTCAATTTGACAAATACATAACAACTTAAAGTATATATTCACTAATCTTCCACTTTGTTGACTCACTAATTTTGTACTGTATATACAGTGACTTCAAGAAAAATCTCACAGCTTCCATAACATTGACTTCATAGCGAGTCTCATTATTTCCATAACAGTGACTTCAGAACCACAACTTCCATAACAGTGGTACATAACCAGTCTCATAGATTCCTTAACAGTGACTCCATCCTATCTTCCATAACAGTGATTCCATAACCAGTCTCATAGCTTCCACACAATGACTCCATCCTATCTTCGATAACCAGTTTCATTGCTTCCAGACAATGACTCCATCCTTTCTTCCATAAGAGTGATTCCATAACTAGTCTCATAGCTTCCAGAACAATGACTCCATCCTATCTTCCATAAGAGTGATTCCATAACCAGTCCCATAGCTTCCAGAACAATGACTCCATCCTATCTTCCATAAGTGATTCCATAACCAGTCTCATAGCTTATAGAACAATGACTCCATCATATCTTCCATAAAAGTGATTCCATAACTAGTCTCAAATCAGATTAATAATGACCAGGTGTTTTAAAACTTTAAAAATGACAAGCTTAAAAGAAAGTGGTGACCGACTATTGATATCTTTGAAATGAATAGTCAGACATCAGTTGGGAGAAATTGGTGAAGATGTAAAAATTCAGGAGCTATTCAGTAACTATCTAATATCCATATTTGTGTTATAACCAAGCATTTCACACCATTGGCTTGTCACAATATCCAAATCTTTTTTATATCAAAGTGTGTTACAGCAGGATTTGATGTAATATCCAAATATGTTACAACCAAGCTTGCTACAGCAAAGTTTGTCATAATATCCAGATCTGTGTTATAACCAAGCATGCTACACTGAGGTTTGTCATAATATCCAGATCTGTGTTATAACCAAGCTTGCTACAGCAAAGTTTGTCATAATATCCAGATCTGTGTTATAACCAAGCATGCTACACTGAGGTTTGTCATAATATCCAGATCTGTGTTATAACCAAGCATGCTACACTAGAGGTTTGTCATAATATCCAGATCTGTGTTATAACCAAGCATGCTACAGCAAAGTTTGTCATAATATCCAGATCTGTGTTATAACCAAGCATGCTACACTGAGGTTTGTCATAATATCCAGATCTGTGTTATAACCAAGCATGCTACACTAGAGGTTTGTCATAATATCCAGATCTGTGTTATAACCAAGCATGTTACACCAGGGGTTTGTCATAATATCCAAATTTGTGTTATATCCAAGCATGTTACACCAGGGGTTTGTCATAATATCCAAATTTGTGTTATATCCAAGCATGTTACACCAGGGGTTTGTCATAATATCCAAATTTGTGTCATATCCAAGCATGTTACACCAGGGATTTGTCATAATATCCAAATTTGTGTTATATCCAAGCATGTTACACCAGGGGTTTGTCATAATATCCAAATTTGTGTTATATCCAACCATGTTTACACCAGGGGTTTGTCATAATATCCAAATTTGTGTTATATCCAAGCATGTTACACCAGGGGTTTGTTATAATATCCAAACCTCTATTATAGCCAAGCATATTACAGCAGAATTTCATATAATATCTAAATTATCTAAATCTGTTATAACCAAGCATGCTACAGCAGGGTTTGCTGTAATATGCAAATCTGTGTTTTAACCAAATGTGTTACAGCAGGGTGTGCCTGCCTGTATTTAGTGTCTTCACCTTTAAGAGTGCTCAGCAATTGTCAGCTGTTTCTGCAACTGTCAAATATTGAAAAACATTGACAACTAGATTGCACAGGCATATAAAATATAGACTATGGGTTGATAAAAAAAAGTAATAACTGTCTTGGTGTGTGTATGTCAGTGTGCGTGTTTACATGTGAGTGTGATAAAAAAGATGAAAATTTTAAACATTATAAGATTTTTTAAAAATCATTCAAATAGTAAAAAAAATAAAATGAAAAAATGAATTACACATGCCTCCCCCATATCTGTAATATGGGTGTATGAGAGACTAAGTGTGAAAGAATTAGTTTGAGGAAATCTAGGTTGTGTGTGTATGACAGTGTTTTTAATAGATACAAAATCTGATTAGACAGACAGACATACAGACAGATAATTAAAAACAAATAGTAATTGATTATTTACCTAATTTCAAGTTATAGAGAACTTTAATTCAAGAAATTTATTTATATTTAAACATGAACAATAACATTCTTACCATCCATGTGACAATATATAACCTGGTAATGGATCACCAATTACAAAAGTCATATAATCACTTGCACTGTTACATCTTTTTTATATAGGGTACTCACTGTCCCTTCTTATAGTCTTTCTTTTGAAATCTCATCATGAATATCTTCCTCCAGAAATAAAGAATGTTATCAATAAGACAGCCTGCCTATTAATCCAAGGAAAAAAGTTCCTTTTGAGAGATTTTAGTGTTCTGTATCTGATTTTTTTGTTTGTTGATTTGGTCTGATATCTCTCCATTTGTTCACAAACAAATACTGAGTGACACTAATTGATTGTATCACAACAGTCTCTACATGTACATACACTTCCTTAGAAATATGCGCATTATGGAATGGTGTTGCAACCCTCCAATTTGCATAAAGGCATAGAAATATAGGATACATGCTACATAAGTTAGATTTAATTAAGAGAAAATCTTAATAAATAAGAAACTGCATCATTCACTTCACTCACTTCCTCTAGTTTCCTAAGATTTATGAAGATTTCTTTTAATAAACTATAGCTAAAAGTTCATACGTATATTGCTTCTTTTTATTCGGTAATACATTGAGTATAAGCAGGGAGTATGACTGTTTAATTATCTATTACTTGTTTCCGTTAGTTTCAGCATGTTATTATTGCAACAAAGTGTATCAAAACTGTGTTAATGTTTGCATTACCATCATGTATTAGGATAGTGTCTGCCTAATTTCAATCAAATTGATATGTTTGATCCAATAATTTAAACCTTTATTGAAACTTACATGGATGAACTGGCATCCATCATGGATATTCCATTATTGCATGAACTGGCATCCATCATGGATATTCCATTATTGCATGAACTGGCATCCATCATGGATATTCCATTATTGCATGCCCAGACTGGAACAATTTAGATGTCTACATGTTGATATTTTAAGATACAACAAATTTAATTTTTATTTAAACCCAAATTGTTTTAGATTCCCATAGCTCCATATACCATGAATTATTTTTAAAGTTTAATCTTGGGCACCAGTAACTAATTTAATACCCATAGACTGTAATGTTTAAAAATTTCCATACTCATTTGTAAGACTGGCAAAACATCTTATTCATAATCTATCCAAAACAAAACTTTTAAAATGATGAAAACAACATGCTCTGTGGTGTGTTTTAAAGAATTAACACATTGTATGAGTAGGTGCCCACTATAAAAATTCAGCTTTACAAACCTCTTCATTTACACCCAGAAGTACTGCAGCAAAACAGTCAAATTAAAATGGTATTAGTTACTACAGCAACAAGTCAAGTAAAAATGGTATTAGTTACTACAGCAACCAGACAAATGAAATGGTACTAGTTACTACAGCAACAATATAAATGAAAATGATATTAGTTACTACAGCAACAATATAAATGAAAATGATATTAGTTACTACAGCAACAATATAAATGAAAATGATATTAGTTACTACAGCAACAATATAAATGAAAATGATATTAGTTACTACAGCAACAATATAAATGAAAATGGTATTAGTTACTACAGCAAAACAGTCAAGTGAAAATGGTATTAGTTACTACAGCAACAGTCAAGTGAAAATGGTATTAGTTACTACAGCAACAATATAAATGAAAATGATATTAGTTACTACAGCAACACAGTCAAGTGAAAATGGTATTAGTTACTACAGCAAAAGTCAAGTGAAAATGGTATTAGTTACTAGAGCAACATGTCAAATGAAAATGGTTATTAACTACTAAAGCAACAAATGAAAATGGTATTAGTTACTACAGTAAAAACAGTCAAATGCAAATGAAAATGGCATTAGTTACTACAGCAACAAGTGAAAATGGTATTAGTTACTACAGCAACAAGTCAAATAAAAATGGTATTGGTTACTGCAGCAACAACAGTCAAATGAAAATGGTATTAGTTACTACAGCAACAAGTCAAGCGAAAATGGTATTAGTTACTACAGCAACCAGACAAATGACAATGGCATTACCAGTAGTTACTACAGCAACAACAGTCAAGTGAAATGGTATTAGTTACTACAGCAACAACAGTCAAGTAAAATGGTATTAATTACTATAGCAACAAGTCAAAATAATATGGTATTAGTTATTACAGCAACAAGACAAATGAAACAGTACTAGTTACTACATTAACAAGATAAATTAAAATCAGTTTCAAACTTACTAGTGCTTACAATTCCTTGATATAAGCTTTTTCTGAAAGTATGCATAGGAAATTCTTATTTCAAGCCAAAAGCAACCTTCATTCTCTTGAATGCAGCATTTAATATTCCACCACACATATGCTGGTTCTATAGCTAACAGAATAGTTACTTGTATGTTACCAAAATAGAGTTATATGTAAGAAAAACAAACCTGCATTTGTATTTTTTAGTTCCCAGTATGACTACCTTGATGTATTCCTAAACCACAATGCATTCTTTCCAATGACTCAGAACAAATCATGTAGTTTTATTTATGCATCATATTCAATACTATGGTACTTGACGTGGTGTTTATGCATCATATTCAATAGTAGCTGATGTGGTATATATGCATCATATTCAATAGTACCTGATGTGGTATTTGTGTCTCATATTCAATAGTACCTGATGTGGTATTTATGCATCATATTCAATAGTACCTGATGTGGTGCACAGGTTTGATCTTGCCAGAGCATGCAAACAGAAGGATGTTGGCTGTCCCCATCACATTTGGACCATGGAGAGCCTGCAATAAGACACTGATGAGGATAGCTCTCCCTCACTATAATGTCTTTCATTATAACACAGTTCAGGATATAATGCCTTTCATTATAACACATTTCAGGATATAATGCCTTTCATTATAACACAGATCAGAATATAATGCCTTTCATTATAATACAGTTCAGGATATAATGCCTTTCATTATAACACAGTTCAGGATATAATGCCTTTCATTATAATACAGTTCAGGATATAATGAAGAACTACTTTGGACAAATGTTTGACAGTTTCTCTGGGACATCCATGCATTAATACAATTTTAGATATTTTTGCTACAGTGTAGTTCAGTTATGGACCCCAATCACTGCATTATATTGAGGAACCATTGTAAAGAGAACATGATCTTACATAGATAGAACCTGATCTAAGAATAGCCTAAACAACCTTAAAATATGATGTATAGTGTATCATGTGATGAATAAAGGCATTCCATAACAACAACAACAACAACAACAATAATCTCCAGTCTCTTAATATGGAACAGAGAACAGGAGAAAATAAATATAAGCAGATACAGAACAACCAATAAGTTCCTGATTATTTTTATGCATTGTTTTTATGAATAAATTAATTAAACATCAAATTCTGGATTGAAACTGGAATAAATGAAGAAATAAGTGACAAACAAGAGTCAATCAAAGGGGCTAATGCTAGAATGTCTGACAAGATTTTTCAAGAATTCAAAATTAAAGACCATTTCTTCCTTTTAAAAGCCAAATATTGAAACATTATAAGAAATAGCATGATTTTCAAATTAGCTTCTGTGATACAGATATTAGCTTTCAGATTCGATTTTTTTTTTCAGGATCAAGAAGACATCATAAGAAGTCTTTTGATGAAAGTATACTAGCGATAGCAAGATTTTCAAGATGACCGTTATGGTGGCCAGATCTTGACCATTTTTATTTGTGACTAAATAGACATAATAAGAAGTCTTTCAGCGAAAACCCAATGGCAATAATACAATTCATGCAGAAGATGTAGTGAAAACAAGATTTTCACAATAGTCCTCATGGCATCCATATTGGATGTCTAATTAGCACCATTTTCATTTGGTATCTGCTAGACGTAAAGTGACATTGTTTAGTAAAAATCCCATGTTGATAACACCATCCAATCATAAATAATAAGACTGTAATGCTGGCAATTATGGCAGCCATAATGTATGTGCGAGCAGTACCATTTTCATTTAGGACCAAAAAGACCTCAAATTGGATGTCTTAGTGTGTTCGTCAAGTTTCATGGCAAGAGTATTCATAGCAAACTTGTGCTATCAGGTAGACAGATGACAGACAAAAATACCATCCATAAACTCTCCTAGTCTATGACCAGAACAGCTACAATTTGGAACTTTACACCAACAAGCTTGGAAAGAACAAGACAATTTAGAATATTCAACATTCAAAAACTAGTTAATGTGTGTTGCCTGTAGGATATTTACTATTTATTAAATAGGAAAATATTTACTGTAAATTAACAGCAAATAACTGCACACCAACAGAATAAGAAAATACCATGTTGACTGTATGATATTTTACTGCAAACTGACAGCTAATAACTGGACACTCACAGAATAAGGGTACACCATGTTGACTGAGGCTGCAGCATGAATGATGAAATCTATATCAGTGGTGAGATAGGTGTATTCCTCTTCCGTCATGCCAAGATTCACTAGAGCTACATCACCTTTGTCAAGAAGGAGGTTCAATTGTCATGCAGTACATAGTCAATAGCTTATAAAACAAGAGATTTCTATCTATCCATCAAACTATGCTTAATATTAACTCTCGTAGTAACGGTTACCACACTGGAATGTTTATTGTTACTGAGGAAGCCCATCTTGCATCATAGTTTACTCACAAACTAACAAACAAATTGCTAATATTATTGATGGACAAACTAGATGAACTAGTATCCTGCACCATAAATTGGCCACCAACAGAACAGTCAGCTTCTCTTTGTTGATTTTTCTAGTCATATTGAAATTTGTGGAATTTCTTTACACTTTATGGAGTTTTCTGTATCTGCTCTCATCAATAAATACACAAATTTCTAATCTCATTTATTATATTTAAATTACATGTAGATTGTAAAGTTAAATTACATTTATAATAGTAAGTTGCATGTAAAGTGAAATTTTTTGGGAGAAGATGATCTTAACATGCATGTTTTAAAACAATGAATTTCATGTCCAGCAATGATATAGAAATTTTAAACTATGGATTGGGGTGTATTTTTCATACAAATTTTAAACTATGGATTGGGGTGAAGTTTTCATAGAAATTTTAAGCTATAGATTGGGGTTTATTTTTTTTAGAAATTTTAAACTATGGATTGGGGTGTATTTTTCAAAGAAGGTCAATCTGTGGCCCATAATTTCAAATGTCTATCCTGTCAAAAATCCTTAAAGAGTTTAGCAATTTGCTTGCCTACCTTGGACATGTACAGTTCTTGTTCTTAACTCCTTCTCAACAATAGCCTGTTCATCTGTCTGTTCAGAGCCTTCATATGCAATGATACCAAACTGTTGGAGTGTCTGCTTCAGCCTCTCAAGGGGAGTTGCATCTGGCAATACTCGAATCACACAAACTATGTAGGTCTGAAATAAATAAACTATACACTGCAATGTATCTGGCATTACTTAAATCACACAAACTATGTACATGTATGTCACAAATTAAAAAACCTTACACTGCAATGCATTTCAGGGCAAAATTAAAATTTTGTTGCAGCCTAATAAGGGTTTGAACTAAGATTCTAATAAAAAAACCAAGGCAGGTGCCCCATCTGTTAGAGGTATTATAGCTGTAATCATCATACTCCATTAACCAGGGTGATTTTTTATGTTTGGCTCTTAAGTCAAAGGTCCAAAATATATCACTGGACTTGGCTAGGGTCATCAAGGTTGGATTTCTCTGATGGTAGAGCACCTAACAATATTTAGAGAGGTCAAAGTTTGACTTCAACCCCTGACTGAGCATTTTTCTCCCTCAAGACAAGCATATGACTGGTAATGACTTATGTAAATTTCTAAAATAAAGACCATCATTATATGCAGTGTATCTTTGAAAGTATCTTCATCATGAGGACTATTTATATGACTGATTTTTCTCACAATTATTGTCTCTTCACAGCTAGACCATGGTTCATTGTTCATGCCAGCCAACATCTTTTATTAATTAAATCATTACATTCAAAAACAAGGCCTGCAGAGATTGCTCTGAGCTCATGAGCTAAAGTCTTTTTGAAGCGTAACTGATCATTTGAGACTTTTGAGTACACCTTGCATGTTACCTACTTTAACCATCATGTTAGGACTTGAGGGGTTATATCCTCTTTCCTGGATTTCGCCAGAAAAAACAGATGTTGTGGTGCTCTAGTAATTTTCACTGTGTGCTTCATTTACTTTTTGACAGCATGGAATGTATCTTGCATCCTGAGGTATCAAATGAAGAAAGAACATCTGACCACAATTTGATAGCTCCCAGATCGCATCATATTTTACCTACAAAACTTGGATGCATCATTTGGACCACTGAGCCATTTAATCTGAACTAGAGATAGTTATGGTATATTGAGAGGGCATGTAATTCACTTGCTCTGCATGCCAAAGCTAGAGCTATCAGAAAGCATGTCTTGAATGACAGAATATTGTATTTGGATAATGTGGCAAAATACAGTGACACACAATGCATTTCGATAATGTGGCAATGTACGATGACACACAATGTATTTGGATAATGTGCAGTGTACAATGACACACAATGTATTTGGATAATGTGCAATGTACAGTGACACAGTGTATTTGGATAATGTGCCAACATACAGTAAAACACAATCTATTTTGGGATAATGTGGCAATGAACAGTGACACACAGTGTATTTGGATAATGTGACAAAGTACAGTGACACATGATGTATTTGGATAATGTGACAATAAACAGTGACACACAATGTACTGGTATTTGGATAATGTGGCATTATACAGTGACACACAATCTGCTGGTATTTGGATAATGTGACAATATACAGTGACACACAATCTGCTGGTATTTGGATAATGTGGCATTATACAGTGACACACATACCAGTAGGATCTGTACCACAATAAATAGATATAATGGTAAAGCTGTAAATTACCCCATTTTCTCAAAATAAAAAAATACTAAAATCAGCACATGTTATTCCAATACTGGAGTCCTGGGCTGATATCACAAAATGTGAATCAACCCAATAAAGTCAGAATATTCTATAAATAACATCTGGTTTATAATATTATTACCTGAAAATTGCCATCAGCTGTAACTTAAATATAATTTGCAAAACATGCAAAGAAAATAACTGATTAACATCCTGAAAAAACAAAGAAATTTAGCACACCTTTGTTTTGAGAATAAGCTCTCTAAGTATGAAAGCCCCAAGAAATCCTGTGGCCCCAGTCAATAAGATGCGACCCTTTGTGAATCTGTTCTTGTAGAATGAAAATGTTCTCCAGAAGGCACGAAGCTGTATGTCCATGCTGAAATTAACGGAAGTCAAAATTTCAGCACAGCAAATACACGAGAGAAACTTCATGGTTTTAGAGTAGAGAGGTTTTGGTTTCCTGAGGTACAGAATATCATAATCAGTAAAATACATAAATATGGTGAATCATGACGAATTCTGAGTATAAAAAAATAATATCTGCTTAAAGCCTATAAATAGTGTGATGGTAAAAAATACTTGCTTTGCATGTCTGCATTTCAGAATTCAGAGCTAATAGGATGAGATTTTAATTAATTGTAACTTTGCATTTTACTACCTGGTTGAAATTAGTTTTTACATTTCAGTAATGCAATTTGTGAACACCACAAATTTACACTATCAGACCGAGTCTAATCATTGTAGCATTTATCATGCCTTTGACAATGCATCAAGCATCTTAGTGACTATGCTTAATTTCAGGTGTGCTTGAGTTCACAGCTCATTTAATGACTGCTCAACATAATCAAGCACTACAATTGTAAAAAATGCCTATGAAATTTGTATTGGGGTAAAATTTATTAGGCTTAAGTTTACCATAATAAACGGGGCCCCGAGTGGCCGAGTGGTCTAAAGCGCTCTTCGTTACGGATCACTGCCATCTCACCTCTGTCTGCGGCGGTTCGAGTCTAAGATTCAGCCAATGTGGGCATGTGAGAAAGCTTGCCAGTAGCTTCTCGTGGGTCGGTGGTTCTTTCCGGGGTTTTCCGGGTTCTTCCTCCACCATTAATACTGGCCGCCATGTATAGCCTATCGTGCTGAAAAATGGCGTTAAACCCCAAAACAACAACAACAACAACAACCATAATAAACACACACTAGCAATATCATAAAAACTGTTCTCTTTATATGCATTTCTATATTACATGAGTTAGCTTTCTTTGCCTTTGTTTACAGCTCTTCCCCACTGGGAGGGGGGCACTGTCTCTCCAAATATGAATAAAGTATATATCAATTTCAATATTATGACTGATTTAACAGATTAAGTTATGTTGTTGTTGTTGTAGGGTTTAACAAAAATTTTCAGCACATAATAGGCTATACATGGCGGCCAGTATTAATGGTGGAGGAAGAACCCGGGAAAACCCCAGAAAGAACCACCAACCCACGAGAAGCTACTGGCAAGCTTTCTCACATACCACCATTGGCTGAAATCCGAGACTCGAACCCATGCAGACAGAGGTGAGATGGCAGTGATCCATAACGGGGCACTGATTAAGTTATGTGGTAAAGCAACATCGGACATGTCGTGTTAAGTTCCTAAAAAGAAGTCATGTTGATTTGGACAGATTTTAGCAACCATTTCCTTGCTACAAGGCATGCTGGGATCAATAAATGTGTAGCGAGTAAGAGAAATCATCTGCAACTTTTGACTATAAGGAAGGGTGATCTCTTAAAAAAAGCATATGAGATGCTATGTTAAAAATATTGAAGAAATTGTCAGAAAGTGGATGATCTACATAAACTTACAAAAGTTTTATTAATCAAGGTAAATATACATTAAAATATTGAAGACTGTTAGAATTTGGATGATCCAGATAAAATTATTAAAGTTTTATTAAACAAGGTAAATAAATTATAAAATATTGAAGATTGGCAGAATATGGATGATCTATGTAAAATAAATAAAATCAGAGTAACCAAGATGAATATATTCTGAAATATAAATATTCAGACTCCTTCTAAGAGACTGATTTTTCCTGGATAATTCTCAATTGTTTGTTAATAACAGTAATTTGAATAAAAACAAAATTTAGTTGAATTTCAAACTTCCTTTTATTTTACATTAATTCAACAAGATCAGACAATTTCTAACATGTCATCTCATGGTTCAGATGTTAGCATCTTTCAGGCACAGAAAACCAGACTGAAAGAAGCATCAACTCTGGAAGGGAGACTACTCAGTCTTACATGTGCTGATATCAGAGACTGAACCCAGATCTGTAGTGGTGCAAAGAAAGCATATTATTATTGTACCTATCCTGGTGACAATGTCAAAGTCAAGAGACATTCAATGACTCAGATAATTAAACAGTTTTCTATACACATACATTATATTACATGGTATTAAGACTTACTTTAAAATACCCTGGTCATGTTTTTTTATCTCATCCTCCAAGTTTAGAACTGGTTTAATTACTGGTACAACTCGGACAGATCTGGATCCATCAGAATCCACTGCCTGGTTTGCAGCATCAATCACTTGAGCAAGACTTGATATTGTGGGGTAGGTAAACAAGTCCTTTACAGCAATGTTTACTCCAAACTTCTGACGAATCTGGCTGGTCAGTTCTGTTGCCATTAGTGAATGTCTGAATCAAAATGAAATCAAAAATCAGTTTATCCAAAACCAAATATAACCCAACACTTGAACAAAACATGCCATTTAACATTTTTGTACTGCTGTAAGTAATAGCCTCCATATATAGTAAAATATTAAAATAATTTTAAAAAAAAGTGGACTGGAATACATAATGCTACATCATATACCATACAGAAAATTTAAGACAGATCAGGAAGTGAGCTGGAATATTGGGTGCCAAACCAAATATCATATCTAAGTTGAGGAGTCAAATCAGGTAGTGAGTTGAATACTTTGTAACAAATTATATACCATGTAGAAAGTGTTTGTGGCATATATGGAAGTGAGCTTGAATACTTTGTGCCAAATCGTATGTTGATATATTAATAAGCATTAATCTTACATAGCTTATGGAGCATGGAATTTGTATATTTCCACATCACACACAGAATCTTGCATGGTGGACATGGCATTCAATTTATATTTTCACATCACAAAAAACAGAATCTTGGATGGTTGATGTGGCACTGAATTTGTATTTCCACACTGCACACAGAATCTTGCATGGTTGATATGGCATTCAGTCTGTATTTCCACATCACACACATAAACTCTTGTACAGTTGATATGGTATACAATCTGCATTTCACATCGCACACACAGAATCTTTCATCACTGACATGGCATTCAATCTGTATCTCCACATCACAAACAGAATCATGCATGGTTGATTTGGCTTTCAGAATATATTTCCACATCACACATAAGCTCTTACAAAGTTGATATAGCATTAAGTCTGTATTCCACATCACACACATAATAATACATGGTTAATATAGCACTCAGTAAGTATTCCACACCACACACAGAATGTTTCATGACTGATATGGCATTCAGTCTGTATTCCACACCACACACAGAATGTTTCATGACTGATATAGCACTTAATCCACGTGCATGCATGTACATCACAGAATCCACGCGCGTGCATGTACATCACAGACAGAGAGAATCTTACATGGCTGACATGGCAAACGGACAGTAAATCAACATTCCACACACAATCTTGCATGGTTGATATGGCATTCAGTCTGTATTCCACATCACACATGTAATATTACATAACTAATATAGCATTCATTATATATTTCCACATCACACACACAGAATCTTGCATCACTGACATGGCATTCAATCTGTATTCCACTTCACACATAATGATACATAGTTGATCTGGCTTTCAGGATATATTTCCACATCATACATAAGCTCTTACAAAGTTGATATGGCATTCAGTCTGTATTCCACACCACATACATAATAATAAAAGGTTTTGATATAGCACTCAGTATGTATTTCCACATCACATGCAAAAAATCAGTTGCATGGCTGACATGGCATTCAGTCTGTATTCCACACCACACACAGAATGTTTCATGACTGATATGGCATTCAGTCTATATTCCACACCACACACAGAATGTTTCATGATTGATATGGCATTCAGTCTGTATTCCACATCATACACATAATATAACATAACTGATGCAGCATTCATTATATATTTCCACATCACACACACATAATCTTGCATCACTGACATGGCATACAGTCAGTATTCCACATGACACACAGAATTTTATGTGGCTGACATGACATTAAGTCTGTATTCCATATCACACACATAATATATCATGGTTGACATGACATTAAGTCCGTATTCCATATCACACACATAATATATCATGGTTGACATAGCATTCAGTCTGTATTCCATATCACACACAGAATCTTACATGGTTGACATAGCATTTAGTCTGCATTCCATCACACACAGAATCTTGGATGGTTGATGTGGCATTGAATTTGTATTTCCACACTGCACACACAATCTTGCATGGTTGATATGGCATTCAGTCTGTATTCCATATCACACACATAATATATCATGGTTTACATAGCATTCAGTCTGTATTCCATCACACACAGAATCTTACATGGTTGACATAGCATTCAGTTTGTATTCCATCACACACATAATATTACGTGTCTGACATGGCATTCAACCTGTATTTCATATCACACATAATATTACATGGTTGATATGGCATTCAGTCTGTCTTTCACATGACTCACAGAGAATTTTACATGGCTGGTAATTTATTGGCATTCAGTCTGTATTCCACATCACACACACAGAATCTTATATGACTGGTATGGTATTCAGTCTTACATGGATTGGCATGTACACACCACACTCTCATACTGGAACTATGTGGGGGTTTTCACCAATGTCTTTGCATCAACATGCTTTGATACACAAAATTAAGCTGGTGTAAAACTTATTTTGAACTCCATTCATAATGTATAGTGGCAATTAATCTGAGAGCATTGAAAGAGTGTGTATGAAATAAATACAAAACTGCATTCATGTGTTGTTCAGTCAGGGACAGAACTAATTTGATATGGCGTGTACATATGTCTAGGTCTTATGGCCTCATTGTATCACTATGCCATATCAAACTGGTTCTTTCTGCCAACTTGGAACAAAACATATATATTTATATTTATAACATTACTATGCAGTTTGGCTGGACTGAGTCTCAAACCCATGGTTCCCAAAATAAATTTAGCTTAGTACCCAGTCTAAGTTAAGATCTTCAGATTAATATTTATATACAGCAATTTTAAAATAATAATGAAATACTGTGGGTTTTCTCTTTTTCAAGATTTATGATGGGTATTAATGCTTAAAACCATTCTACAGCCCAAGAGTTGCAAAAAGACCCTGGCTGTTCCATTTCAATGCACAAATTTGACTGTCTGGAAATAGCATGAAAACTATGGAAAATGCATGGAGAAAGCTGGAAACTCTGGACCATGTCCATGCTAACCCAGATATTATCACTGGATATCGTGTGCTTTTCTATTTACTTTCATAATTATTAAAACACCTGAAAAGATAATCAAATGTAACATAGATTGGAGACAATACTGTAATACCATACTCAAGTTTACCTACCCTCCCAAATCAAAGAAGCTCTCCATGATGTCAATGTCCTTAATTTGCAGAATTTCACACCATATTTGAGCCAGGGCTTTCTCTGTCTCTGTGCTGGGTTTCCCCTCCATAGCTTCCTCCTCTTCCCCACGCTGTCTCTCAAATGGTGGAAGGGCTGCTTTGTCCAGCTTTCCTGATGCAGGAACAACAGGAATACTGTAATACATGAAATAAAATATTGTTGAAATTTTATTAAACAAATTCTGACAAAAATAGTTTAATTTTCCTTAGACATTTACACTTCAAATATAATGAAAATGAACTAACTGGTGATATCCCCCTCCCATTGTCGAAACAAATGTGACAAAGATGAGATCACATTCTTGCAGCTCATCTGTATTACCTATACATTGTGTCTGCTTTTTTTCTGTTTCTTTCAACTTACAGACATAAAATCTATTAATATCCTTGCAGCAAATGATCCTTTACCCAGCTGGTGATTGACAAGGCAAAGAGATCTTGTAGTCTAACATAATTAATACATGACATTCATTCTTGAAATAATCACGATCACAGAACAGTTTTAGAGTTATGATTGGAAAATTGCAAACTTTAGCCTCACGGTTGATTGGAGAATCCATACCTTTTTTTGCTATCCTGATATACTTGAGAACAGCATCCACTTTAGACATTTTTTATATATGGATTATTATTATAAAATAATATCATACAGGTAACCACTTGAACATTTTAAAATTGGATTATTTTTAGAAATTATGTTACACAGGTAACCTCACAACAATTTTATACAAGGATTATTTTTAGAAATGATGTTACACAGGTAACCACACAACAATTTTATACAAGGATTATTTTTAGAAATGATGTTACACAGGTAACCACACAACAATTTTATACAAGGATTATTTTTAGAAATGTTACATGGGTAGCCACACAACAATTTTATACAAGGATTATTTTTAGAAATGATGTTACACAGGTAACCACACAACAATTTTATACAAGGATTATTTTTAGAAATCATGTTACATGGGTAGCCACATAAAATTTGTATAATATAATGCTGAAAAGTATTATCTTTAGCCATATCTATCAAAATCCTTTCTAATTTTAAAACTGAAATGTTTTTTTTTGTAGAAATCCCAACCTAAACCATCATTTTTCTACTGTAAAGCTATAAAAACACACTAATACATATACTGCACTAACCTGAGTAAAATATATGTCATAAAAGGCAACATCTGTAAATACCTGCAAGACTTCACTTGCTTAGGACATAAATATTGAATATGTTTAGGTTAAATTAGAAGGTATACTCCCAATAGTTAAGACTGAGTCATTGATGAATGTGTTCATGATATAATACGACACTACACTACACTCTTCCCCTTATTTTGACATTTATTGTCATCCACATTCATGTCTCACAGTGATTAAAACCCATTCTCAAACAGACCACCAGCAACCAAGCATTGGACAAGCCAAAAACATGTAATGGAAAAGAGATACAAAATCTAACTGTCATCAATGGGAATCAAACCTAGCTCATCTATCTCAAATTTGGGCGCTTTCCACTCGACTCAAAGGTTCAGACCAGCTATGCTGGTTTGTAAGTGGCTTTATTTATCTAAACTGCTACAGTTCAATTGCGTATTGAATTTGTTTGATAAAATTTCATTAAAAATCTTTGTTAGAGCCCTTCTGTCACATGAAATTGGTTCAGATGATACAAATTTGTTTATTATAATATTCTAATAAAGGCTGTGTTTCTCCATTATGTAAAACAATCACCTGACACAATATAATCTTGTATATTGATCATGGTTTACCTTTACAAGAGTCTGTACCTGTCAGAGCCAATCCAAAAACATGGAGTCACTTTTAAAGTGAGCATTCTGATGACTGTATCACACTAAGCCTAAGTTTAAGAAAATTCTCAACATTTTCTGTTGAGTTTAAATTTCTCTTGATCTTGGGGATGATGCATTTAAAATACCGGGTAGTATGACATTTGTCAGGTATCTTTAAAAATTTATCCAGACAGTTATTATTGAATCATATTAAGAAAATCATCTATCTGTTCTTTTTGATTTTTCCTTTAGGTCTGCTGACTAGTGAGAAATTTACTTTTATTAGCAGAAATCAGCAGTTAAGTCTAAACATAAAATAAAATGTTGACTGAGCTCATCTTCTTGGCTCTTTGGCATAGGATGGCAAAACAAACAGGTGTAATTCAGCTGGTTCTGGAAGAAAGCCTACTTGCACTAAATGTCAAGTCATTGCATACATTAATGCAACTATTTCCAGAAATTGCAACATATTCTATGGTGAGTTTGTTTTAAATTGGTGCATCCACACAAGTTACATAGTTTTTGGCATATCTGCATTTATGACTAATGAGTCATTAGACTCTAGATCTTCTTTAGTTTAGAATCTATACTGTGTTCATTTATTGCCTTTTGTGAAATGTTTACAAATCTTAATTAATCAAACCAGATAATTCTGTTCTTAACATTGGCATAAACCATGATAGAATAATCGATTTGTTTGGTGTTTAGCATACACCAGACTAATACTAATGGATTTGTTTTGTGTCTGACATACACCCAACCTGAACAAAAATAATGCATTTATTGACTAGAAAATGGATTGTTTGGTGTCTGGCATACACCAGACTAGAATAATGGATTTATTTAGTGCATGACATACACCCAACCAGAATAATAGATTTGTTTGCTGTCTGGCAAAACCCAGAGTACAGTAATAGGTTTGTTTGGTGTCTGGCATACAGCAGATCAGAATAATGGATTTGATTGGTGTCTGGCACACACCATTGTAAATTACAATGGATTTTTTTGGTGTATGAAATACACTAGACCAGAATAATGGATTTGTGTGATGTCTGGTATACACCAGATGACAATAATGGATTAATTGGTGTCTGGCATACAATAGACCAGAATAATCGATTTATTTAATGTCTTGCATATACCAGACTTGAATAATGGATTTGTGTGGTGTCTGGCATACACCATATTAAAAAATGTATTTATTTGTTTCCTGGCATACACCAGACTAAAATAATGAATCTATTTGGTGTATGACATACACCAGACCAGAAAAATAGATTTTTTTCCTATCCAGCATGAAGCAGATTACAATAATGGATTTACTGGGTGTTTGATATACATCAGACTTCAATGATTTATTATCTAGTGTGAAATGTATAAATTTATTGGTGAAATAATTTTCATATTTGTTTCAGTCCCAATTTTCACATATAAAAAATATATCATTATATGTGAAAATATATTCTTATATTGTCATATGTGAAAAGATAAGATTTCCTATTATGCCATGTTATGCCTGATTGTGTGTGCCTGCAAAAGTTATAGCTGTGTAAAAAATGAGGACTTTGTGAGCTTGAACAAATCCATAAAACCTGCATTACATTTCAGATATGGAAATTATTTTTTGCTGAAGAAATTTTGCTCCATGCCATTCACATCTCTACAAAGTTATTTCACCTTACTTCCTTGACAACAACAATAAACCTACTATGATGCATTGCTGAATCAGACTTGCATTTATGGTCAGATAGTATAAAATAATGTACAAAATGGCAATCATGTAATTTACTGTGACATTATCTCATCCCAATCCTACCGCTCTCTTAAGTCACTGATATTTATATGACCAGCCAATGAAAGTGAGGTGAATTTATGACAAGGGGTTGGGGTTGGATGCTGTGCTGAAGACCGAGTTAAATCATCTAAACTTTGATTTGGACTCCAGTCATAATTATTACTTCCTGTTCAGTACCCACAATGTAGTCCCAGGTCTAATTTTAGTGCGTTTTCCCTCTCTCATTTTGGTGATAATACAAGAATTGGATTTAGACATTCTTTAGTATTGATTTAAGGATAATTGTTTATTCTTTAGAATATATGTGTTATGGTATGGTTGTCTGTGTGTATTTCATTGACAGTGCGTAGTGAGTAACAATGCATTGATGCTGATCCAGAAGCAAAATATGTGACCCAGTACATGTTGCTTTGTTACCTTTCAGCCTCTCAAAAAAATGCCAGATAACCTATAACAAGAACTTAACATGTTTTGATCTTTGAAGGAATTTTAAATTAACATACGACTTATTAGGATTTGGACACAGTGGAATGAAACAATTGTAGAAACTATACACAAATAAAATTGTGTTTGGAGTCCATTTAGGATCAAGTTTAGTATATAAAAAAATTCTTTTACTGCATAAATATAAGACATATTTCATTTTGTGGTATCAAAACCAATATATTGGAACTTGTGGCATCTCCACTTGTTAAAATATCACATATTTTTGTACCACATGATGAAATATATATAGTATTAACTTAGAAAAAGAAAATATCTGCTATGGATTTGTATTTTGTCTGGCATAAACCAGACTTCAATAATGAATTTGTTTTTTGTGTGGCATACATAAAATAATAGTAATTAAACTTTTTTGGTATTTGCCTTATACCACACTAAAATAATG
Organism: Sinohyriopsis cumingii; assembly: GCA_028554795.2. Taxonomy (NCBI): domain Eukaryota; kingdom Metazoa; phylum Mollusca; class Bivalvia; order Unionida; family Unionidae; genus Sinohyriopsis; species Sinohyriopsis cumingii. Next base: position 47,589,810 of record CM068829.1, read on the forward strand.
GATATGATTGGTATCTGGCATATATAAGACAACAATAATGGATTTTTGGGTGTCTACCTTACACCACACTACAATAATAGATTTGTTTGGTATCTGGCACATATAAGACAACAATAATGGATTTGTTTGGTGTTTGCTTTACACCAGGCTACAATCATGGATTTGTTTTGGTGTCTGGCATATAAAAGGCAACAATAATGTATTTGTTTTGTATCTGGCATACACCAGGCAACAATAATTGATTTGTTTTAGTTTTTGAAAACTTTTGCAAGTATAACATACGTAAAGTAACTTTGTTACACTCCACTTGTATTTACTTCATGAATCCATTTTAGTTAGTAATGTCTTAAATCTTTTGTTTGCAGGCATTTTATAAAATAAAACCAGTATTATTTACACTCAATGCAAGTTTGAAAGCTGTTACATGCATTCCCTTTCATACAAACGAGCATTACAAATGTGTTTCAACCTCACTTTATGAACACCAAAGGGTCAGAACAGAATTTGAAACTGATCTTGGAAAAAGATGGAAGGTGGGGAGTTATAAAAATTAGAACATCCTAAAATCAACTGAAAGCAATTTGCACAAAATAAAGAGCTACTTGGACATTATGGTTTGGTGATGTGACCCCTCAAAATACAGCTAGCTGAAACACTGTAATAAGCAAGGCTATATACCAATGGGTCATGTTTGATCCAGTGTAAAATAATTACGAGCTTGTTATATGTGAAATTCTCGCAATGAGCTTTAATTAGCTAGGACCTACAATGAACTGAAACAAATTATACTGGGATCCATTATTACACAGTGCTGTTGAAGGTGATAGCATTATTTTCAGGTTCTTATGATATGAGACCAAAGTGCCATACTTAATGCAAGTGGTAAATACAAACCTTGAGAGAAATACAAAATAAGATGGTATCATATAGAATGGAAGGCGGAGCTTAAGAGCTTCCCGAATTTCCTTTTTAGTTGTCTGCCCCTCAGGAACAATGTAAGCCACCAGGAATTTATCTTGGCCTTCTTCTCCCTTGACCAGGACCACACATGCATGGACCATAGGAAGACTCATAAGGGCAGCCTCTACAGCCTAGAATAAAGGGAATTAACTCATGTAATATCCACAGCATCTAATTTTACCAAATTATTTCATCCTTGGACTTCTTTTTGTTAATTAATCTTCTAATTTTATGATAATGTTATGACTAGAATCTGACAACAAAACACCCATATAGTCAGGATAAATAGCCTTTGAAATACTTTTAAAAGATGTAGCAAGACTTTGATGCAGAACACATATTAAAGAATGCTGCAGATTTTGGATCATTTGAATAAAACAAAAAACAGGGTATTTTAATTTTATCAAACCCCACTGCATTTGTCTCTCAACTGCCAAAATCTAAAATCAAAGAACACATACCTCGATCTGATATCACATAATACACTAGCAGATCAGTGTCTATGTTCTTTGTTCCAATGATTATTCCAAACAAACTGCATAGACCCAGATCTTCCAGTACATTATTCCATGGTAAATCAGGGTGTGTGCAGTTTGCAGTTGAGCTTGACTTATAAGACAGGTATATATGGTACTTTAATGCACAAAGTTGTTTTGTCCTTTTTATTGTTGTCACAAAACATCTTGCAAACTGATCATCTATTCACAGTGTAAACTCAGTAATAAGTCAAGTATGACTGTAAACTGCACAGACCCAGATCTGTCACCATATAATGCAAGGCAGATCTGGATCTATGTTGTTTGTTAAATGTTAAGGAGTTTTCAGTACAGCAAATAACATATTGCCTGTTCTGCTTGCATATCATGAGATGGAAAATTGGAGTCTATGTTATTTGCTGTTGGATTTGGCATATGTGTGAGCATAGACAGTATGTGTAAACTTCTACCTTACGGTGAAATGAATGCAAGGATTCAGTTGGAGAGAATCTTCTTTCTGCAATACATATTTTGATGTGTTTTACTTGTAATTTGACTTAATTTAGAGGCATAACATGTTAATAATACTGTCAATGATCCCACTGCTACTACAAGGTAATAGATTTGGCAATGATGCCAATGCTGCTACAAAGTAATAGATTTGGCAATGATGCCACTGCTGCTACAAAGCAATAGTTTGGTCAATGATCCCACTGCTGCTTCAAATAATAGATTTTTCAATGATCCCACTGCTGCTATAAATTAATAGTTTGGTCAATGATCACACTGCTGCTACAAGGTGATAGATTTGTCAATGATGCCTCTGCTGCTACAAAGTAATAGATTTGTCAATGATGCCTCTGCTGCTACAAAGTAATAGATTTGTCAATGATGCCACTGCTGCTACAAAGTAATAGATTTGTCAATGATGCCACTGCTGCTACAAAGTAATAGATTTGGCAATGATGCCACTGCTGCTACAAAGCAATAATTTGGTCAATGATGCCTCTGATGCTACAAAGCAAAAAATTTGGTCAGTGATGCCACTGCTGCTAAAAGGTAGTAGACTGGTAAATGATGCCTCTGCTGCTACAAATTAATAGATTTGTCACACTCTACTCTATATGCAAACAAGACCAAACTCATTGAAAAAAATGACAACCTGTGTCTCAATGGAGTATCCCCTAATTTTGACCATGGAATCACAGCGTCCACAGATCTCTAGGCTCCTATCACTCAACATGTAACCCCAGTCTCCACTGCGATATAGCCTATCTCCAAAGCTTGCCGGAAGAGATTTTGGCCGAGGTATGAATCTCTTGGCTTGGACCTCAGGTCGATTTAAATAACCTCTGGCAAGGGTTGGACCTCCAACATAGATCTATGATGAAAGAAAATAAAATATATAATGTCACATGAAGGTGTTGCTATGGCATACATAATATGCACTTACAATGCTTTGGACCAACAAACAGTATAACACACAGACTGACACACAGGGCTAATCATAAAATCTCCACTCATGGCTTATGTGTGGGAATAATAAACCAATATTATTGGTTATTTTTCTGTAAATTGCTGGCTTTTTGGCCACCAAGTGGATGGCAATATCAAAAGGCTACATTGAAAGTCCAGATCTAGAATCTGTATCATATTGTAAACCTATTAAAAGTGTTATTTGATTGACAAATATCAGAGAGAGGATTATAATAGTAATAAACACTGATTTGTCATAATATCTGTCATATTCACACTGCTGAGGGCAGGTTGAGACTCCAAGTGTTTTGAGGTCCCAAGGGAGTTGATTGGAAATTCAAATCTGAATAATAGAAAATAACTTGTCTATATTTAATAACTTACAAGGAAAAAAAGTTTGTAGGCTTAGCATTGTCAAATATCATCACCACACATACACATATGTGCAAACATTCACATAATCACAACCACACTAACAAGAAAAATATATGCACAAGTTTCTATTCTTAAAATCCATTCGATGGCAAAATATAGCTTTAATTAGATGCAGTCAATAAGGGTTTGAAGGTAATGCTGCTACTTCAATGGGCATCATACACTACAGAATGATTTATGCTGATACATTGTTTGCAGTATGTTCAACGAATTAGCTGCTTCCTATTGCTGCTGTACTTCATGAAGCAAAACTCCATCAACCAGGAGTTCTGAAATTTTGTTTTAGTTTTGCTGGGCTTTGTTTGCTTTGCAGATAAATTTTTGCTTCTTGAATCACCAGAAATACATGTAGACATATTGCCTTAAAAAATAAATCATGCTTGAAGACTACTCTGACTGAAATAATCATGCTTTGCATTTCATTTATGGAGTAAAAATTCAGCTTAAAAGACATGTTGTGCTGTTCAAAAACTTGCCAATAACCTTTAATACAGCTACAGGCTTAAACATTATCATTCAGAGCAATAATTTGTAACAATTTCTGTTCTTCAACACCCATCTCATGTATTTACTGAAAACTTAACATGAATTGTGTACAGATCCACTTGATGGACTTTACCTATGCAAATTAGCCTAAAGGGCTCCCCAACAGCAGTCATTACAAGACATAGCACATCACCCTAGTTCGTGTTGGCCCTTAGGAGAAATGGTGGCTGTTTATACCTGACCACCTTGCCTTTAAATTGCTCTGTGACAATTAAAAGTATACAGTACCTCAAGGATAGTTCTATATGAGCTCTAAACAGGATTGATAACAGTTTAAACATGCTACATGTTATGGGCATATACTGATTTTTTTATATAAGCCTGCTAAAAATCATATTTTTCTAAATATGACCATATCAGGTAGTTTACTGCAATATTTTATTTATATGGTACGTGCCATGGTACTTTTTTACTGTTCCTGTACTTCTGTCATTTCCATCAATAAGTAATGCACAGAAATTCCTGTAGGTTTCAATGTAAACACTTCCTATCCATACTTTTAATCACCAACCTCTCTAATTTCAGTATAATATTTTTTGCATGGTGTTAGCTATTGTGTAAGCTGAATCACCCCCCAGTTACAGTTTTTAGATTACAACTGATGCAGCGAAAACAACATTCACATAGCAAATAAGGTGTAGACCATTTCATTGTTGAAGGAGAGTGAGGGGTTGCAATTTTCTTTTGAGCGGAGATATTCTATTCTCTTTTATCTCAAGATAATTACCATTTTCAAATAAAAATCAAAATATTTTTCCTGCTATGGACAAATGGAAATTCAAAATAAAAAGTCCCTGGCCCTGGTTCTAAGACATTAAATTGTTGGTTCCTAATATGATTGCAGTATACTCTGGTACATATCATAGTATGTTCAGAAATACTGCAGTATACTGTGGTACATATCATAGTATGTTCAGAAATACTGTAGTATACTGTGGTACATATCACAGTATGTTCAGAAATACTGCAGTATAACATGGTGCAAAATTTTCATGTACCCAACTCTACTAAATACTGGAGAGAAAAAAATTACACTTTTTTATTTTTCTGGATATTGTACAGATAATTACAAGTGGAAATATTAATTATAATTTTCAACTGATTAAAGTTTTTAAAAAATCAAAAATGTTTTCAAAAAGAAAAGAAAAAATTGTCTACATATAGAATTATAGAACAAAAAAAAAGTGTGATTTTAATGGAATAATGTTACATAAATACTTAGAGGGCATCAAAGTTAAAGCAATTTAGATGTTTAGTACATGCTGTTTGCAAAATTCTCATTTGATGGTCAAACTTTGTCCCAACTAGTTATTTAAGAATCTGTTTGATCATAACTCTTTCCATATTTAATACCAAGAAAGTGTACATACTGGTAAGCAAACAAAATTGTTTTAACTTCAAGAAAAGGTCTATTTATATCACATCCAAATTGGGTTCTTTTATTGTCCATTTAGGTAGATTCATTACTTTCAACGTTAATACTGTCACCATTTTCTCCATGAATTTATTACATTGTTTATTTCAATTAGATAAATACAGAACCAATATCATATTGTTCACTATTGTCAGGGTTAAGGCCATTTGTATGATATCAGAAGTAGAACAAACAAAACTGGCAGAATTTCAGGTCTGGTACTTTGCTGTTTAATAACACATCAGAAATAATGATGTAGCAACCATTACAGTAAACCCCTGATTTACGCATATATTGCATTCCTGAGAAACCAGATGAACATAAAAAAAATGTCAGTTCCTACTTGGGAACACATGTTGCACATGTGTGTGTGTGTGTGTTTACACTAGGAATCATAATAAGGGATTTCTGAATCTGACTTGCCTCCCCTGATGCTCCAACTGGTTGCACATTGAAGAATTCATCCAATATCACTACTTTGCATCCAGGGATAATCTTTCCAACTGGACAAAACTTGCGGTTCTTCAAAGCATCCTGTAAAAAACAATAATAGTCAAACCTTGTACATAAGATGGTTCATACAAAATTCTTCATTGACAAGAACCCTTATTGAACACTCCACAACTTGTCAGTTTTCAAAGACAGATACATTATGGTGCCAACTATACTTGTTTATAATAAGAATCCAACTACAAACTGTATAGATCCAGATTTACTGTTTCATAATGTGCCAGTGGATATAGTACTGTGCAGTTTGTTAGAAGTAATCAGTGGAATAAACAATATAGACTCTGATCTTCTGGCACATTATGCACCATTTGGAGTTGGACTTGTACAACTGGTATGAATGATGAGAAATAACACATTAAGTTGTTGTTGTTGTTGTGTTTAATGCCATTGTTTAGCACACAATAGGCTATACATGGTGGCCAGTATTAATGCCATTGTTTAGCACACAATAGGCTATACATGGTGGCCAGTATTAATAGTAGAGGAAGATACTCATTAATTTGGCCAATGACATTTCAACATAAATTTATAAACCATGTGATGCTTGTTGAACTGTCTATGTGAAACATGAAATGGTAAGTAGAACTGTTTCTTCCTTTCAGTCTTTACTGCTGTATGCTGTCATTGCTAATCTTCCCTTTATCAGTCTTTACTTCTGCATGGGGACCCCAAGTGGCCGAGTGGTCTAAAGCACTCAGTTATGGATCATTGCCATCTCACCTCTGTCTGCATGGGTTTGAATCTCTGGTTCAGCCAAAGGTGGGTATGATAGAAAGCTTGCCAGTAGCCTCTCGTGGGTCGGTGGTTCTTTCTGGGGTCTTCCTGGGTTCTTCCTCCACTATTTATACTGGCCACCGTGTATAGCCTATCTTGTGCTGAAAAATGGCATTAAACCCTACAACAACAACAACAATGATGTCTGCATGCCATCATTGCTAATCTTCCTTCTCTCAGTCTTTACTCTTGCATGCCATCATTGCTAATATTCCTTCTCTCAGACTTTACTGTTGTATGCCACCATTGGTAAACTTCCTTCTCTCAGTCTTTACTTCTGCATGCCACCATTGCTAAAACATCCTTCTATCAGTCTTTACTATTGTATGCCATAATTGCTAATTTTCCTTCTATCAATATTTACTTTTGTATGACATCATTGATAATCTTCCTTCTCTCAGCCTTTACTGTTGTATAACATCTTTGCTAATTTTTCTCCTTTCAGTCTTTACTGATGTATGCCATCTTTGCTAATCTTCATTCTATCAGTCTTTTCTTTTATAAATTGCAATGCTAGTTAGCAACAAACTTCAAGTTCTATTTGTCAATGTTTGTAACCCTCATTCTGACCTCTCATGATAAAATAACTTGGTCTTCTAACATTAACCATGTTTCAAAAAGAGGTTAATCCTTCTAAGTTGATGATTTAAGAAAATCAGAACATTCCTTCCTTTTCAGTATAAGGTATTCTTTTATAAAAGTTATTTTCAGTCATAGTTTAGCTATTGCAATGTAATTTTGGGGTGATGCCTATAATTTAAACATAACAAAACTTTTAAGACTTCACTTCATTCTAGATCAATGCATAGATAACGTTCAGGATATAATCAATTATAATTAACTTTGACCTTATGAACAACTCAGTTCTTTAGTGTTTAGACAAATTTTTGTCACATCGCGCTATATATAGTATACTGTATATATTGTACATAACAGAAAACCTCAACATCAATTAGATCATGTAATTAACTGAGTTAATTCTCTAAATAAAGCCATTATTATTATTATTATATTTATTGCTGAAAGAGCCAGATATAGTTTCTGCACAATAACTCTGGTTCTCCATGATCTTGAAAAATCAAACTTTGTAGACAGCTTGTACTTGAGGTAATAAGGAATCTCTACCAGTATTGGCATTCAGTGACAAAATTTCAACACTTCTGTGACTGAAGGAAGACAAATGGTTTCTGCACAATAACATAGTTCCACATGACAGACCTGTATCAAATTTTGTGGATAGCTTGCACTTGAAGTAAGGGAAAAAAAGTTATCAATAAATGGGAAAATTATTTACTGCATGTATGGAAAGGTCTATCTTTTGACTATTGAGTCCAATAAGTTTGTGTTTATATATGTACATACATGTATCAGCAATTCACTGCATGTAAGCACACTAATGGCTATATGGCGCTATTGAAAGTGAAGTTAAAAAATGTAAAAATGAAGTACTGCACAAAAACATTTTGGACAATAAACCATTCCAAATAAATGGGAAAATTATTTACTGCATGTATGGAAAGGTCTATCTTTTGACTATTGAGTCCAATAAGTTTGTGTTTATATATGTACATACAGGTATCAGCAATTCACTGCATGTAAGCACACTAATGGCTATATGGCGCTATTGAAAGTGAAGTTAAAAAATGTAAAAATGAAGTACTGCACAAAAATATTTTGGACAATAAACCATTCCAAATAAATGTAAACATGAAGAGCTACAAGAAAAAAAGAGCATGGTATGTATGTATGTTAGCATAATGTATTATGTGTGCTTATTTGTTTTACAAAACTACACCGTCAAATGTGGCTGATTTGACGATGGAACATAGGGTGGAAACAACTAAACTGCTATGCAGTGAAGGTAAGTGATGACTAAAAAATTGTAGTGACCTGACATTATTTTAGAATATTCAACAGTTGCAAAGTGGGTTTTAGCATTGTAAAGATGGTGGTGAATTTCCTTGATGTGACCCCAAAAAGATATGTCTAGTTGTAACATTAATGTACACAAATGACAATATTATAGAAGTCAACACCAGATACACAATATGGCCACAGTGCTGCATTTATTTGCTCTCAGCATAATGAATCATACAGGAAACACTTCAGTTCAGGAATTCTGCACATAGTGTGTGCTGCAGTTGTTATCAGAAGTAAAGCAGTACCGCATCAAAGTTGCCAAGGAGATACCCAAAATATAAAATTCTTGCGACTTAGGAGATATTAAAAGAAATCATAATTTGCAAGACTAATTACATAATACTAGTTTCCAGAACTATATCCTGTACATCCTTTGTGATATACTTGATTTTAAATAAATAAAGGAATACAATTATTTTCCTATATCTCAGTAAAGAAAAATCTTGATATTTCATACATACGAGTCCACTAGCAGGACAAAATTACCATTTTAAAGACCATCTACTATACATACCATTTTTAATAGCTGAAACATAAGTGCTTTAAAATTTAAAGATTTTAAAAAGTTATGAAGACAAAAATGGTACATGTACATGTTCTATTCAGAGGAACCAGTCATAACCAGTCTGCTGGGGACCAGAACTGTTAAACAAGTTGTAAAGTGATTATGTTATGGTTGTAATTTGGAGAATTTAAGGCCAAAGGTGGGATATTTATTGAGGTTTTAGAATTAATAAAGGGAACAAAAGTGGTCCATCATAGCTTGTGAATCTGGAATTAAAATCAGTTAACCTTTGGTGGCGGAGAAATAAAAAGGACTGTCCAAAATATGATTTTAGCAGAAACATTCCAGTAAGCATTATGATTATTTTAAGAGCAACATTAAAGGAGAAACTTCATATCTCTGTTTGGTCAATTAGAGTCAAGTACTGAAACATGAGCTTTCTCACAATGCTAAAAAGAATATTTGCTAACACATACTACAAGCTGAACATTACATGGAAATCAGAGTTTCGTATATGCATGTGGGCAGCAAAGTTCCAGAGTTTTCACTTTGTGTTTCATGTAAATTGGATTTTAAGATAGTATATGGGGGAAGAAATGATATTGCCAGATATCTGAAGACACCATCACATAGGGGAAATAGGAAACATAAAAATATTGAAAGCCAGTTTTAAAATATGAAACTTAATAATGATAATGAATCCGATCGATGGACACCAGGCAGTAAACTTGTGAGGGAAACTAAAAATACTTGTGCATTTTATAAACAGAACCATTACAGTGAAATATGACATGCATAACTCTTTGATTTTCATTTAATTGACAACACAATGAATCATACTAATTAATTATTCTTGTAGTATTTGCCACCTGAATCTGATTAATATTCAAACTTGCCATTTTATTATAACATGAAGAGAACACAAGAATGCACTTTTTTGTTTTTAATCACCTACACAGGTTAAAAACATTGATAAGAAATCCTACTGATTTAGAAGCCAGTATACTGATCCAAATTTTAAAATATACTGATTTGATGTCCTGGTTCTGTCACATTTATGGAATTTTGGCCTATCTTTACAGCCATACTCTATAAGATCAATTTCTGACAAAATAAGATATTGTTTATGTGAAAATTTGAACCAAAGGACCATATCTTGCAAGTGTATTCATAACAAGATATATGTTTGACTAAACCCATAGATACATCAGGTGTCATGTCAGCCATGACTGTATTCATACAATCAGCATCTCAATAAAGTATGATACCAGAGAACCCATTTTACAAAAAAAATTCCATTTTAGATTAGTTAACATGAGTGTGAAAATATCACATCTCACTGAATTTACTAAAATCTCACAAAATATTTGTCAAAATCTCACAGTCTTAGGCAAAACCAGTTTCACAAGCATGCATATGGGCTTCAGGCAATTATTAAGCATTTGATTCAATAAATTTTTTCCTGGTGATTTCCCTTAGGTACCAAAAGAGAATCTCATTACGATGGCCAACCATTATTGAAAGGGAGATAATTACAACTGCTTTCAATATCAAGCAGGTATTGTCCATGACCCACCTTGTTCTTGCTGAAGTAATCATTAAGATCCTCTATAGCCACATCATGACATTCAGACACACTGTACAGGTTCAAAAACTGTATCCATGGCAACACTTTCAAGCATTTATCAAAAAGTGCTGTTGTAACCACTTCTCCACAGAATATTATACATCTACAAAGAAAAAATAGAGCTTGTTTTCATTTTGAACTTTGAATTCAAGCTTTTATCTTCCTGTGGAAAGTAAAATTAAATATTCTAAACAATTTTCAGTTGGTCTTCAAATCTGCCGGAGATGAACACACCACATCAATATGCTTATCAGGAATTCTATCACTTGGTTTGCAGAATCTAGGCAGTCCATCTGGAATAGCTTGTATGTTCACTGAAAGCATCAAACCAATACAGTTATATTTCATTTACATATGAGCCTATACATACATGTGCAGTCAGAACAATGAATGTCCAGTGATAGTAAATGGTGAACCCATTTTGCCAATACCAGAACCTTGATCTCCACATAGACTTTTGATGAACAATAACCACTAACCACTAGTCCTCACTAATTATATATATTATTCTTTTCTCTTCACCTCTGCTGCTATTTGTCACCTAAAGACTGTCCAAATGCTGGTTTCTCATTAGATTCATATATGTAGTCTAAGTGACTGGTTTCTCATTTGACTCATGCAGTCCAAATGACTGGTTTCTCATTAGACTCATGTAGTCTAAATGATTGGTTTCTCATTTGACTTATGACATCTAAATGACTATTTTCTCATTTGACTTGTAAAGTCTAAATGACATGACTGGTCTCTCATTAGACTCATGCAGTATAAATGACTGGTTTCTCATTAGGCTTCTACTGTTCTTTGGGACCAAAGAAATAGTGTAAATTTGAACTGATCTTCAATTTTGTCCAAAAACCGACTAGGAATGAAAATTACAAGGTATACTGATCAACTTTTTACATTAATACATGCTGGACTATTTATTTGATAATTCTTTGAATGCTGTATATACATGACCTCTAAATTGTTTATGCGCACTAATCTGTAAAACTTAGCTTATAAATATTGTTCAACTGCAAACTGCACAGACCCAGATCTGCCACCACAAAAGGTGCCAACATAGCTGGGTCTATGCAATTTGTTAGGAAGGAGTTATCAGTAGAACAAACAACAATGATCCTGATCTTCCAGTATGGCAGATTAGGGTCCATCTTGTCTGCAGTTGGAATACACTTATAAATGAGTTTAGATGGTAAATGGTAAGTTTCTCCTATATGTTTCAATATGTGAACACATGCTTCATAATCTTATAACCCATCGGCATGTACATTGTACTAATTGTTTACTGTATACAAACAGCTATTCACTGACACTTTGAAAATACATATTTATTTATTTATTACTAGTTTTTCAATTAGTTAGTTGGTTATAACATTGGTTAGTTACTTATTCAATGATGAAATAACTTTAAAAATAGATAAATCAAGTTAATAAGCAATTACTCAACAGACCTGAGTGACTTAAGATCCCTTTCAAAGTCCAACCCCGAGGTGTTGAGGACAGCTTCAAGTAGAGAGGGGGTAAACAACATACGTGTTATCTGGTTCACTCTCAGATACTCACACAATAGCGGAGGGTCATAGATCACTGTGTTTGGGATTACATACATTGGAATACCTGAAAATGCAGAAATACCTTGATAAGTCTTTCCTTAATTTTGTCAACAAATTTGTATTAAATTTAATCTAATATGATACACATCTCTGATAATTTAAAACATTACTTTTTATATCATACTATTCTGATCTATATTTTTTATAATTAATTTAATATTTCATTCAGTTCTGATAATGCAAAAGGTGCAGTGAAATTTTGTTTAAAGAATTCACTTAGAAGTCTGTAAATATGGGAGTACTTCTAATTTTGAAATAGTGTCTGCTTATTTACACATAATGACACTGTAGAACTGGCATTTTTTTTTTGAGAAAAAATATCAGATATACAAACCTTTCATAAGTGGCCTGAGCATCTCCCACACATAGAATACATTGCAGGCCTCCCTGTCTGTATCAGTGTAGGGATACAAAACATGACGGGAGTGATATGAGAATACTGCACCTCTGTGAGGACACATAATACCTTGAAGAAGAAAAAAAGAAATAAACAACTAGAGCTATTCCTATGACTTCCCATGACAAATTCCTTCCTGCCCCTTTTTCACACAGTACCAATCTGTCCTAAAAACTCTGCCACCCCCATCCCAAACCCCAATGCCTTCAGACTATTGTGACGTTTTGGATTTATAAACAAAATTCTATTAAATGTTTTCTGTTTTTTACATATGACTGTATCCATAAAGCTTTATTTTTTTAAACATAATAAAAAATGAAACTCTCTGACACATGTAATACTTGACTCTTCCAAAGGTAGGACTGAAAGAATACAAATGTTGTGCACTTGGTTAAAATAAAAAGAAGAAATAAAACAAAGGTACACCTAATTTTGCTAGTTAATTGGTTAAAGGAAAGTGTGTGTTGTCAATAGTTTCCCTTCTGAACTGTCAAGTGCCTGTAATTTTCATGGAGAGTTTCAGGAGAATAATGTAGGGTTAGGTGAATGGGTACTTGAAGGGTATCGCAATGTTCCCATATGAGATTAAAGAGTTGAGACAACAAGAATTAAAGCCAGTAAGGAACCAACAAGGTGCTGGAGGGCAAGAATGTTTTTCCACACAAAATTTTCTACTCCCAAAAACTTGAAGAAAAACAATTTCTTGTACTGATTCGTTAAAAAAAAGACTGAATTATTCTATCCATCAATTTAGCTGCAAAAATATCTTCTGATAAAATAAAGAATTATCCTGGTTGGAAAGAAAATCATAGCCCACCCCCAGTGGTATATTCGCAAAGGAAAGAATCTGTCTCATCCTTTCAGACATCAGTGGATCAGGGGTTGGGTGAGATGAAGCTAGTGTGTCCCCCCCCACCCCGAAAAAAAGAGTGAGTGCAAAACAACCAAAAAGTTTCCTAGGGTAAGTTTTCTTGAAAAATTATGTTCTGGAAATGCTTAAAATGCAAAAGCTTCTGAGGGCTTCACCACTGGGCACTCACAGACCCCTTGCCATCTTATTTAATCCTCTTCCCAAAGATATTCCTGGATCTGCTCCTCTGAGAAAAAATATTATATTGCAACCCAACTTAAAATAGCCCTAACCATGAGTCAAAATCCCTGAATAGATGGATGGACAGACAGACAGATAGATAGATAGATTGGTATATAGGTATATAAATAGATAAACAAACAGACAGACAGATAGATAGATAGACAGACAGACAGACCAATAGATAGATAGATAGATAGGTATATAGGTATATAAATAGACAGACAGACAGACAGACAGACAGATAGATAGATAGATAGATAGATAGATATATAAAAAGTCACCTTTTGGTTTGCCTGTTGTTCCAGATGAATATACAACATATGCCAGACTGTCAAGTGTCACGCTTGTTGGGGGTGGTATGTTGTCACACGAGTCATTCTCCTTCTGTAATACAGTTTTCCAGTCTCCTGCCAGACTTATCACATGATCACAAGTTCCTAAATGAAGACATGGGGACCCATACATTAATAAACAGTTCATTTTCTTTTTGTGTATTTGAGTCTGGTATCTAGGTTCCAAACAGCAACAAAAAGTGACAAAGCCTACAAATAAGGACAAAACTAACAAACTGATAAATAAATACCATAACAAAAGGAAATAAAACCAAAAAGAACAAAAGAAAATTATATCTGTAATTTACATAATGCTGATGTACATGTACTTTAATGGAGCATGACACAGGAATAATTATCAAATAGATAGCATCTAATTCAGTCTAAAACCATTAATATAGGTGAATAATTTTAGACTTAAGGAAAGAATTGAAATAGAAATAAATTTAAAAAATGAATATGGTGGCAGTTAATAAAATAAAGAGTCAATAAGGCTCCTGGCATTTACTGAGCTTGTCAAGAAATCAGGTTTACCAGTAACTGATACATTCTAATATTTATTGGTATCTGATAATAATAATACTTAATATTTATTGGTATCTGATGCATTCTAATATTTACCAGTAACTGATACATTCTAATATTTACCAGTATCTGGTGCATTCTAATATTTACCAGTATCTGATACATTCTAATATTTACCAGTATCAGATGCATTCTAATATTTACTGGTATCTGATACATTCTAATATTTACCAGTAACTGATACATTCTAATATTTACCAGTATCTGGTGCATTGTAATATTTACTGGTATCTGATACATTCTAATATTTACCGGTAACTGAGGGGCCCCAAGTGGCCAAGTGGTCTAAAGTGCTCTCCGTTACGGATCACTGCCATCTCACCTCTGTCTGCATGGGTTTGAGTCTAGGATTCGGGCAATGTGGGTATGTGAGAAAGCTTGCCAGTAGCTTCTCGTGGGTCGGTGGTTCTTCCCGGGGTTTTCCCAGGTTCTTCCTCTGCCATACATAGCCTATCGTGTGCTGAAAAATGGCGTTAAACCCCACAACACCAACACCAACACTGGTAACTGATACATTCTAATATTTACCAGTATCTGATACATTCTAATATTTACTGGTAACTGATACATTCTAATATTTACCCATATCTGATGCATTCTAATATTTACCAGTATCTGATGCATTCTAATATTTACCAGTATCTGATACGTTCTAATATTTAACCATATCTGATACATTCTAATATTTACCAGTAACTGATACATTCTAATATTTACCAGTATCTGATGCATTCTAATATTTACTTGTATCTGATACATTCTAATATTTACTGGTAACTGATGCATTCTAATATTTACTGGTATCTGATGCATTCTAATATTTACTGGTATCCGATACATTCTAATATTTACCGGTAACTGATACATTCTAATATTTACTGGTATCTGATACATTCTAATATTTAGGTAATGATGCCAAGGTCCTAAAACCCTATCAACAAGGCTCTGATAATTCAATATTGCATTGCAGTTAACTATCTGATATATAAATTGTATAGGAGGGGTGGTGATTGCAAGGCATGTTGAAAATCAAGGGCATGGTAGGTCCTAACCATTTATTTTTGAGCAAAAGAGGATTTTGCAACTGACCAGAATTTTTCTTCTGCTTTCATTGCAAGATGATTTAATATAAGAGATAGAACAAGGACTTTTTTTTGACAAATCAGAGCAGGATATTTATTTTCAAACTTTGGGTATGGTTGGATGGACATAATTTGATTTGAAAAAATGCCTGCCCTACTCTCCCCTTAAACAATAGTCAGTCTGTTAGCACCAAAGTTTACACTAGTACCCCTAGTGTTTGAGTTACCCAACCCACAATATCACTTGTATCACATAAAAGAATATTGTCCAGCTCATTTACTGTACGACTTTACTTTCCAAATTTTTATGATCAACTCTTTTTTGTACAGGTCATATATCATTATGCACCTTTATCTAGCATTTCTTTTTTCTAATGTTGCATTCCTTATTAAAATAAATGTTTCCATTCATTTTCAACTGCTTATGTGTTATGCTCATGTTTCTTCCAATGTCAGCATCATCTTATTTGTTCATGTATTGTTATGCATCTATTGTCTAAAAATAAGTAATAGAAAAGAGTGAAGACAAAAAGCATTGTAAAATTTAACAAATAATTTATTTCCCTAGACCACAAAGTAAAAAACATAAGAAAATGAACTTGCGGTATTGCGAACTAAATCCAAATTTTAACCCAAGAATTAAAACACAAGTCCTATCAATGAAAAGTCCTAAGTCAATCACAGTTCAAATCCCAATGAAAATCCAAGATGGAGGATGATGACATATGCAATAGTCAGCATTGTACTGGTGTGTCAACATTCTCTTGTTGAATCACAGAAAATAGTATTCCAGTTTTTGAATTCTGTATACATTCCAGTAAATATTTTTGTCCAAGAATTATCAAAGCACTTTACTATTTCTAGGGAAAACAATCACTTGAAATTCAATAATTTGAAGAAAATAAAAATTCAGCCCCAATCTAGACACAACATAAAACAACTTGACTTCTCAAGTGTTAAGGCATGACTGATATAATTCTTATCTGAAAATCTATTATAAGAATAACTAAAATGCAAAACAGATTCGCAGATAAGGGTCAAGAGTTCATACTTCTGGAAAAATAGAAGTTTGTTTATGAATTAACACATGCCTCATGTCACATAGACCAGGTATGACCATGATTCAACTCAATGATTCTTACTCTGAGAAAGATTTTTAAAAAAAATGAAAAACATTGTTTACCAAAACTGTCACTGATTTTAAGGTCAGTAACTAGATACAATGTTTCTATTATTAGGTATTTACATGAATGAAAAAGATATATAAAACAAAACAATCAAGTCAAACAGAACTGAACTTATTTATGAAAAAAGTTAAGTCCAGTAAACAATATTACATTACAATAACATGTAACGGAATACAAATATTTGGAAACTAACAGACAAACAATTATTTTAAATATACATAACGGTACATTAAACAGTGTTGCAATATGTGAACATGACCATTCAATGTCATTTTGTTCACACATTTTGGACCATTTTGAACACAGGACAGGAATTGATGATGTTATCTGTAATCAAGGGCTTCTTGGGTGGACATTCAAGCCATATTTAAGGAAACGTTTGAAACATTTTGTCATGTAGATTTGACTGCTTCTTGATAACATTCCACTGCTGAAAGAAATATTTTATCATTTCATACAGTTTCCATACAATTCTATGTCAATATACTTACAGAAATATCAGTCAACTGTGGAAACAAGTTAAACAGGACAATGAGAAAATAAAATATGCTGAATTGAAAAAAATGGTGAAATGAACAGTGTACCTGCATATCAGACAAGCAAATGTCAGATTGGGCTGGTGAATGACCAGTGGCAAGCAAATATTATTGACATGCAACTATACAGAAAATGCAATCATAATAAGTATGTTTAAACAGTGATGAATATTTTCTCAAAATATGTTTGGGCTGAAAAAGAATAGAAACAAAAAAGGAGATGATATACATAATACTTTCAGAGAAGTCTTCAATTAGTGAAAGCCTGCAAGATGCAGACTGATGGCGGAGAAGAGTTTTGCAACAGTAGAGTCAATGATTTGTTATGAAAAGGAAAACGTCGAGGTATTTTCAACTTAATGAGACAGGTTTAAATGTTTAATAGAACTTTAAAGACAGGAATAGGGAAATTTTTCACTCAAAATGAAAACAGAATATCAGTTAATTTTTCACCAAGTGGAATTGCTGGCCACAATAACACTCATCACAAATCAATATCCATGACTCCACTTCAAGCAAACAAGGCATAAAACAGGTAAAGAGTGAGGATGAACCATCTGGTTATTTTGCATCTGATACATTTGAAACACATATATTTCAAAATTAGTAAACCAGTTGAAAATTTAAAATACAAAACAATACATCAAAAGGGCGACCTTCCTAACTTTGAATTATTTTTTTTAAATCAGTCAGGTAAATTTTAGTGGTCTGGTAGCTTAGAAATTTGAGGATCTTGTTGCAAAATACATATATCTCTTCTACATAATGGCTGATAGGCCAAAATCATACTTTCAGACATTATGTCAAAATTAGATAAAATGGTTGAATTAATTGATCACAAGTTTCAAACACTTACAAACACAGCTCCTTATCCTCGTCCTGCAATTCAATTTTATGCTTTCTATTCAGTGCTACGATACATACTTTTAAGATGCATCTAATATACTATACGAGATAACACTTCCTACACTGAACAATTTCGCATACAAACCCTTAAAACATTTTTGATAACTGTACTTTAAACTTTGACAGCAATGATTCTGTTAACAGATACAAAGCACTGTGTGACATGTGCTTTTGTTGTTGTTGTAGGGTTTAACGCCACTTTTCAGCACAAGATAGGCTATACATGGCGGCCAGTATAAATGGTGGAGGAAGAACCCGGGAAAACCTCAGAAAGAACCACCGACCCACGAGATGGGATTTTTTGAAGAATCTACCTGATTGGGCAGCATGGATGGTGACAACTACCCGGTATGTAGTATTTCATACTGGGATTTGCCAATGGATATGTACTAGAGTTTCCAGATTGAATTTTACTCAGTATATGAAATCTGATGTTTGAATTTAAAATATATTTTACCTGACGATGATGCATTCAAATCAAATAATATATACATAAAGCAATGTAATCTGATTTGCAACAATTCTGAGATTCCACCACATCTTGACTGCAGAGAGCTAAATGGGAAAAAAGTGGGGGACTGATAATGTATGGGCAAAACCCATATGGAAATAATTATCTGATTGTACTTATCAGGAAACAGATTGTACGATTAAATAAGGAATGTTGAATACCAAGTTTCATGTAGTTTGAAAAGTAAAGTTATATATATATATATAAACTGACTACGAGCAGTGCAAAACTAGTATCTAGCTAGCTTAGGCGCTTTCGACTCTTAATGAGTCTTTTTCAAAGGCAAATACAAAGCATAGACAAGACAAACAAATAAAACAGACAAACTGTTGTCTTTGTAAAACTTTATATGACTATGACTTGTTGCGGATGTTGAAAGATACTTTATATTGACCTAGAATCGATGAGCCATAGCGTCATCTGTTATTTTATGTAAATTTATGTACAAGCAAATTATATCCCGGATATTTCATTGTTATTGTTGTAATTATAGGTTATTGGTTCAATTTGGGTGACTAATAAGCAAATTTAGAGAATTATTGAAAAGAGAATATGCCGGCTGCAAAAAGATAATTTTATTTGTGAATGGCTGTCTTTTTCTAGTCTTCTTGGATTAAACCGTTTGGTTTCAGTGTTCTAAAGTGGCATATCCGGTAAGATTCCTTTTCTTTCCTGGTTTCGGAACTCCATATGGAATTGTGAGCAATTGATATAAGTGTTATATCATTGAAAGTGTGGCCATGGGAGGAGAAGTGTTCTGCAACTGGGCTCCTGTACAGCTTCTTTGACAAAGAATATTCTCATATTCTCTTTTCAATAATTCTCTAAATTTGCTTATTGGTCACCCAATAACATATAATTATTACTATAACAATGAAATATCCAGGATATAATTTACGCGTACATAAATTTGCATAAAATAACAGATGACGCTATGGCTCATCCATTTCTAGGTCAATATAAAATATCTTTCAGCATCCGCAACAAGTCATAGTCATGTAAAGTTTGTTTTTCTTGTCTACGGTTTGTATTTGCCTCTGAATAAGACTCATTAACAGTCGAAAGCGCTTAGGCCATCTAGATGCTAGTTTTCCACTTTCGTAGTCAGTTTATTACATTTATTTTAATCACTCCCTGACAAACGTGATCCCTTGCTTTATCCAGTGCACTTGAAAGGACTGTTATTCGCCATATTATTTGTATTCTTTATATATATATATATATATATATATATATATATATATATATATATATATATATATATATACATATATATATATATATATATATATATATATATATATATATATATATATATATATATATATATAACACGCATAAGCTGAATCTGAAAGGCTAAAACTGTTTTGATTTAATCCGTCAACAGAATTGAGGTCTTCCTTCGATTGTACATCTGAAGGTATGATCTAAAGGGAGAAAACATAAAATATTGAGAAGTTCACAATCTGTTTCAAAAGTTAATTACAGCAGTCATTTCTATCAATATATAAATATTTGTTTATTTTATAATCAATACTATTTATATGATGTTTCTAAATTGTCACGTGTCTCTTTATCATTTAAGACTTGTAAACCATTGTCAAACCTGGAAGTAGAAATATAACCTTCATGATCATTATTATTTGCATACTGTTTTTTCTATTCTTCACGTTTTATTGCCGGACTGTGATGGATTAGTTATCCAGTCATTAGAATACCAATTTTTGTTACTAGAGTATTGATGGTATGGTTTAATCCTAGCTTAACGGAGTCACTGAATTGCCTTCAATTTATATTAACCATCTGCATATTTATGTCACTTGGTAACATAAAGATACTGTCACTTCCAACATTTTAATCAAATTTCACTTTTGAATCCACCTTTGTTTTGTTGATCTTTTATCACAATATTTCATATTTTATAACGTTAGCAAGATAAACATTTTAAAATATAGATTATGCGGTGCACCTCACCCCAGGTCACGAAACCATGTACCAGAATGCAATACAACGGCACAATTAAACACAGCATAGCTTACTACAAATGCAATGTCTTAAGAACTATTGATAAAGGTAGCAATGACAGATGTAATAAAATCACAGACCTAACAAAACAGACTGGTGAGAATACGATTTGTTATGCACAATATTGTTCAGTCTAAATAAAAACCAGTATTCTTACAACAATTTTTGTGAAACTAAACAGCGAAGACTTAATATTTTTCTCAAGTATATACACTCATCTTTACACTGAGGTTGTTATATTTCAAGTAAACAAATTACTTTGCTTACTAGTTAAAGGTAAAATAAGACTTTGGGTTTATGTTCTACAAAGGAGATAGACACATACATACTATCTCGAAGAGAAACCTATTTTAATAATTGGATGGATAAACAACGAAGGATCTTTTATATCACAATGTAAGATAACACATGCCGCAGAATAAAGACGTGTTACTTATAAATAAATCAATAGTTCAAGCAGACGTAATTACGGAGAAAAAATTAAATTAAAACAAATCTAAAACACTGGATTACTTGGGCAAAGGATTGAAAGGACAAGGTAAGTTGTCAAAGATTTTAAGCAACATGATGATGCTTTTGGTCTGTACGCTTCTACTAGCCCAGACAATTCATATATAACTTGGAAAGCATAGAAAGCAACACAAGTATTTAAACTAATTGTCTAACCATAACGAGCAATACGAGTACATATTAATTGCACTGATGATTAGTATCAGTGTGTATGATACCTACAAGGTTTTATCAAGAACGTCTTTACAAGAAAAGACTTTATTTACGTTCGTTTGTGACATTCCTAGCAAGAAGGAAATTATACCGATAGGATTTGAAGAACCCACTACAGCAGACCAAAGAATCACATACAGCTTTAGCAGCATTAGATCCAAACAAATGTTAAAAGTTACAATACTGTAAAAAAACAAATATCCAAATACATTGATTGAAGTGAATAATATTTCGTGTCTCTTAACATGAAGGTGAAAGGAGATGGTTATTATGCTGCGGTAGATAATTTGTGCAAAATGTAAGTAAAAGCCATCGCATTCTACGGATGCGGCCATCTTTTTACCTTGAATGGCAAAAATGATTTTACGTTATGGTCATGATTATTTGTTTAGATTTGAACAAGGTACTATGAGGACAAAATTTATGAAATTACGATCAAGAGCTGGCGACGCGAACATCCTGGTACTAAATGGTCAAACTTGTCAAAATAAATGCCAGTGCAACAAGACAAGAAAGACACCAGTCGATACATATAACTTTCTCTTTGTTCACTGGATTAATGCAACGCGTTTGTACTTGTACACCTCAGGGGAGGTCTTCGATCTTTTGTGTTGTTTAGGAAGCAGATCCAAATCCTTTAACTATAAGTAAAATTAACCTAGTTAATAAGCCCTTTCTGGGTCTTTGTCTAAAGTAGATAGACCTAGCCGCCGCTATAATTCTCGTAAGAATTTTAAGTAATCATCATGTTTTAAATGCAAAAAAAAAAAAAAATCCGCAGTTGAAACAAACTCCAGGCTTGGATGAAGAATTTTCAACAAATCGTGCAAAAGACGACCCTCTAACAAAGCGAACAGAAACAAAACGTGATACATTTCCATTTTGTTGCTAACACACGAGAATGACACAATCTCTAGTGTGCGGGAAATACATACTCAGAAGTGTAAAAATAAAAAGGCAACCAAACAATGAAGAAAAATACCTTGTGCTGCTAACGTATAAGAGTATGACGCGGTCTCTGGTGCATGGAATAGGTGGAGCACAAAATAAGATCCATGTGCGTAGGAAAAGAAATATGCTGTGCAATGTAACCTTCACATGGGGCTGTAGTTAGTGATGTTTCGATTTAACTACGCGTGGGGACATAATGTATATACAAGAATAGGCATTTTTAGGAACAAATTATAACAAATGTTAAATAATTAAATTGTTTTACACAAGCACACAGACACATAAATACTTAACATACTCTGTCTTGAGTTGTTATTTTATCCCATAAGCTCATTCATCATGCAGTAAGGAACCATTGTTAATTGCTTATATAGGTCTACCAGGATGATGGATTTATTTAAAGAGGTCTCTGTTCCCTTGATAACATTTAAATCATTCATAAATCAGCTGAAACTATCATGGCTAACCTTCGCCTAATCTATGAAAATGAAAATTAAAGTACAATCTGGTGAACTGCATACTGCATTTAGTTTTCTTCATGTGGCTTTAAACTCAGTGTTGTATATTCGAAACTTGTGCGTGATTTCATCGCCCAGAGCAAATAAGATATATCCGCCTGAATGATAAAATTTCCAGTTTGTAATTCAGTGCTAACCTCGGTCGTTTCACACATCACCATATCACTTCCTACTACTTAGTTCTGCTTTCCAATTTTTCTTCCAGGTCTCGTGAGTGCACAGACCGATACAGCCGTCCACAGTGTACGGGCACTGCACTTCATATGGGTTAATTGAAGAGCGCTTCACTACACATGGGTTCAATGAATATGTGACCATCTTGCAACAGATTCCTCCAGTGCCGTTCTGCGACATGGAATATAAACATTTCGCACTATTGTGGGCATAATTCAACAGAGTCTTATTACCATGCTTTCTTTTCGTTCCATTTTCGTTTGCCTTGCTTTATTGCTGCAGGTCATTTTCCTTTTTCCATTTTGGGCTACGCAGAGAGCGCTAGATGTGTCAGGCCCTCTCTTTGTTGTGGCGGTCGGAGCCCAAACTTTCAAGAACATGAGTTTCATTAAGTATGAAAGGTAAGGTTAAAAAATTATGAGGTGTGCATACAGAAGCTATGCCATTATATCAGTAACACTGATATGCATTTGTATAACTCTTAACTTGAATTATGTTTTATCTCTCTATATAATCTATACTGAAGTCACTAAAAGTGGCCTGTAGCAACAATAATGAAGTATGTTATTTTTTCTTCCCTAATTCTGAACTCTATGGACGCTCACCTTGCAGTGTCATTCTTGATGCAGTTATATGTTTCCTCGGTTTTGCTGTCCCTCGTGCTATAAACAAACACCTAAGCATAACATAATGCTGATGAAAACATGATGTTGTGACAAATACGGAGCATTTTAAGACAATTAACCTTCCAGAGAGAGAGAGAGAAAGAGAGAGAGAGATTTACCTCTGACGTTGTCTTCCAGATCTGGTTGTATCAATATAGCAACTGGCTTGCAATCCTCCAGAACAGAGTTCAGTAGAACCGGGGGATAAGATGTCTCCAGGGGCAGATAGGCGCCACCTGGGGGCAAGAATAGTGACTCAGAATTTAAAAATTATTGATTAGTGCTTGCTTGCAATTAAAATAAAGTGTCCCTCCAACGGTGCATGATCCCGCCTGGTCTGGGAAGGATCAAAAGTTAATCATCCTCTCTCGATTCCAGCAGCACGCTAACACCAAGACACCGTAGCAAAATCTTTGCAAGCAAAAGGTAGTAGATTCACTTCGTTCTACATGAAGTGGATCGACTACCTTTGGCTATTGAAGATGTTGCGGCGATGACCTAACTGAACTCAGAGAAAAGAAAAGAATAACATTAAAAATATCAGGAGCGGACAATTTTGCTTTATCGAGGACATACAATGGATACAAACGACACTTGCAATTTTCATTGCTATAAGAAATACGTCTTTCAACGTCATTTAAATTACTGTTTACTGACAATAATTAAGTGACTCAGTAAAAAGATGTTAATCTCCATGTATTTTCATGAATAGCAATTATGAAAGCATGAAGCTCCCATCGTCCGTTGAGGTATCTCTATACCAAGATAGCGTATGTTACTTCTAGAAGACGAGTTACTTATTATAAATAGGTATATGTTCTGCTAACATACTGTCATAATATTGCAACCTAAGTTTGTAAATTTGTTAGGTCTTCATAATCATGCCAAAAAATTATAACTAGGCAATTCGTCTTTTTGACGATGTCTTGGTCACGTATGCAATGCAAATATCTCCTCATGTCTGTACAAACATGTAAACAAATAACATTTGGTAACGTGTCTTGCAGACGTAAGAAAACGTGGTCTAAATCGCGTATTCAATACAAATATCTCCTCATGTTGACATAAGTATCATACTTCCATAATCTTTTTTCAAATGTATCTGCTTTTCAGAGAAATTTGCAAATATAACACATCCAACGCAAGTTCGGCTAAAAGTCAGCATGGTCAGTCTTGAGGATCAAAATGAACGATATATAAAAAAAATTATAAACTGGAGTGAAGTACCATCATACAGTATATATTATCCTCCAACAGCATGACTCATACCTAACAGACATTTTTAAAAAAACACCAATATACCTCTTCAATACAACGGGAGATATAGAAAAATTATATGCAATACGCTAGATAAAATGTGCGTATGAAATATGGAACATAATATAAAACATGGGGCATAACATGAAAGTATATAAATATGGGAAATAATATAAAATATGAGGCATAGTATGAAAGTATATGAAACTATAGGCGATATATTTTCATGTATGTGTGGCATTACTTACTCAGGCCCAGAACAACGCCACACTCGTATAAGCTTATGTGCCAAAATTACACGAGCTGCATATAATTTTGATAGCTATTTTGATAAGTCATTTGGTGAGGAGCAAATTTCCATGGTTATTCAGCTTCTGTTTAAATGATTTGTGAATATCTGGAGATTTAATTTAAACTTTTTTGTATTTATTATAAGTCAATCGTGCAACAAATTCTCCAACTTCATGCTTGCTCGCGACACTTCAAATATAAATGTATGGTGGTAGCATCATAGCGTGCAAAGCAAGTGCTTCACTGGGCTGTATAAGACCTGAAAAAAAGACAAATTTAAACAAAATGCGCACATTTTATCCAAAACCTCCAGGTGCATGAACTACTGAAGATGGTTTATTAACAACAAACTATACCTACCTGCTTTGAGGATACCAATGTAGGCAATGGAATACTCTATTGATTTCTCCATGTAGATTCCTACTGAAGTGTCCGGTCGGACACCACGGATCCGGAGATTTGTTGCCAAAATATCCGTGCAGAGATCCAGTTCTCCAAACGTTATCTGTCGCTCACCATCCACAATGGCCACTTTATGTGGTGTTGCTCGGACCTGGCGCACGAACGCCTCATGTAGAAGTCCACAGGATTCATAATCCTCCATTTCGAGTTGTATTTTCTATGGCTTAAAAATGTTTTTAAGAACAATTCTTTCAGATATGAATTATTACAAGATAAACAATTCAAAATATACACTCTTATTTCACTTGTGGCTACCCGAGATTATCCTGGTACCTTGGCTTACCATGATCCACAACACACGAGGCCAGGCACTCACCGTTGAATAATACGTACAAGTGGAGAATTCAAGATGGCGGAAGTAATGCAAAATTACATTGGCAATAAAGAAATAGAATAAAATCAGTTATTTCCAGATGTATCGCAACTTACGTCTTCGTTGTAATAGTCACAACGATGTCAAGTAAGTTTAAGGTGTCACTATGTAGAAATGTCAGTTTCATTCGTTATATGTGTGTGGGGGGGGGGGGTACGGTGAGAGATCGTACGATTGTACTTTGATTGTCAGAGCTTCTTTATTTGAATGAACGTTTTATCAATTGTGTTTTACCTTTATTTTACATTCCGTTTCAGCATTTTATAATATACCGACTTTTCTTTCATGCAGGTATACTTGAATTTTAAAATGCATTAATAGAGCAGATAATGGGGTCGGGGCGGGTGGGATTAGGCGTGAAATTCAATAGATACCTATTTATGCAATAACGTTTTCGGAGATTTATAATATTCCTATTCCTTTCTGTCTTGTCTAGAAAAGAAAGAAAAAAAAAAGACAACAATATTTTGCTAGTAACGATGTGATAGCCATGACTGGAAATCTGGATAGGTCAAGTAATAATATTAGTACTACATGAAATAATGACCAGAAACAATATCTATATCTTAAACCACTGATTATTTTTGACACAGAAAGTATTAGATTTATATGGCAATTAACTGGACAACGTTAACATTAAAAATATGCTCTGATATAAGGTAGATGCAGGGTTAACATGGTCGCTGTTGAACACCGACGATCCTGAGATGTTATTTTAGCATAACTTATCTTAGAATTTTATAATAGTTTACTTTAATTTAGTCAGGCATTGACAATACTTTATTTTATACGTTTTAATGGATAGTTTTTACGTCTGAATGAACATTACTTGGTGTAAAGCAATATTAACAGTTTAATGCAATTCTGTAAACGGAAAATATTGTATGTTGCTGACAGTCTGTAAAATGAAACAATACAGTTACAACTTTTTGAAATTTCAATAAATGTATGCCCCTCGTAGTGCAAATTTGCAAACAACTACCAAATAGGTTACAACATAAATGTATCAACTGAAGTAACTCGGTGCATAAATAGCTATCTATGGTATTATAACAGAATTCCACCCAACTGACCCCGGTATCTGTTCCATGCACTCTAAAATCAAAATATGCGCTATTACATGAAATCGGTCTATTATAAAAATTCTGAAACTTAATATTTTTGTTGTTTGTTGTTAGGGTTTAATGCCATTTCTTCGAGCAGGATAGGCATTCATGGCGGCCAGGAAAACCTCGTCAGAGTTACCGATCAACGGGAAGCTTCTTTCGCATACTCACACTAGTAGTGAAAGGGGTCACCCTAGCGACAATGGGAATTAGCATTACAGAGACCCCTGGGTCACTCTAGCGACAATGGAAATTTAACATGGAGAAAAATCGTGGGTCACTCTAGCGACAAGGGGAATTAACATGGGAAAAAACCCTGGGTCACTCTAGCGACAAGGGAAATTGAACATGGGATTTTTTTTAAAATTTTTTTTAAAAAAAATTTTTTTTAAAAAAGGGGTAGGCAATTCAAAGACTATCTCTTTTCGAGAAATATGGCTGGCCCTGAAAAGGGCCTTTGGGTTTTATGTTAATGTATTCATTAACATAAATGGCACCGCATTGGTCTTCTTCTTGTTCTTAGGCTACGTCTCACTGTTGGTCCGTACATCAGCACTCTTTTTAGGCATCCTTGTCTTTCTACGTAGATCCTACGTATCCACAGGCTGGTGTTTGTCCTGTGGACAACGGTCCACTTCGATCGGACATACATGAGCAAGTCTGTCCGAAACATCATGGAAGACACAAGGGTGGATGACTCAACTGTAGTCCACATCTTGAAGCGACGAGAACAGGTGAATCAATGCAGTCAACGGCGCTTATTTATAGGCGGAGGAAGGATTGAAACGGATTGAGTTCATTTACCAATCCGAACACGCGTTACAGAATTCAGTCAGCTCGCATCCAATCCGAAGAGAGCAGTCTGTGACGTCACGTAGTCAATATAGATTCGCTAGCGCTTGTGTGCAGTCAATCTATGCGACAGTGATTCAACATGACGGAAACTCAGAAAACGATCCAGTGGGGTGCACCAGCAGGGGAGACTGCCCAAGGGAACCCGGACTTACTTTCAGAAGAGGTGAATTGGGATTTTGTGGATTTTCTCTCCTCGCAAGAATTTGTTCCGGAACCTTCGTTACTTTCTTCATTACCGCAAGTGGAGAATTTTAGACAGAGACAGAAAGAAGAATTGGAGAAATTTATACAACGACAAAAGGAAGCGGAACAGACTTTTCTCCTACAGCAACAGCAACAAGAAGAAGAGGTAAGAAAAAAACAACAGCAACAACAGCAAGAAGAAGTAGCAGCAAAGAAACAAGAGGGTGAAAATCAAACGGTCACGGTACTGTTGGACATTTTAGCGGAGTTAAGAAGTCTGAAACAAATGTATCAGACTTCTTTATCACGACCGAAGAGAATACGACCTTCCCGAGCTAAACACGTCAACCCTGTGACTAAGCCTACCGTACCACCCTTAGTGATTTCAACCCAATCATTATCATCATCATCAACATTACGCAGTCCAGAAGTAGGCCTTGGCCGTGGCAAAGGCTTAAGGCAGTTAAAATTGATTGCTTAAACTCACCCCTACACCATGAAGAAAAAAGGCCCTTTTCAGGGCCACCCACATTTCTCGAAAAGAAATACAATTTCAATTTGCCAATAACTCAAAAAAAACTCACCCATGTTACCCTTTTAGTACGTGTCTGTGTATGAGTGCGTGAGTGTAGCTTCTTATTTTAAAATCACAACTCAAAGACACTTACCTTATATCATTCATTTATTCTTTTCTCCATTTTTTACAATCCAATTCACAATTTATAACACAACACTTTAATAAAAAGTTCATTAATTTCTTCTTTTCTCCTTTTTTTAGTCTCTCTGTTTTTTGAATTTCTTCACCTTCACACTCTTTTCCTCTTCTTCCTCCTCGCTTTCTTCCCTTCTTCTTTTTTTCTCCTCTTTCTTTTTCTTCACCTGTCTTCTTTCTTCCTCAGAAGAATCCCTCTCTTCCTCTGAAGAATCCCTCTCTTCTTCTGAAGAATTCCTCTTTTCTTCTGACTCCTCTTGTTTCTTTTTTGGGCAATCTGGAGACCAATGTCCTTTTTCATTACAATAATAACAGGTATCTTGACTTTTGTCTCTTTTATCCCCTGTTTTTTTTCTTTTTTGACGGTCTGGACACTCTGAAGACCAATGCCCTTTCTTCTGACAGATATAGCAAGTATCTTGACTTTTATCTCTAAAGGAAGGAGAGTAGTCCGTAGGCTGGTCTGAAGAGAATTTTCTAATGACCCCTCGCAAAGCTCTGACGAAACGTTCCATCTGGTCAGTCTCTTCCATCGTTGTGCTCGGCTTGAGAGTGAAATGAATAGTGAAAGGACAAGACACACACCCTTTTATATACGCTGGTCTGCTATGACTATAAAGTAGTTTATGGTGTTTGAACTTGAGTCATTTGACTTTTTGCTTTCAAGATGAAACGATCCCGTTCATTCGAGAAGAAAGAAGAAGAAAGTAAGAGGCAGAAACGTGACCTATCGCCTCGAACCAGGGCTGAAATCTTGGCACAAATTCATGCCAGTGATTTTGAAGAGGACATGAGTGAACCAGAATTTGAAACCTCTAAACCAAATTCACCAACCTTAGTTAACCCTGAAAAATACTATTCCATTCGAGAGACGGAAAAGCGCTCCTCTAGAAAATTTAGAACCACGGCTTACAAATACACGGTGAAGTTTAAAGATTTCAAGTCCGAAGTACCGTTAGAGAAAGCAGAAGTGTTCATCACCGAGGTGTGGGATTCTTTGCTCACTTCACTCAAGCAGCAATGTCAACCCAAAGAAGACGATCGCTTGAGACTTTCCATACAACACGACGGTTTGAAATCCCCTGTTTGGATCGAGTTTAGCACCCCTGCAGAATTGACTGCTTCCAAAGTCATGGACAAGATTCAACACGTACAACAATCTAATGATCAGTTTGACATCACCGATGGTAAAGCCACACTGGACATGACCCACGTCTCTCCTCCTCAAGGGACAGGACGCAAAAAGATGTTATTGGTGGACGACCTTCGCAACACCAAAACGAGTCTCGTCCGAATTAACAACCCTCATGACCAGATGTGTTTAGCCCGTGCCATCGTGGTGGGACGAACCTATGCCAACAAGAACGACACGGTAGAATGGAAAAGAACCTGGAAAACTATTCAACGTTCCGACCGAGCCAAACAACAAAATGAAGCAGAACTCCTGTTACAACAAGCCGGACTGTCCAAAGACACACCCTGTGGCATTCCTGAGATGCAAAAATTGCAAGATGCCCTAGCTCCACGATACACCTTGAAAGTGCACCCTCAAGAAGTGCGCGGACCTCTGTTGTTTCGAGGCCAAGACTTTAAGGACGGAAAATACATTCACCTTTATCATCACGATGACCATTTCGATACCATTACCAGTATCACTGGATTCCTGAGATATGTTTATTATTGTGAGAAATGTGACTATGGTTATAATAATCGAGAGCAACACAAACATTGTGGATGGAAATGCTCAGGATGTTTGGCCTCTCCACCCTGTCTGAGCGAAGAACCAGTGCCTTGTTCCACTTGTCTGCGCACGTTTGTCAGCCCTAAATGTTACCAACAACATTTGAAGACGCAAGGTTCACAGAAGAAATGTGCTTGTCAACTGCTGAGATTGTGCTCTACGTGTGAACAAGTCATACGTACCAATAATACCAAGGCACACGTATGTTCAGGAAAGAAAAAATGTCACATTTGTCACCACATCGTGGACTTGGAACACCAATGTTACGTGCAAAAATACCAACCCCCACCAGAGAAAGAGGACGGTCACAAGAAGAAAGGCAATTTCATCTTTTTCGATTTCGAATGCATGCAAGAGACTGGCATTCACATCCCTAATTTCTGCGTGGCTCATCGAGCGTGCGAGAAGTGCATTCAAGAACCTATCTTCAGTCATTGCCCTCACTGCAGCAAGATTCCTGGAGGGCGTGAAAAAATCTTTCGGGGACCAAATACGTTAGCCGATTTTGCCCAATGGGTCTTAGACCCCGTCGACAAGACGTGGAGCCAAGAGGACATCGAACGTTACGGAGATTGTCATCGTCATGCCACGGTGATGGCTCACAATTTTTCCGGATACGATGGACAGTTTCTTTTGAGGTACTATACGGAACAAGGCACCGAACGTCCTAAAGTGACTTTGAACGGGGCCAAAATCATTTTCATGCAAGTGGGACAAGTACAGTTTAAAGATTCGATGAGCTATTTGGCCATGCCTTTGAGTCGAATGCCTAAAACGTTTGGAATGACAGAAATGGCTAAAGGGTACTTTCCACACTTTTTCAATACGGAAGCCAATCAACATGCCGTTCTACCCCATTTACCTGAGGCTCACTATTACGACCCCGACAACATGCGTACCGAACAACGAGAAGCTTTCTACGCTTGGTACCAGGCTCACGCCTCGGACCCTTTCGACTTTCAGGAAGAAATGCTAAAGTATTGTCGTTCCGACGTGGACATTTTACGGCGTTGCTGTGGAAAATTTCGAGAACTGTTCATGGAACACGGAGGGGTCGATCCTTTGAAAGAAGCTTGCACCATTGCCAAAGCGTGTTCCTTAGTGTATCGACAACGATTCATGCCTGAAAACACCGTGGCTGTCATCAGTCCTCAAACGACCCACTTTGTCAAGCGTCAATACTCGGTCAAAGCCCTACGTTGGTTACATTACTTGTGCGACAAGGAAGACAAGTGGATTCAGCATGCTCGCAACGGAGGGGGCGAAAAGACCATCGGAACGTATTCGGTCGATGGCTGGGACTTAGAAAACCCCAAGATCGTGTACGAGTTTAACGGTTGCTTATTTCACGGATGTCCCGTCTGTTACCCTGACCGTGGTACTAAAAATCAGTTTTTGCAACGAACCATGGAAGACTTGTACCAGGACACTTGTCAGCGACGCCTAAAGTTAGAACAGGAAGGATACCAAGTGGTGGAAATGTGGGAACACGAGTACGATCACCGTATGAAAACCGATCCCGAGTTTAAACGTCTCGTGGAAAGTTACAAGCTGATGGACCCGCTGAACCCGAGGGATAGTTTGTACGGAGGAAGGACCAATGCCACCTGTTTGCTGTACCAAGCCGACGAAGAGAAAGGAGAAGAAATCAAATACTTGGACGTGTGTTCGCTGTATCCCTACGTGTGCAAATATTGTCGCTTTCCTGTAGGGCACCCGCGATTGCTGACGGAACACATTGACCTGGTCAACATTCGACAATACGAAGGCTTGATCAAGTGCAAAGTTTTGCCTCCCACGAACCTATACCATCCCGTCTTACCTCACCATTGTCAAGGCAAACTGATGTTTCCCTTGTGCCGTACTTGTGCCGAAACGTGCAACCAAGACCAGCCTTGTCAGCACAGCCAGGAAGAACGGGCCTTGACGGGAACCTGGGTCAGCGTGGAATTGTTCAAAGCTCTGGACATGGGATACCAACTGTTAGAAGTGTACGAAATTTGCCACTTTCCCAAGACACAACAGTATCGCAAGGGTGACCCCACGCAGAAAGGCATTTTCGCAGACTACGTGGATGCCTTTTTGAAACTGAAGCAAGAAGCTAGCGGCTATCCTTCCTGGTGTCACACTCCCGAAGACCAAATACAATTCAAAGAGAAATACTATGAACAAGAAGGCATCTCTTTAGACCACATCGAGAAAAACGAAGGCAGGCGATCGTTTGCCAAAGTGATGTTAAATTGCTTGTGGGGTAAAATGGCACAACGACCGTGTTTACCCAAGACGGAATATTTGACAGAACCTTCCCGCTACTTCCAGATGATTCACGACAAAACCAAATACATGAAACACGTGGACATCGTTCGAGAGAATTTAATCTTGGTCAATTACGAAGAAGATCTGGACTTTGTACAAGACGACCCTTTTGGAAATGTCATCATTGCGGCTTACGTGACAGCCCATGCTCGCTTAAAATTGTACGAAGCTTTAGAACTGTTAGGGGAACGCGTCCTGTACTTTGACACGGACAGTTGCATTTACATCCATCACCCGATTCAACATCACCCTAACATCGAAGGAGACCGTTTAGGAGCCTGGACAGACGAACATCCCGACGACAAGATTCTAAGTTTCGTCAGTGGCGGTCCCAAAAATTACGGCTACGAATACCGGGACAAACAAGGAGAAGTGCACACGACGTGCAAAGTGAAAGGACTGACTCTGAATTATCGTACCAGTCGAGTGGTCAACTTTGGGGTAATGAAAGAAGCCTTGCAATCGGGAGAGGATGGAAACTTTAAAGTGACCACTCACCAACCGAACAAGATTGTACGTTTACCCACTCACCACATCGTCAGTCGGCCCTTGGAAAAAATCTATCAAATCGTGTACCAGAAGCGAGTGCGACTTCCCAATCATTTCACCTTACCGTACGGTCACGTCGGTATTGGTCTGTATATAAAAAAAGGAACCTTAGGCAAGATCGATAGTTCATTGGGACTACCAAGACCGAGCGAACAAGATGAATACTTTGAAAAAGACATCGTTCCAGTTTGGGGATTGTAAAAAAGTTGTATCTTCCTCTAGTGTGACTAATACTGGATGGATAAGACCCATGCATTGCGACGGAAAATGTCCGGAAGGAAACTGCGATTGTCCATGTGGTTACCATTGTAATTGCGTAACGGAGTTTGCAGACGAGTGCGATTGTGAGCCTTGCGATGGGACCGATGCTGCACGTTGTGACCTGAGCGATGCCGTAAAGCATCATGGGAACTTTGTTTTCACTGCCCCTGTCATGGAAAGTGATGCTGTGCGTGTCAAACCTGAGGGATGCGAAAGCGATGCCGCTCGTCCTCTTAGACATTTTACCGGGTTTAAAGGGGAATGTTCACCTTCACGTCTACCCCCCTACGGATGTCATCCAGCCCTGAGCAAACTCCTGTTCATGTCACCCAACCCTTATCGAAACGAACCTGTGAAAGACGAATATTCGTTTCCTGTGCGTTTGTCGGAATACTGCGACTTTGAAAATCGTCTTCAATCGTTCAAAGGAAAATGGCCAAAGTATCTGGGAGGACCGACCCCCGAAGAATTAGCCAGAGCCGGATTTTTCTACTTGGGCGAAGGAGATAAAGTCAAGTGCTTCAGTTGCGGTGTGTCACTTCACCACTGGGAACCGCAAGATTCGGCCTACGTAGAACATGCTCGATGGTCACCGAATTGTCATTACTTACCTTTAGTGGGACCGAGACATTGAAGTAACTTCTTACCATAATCATCTGTTCATGGATACTTTACAAGAGAACATTCGTGCTTTGCCTGTGGAGTTGAGAGAACGCATTTACCGAGAGCTGGTCAAAATACAAGTGAAACGTAAAGAACAATTGCATCCGATACGTCACCGGTGTTTGAACCACTGGTACCTGAAGGCTATACAAGGACTGATTCAATTGAAAGTGTTCCATTGGACAGACATTGATCAACGACCTCCTGGTTATAAAAAGGAATGGTTTGGTATTGACGATTCTATCTACTACATTGTAAACGTACTGCATCGAATTCCAGAGGAAGAGTTAACGAATTACCAACATCTTGAACACAATGTCAACTTGGTGAAAGAGGAAACTTCTGAACGAATTGTAATGTGTAGATTAGTGACTCAACGATTTAAATTCGACACTGAAGTGAAACCATGTTTGTGCAAAGAGTACATTTCTTGTGTCAGACCAAAGAGGATTTAGTATGACCTATTCATGGATACTTTACAAGAGAACATTCGTGCTTTGCCTGTGGAGTTGAGAGAAAGGATTTACCGAGAGCTGGTCAAAATACAAGTGAAACGTAAAGAACAATTGCATCCGATACGTCACCAGATCTTTAACCACTGGTACCTGAATGGTATAAGAGAACTGATTCGTCAGAAATTCTTTCAATGGTCAGACATTGTTCAAAACTTTGAGGTCGCTAATGATCGACATGTTCATGATTATGGTTACTTCGAGATTCACCTAGTGCAATGCATTGAGGAAGACAAGTTAAAGGATTACAAACATATTTTACGTGGAATCTACTTAGAGGAAGAGGAAACACCTAAACGAACTCTGACGTTTCGGTTACAGTATGCAAGATTTAGATTCCCTACTGGAGAACGAAGATCTCTGGCTAGAAAGTACGTCTATTGCATCCGAAAAAAAGAGAATATAAAAAGAGGCTGCCATGCCACGGTTTATGTCACATGTCATCCAGCAGATTCCGTGGAAGGAACTCAATGACCTATTCATGGATACTTTACAAGAGAACATTCGTGCTTTGCCTGTGGAGTTGAGAGAAAGGATTTATCGAGAGCTGGTCAAAATACAAGTGAAACGTAAAGAACAATTGCATCCGTTACGTCACCAGATCTTTAACCACTGGTACCTGAAGGGTATAAGAGGACTGATTCGTCAGAAATTTTTTCACTGGTCAGACCTTGTTGAATACTTTCAGTATATGAATGATGATGGGCTAGACGTTCGTAATTTTGGTTACTTGGAGATTCACTTACTGCAACGTATTGAGGAAGACGAGTTAAAGGATTACCAACATTTGTTACATGGAATATGCTTAGAAAAAGACGAAACATCTAGACAAACTCTGGCGTTTCAGTTACAGTATGTAACATTTAAATTCCCTACTGGAGAACGAACGTGTTTGGTTAGAAATTACCTTTATTGCTTCCGAAACAAAGACACTATAAAATCAAGTTGCCATGCCACGGATTATGTCACATATCATTCAACAGATTCCGTGGAAGGAACTCAATGACCATATTCAAACCGTGGATCATTACCATCAATTATTACAAGAATTGTATCCATTCAATTTGGGACGACAAGTGGTGTGTGTCTTAGTGACTTGTTTTCTGGGATTTCGTTTACCAGCCGATTCCTTGTGGACTCTTTACGATCAGTACTTACCACCTCCATGGCCTTAAATGGTCACGAAAAACTCCTTTTGCTCAAAGCCTTGCGGTTTCATCTGGATACTTCTCGACCTCAACAGGAAAAAAAGATTCGTCAACTTTTAGCTACCCAAGACGTGTATGACGATGTGTGTGTAGCTTGTGACTTACACCCTCATTGGACAGATGTTCGTGATTGGAAAAAGGGGGGTTTTGAGGCTTGGACCCAAGAAGTGGTCCAGTATGCACAAGAGTTGTTCAAGGAAAAAAGTTACTTTTCAACCCGTGTTAGTGACGGTGCCAGAAGAACCCGTCACCGAGAACAACCACTCGCTTCAGGACAGGACTGTCATGGACAGGCCTGAAAGGTCATTCCGGGAGGACACTTGTGTGACAATACCTCATGTAGAGACTGTAAGAACATTACACACTGTCCCTAGGACATCTTCGTTACCCAAAACATGTTGTACAGACACTTGTTTATATTCCACTTTGATCGCTTTGCTGTGTTTTATATTCCTGTACATCACTATTTGGGTTGTATGTATTTTTGTCTTTCGTATTCATGTTTGAAAAAAAACATTCAATAAACGTGTTCTGAAAAAGTATATAAACTCTTGTCTTGTTTGTTTTTCGTGTCACAAGTGACATTTCTCACACCATGGCTACCTCTGCTGTCTCTGCTCCCTCTTCCTCTACTGTCAAAGTCATCGACGAACACTTAGATCGTGCCAGTTGGGAGGCTTTGTATCTTCGCCATCCCTTTAACATGCTCATTGCTGGACCTAGCGGTTCTGGCAAAACCGAATTCGTCAAACGTTTGATCGAACATAAACATCATTTGATCGATCGGCCCCCTCAACGGATCGTGTGGTGTTACAAAGAGTGGCAATCGGCGTACAGCCTTTTGCGAGAAAGTCAAGGCGATTCCATCGTGTTTGTGGAAGGCATTCCTAAAGAAGACGACGGCATCGTCTCTGACTCCCGTCTAACCCATTTGGTCATTTTCGACGACATGTTAGGAGAAGACGAAGAAGAAATTAAATTGTGGTTTACGCGCAAAGGGCATCACCGTAATGCCAGTGTCGTTTACATCACCCAAAATTTGTTTCAACAAAGTAAAGCCCATCGTACCATCAGTCTCAATGCGCATTACGTGGTCTTGTTTAAAAGTCCTCGAGATAAATCGCAAGTGCAAGTCTTAGCCAAACAGTTAGGAACGCCTTGGCTGACTCAGGCGTACGACGATGCCACTCAAACTCCACACGCCTATTTACTCGTCGATTTGAAACCTACGACCCCCGAGGATTTGCGATTTCGTACCCACTTGTTTCACCACTGGTGCCAAGACGGAGGGCCTGTCCTGTACACGTCTCCGTCCTCGACTTCATTTCACTCCCCATGAAAAAATCTATAAAAACCTCAGACCCTTTTTCGTCTGTCTCACACAGTGTGAACATGACGTCCCTTCAGTCGCATCTTCCCGTCAAATTGATTCGTGCCTTGTATGGCATCAGTCGAGAAAAAGATCCACAAACACGAGCTCGTGTCTTAGAAGCTAGTCTCAAAGAAGTCTTACGATGGTTCACGGTGACGGCACGTCAAATACTCCAAGGAATCATTCAGATTCCTCATCAAACCCAACGCTTTTTCGATCGAAACAAAGTCGCTTTGGTCCAACTGGCCGATCCCCGCATCGACACTCAAACCAAAAAACAAATCATTTTGAAACCTGGAGGGAGCGGTACTCTAGGAGGGGTCATCATTCGCTCACTCTTAAGATGGGATCCTAATGCCCCCAAAATTATCCCCAAGACAAAAGTTCAACGAAGCCCCAAGAAGAAAAAGAAAAAGACCAAGTCCCCAAGAAGAATAACTTCTCCAGTGGCAGGACCCTCCTCTTACCAGACACCACCACCATCACCCCGGAAAAAGAAAAGAAGCCCCCAGAAAAAGAAACAGAGAAAAAGTCCCCAGAAAAAGAAAAGTCCACAGAAGAAAACTAGTCGCAAGAGAGGCACTTCGGCCAGGACGCAACCTTACACTCGCAAGCCACGACCTGCCACAACGTCTCCGGCAGCCTCACGTTTGTCCACTTCTCCGTTGATGTCACCAGGAACTGAAGAGTACTTGGAGACGTTGATTACACCAAGAACTTCTCCGTTGATGACCCCCAAAAGAACTTCCCCAGTGGCAGGACCTTCCCATTTAGCGGCAGTGGCTGCTGCTCACAAAGTACCTTCTCCCAAAATCAAAGTTCAAGAAAGATCGGGCATGTTACAAAGTTTACTGGATTTGTCCAAGCAAGAACTGGCTCGATTTAGTCCGTTACGTACCCCTGCACGACGTGTCATGCCTGTCCTCAAACTGATACGACGTAAAGACAATCAATGGCGACGCGTTCCAGTATAAAAAAGACCTGTGACCGAGTAGGATATCAGTGTTTTTTGGTGCTCCTGAAGACTCAAAGATGTCACCCTCCAGAAAACCCCAAGGAAAGAAAAGGAAAGGACTGCCACCACGTTTAGCCAAACATGGGGACATGTTATCTGTCCTGTCCAAAGCTTCTCCACCCCTACGAAAAAAACTCATTCAAACGGCCTCCAAAGAGGTCATCGATACCGTGTGCGAATGTTGTTTGAACGTTTTGAAAGGCACGATCCCTTTGTCCAAACACCAGAAACAATGCTTAGGCAAACATCGTCACGTTCTTCGGAAAATGGTTCAAAAGAAAATTCCCATTCGTCAAAAAAAGAAGATGTTGGTCCAACGTGGAGGCATTTTACCTCTCTTGTTAGGCCCCATACTGAAAGGAGTCTTGGGAACCATGTTGGGAGGACTGATGGGAGCAAGATAAAAAGGCCTTCGGAAGTCCCAAGATCTCAGAATCGACCCCTGACAACCCCATGGAAGGACGAAAACTAGCTTTAGTGCCTTACAAACGATGGATGGAATACCATCGTTGGCAAGAACAACGCACCCCGCATTTACCTCCCAATACCAATTTGAGCGAGATGTCCCAGTTACAACACGAATTGCAATCCTTGCTGGATCGCCAAGATTTGTCCGAAACAGAAAAATCGCAAAAGTACGGTCAACTCTTGCAAAGACTGCAACTCTTTCACCAGAAAGCTTTAGACGAAACAGCTTTACCCACTCTGAAAGATTTTAAGACCTTGATGAAAAGTCCAGCACCATCACCAGTACCAGTACCAGTACCAGTACCACCAGTACCCGTGACCAAGACAGAAAAAGGAAAAGAAGAAGAAGAAGAAGAAGGCTTTCAAACTCCACCAGAAAAAGTACGCAAGTTAACAACACCACCTACCTCCAGAATTGGATGGATTAAAAAGATGATGGCCACCCCTTCTTCCTCACAAGAGAAAAAGAAAGTGAAGACAGAAGTGAAGACAGAAGTGAAACAAGAACCGATATCCCCTGCTCAGACATCCTCCTCTTCGACACCTATTGCTGGCCGCACACGCAAAGCCTTGCAATCCAAGAAAATACCCCAAGAGAAAAAGAGTAGCCTCTTCCAAGAGTGGGTGCCTTATTAAGACACCAATCAACACAAAAAAAATGGAAAAAGTCTTAGCTAGCATTTACTACGATCCCTCCCATCCTGCAGGTTACGCAGGAGTTCAAAAATTGTATCGTGCTGCCAAAACGCGACTGAAAAGTCTCCGTTTACCTCAAGTGCAACGATGGTTACAAGAACAAGCTACCTACACTTTACACAAACCCATTCGACGCAAGTTTGCCAGAAGTCGCACCCGAGTGGAAGGCATCGATCATCAATGGCAAGCCGATTTAGCCGATGTCTCTCATTTGGCCAGCTACAATCGTGGTTACAAATATTTGTTTTGTGTCATCGACGTCTTTTCCAAATTTGCCTGGGTCGTACCCTTGACTTCCAAATCCAGCAGCGAGTTAGTGCGAGCCCTGCAACGGGTGTTGAAACAAAGCGGTCGTCGCCCTCTTCGATGGCAAACGGACAAAGGCGCCGAATTTCTGAACCAAGCTTTCCAAAAAGAATTAAAGAAACGTGACATTCATTTTTTTACCACCGAGAATCCCGAAACCAAAGCCAGCATCGTGGAACGTTTTCAACGCACTTTGAAAGAACGCATGTGGAAATATTTTACGCATCACCACACTCTGAAGTACATCGACATCTTACCGCACCTGGTGCAAGCATACAACCAATCTTACCATCGAAGCATCGGACGTGCCCCGCAAGACGTGACTCCCGACAACGAAGTGCTGGTGTTTGAGCGCCTGTTTGGTACGTCCCCAACGAGGGCTGTCCCCAAGAAAAGTGGAGAGTTGGCCGTAGGAGATTGGGTGCGCATTGGCAAAACCAAACGCACTTTCGACAAAGGTTACTTACCTAACTGGACGACCGAATTGTTTCGCGTCACTGGACGAGTGCATGGCCGTCATCCTGCCGTCTATAAATTGGAAGACATGAACGGAGAAGTACTCAAAGGAACGTTTTATTTGCCCGAGTTACAACGTGTCACCAAAAAAGAAGACGACGTGTACGACATCGAAAGCATTCTCGAACGCAGAACCCGTAAAGTGGGCAAACGACGTGTCAAAGAAGTCAAAGTACGTTGGAAAGGATATCCACCCAGTTTCGATTCTTGGATCGACGCTTCGCAAGTCATCGACTATAAAAAGAAGAAGTGACCATCATGCCCTTTCACACAGCAGCAGACGCAGCTACGTCGACCACTCCTTCTTCCCCTAGTTCTTCTGTGCAAGATTTACAAAAACAACCCTTGTGGGTGTGGTGTGGAGAACGTGTGCCTAAAACGCAAATCGTCTTTTTCTGCCAAATCTTCGTGGTGTATTGTGTCATCGGGGCAGCCATCGCCAATTTGAGTTTGCAACAAGGAGACAAACAATTGTGGACCATTTTATTGAGCAGTTGCATCGGTTACCTGCTTCCCAATCCCTCCCTGAAATTCTCCTCGAACGGGAACGTTGTGTCCAGTGCCAGTGCCAGTCACCACTCCAACAACCACAACCAGAACCCCATTTTGGGCGGAGACACGCCTCTGACATCCAGTAATATCCCCTCGGACAGCCACAGAACTCTAGAATTATGAGTCACCAAAACCAATTTTACTTAACCTTACCCAGTGACAGTTCCATGGAGGTGTTTCCCAACAACACGTTGTGCTGTTACACGGCCAAATTACCTCAGGCCATCCCCTTAGATCACGAAGCCCATTGGGAAGTGGCTTTAGTAGAAATGATTCACCCGACCCAAGTCCTCAATGTCCTTCCCAATCAAAATAAGTTTGATGTGGAAGTTCATGACGAACAAATGCAACAGTACTTGGATACCCATGGCAAATATGACAAGAAAACCCGTAACACACAAAATCCAAAGTGGACCAGCTATCACTTGTTCATTCCCCCAGGCTATTATTTTAGTGGTCAACATTTGGTCAGCACCATAGCCACCAGGTTTAATGGTGTGTTTCTGAAAGCTTTGGAAAGTGTCAAAAAAAGTGTCACCCTGGAGTACCACAAAACAGCTCGTCGCTTCCTGATAAAATTTCCTGAGGGGCCCAAAATCATGTCTTTCTTATTTTGTCCTGAATTGTTTGACATGTTGGGCGGGGACATGGAGATGAAGAAGAAAGTAGAACAACAAAAAGGCGAATTACTAGTCATTTCTGACAACGATACTTTTGCCAAGTATTTTCGTACCCCGGTAGAACTGAACCAAGGACTGAATTTGATGTTCGTGTACTCCGATGTGGTGGAATACAACGTGGTGGGACACACCTCCGTACCGTTACTGCGTGTCATTCCTTTCAAAGTGGATTCTGCCGCAAACGCTGACGAGGAAGGTGGAAACACTTACCACGTCCACCGCGAATTTGTCCATCCTCACTATTTGCCGGTCAGCAAGTCGTATTTGGACACGGTCAACATTACTATAAAAGGAGATCTGGGACAAGATATTCCATTCACCAAAGGAAAAGTCACGGTGAAACTCCATTTTCGAAAACGGTTCTCTCACGATTCGTAAGTAAGTCATGTATCCAGTGTACCGAGGGGTGGCTCGACAGCGAGGACACGGTTTAGGAGACATGTTAAAATCGGCCTTTCGTTCGGTGGCCCCGGTGTTGAAACCGATGGTGACACGCGGATTGCACGCCTTGAAAGATGCGGCACTGACGCAAGGCAAAGAATTTCTCCAAAATGTCATCATCGACAAACAAAACCCTAAAGAAGCCTTCATGAGGGCAGGCAAAAATGTCCTGCTGCAAACGGGTAAAGACATTTTAGGCCGACGAGACACACCTATAAATGCCCTGCACGCTACCGAGTCAGGCATTCAGCAAGGACAAGGCAGAAAGAGACGACGAAGAAAACACCCTTTCACCAGACTTCAAGCAAGAAAGGCCAAGAAAAGAAGAACCGTTCGAGACTTAGACGTTTTCGATTATTGAGACACAGAACAAAAAAATGATGCACCGAGAGTCTTGCGCTTGTTCCAAGACGGAACTGGATCTGTTTGCCATGCCCCCCACCATGATGACGATGCAAGAATCTCAGTGGGTGGAATTTCACCCCGTCTCCTCACTGACCGATTCCGCTCCCATCGAGTTTGAAATCAAAGGACAGCCCGAAGATTACATCGATCTGAATAGCAGTTACTTGTACCTGAAAGTCAAAGTTGTAGATAAGG
Organism: Sinohyriopsis cumingii; assembly: GCA_028554795.2. NCBI lineage: Eukaryota > Metazoa > Mollusca > Bivalvia > Unionida > Unionidae > Sinohyriopsis > Sinohyriopsis cumingii. The sequence goes on from CM068829.1 coordinate 47,632,886, forward strand.
CTAGAAGTGCTATAGACACTGAAGCAGTAGCTCCCGTCAACAATTTCATGCATTCCTTGTTCAGTGGAGTGGACTTGTACTTGAATAACAAACTGGTCAGCAGCAGCATGGATACTTACCCTTATCGTGCCTACCTGGAAAATCTCTTGACGTACGGAATAGATGCCAAGAACACTCATCTCAATTCCTGTGTAGTATGGGAAGCTGACGATGAAAATCAGTTTGAATTATTAGAAATTGATACAGGCAAAGAACACAATGCGGGATTTGTAGAACGAAGAGACAGAATCAAAGATGGACAGAGTTTAGAACTGATGGATCGTTTACATTTGGACATGTGGTTGCAAGAGAAATATTTGCTAAACGGAGTGAATGTTCGCCTGAGACTGAATCGGAGCAGTACCGCTTTCCATTTGATGGCTGATAGTGACGGTTACAAAACCAAAATCCAAGAAGCCAAACTCTACGTACGCCGCGTGGAAGTGTTACCCAAAGTAGGTAACGACATCAGTCAAACGTTGAGCAGAACGACCGCCAAGTATCCCATCCGACGTGTGGAAGTGAAAACCTTCACCATTCCCGTTGGACATCATTCCATGATCGAAGATCATCTGTTTCAAGGACAGCTACCCAAGCGTTTGATCCTTGGTATGGTCGAGAATACAGCCTTCAACGGAGCTATCACTAAAAATCCTTTCCACTTTCAACACTTCAAGGTGAAGAAAGTCGAAGTCAGTCGGGATGGCAAGACTTTGTGTACCAGACCTTTCGAACCTGACTTTACCAACAAAAATTACTTGAGATCGTACTTGTCCCTGTACGAAGCCACCGGACAGTTAGGAACCAACACCAGTCACGGCATTACGTACGAGGATTATGCAGGAGGTTATGCTTTGTGGGCTTTCGATTTCACTCCAGACCAAGGCAGCGACGAGGGACATTTCCACCCTATAAAATCCGGCCAAATTCGTGTGGAACTTCAGTTTGCAGATAAACTGATAGAGACAGTGAACGTCATCCTGTATGCAGAATTCGATAATACCATAGAAATCAACAGTTTGAGAGAAGTCATTCTAGATTACTAGAAACCATGGAAGACTGTTATCCCTCTTTACCTAGTGGAGAAACTTTGGAGATGGAATGTAATGAGACCGTGGAAGGAGAAGAATCTCAAGACAAAGACGAAGAAGTTTTGATGAAGTCGAGATGGCCAGAACAAGAAGCCCATTTAGTCTCCTGTTTTGCCAAACACTTGGTCGACAAAATGACGGAATTGATCAAGAAAAATTGTTATGGATGTCAAAACGATCATCCCAGTCAAATTCAACACGATAAATGCCTGATGTTGAGTCAAGAAGAAAAATTGGACGAGTATCTGGACGAAGCTTGGAGTCTCATCTCGAACAAAGACGTGTTGCACCAGTGGTATAAAGACTTGCCTGAACATTCTTGTCCACCATTAACCACTCAAGAGATCCATCGTATCGAAGCTCTCCTGAATCAGAGTGAGGAAACAGAACGAATAACCGTTTATTCGTCAGACATTTTCAAGCAAAAAGTCAGGATCGAATTGACGACTTATTATTACCTGTGAAGAAGAAAACAAACAACACAAAACAATGGATACCTGGGAACTTTATTACCTTTTGAACCACAGTTCGTATACGGCTTCTTGGAATCCTGTCGTCTGTGCTAAAGATGAACTCCCTCATCGCAAACCTAAAAACCATCAAGCTTACGTGATCAACACGGACGAGAGTCATCTCCCAGGAACCCACTGGGTAGCCGTCTACTTTCCTCAAGAAGGATGTGTGGAATATTTCGATTCGTATGGATTACCCCCTTTGGAAGACGATATCATCGACTTTATGAAAAGAAATGCTCAAACCACCCGATTCAATAATGTGAAATTACAAGGCACAGATTCCTTGGTGTGTGGACAGTACTGTGTGTATTTTCTGCATCATCGCAGCCTGGGCTATTCCTTAGAACATTTAGTGACTCATTTCGATCCTCGTTCTTCTGCTAGAAACGATGTGAAAGTAGATCGATGGTTTTGTGACCATTATGCTTATCTTTTGTCTCAAGCTAGGAAACGTAGTGTCTATCAATGGCCTAATGATTTCCAACAGTGGAAATCACGATTTCATTCACAACGTTGTCAGCCTTGCTTAAAGTAGACTGTCAATTGAGAAAAATGCTGTGTTTTGAAAAAAATTGTTTGATGTTATAGTATTGGGTTATTGTTAAAAATGTTAGAGTTGTTGTTTAGTGTTAAGTGATTTTTGAATAAAAAATGTTGTGTTTTGAAAAAATGTCTTTGTCTTTTGTTTAGCTAGAAGAATGTTGGATTGATGCTCTTTCATTTCTTACTATCCCTCTCATGAACGTTGCGGCTCGAAAACCGTGTGGGGGATGTTTTCCTTCACGTCCGCGCTTTCACTTTAAGAACCGGGTTGTTCCCAGTCTAGCCATCCATTGTCGACTCATCCTCCTAAGAAGATGTGCTCCAAACTAGCTAAGCTCAACGAAGCCTACGTGAATCTGCATAGGGTCAGACACAGTCTGATACCGAAACCAGAAGAAATAGAGAATGTGAGAATGTTAAAAATCACTGAAGACCTGATAGAAGAGCTCTTCAGAGAAGAAATGAACAGGGAGAAAGAAGAATGGACAGAGAAGTACAGACTTCAGAGACAGCAGCAACAGCAGCAACAGCAGCAACAACAGCAACAGCAGCAGCAACCTGAAGCTGACAGAGGCTTTGTCGATTGTCGTATCGACACCAAAGAATTCTTCTTCTCGTTCCGAAGAAGCAGACCTATCGCCAGAAAGTCTATCCTCAGAGGACATCGCATTCTTAGAAACTAAAAGAATGCCATAGCAAAAAAAACAGCCCTTTTCAGGGCTACCCAATACTCTAGAAAAGAAATAACGATCAATTTGCCAATGTGAGTAGTGTGAAAATAAACACTAACTCTTTCTTAAAAATTTTGAGGGTATGTGTTGGTGTGTTTGTGTTAGTAAGTGATAAAGTAGGTTGGTGTGGATAGTAGATTAAAATGATGTTAGTTATTTTGGGCTGTTTGAGGTGTATATTTGGGGTTAGATTGGATTGCTTTGCGTATGTGGATAGTCCATTGAAGTGATGGGTAGAATAAAAAAGTGAGCGAGTGTTTCTTTTAGGTCGGCGCGTTGTTGTTGTTGTTTTAGGTCATGATCTAGGTAAGATGAATTTTATGTTTTTAGGGGATGTTTTCCTTCACGTTCGCGCTTTCAGTATAAATTGAAACTCGTTCGGCAGTCCAGCTACCCTTGTTGATTGATCAACACCAAAAAATGAACACGAAACTTGAGAAACTGTTGGAGCTTCATGTGCATCTGGAATATGCCAGGCGCATATTAAATGAACTGGCCGCGGAAGCCATTGTCGAGGAGGGAAGGATAAGAGAGGAGGAAAGAAGAAACAAAGAAGAGGAGGAGAGAAGATATAAAGAAGAAGAAGAAAGAAGATATAAAGAGGAAAGAAGAAACAAAGAAGAGGAGGAGGAAAAGGAGAGAAGAAAAAATTTCAAAATCCCGGAGAGCGAAAATTGGGATTCTGAAGCAACATATCCTGCCTCTGCTCTCTCCCCCCAAAAGGTAAAAAGTAACTGGGGGATAAGATGCGTATGTGGCGCCAGGCCTGGAAGGTGCCACCATTAACCAGGTGTCCATGAAGTTCCAAACAAAAACAGCCCTTTTCAGGGCTACCCAATACTCTAGAAAAGAAATAACTATTAATTTGCCAATGTGTGTAGGTAGAGTAGTGTGAAAATAAACACTAACTCTTATTTTGGATAGTGTGAGGGTATGAGTTAGTGTGTTTGTGTTTGTAAGAGCTCAGGTATGTTAGTGTGAATAGTAGATTATGGGTTTCTTAGCGTATGTGAAGAGTATAGTTAGGGTTTTATTATATGAAATGAGAAAGTAGGGGATGTTTTCCTTCACGTTCGCGCGATGTTGGGTCATCATCTAGGTAAGATCCATTTTATGTTTTAGGGGGATGTTTTCCTTCACGTTCGCGCTTTTCGTATAAGAACCCACAGTGCTCGTGGTTCAAACCATTCTGCAAAGAATACAAAGAAGATGGCTTCTAACCAAATGGACAAAATGGAAAAATTGCAAAACGTCCTCGACAATTTAGGAATGATAGAGCAAATGTTGGTTAACCTAAACGAGGATCACTATTCATATAGTCCCCATCGAGTGAAGATGGAGATAAACAATTTACGAAAAATGAAGGTAATCATCAGTGATCTGTTGAAAGAAATAAAGGAGGAGAAGGAGGATGAAGAGGAAAAGATAAGAATAAGAACATGGAACGAAAAAATTGAAAAAGAAGAGGAAAATGAGAAGAGGAAGAAAGAAGAGGAGGAGGAAGAGAAGAAAGAAGAGAAGGAGAAAAAAAAGAAGAGAAAGAGTGTTGGAAATAAAATAAGAAGTTGGTGGAGGAAAAGAAGAAATTAGAAGAAGAAGAAGAAAACCCAAAGGCCCTTTTCAGGGCCAGCCATATTTCTCGAAAAGAGATAGTCTTTGAATTGCCTACCCCTTTTTTAAAAAAAATTTTTTTTAAAAAAAATTTTAAAAAAAATCCCATGTTCAATTTCCCTTGTCGCTAGAGTGACCCAGGGTTTTTTCCCATGTTAATTCCCCTTGTCGCTAGAGTGACCCACGATTTTTCTCCATGTTAAATTTCCATTGTCGCTAGAGTGACCCAGGGGTCTCTGTAATGCTAATTCCCATTGTCGCTAGGGTGACCCCTTTCACTACTCACACTTGTCGAAGCTTAATGTAAAATAACAGTAAAACACATGAAATACAGCATCTCTCTCTCTCTCTCTCTCACACACACACATAAACACGCGCGCACACGGGGGTGCTTTCGCAGTTTCTCATTGTAAACTTAACCCCACTCGAGCCTGAAATGATGAGAGTACTGGATTGTTACACTTTAAACAGACCTTGTACTTCTTTAACTGACATACTTGTGAATAATAAAATGAAAAGGTCGGTCACGACACAGCTGGAAATATGTGATTTAATGATCTTTCTTTATTGATAACACTATTTTTACGTTACTTCTGCCATCTTGAATTTCTCCACCGATATCAGCCATTCAAGGTTGGGTGCCTGGACTCGTGCGCGGGGCATCATGGGAGGCCAGGGTACCAGGCTAGCCAGCGATAAAATTTTCTAGTTTCGAATGAATATGCATAAACCTGCTTAGGGGGCAGGGGCCAGTTTTTATGTAAAAATTTAATGCCGCAATCAGCGACCTAGCATAAAAATACAAATGTAAAAAATAATCAAATATACAAGTGAGGTCAAAAAGGTCCATACTTTTGGAAACCTATATTGAACCAAAGCATAAGAATATTGTCAACTTGACCAGAGAAGTCAATGGCACTTCATAGCAGAAGAAGTTTATATACCCCAGACCCAAATTTATAACTGCAACTTTCGTGTCCAAAGGTCATTTTTGACACCATGTGATGCTCACAGTGCAAACACAATCCCTTTTCCTAGATGACAATTCTGCAAAACAGTGCATACTAAACAGGCTGATGCAATTGAAAATAGTTGTCATCCAAGCCGTTTTTGAGATATTCTACTTGCCCAAAGCCCATTTGTTTACTGCTATGGGAGGCTAGCTCTTCTAGCCGACTATTGGTATTTCAGTATCAACATACTGCAGAGTAATTATGGAAGGTGTGCATACCTGACATCAATTTTAAAAACAACACACGCCCAGAACACCCAGTTCACAAATATATCCATATCTTTAAATAGTAAACAATAATAGCTGAAAAAGTCACACCATAGCCCATAGCCTTAAGTTACAAAATTTGCCTGGGGCCAATTTACGAAACTGGACCCTGCCACATTAGCTAATTAATTATCGCGAGCCTGAGTAAAATTTGATCGGAAAGTTGACCAGTATGACATGTCGTGCTCGCTGAATGCGCCAATTAGTTTTATTTTCTAAAACACAGTAACTTTCCTATCGATAATGCCATGGCACTTTCGTTCACATGTCTGTTTCATTGCGTTGTTGATGACACATTTTGTTTTTATTCAGATCAACGAGAAACGAAGAAATCTTGTCGCTACAGAAATGGATGGAAATGAAGCATAGCAGATTTTCGTTGTGGCTTGCAACGATGCTCATGGAACATTTGGCATATTTTCTACAGCAATGAGTCAACTTAGCATTTTGATTATCTCCACAATGGATACAGAACAAAAGAAATTTTAAAGTAATATAATTAAAACGTACTATAATTTTTATATTGAAACTGAACCCAAAGTGACGAGTCGACATTACATTTTGAAAATGTTAGTGAAATACCACAAGCTAAACAGAAAGAAGTAATGGGCGAAAAATAATATTGTATCGAATGCTGAGAGAGAGAGAGAGAGAGAGAGAGAGAGACGGTCTAATCAGAAGATGAAAACAATGAGCATCTAACGTGCATTCCGGATTTCTTATGTTGCAACTTGAGTTTCGTTGCCAAAACATGTCCCTTCATCTTCTTAACCAAACGAAAAATATTTTATTAAATTCTCTGTCGTCTTATTCTTAACCCTATGGAGTTTTAAATCTTGTAATTACTCTGTTTTGTATTCATTAGATAATTCTCACAGCTATAATTTCCTTTTACTTTTTGAGCATTTTTTTTGCATTTTCCGTAAAATAAATCGAAACTTTTTTTTCGGGCTGTGCCTTTTCCTAACACCGTATATAATTTGCATGTTCCTGTCATATTCTTGAAATATAACTAGTAAACAGGATCATCCAGTCAAGATCCACACATTTATTTATCGAGAGATTCATCTGGCAATTAATCAATCAGGGGGTCGATTCGATCGTTAGTAAGTCGGGCAGCCAACCAAGCAATCAATTGATTAGCATCCGCCACACAAACACAAATGCATGTATATTTTGCTTCAGAGAGAGAGAGAGAGAGAGAGATTGCTTACCGAATGTTACTGGCATTAACATCAATGTACTTTTCAACAATCAACGTTTCCAATTATTTCCGCAAAATTTAGGATTGCATACGTGGAGGTTTCAAAGTCCCCTTGGATGAGTAACTGTGGGTCAACCTATGTCTACTTGATCATTTATTTGTACTTCAGTGATATTTGCTGGATTATAAAGCCGGGACTTTGACCAGTATGCTGTCCGTTAAACCTCCTGCATGATCTCGTATCACCATCAAGTATGCTAATAACCCTTAGCGTGCCCTAAATGTAACGGTATAGCGATAGGCTTATACACGTGTTCACACAAGACTTTAGCCACCTTAAACCAACGTGGATGGAAGAGTCAATTAATATGTATACTAGGAAGATGGATTCAGTGTGCTTGTCGAATCTAGTCGATATCAGTACCATGCAACGACCATACAAAGCAGCGAGTTTAAGCGGCATAGTCATGTTTCAGTAGCCAAAAGGTCACCATTCAAAGTCGGACAAGGCGAATGCAATTAAGAATTATATTATATATTTATCGTCCTAATCTTGCTCGGTCTTGTTTTGAAACCGAATCCCGAATACAATCGTAATATACAAGAGAGTATATATACTACGGCGGCTGATTTGTGTCGTGTCGCCAAGGCGAGCAAGCGCCCAAAATAACGCGAAAAAGCGATAAAGTGAAACTGTACGAAAGCGACAAAATCGCGCACCAAAGCTAGAAAATGGTGTGCCGATTATGAAGCAATAAGGCGACATAAATGTTCGCTTTGTAACCATGTTGTATCGTTTCATGGACCTTACTATGTCGCACTCGCGTGTTGTCGCTTTGTGGCCTTATGGTGTTTATGTGTTGTCGCTTTGTGGCCTTGTCGTGTTTATGTGTTGTCGCTTTATCGCTTTCTTGTACACTTATTATCGTTCATTGCCGCCATTGGTTGCAGCGGACCAGAGTAAAACCTTGCTGGCATAAGTAAAATTTGTTAAATATATTGATACAGGTAAAACAAATAAAATAAAAACATAATTATATCATTAAAAAATAATTGTAGTATTGAAAATCATTAGTCACCGTTTCCTCTCTGTTCGTGCCAACAATGAGGAGAAAGGAGTCACGGCAACGATAATTGCACATTGCGACGACACATTACATACTTTCAGTATTCCAACCAGAAGTGAAAAAACGAGAAAATGCCCAAAAAGTCAAACCAACAATACGACAAAAATGCTAACACGAGAACGCGACAAAGCACCAACGAGTCGTTTTTAGAGCGAAAACACGACAAACTTAATTATACCATTTTTGCCCTCATTCTGTTGCTTTGGTTCGCCTTTCTTTTTCGCTTCGTGGATTTGATGCCTGTCTAGAGATTTTCTACTTTCGCTTTGTGGAGTTGATTTCTATCTAGCGATTTTCTATTTTTGCTTGTGGATTTGATTTCTATCTAGCGATTTTCTATTTTCGCTTTGTGGATCTGATGCATATCAAGCGAGTTTCTATTTTTGCTTTCTTGCATTGTCTTGATATGGTGCGAATGAACCACCATATGGTAAACTGAAATGTACACGTTTGATTGGCATAAATAGTGACTGAAAAGAAGCCAATAAATTTGAACCCTGTTGCTTGATTTCTATTTTCCAAATCGTCCAGTCAGCAAATCTCTAAAACATTCTTGAGTATTCATCTTTGAACGAACTACAGTCAGTTGTACAGAAGAAGAAAGAAAAAGAAAATGATATTCTATAATAAAGAAATTGACTGACATACTATATTTTTACCTACTCGATCTATGCACAGTCCTTTCATACACAGAATTCTATTTAAAGACCAAAAATACTAAAGCGTTTTATGGTGTCATTACGCGGATATAAATTTTGCGATTGTACTAATAAGCAGCAACGCTTTGTATAACGTCTTTAAACATGAATGATTGAGTTAGTAGCAAGTTAGTAGCAAGTTTCACGAGCGTTTGTTGATTGTAATGACGTTTCTAATTGCTAGAAAGAGATAAGTGTTTGGTTGTTTGTTTTTTTTTTTTTGTTTTTTTGGGGGGTTTTTTTTGTTTCTATGCAGACAGACAAATGGAGTGATATACATAGTCGGCATTACTTTAAGAGCTTGAACCAGGAATTCAACGATGGTTTAGGATTGATATCAGTGTTGTCTTATCATTTTAGTATAACTGAAGACATATGAAGTTTACGGACTTTCATGCTTGTTTTCAAACACTTTTCTTTCTCTCATGAATGGTAAAACCGAGCTATTCACCAGATGGCGTAGAAGTGGCTGGTGTTGGCCTCACGAAGAATTTGGGTCATTCTCAAAAAAGGTCAAAATCTTATTCCTGATTTTTTTGGATAATGAAACCATACAAAGTTCATCAATGTAAGCTTTATTTCATCACTTAACCATTAAAATGTGTAAAACAAACAATGAACACCAACTTTGAATTCAAACAAAATATTAAAATTGAAAATATAGCTCCTTGCTACTAGTAAATGTCCCTTGTGTTACAAATGCAATATAAGAATTATTTCTCCGAATTATCTTTAATATTAACGATGTAATCAGCTTAACATCTGTGATATATGAAAATTACTCAACTAATTCAAGATTTTTTTTTCTTATCTGTTTTTATCTTTTTTTTCTTAGATTTATAAAATGACCTAGTAAAAAGGTAAAATCTAACTCACATATTTTTGATTATAATTCCAAAAGAATTTACTTATTTCTTATTTTTATCCTATATGTTAACAAGTGTCATCAAAATGGTTCTAATGTCGAATCTTGAACAACTGGAATGGCAAAGTAATTTTTAACTGGTTAATATTTGACATGTAACACAAGGGACAATAATGTAACATAAATGACTCAAATGGTAACACAAGTGATATTCAAACATTACACAAATGTAACATCTATTTTTTTTCAAGAATATTCATTGTTATTGTTTGATGTAAATCATAAAGTCCAAAATATTCATCTATGATTGAATGAACACAGTTTACTGGTCCTTGATTTTTGATTTACTGATTTTGGTAACACAAGGGAATAAAAAGTAACACAAAGGACAGTTTTGTACTTCTCTCCTCCGTTATAAAAATATTTGTTGGATGTTGTGAAGATTAAACCTCAACATATTCGATTATTAATTGAAAAAGAAATTTCTAATGAAGTCACTTTCAATTCGTCGTGTATAGATGGTAAAATTGAGGAAAATTCACAATACAAATTAAATAATCATGTCATTTTTTCAATTTTTGTAAAGCTAAGGCCCACAGTTCACTATCAACACAGTACTTTTGTCCAACAAGCTTGGGGTCGGGAATAGTTCCAATAACATTCTCCATATCATACCAACACTCATCTCTAACAGCAAGCGGCCAATAAAAGGAGGAATTCTCCAAACTTCTTCCAACCCTGTGCATACAGCTGACATATACTTCAACTTCATCACAGTCTGTTACTATTCCAGGATATGGTTTATTGTCATAACTCACTAATACAAACTTTCCCAATAAATCTTGAGGACTTAAATCAGAAATATCAAAATGACTCCTGATGTTCTCGGTGCTTTCATTGAGTTCAGACTTACTTTCAATGTTCTCTGATTCATGATGATTTGTTTCTGAATCGTTAGCTTTTGTCTCTTGTTTGTCCTCTGTTTCTGGCATAACGTTCTGAATTTCAATATCTTTCACTGATTCATCTAGAGAAATCTTTGTATTTGGTCGATCCATCGGCAACATTGTGACAAAATGATTAGGAATCCAATTATGTTTTGACATGTCTTGTCTTGTTGTTGTCCACATTATGTAGCTCGTTTGAGTAGATCTTTCTTCCCTTGGTTTAACCAATCGGTGTAGATCCTTTCTTACATTTGGGTTTCCTAATAAAGGATAGACGGAAAATATTCTGCGACAAAGAACACTCGATAGTGCAAATATTTGCCATATACCCATATAGGATTTGTTCTTGCAGATTTTCATGATTTCCTTTTCATAGATCCGTTCGATTTGTCCATCAGAGAGTGCTTCATCTGAATATTCGTCAGAATAGAAGGCATATGTTTTTGCAAGAGAATCATTCATTGGATCGTCAGTTCCTCGTTCTAAGAATGTCTGGTTCAAATATGATTCCTTGTGGATACAAGATTCAATTATTATTCTAACTCGCATTTCTTCCCCCATATCTTCATTTCCAGAAGCAATCACACTTCCTGAATAAGGTAAACAATTGCCGTCAGCAGTTATCATAACCTCTCTTCTTAACGGATCGGCATCTCTTTTTAGTCGATAACGACGTTGTTTTTCTGCATTTGTTAAGACCATTATGATTCTACTTTACATTCTGAAAAATAAAAGAAACCAATGGTTCATTATCATCAAATAAAAGTATATAAAAGCTTTTTTGTCCATTCCCTTATTTTTAGATTTTTGGGTTAAACAAGAGAATCACATAAAAAGATAAAAAGGCATAAAAAGTTTCGTTTTTATTCTTTGTGGTTATATTAATGGTAGCAACAACATAAGACAGTAATGAGTATGTTAACGAATGACAAAATAACTTTACGATGGACAACCATCAATTATATATTGTTTTTTCCACTGCTGTTTTGTAGTGCTATCAAATAATTAAGTTTGGTTTTTTTTAGTCACTTGTGTTACTAAGGATGTGGTTAATAATATTTATTTCTACTGAAAAGTAAACTCATTTTATGCAAGTATTTCGATGTTATATTCTAATATTTTCTGTTATTTTTGCTATAAAGAATGATGTAACCTATCCTAAATTTATTCCTTGTACAAAATGTATGCTTGAACTTTTGAAAAAAAAATATATAGTTTATGTCCCTTGTGTTACCGTATTTGTCACTTGTGTTACTAAATTCTATTTGACAGTTTTGGTTCATTTAAATTTGTGATCCAGTGGTTTATCATTGAATGCAAACAGGTAAATAAGCGTTTACTTATGATCAAATCATAATTTTATTATTCATAAAATGCTATGCCGTGAAAGACAATAATTTTGTCACTATTGTTATTAAATCAGTCCCTTGTGTTACATTTTTTACAGTAACACAAGGGACAGTAACACAAGGGACATATTTACCTGTGTTTCTCATTTATTTCACAATATATGCTCCCTAGCAGAATGATTCAACAATATTTTTAACCATGGTGTGATATACAAATGCTACACACAAATTTATTATAAAATAAATATATTTACTGCTTATATATGGAGTAACAATGTGGACAGAAATAAAAGTTACGGCATTACCATACATACCTTTAATCTTAATAAAAACGTCCTTGCTGCATCATATCGTCTGCTCCATTAGGTGGCGCTCTACAGTTTCGTATTTTGCATAGGGTTAGAATTTTAAGGAAAAAGAATTTCCCATGATTTCTTCACTGGTTATACAGGCTATATAATAAAGACTTCGCATATCTTAGGTGCTGTTAAAAGAACTTTTAATTCCCTTTATTTTGATATATGATTGATGGGTGTACTATGTGTTCTAGAGTATACAGCTTGGGCTCACTTAAGATGTGCTCGTCTAAAAAAACTGCTAGCTCCGCATGGTCATTTTCACTTCCTGGACTTCAGAGGTAAATTGTAGAAAAAAGAGCCGATAACTTTTTTTACTTTTCAGATATTTTGTACTTGGTTCATTGCACTTTCAGTAAATGCTATTGTCTACTTCAGCAAAATTCGTTTTCCCTATTTTAATAATTGCTAAAGTTAGTGTACTTTTGATTAATTCTGGTTAATTTATCAAGCACAGGGGAGCATCCATTTTGTTCTCCCGTGTGTTTAGATCATGTACAATTTCCACAAGTACAGTATCCAAAGAAATGTCAGCCACATTACATAAAAGTAACATAGAGGTATGCCAACATTATCTCCATTGTGCATCTTACAAATGCAAACAACTTCACCTTACCTACGTCACTCTCTCAAAAGTTCAAACTAATTGGTGAGCGCCACCTTACCAATAATTCCAAAGAGGAAGTTCTACTTGAGGGAGAAACTATTTATGAAATTATTCCATAAGAAAGACAACTCTTACTCAGATAATGATATATTGAGTAACACAAGGGACACGGCGAAATGCACTTTGAATTTATTGGAAATTCCTATAAGTTTCACAATCTTTTGGTGTAAATAAGACTGATATTTATGAAGAAACAATGTGATACAATAATAACCTGAAGGTTTAGGGAAAAAACTTTAATATATGTGATATAAATTAACACAAATTGATTGTGTTACGGCGAAATCACATCAAGATTTTACAAAATTCAATGAACCAAGGGGCAAACGCTGAAAAATTCAGACAAGGAATGAACCATTTTCTATTAAAATTTATTTTTGTAATAACTTAAATTGACATTGCAAGCTAAAAAGGGTGGAATTAAATCAAAATTGGTTTAAATATACCAGAAATCACACAATTATCAATATTTTTTGAGAATGACCCATTTGTGCCACGCGTTTAATAGCGGTGACATCAGTGTAGTATCAAGCATAAAGAGCTGATGATAATAATAATAATAATAATTTATTCTGAGGATAAAACATCACAACCAAAATATCTTACATGCAGTCTACAAATAATATAATATTAAAACTATAAATGAAACGCAAATGTACAAATAAAACTATTACTTACTACAGTGTCCGACATTTTTTTATCTTGTAAACATTTTGACTCTTCCAGAATGGAAGTTTTCATTAGGTAATAGGGTTTTATTTTTCTTAGAAAATGCTAATTGTGATCTGAGGTCAAGTTGAGGACGATCAAATCTTTGTTATCTAGAAATTATTCATTCACGCTGTAAGATCTGAGTAGAATCAGTTGCATTATTGTTGTGTTCAGTATTTCATTTGGGCTAGAATTTATTTATTCAAGTTATTTAATTCAAGTTATTCTTCTCTGGAAATACAAAGTACTCAGAAACTACATTCTTAGAAATAGAAACTTGGATTTATAGTGAAATTTAAATAAGGATATATTGTTGGATTGTATTATTGTCGTCCAACAAAAGACTATTGGCACATCACCACAACATGGGCCACCAAAGCCAAATCAGCACTTTCATCGTTGGATTTATTTTGGAATACAATTCAAGTTTATTCAAAACTTTAATCATTAGGATTTGTGTGAGAAATTTAGGGCTATTTGGAATTTATTTTGCAATATCATAAGTTCTTTTTATATTTTCCATTTTATATTCTAGGGAAATAAATTATCTATTGAATTTTACAAAGCGTGTTGCTTCTCACTCTTTCTATTACTTATATGACGATCATAGAGTCGTAATTTTATATATATATATATATATATATATATATATATATATATATATATATATATATATATATATATATATATATATATATATATATATATATATATATAACGAGGATAATACATTTGATCATAAAATACCTATCTGCCATGTGGTCCTCAGTTTCTGTTAACGTGTTACATTATAAAGTAAAATAGAAAAAAGAAAATTTCACTTTTATACACTAAAGTATCATTGCATACGTACTCACATATATTTACAATGAATTAATATGTGTAACTCGTCTGGCTAACAGATACATATATGAACAATATACGGTACAAGGGCAAAATTGTAGCGCACACAATGGTATGCATAAAAATGTCACCGGACAAACTTTTATGGAAAAAATGGTGTGGACATTATGACATAGCAAATGACATTACAGAAGCTGTGTAGACAAAACTAAATTGTAAACTGATTGAGTTTAAACGAAACGAACTGTTTAAAATTAATCTACTTGGAGTCTAGATGAATTGCTAGTAACAAAAATTTAAAAATATTGTATAAACTTATTGTCACCAGTTACATGGATGTTTTGCGTTAAATAAATCTTGGAAAGCTTTTATAGTGAAATATACTTATTCCCCAACCTGGGCTATATCTCTCCTAAACGAGCATAGGTACCCGAGTTGCTTGAGTGCGCATTTTAATTACACTAATTTATTGTATCTGACCAACAGAATAATTGGTTAAAGATATAACCGGGAGAAAGAACTTTTAAAGGCTTAATTCATGATTCCTTTAAAATAAAGAATACATTTTTGTGTAGGCAGCCATTGTAGACTTTTAAACAGAACATTCGAGGAAGTCATAATAGGACGTTTCAGAACTATTCGGGCGGCCCTTGTCAGGAGTTTGCCTATTCTGGATAGATTATAATTGGATGTGTTTCCTCAAATGGTACAGCCGTAGTTTATCAGTGGTAGTATATATATATATATATATATATATATATATATATATATATATATATATATATATATATATATATATACTACCACTGATAAACTACACACACACACACACACACACATATATATACATATATATATATATATATATATATATATATATATATATATATATCCCGAAAAATTAAGTTCAAGTGACTGGGGAGGCAGAAATTTCGACAGTAATTTTGATCGATTTTAGAGTCGTCAGTCAAAAAGATCTGTTTTAGAGTGCAGTAAAAACAAGGCTAAGCCATTGTTGATTATTAGTAGAAAAGAAGCCGTAATATTGATCCAGGAAGAACACCACTTAAAATATGACTTGAGTCGGAAGTGATCCCTGCAAACAACCTGAGATCAGTCAGTGTTTAAAAGTCCGCGAAGACGAAAGGCGATGTGGTTTTTACCCCCAGCCTCCCCACCCCGATATTATAGATAAGGTTATAATTTGTGCTGTCCGATAAATTCTCGCTTGTTTAAAGAATGGAAACAATTGCTTATTTCAGATTAAGTGGAAAGATTACTGTAATAATATTTGTATTTATTAACGAAGGAAGGCAACTTAAGTTGATTTTTTGAGTATCCCTAAACTATAAATGACGTCTTGGACAGGGGCTCCAAGTGACCGAGTGGTCAAAAGCGCTCTCCGTTACGGATCACTGCCATCTCACCCCTGTCTGCGTAGGTTCGAGTCTCGGATTGGGCCACTGTTGGTATGTGAGAAAGCTTGCCAGTAGCTTCTCGAGGGTCGGTGGTTCTTTCCGGGGATTTCCCGGGTTCTTCCTCCACCATTAATACTGGCCGCCATGTATAGCCTATCGTGTGCTGAAAAATGGCGATAAACCCTACAACAACAACAACAACAACATCTTGGACACATATGTAAGGGATCTGTAATGATATATATGCCGTGACTTTCGACTCTACAACATCAAAAAGGAATGAACATTCTTGTGATATGTAAGAATGTTCTCAAAGTATTCAAGTAAATGATTTTTTTTAAAGGCATTTAATTGGTTACAATATCTGATGGTTCTGTACATAAATTGCTATCGACATATAATTGTGAAAGAAAGTAATTTAACATTTGAACTTGAATTAAAATTACGAAAATCGTCCTGTGCTTTTCTGCAATCACTGTAATTCTCAGTGAATCACAGACCGTCAATCTTAGGGTTACTGAATACAGTATGCTTGAGATTACGTGCCGAATATTGAGATGAAGAATTACTGTAAGTGAACCCTTTTGTTTAAAAAGGATTTTCGAATTAGACTCGAAGTTTTCTGTTTAAGTCCTGGATTTCTTTTTTTTTCAGTTATATCACGAATATCCAACAAGTAGAATGCTTAGAAATGAAACGGACACACTCTTGCCTTGAACACTTATTGTCCATTCCAACCCGTTAACCTTTGTGACATAATACAAAATTTTTAATGGACATTTTGTGTTGAAAAATGATGTTTTCTGTTTTAAATTGTCTAAATAAATTTTGAAGGGCAGTTGTTCTTTGATTTACAATCTGCAAAAAGAAATCTACTTTTAAATGTTAATGGTTATAGAACTGTGCCAGGACTAAATTTTTTTACGCGTAAACAAGAGCAAATTGTAAACTGGTGGATATATTGATGGTCAGAAAATAGCAGGATCTTTAAAGTGGATGTCATGCCAAGACCATTTTCCTTTAGGGCCAGCTAGATACAATAGCAAGTGTTTTAGTGAGGACACCACGCGTATGATCAGCCATTCAGTAGGAGTAGCGATAACAACTTTTTCAAGATTACCTCTGTGGTGGACATATTGTATGTCCATGTGGAACCATTTTCATTAGGGACTAGATACACATCATAGAAAGCCTTACAGTGAAAAACCCATGTCAATATGTCTAACCATTCAGGACCAGGAATGATGACAAGATTGTCAATACGGCTCCTGTTCTGGCCATATCAGAAGTCAGATTTACACCATTGAACTCAGCTAAACGTCAGTATAGGTCTTTTTGTGAAAACTTCATGTTCAGGAGAAATAGCAATATAAATAGTTTCAAGATGGCGGCTGTGGCGGCCATTTTGGATGTCCAAGTAGCAACGTTTTGATCTATAACCAAGTAGACTTTGGGATAAGGCGTGTGTAAGCCTTTACATCAATCCCCAAATAGTTTAGGAAGAGTAGCAGTTACAAGCGTGTGCGACCAACAGTGCTAAATTTGTATCCTAAACACACAAAAGTATATCAGGAATACCAATCGTTATACTATATGAGCAATTTTTTTTAACAACAATGGTACGTCCCATCCCCCACCCCCATATTTTTATTTTTAATAATTCATACTTTTTATATAAACTATTGCATTATCACGCTGTATAATGGAGAAGTAGTAATAACCTTTGTAATATGTTTCGAATCCAACAGACATATACTTCACTTTGCTGCTAAACTAACATCATTTGATGCTATCTTATAGCTATTTTCAATCAAAGTTTACACAAGTCTCTTCTGAGGTCTGGAATAGCTCAGTCAGTAAAGTCCAACTTGCAGTCAGTGGGTTGCGAGTTCCAACCTAAGTACCGATGTTCTGCATCATCGTGTATTCACCTTAATAGTGCTGTTGTTTTGTGGCAAAATGAGCTGATAACAGCTAACGTTGCTCGTTTTGTAGCAAACTAGCTGTTAACAGCTAACGTTGCTCGTTTTGTAGCAAACTAGCTGATAACAGTTAACGTTGCTCGTTTTGTGGCCAACTAGTTGATAACAGCTCATTTACTCCTTGAAAATGAAATTATTCTTCTTCTTCTTAAAATTATTATTATTATTATTATTATTATTATTATTATTATTATTATTATTAATGATATTATTATTATTATTATTATTATTATTATTATTATTATTATTATTATTATTATTATTGCTATTAGTAATATTAGTAGTAGCAGCATGCATTATCGTTTTCATTGATTTCCCTTCTTCGGTAATGTATCGGATATTTTGCTTTATTTTAAATCTGGCAAAACCATAATTACATTAGAGGTATGTATGTTGATGCATCAGACGAGTCGTTTTTTTTTGAGGGGGGGATAAAAAAAATGCGATAGTTCATATACAAGATAATAGACACTTGCTAACTTCAGTGGTGCGAATAAAGGTTTTATTTTTACAAAAAAAAAAGTGAATTATTGAGCATCGGTAAATCGATGAAGGACCATCCACACATCCATCTATTTGCTGAAAAGCGCTGTAGTTACTCGTAACTGGTATTTTCGTTACGGAAAATTGGTTACTAACAAGAGCTATACCTTGTACTAAAGAGCAAATTGACAACTGGTCTAACTATCGATGCTAACACCAGTAAACACCACTATTATAACTGGTGTCACTATCGACGCAAACACAAGTATTATAACTGGTCTAACTATCGACGCAAACACCAAAAAAACACCAGTATTATAATTGGTCTAACTATCGCCGCTAACACCTGTAAACACCAGTATTACAACTGGTCTAACTATCGACGCAAACACCAGCAAACACCAGTATTATAACTGGTCTAACTATAGCCGCTAACACCTGTAAACACTTGCATTACAACTGGTCTGACTATCGAAGCTCACACCAGTAAACACCAGTATCAAAACTGGTCTAACCATCGCCGCTAACACCAGTAAACACAACTATTATAACTGGTCTAACTATCGACGCAAACACCAGTAAACACCAGTATTATAACGATCTGCAACCGTTTTAGGAGATGCTCTGTTTTAGAACGTAAAACAAGGTTAACAACAGACTAATTTTGTGATCTAAGATTTTCATAGACAACTGTTCAAGATATGGTTTTTAAAAGACTGTATAAAGATGGCCTGAGATGTTTTTGAGCCGGCGTGTGTCACAGGTAAACAAAACACCGTCTGCATCATCTAGTTTTCATTAAACTATGTTAAATTTTTACTTAAAGTCTGTTTATGATATGATTTATCGAATGAGTAGATGCTGTTTATTTACCTGTGGCTTCCTACACCTCTATACCAAAACTCCATGTACAATATGTCGGATCACATGTAAACAGATCACTCTTGTGCAGCATGTACTGAACGAGTATATTTTAGAGAAATTTGGAGATGCTCACGTGAAAATTGAATGAGCTACATACACGGATGTCATTCGCGAGGCTCAGCTGAACGAACGATTGTAATCGGGCTTGTTTCTTTCACATTTATTATTACCAATAGAACATTTGCATAAACACAACTAAATTGCAAGCAGACATTACTTTTCAAGATTTCCTGATGTCAGGTCAAGTATTTTTTGCAGACCTTATGATAAATAATGATAATAAGTATAAATTTCATAATGAAATACTGAAATATGTCAAAGGGAGAAAAATCCGCTCAAGAAATGTAACTAATTGTTTTACTGTGAAGTATTTCTCAATGCAATATTGATGTAGTGTTCTCTGTATTGTAAAGTTGATTGGCAGTTTCTCGGGGGCCCCGAGTGGCAGAGTGGTCTAAAGCGCTCTTCGTTATGGATCACTGCCATCTCACCTCTGTCTGCGGTGGTTCGAGTCTAGGATTCAGCCAATGTGGGTATGTGAGAAAGCTTGCCAGTAGCTTCTCGTGGGTCGGTGGTTCTTTCCGGGGTTTTCTCGGGTTCTTCCTCCACCATTAATACTGGCCGCCATGTATAGCCTATCGTGCGCTGAAAAATGGCGTAAACCCCACAACAACAACAACAACAATTGGCAGTTTCTCAAGGCAATATTGATGTGGTGTTCCCTGTATTGTAAAGCTGATTGGGAGTTTCTCAAGGCAATATTGATGTGGTATTCCCTGTATTGTAAAGCTGATTGGGAGTTTCTCAAGGCAATATTGATGTGGTGTTCTCTGTATTGTAAAGTTGATTGGCAGTTTCTCAAGGCAATATTGATGTGGTATTCCCTGTATTGTAAAGCTGATTGGGAGTTTCTCAGTGCAATATTGATGTGGTGTTCTCTGTATCGTACAGTTGATTGAGAGTTTCTCAAGGCAATATTGATGTGGTGTTCCCTGTATTGTAAAGCTGATTGGGAGTTTCTCAGTGCAATATTGATGTGGTGTTCTCTGTATTGTAAAGTTGATTTGGAGTTTCTCAAGGCAATATTGATGTGGTATTCCCTGTATTGTAAAGCTGACTGGGAGTTTCTCAATGCAATATTGATGTGGTGTTCTCTGTATTGTAAAGCTGATTGGGAGTTTCTCAAGGCTTTGCATATGATTTGTCAGTTACTATTGTTATTGCCATTGATTGTTTCTCAAAACTCTGTGTAACGTTGAACCCACATGCATATAATTAATTTCAACCCATGTTTCTAAATCTATAACATGTACATAAAAAATTTACATTCAAACTTAGATATTTCTAAATGTTTATATCAGATTCTATCATAATAACAGTTATTTAACTTAAGTGTTCTTTTCCAAATGCACAACGCCACTGTGACATCAATTCGACGAGTTCTTCTGTCAAAAGTAATGCAAGTGAAATACGTGCTTCAAATTTTAGAACAATAAATGTAATGTGGTTATATGACTGTTAATATATCAAATTAAACTTAAGTTTGCGACTGCATCCACATTTTAGAACCTGGAGTGCCCACCTCACCATAGAATCGCAGAGATCTCTTGGATTTTGATCCAGGTTTAACGTGGCCTTTATTCTCAGTAGAGTTATTGGCCTCAATAAGTACAGCAGGGAGGTTTGCGCGGTCAGATACAAGATAACGGCTAGCGCTATCTCGTAACAATATTTACCTCTTTCTCTGTATCTAGTATTTCCTTTTTGATGGCCGAAACTTCCGGCCGCAATCTGTCATCGTGATGCCAACATTTACTAATAAGATTCTCCAAACGAGGCCATGGTTTGAATTTCTTGAAAGTATGTCTTTGTCCATCTTTGATGTACTGAAGTAAGTATATTGGCGATATATCCTTGAACTCACCAGTCTTGTAGGCCTCTCGGCCATACCATGTCTCCCACAGTATGATGCCAAGGCTGTACACATCGGCTGAGAATGTATACAACTTTCCCATCATGACTTCCGGTGCCATGTGTGTGATGGTTCCGGCGAACGTGCCAGTGGTAAGTTCCACCATTTTGGCTAATCCAACATCGCAAATCTTTGGGATTCCATTCTGAATCTGCCATAATAACAAAAAAAATAAGAATTGCACTTTAGTTACTGCGTACAAGCTCGATGAAACGTTGCATATGTCAAAGTGTAATACTGTCTTTCTAGAAAGTTTTGCTTATACGTGGCTGAACTTTTGATCCTATTAAATATAGATATTCTTGATTTTCCCATAGTTACTGATTAAATGTCTTTGCATTTAACATCCATACCAAATCATACTCATATCATTAAAAAGGATCAATTTCAACATAATTTCCCTGCAGCTTTTGTTCTTCGAATTGCTTGTTTATTAATTGACTGATAGTTGTTTAAATAAATGAATACTTGTCACTTATATCATCAGGCATTCGTGTCCATGAGGGAGATATTTCTTTGAAAATAAAATGTAATAGCACCTAATAGCAATACAATATGTGTAATCTTACCAATACGTTGGACATTTTCAAATCCCTGTGAAGATAGCCCTGGTGATGTATATACGCCAGTCCATCACAAACACCAGTCATCACGGCAACATAAACTCGGAAGGCTAACATCCTCCCAGGCCCATTGTTGTGCCTCCCGCAAATTCGGTCCGGATGACCAAAGATGTACGACTCGAGTGTTTCCTCACACAATTCCAAAAGCAACTGGATCGGGCCATTGGCGATCATCGAGTCGTAGATAACTCCATAGAGTTTCACAATCTGTTGACATTGGCATGCTCTGATTGGTAAAAAAAAACCAGTTGTAAATCCCTCAACATTTCTACTCCCACCATGTGCTATTGTTTGTTCTTTTAACATACATACATACTTTATGATAGCCATTACAGTTATATATATATATATATATATATATATATATATATATATATATATATATATATATATATATATATATATATATATATATATATATATCCGATTAAAACAGAGGCTTCATGAAATGGGCTGGGTCTCATTTCAAGATCAGTTTCTCGTTCGAATTATAGAAAAAATAAAAATTCATTTTAAGTTAATCAGGCGTTTCAAAATAAAATTTAGAATTTTGAGTGATCATTAGAGGGACATTAATGGCGAAAGCAATATATAATGCATACATGCTGCAAACAAAAAAAACACTAGCCACATGGGATTATAAAAGGAATTTTCCCTCCGTTACCTTATTTTATTAAAACCAAGTTATTTGTTTTCTCTGTATTTGTGTATATTTACGTATTACTTTGTCTTGAATCTGTATTTTTGCAGACCATCAAATAAGTATATATATATATATATATATATATATATATATATATATATATATATATATATATATATATATATATATATATATGTATGTATGTATGTATGTATGTATGTATGTATGTATAACAAGCTACAGTCAAGTAAAGAAAATAAATAAGTCATGCGATAATTGCACAAGTATTCGGAATAGGGATTTAACGTACCCAAGATGGGTTTTGTTGTTGTTGTTGTTATGGGGTTTAATGCCATTTCTCAGCGCAAGATAGGCTATACATGGACACCAGTATAACTGGTGGAGGAGGAACTCGGAAAAACCCCGGTACGAACCACCGACCCACAGAAAGCTACTAGCAAACTTTCTCAAATACCCACATTGGATGAGCTGAGACAAAAGATGGGCTTAGAAGTTACTGATCTTCCAAAATTATTCAAATCTTTCAAATTATATATTAACCTTAAACATTGTATCTCCATGAGCTGTTCAAATATTTCGTGACCTCCTGGTTTGTTTCTGGGTCGCTTTAGTGCAGCTATAACAACTTCATTATTTGTTTTTCTCCAATTCACTTTCAACACATCCGCGAATGATCCAGAACTTATTCGACCAATCTCAGTAACATTTTCAGTGAGGACCAAATCACAGGCAAAGTATTTAAGGTCAAATAGCAAAAGGCATCGTTTTATGCTTTGTATTTCCTCTTGAATAGGCAAATACTGGTCAAATATCTCTGTCGACGAGCGCAGATCATTAGCTATGGCACAGACCGTGTTCTCGTCTGCTGCAATTTGGCGTGGAATGTACTCTTCACATACAGTTTTTATTTTTTTCTCATATTCTTTAAGGTACACGTCATTAATGAATGCATCTATATTTTCTTTGGTAAGTTTTCGCTCCCAGAATTCTTTTGCCCATTCCTGCATTTTCATCGGCTTGTTTGCCTCATAGTCCTTCCTCTCACTACTGATACGAGCATAATCCCGGATCATCAAGCCAATGCCGATGGGCATGAAGATGACAGAGGTCACAATTGCTAATGGTATCCATACAGGTGCCGTAATTATCAATGTAACTGCTTCTTTTATGCCTACGTTGATATTTTTCTTTCGAGTTTCTGGATTTTCAACTTCAACAAGATCTCTCCGTGAGTAACTTGGTTTCTCCATCATTAGATTGATCTGCTGGCATGCCTCATCGAGTACGTGACATTCCTCGTAGAATCTTCTGGTCAGACTATCTGATAGGGCTTGCATGTTGTTGTTGCTCTCTTCCCATTCATTTAGAATTGTTTGAAATCTGTCAATGATTTTGAGTTCAGCTCTGTATCTGAGCACTTCCATATCAAAACTGCCTAGTGTTGGAGCATCTGTAACGTCCCAAGTAAATAATCGATTCTTTATATCTTCTTCATTGATATGCCGAAACAGGTTTTCTGCTAAGTTTTTGCATCTTTCTTGAGCCTCTGAGTGAAGTTTCTTTCGAACCTGTTGAAAAAAGATGTGACAAAAATGCAATGCAAAACAAGCGGTTAAAATTAAAAATGTGATGTCGATTCATTATTTACACCAATTTACATATTATCTATTAATCATATAAATTCAAGCATTAAAATGCTTTAAAAATATTTACCAATTAAGTGCTTACTTAAGGTCATGATGTGAAGAAAAAAATCTTATATAAAAGCGTGTGGAATTTGCTAGGAGATTTTATTCTGAACATCTGGAAAACGAAGTGAGAACTCAACAATTTTTAAGTTATAAATATTAGAATTACACCAATATCTACATCTGATAAGATGAACGCATACCATAAAAACCAGACAAAGAGGATTTTAAAAATGCTCCTGAAATACAGATTCAACGATTCTTTTCAACGTTTCAACTCTTAATTGGCAATTAAACTTTCAAGCTTATCGTTAATATACAAATCAGCTGAGATCGCTCGGGTGGTCTAGTAGTTAGAGCGTCCGCCTCGGAAGCGGGAAGTCGTGGGTTCGAACCCCGTCCGCGTCATACCAAATAAGTTAGTGTAAGGACTGGTCGGCCTGGTGTCAGGATAATGTGACTAGGTGGGACATCAAGTTACATGTCTGCGGCATGATGCCCCAGTGCTAGACATCACTATAAACTGCCACACTGCAGACATCGTAGCAATATGAGTGAAAAAATGTTAAAGCTACGTTAAAAATCCTAATCACACACACACACAGACACACACACACACACACACACACACACACATCAGATGAATTTACCAAAACAATAGGTAATTCCCGTTTGGAAAGACAATAATGAAAATTACATTTGAGAGCAATGTACTGGTGCATATACCTCGTTTGAGTGTATCCTCAATTTGTTCACTCTACCGAGAACAGCGTCTCTCAACTTTTTTCTCTCTTCCTGTGTTGCTTGTGCATGATTGATGTGTGAGGCCGCATTCGATTCCAGTTTCGAGATGAACCTGTCCAACCATCTACAAATGAAATACACGGACATGTTAGTTTTCCTGTGCCATCTTTAGCTAAGAGTACACAAATCAGTAGGACTTGTGATGTCATTCTGTTGTCACTCAACCCGCGACTGATGGATATTACGAGTACAACCCTTTTCCAAATCGGATATGCCTGTTTTGCATTCGTTTAATGGCTATGCGTACTTGGATGCTGTCTATTTAGTAGGGGAACAGAGTAAGTTATGCCCGTTTGCATTCAACAGACAACGGCATTCAGTTGAATGTAGCATAGCACGAACGATATTCTGTAATGGCACAACTGAGTGGGTCGTATTCAGTCGTGTACAATTTTTGTGTTCGTGTCCTCATTAGAATACGAAACTCATCAAATGGTACTTACTCCGTGTATTAATGGTATATCTCTTGATATATACATAACTCCAAAAAGCAGAGGAGCCTAGGTTACTGTCTAACCATGTGGGGAAGAAAATAGTATTTCTACCACGTGGCTTTAAATTCCAATTTCCAGCATAAACTAAGAATATCGTGACGTATTTATTGGCAAGACAGCATTGTCTAGTTTCCAAAATGACATAGGTTCAATCGCGTTTTGGCCAATATCGTGTCAAGCCACATGCCGAAGACAGAGCGATTAATCTAAATTGTAAGGCATGCCGAGTCCAGTACGGTAAACTATTCTGCAAGAGTGGGCAAACCGTGAGAATGTCAGATGAATATGCCTTAACCGGGATACCTGCCACATCTCGTGATGTGGTTACTGACAAGAATCCTGCATGTAATAATCTTATTACCAAATACTGTATGGTGGTTGCAAACATTTGTGCACGCAAACAATTTTAGCCGAAATTGTCACTGTGCGCGAATGCTTGCTCTCCCCCCCCCCCCCACAAAAAAAACCCCAACA
The DNA here is from genome assembly GCA_028554795.2 of Sinohyriopsis cumingii. Lineage (NCBI taxonomy): Eukaryota > Metazoa > Mollusca > Bivalvia > Unionida > Unionidae > Sinohyriopsis > Sinohyriopsis cumingii. The sequence goes on from CM068829.1 coordinate 47,658,988, forward strand.
ACAAACAACAACAACAACAACAGCAACAAAACACACTAAACAATCTTTGGCATAAGCTCGATACATGAAGGTTCCTTTCAATTCGCCAGGTATCGATATATATGGAAAATAAGGAAACCAAATGCCAAAACATACCCTAAAAATATGTGGCGGCTAACCCGGTTATGACGTAGTATGGAGGCCGTGGCATAGTAAGGTATGCAAACTGTGAAGGAAGACTCGGGAAAGTTAGTTTTGAATAGGAAAACAATTTGCAAAAAAACAAACGATTTTTCTACATAGCAGAAAACAATAAAATATAGTTAAAATGAATCACACAGGCATTGAAGTGACTGTTTTGCCTGCGTCTGATTGGCTACGTAAAGCTTTCTTACTTGAACCAAGCTTTGCTAACGTTCAAGTAATATCACTCACTTATAATGTTGTTTGATCCGCGCTTCTAAAGTTAATGGCACCAGCTTCTTTAATCCATGCAAAAGTTCCCGGAAGTCCTTCGTAATTCCCAATTTTGTTCTGAGTCTCAGAGCCTGTTAAAATATAAATACAAATTCACTGACTGCCACAGGCCGATAATTAAAATTAAGAAAATTAGTCGTTTTAGCCGAAAGGAAAGTGGCCATTTCTTTTATCACGAAATGTATTGTATGTCCTTTATTAAACACGTATGTAAACTTGTCAAGAATTTATTCATACCAAAGAAAAGATGATATACATTCATCGAAAAAACAAATAAACAAAATGGCGAAAATCAGAAACAATGAAAATAATGGCACAGAATAGACGAGTGATATCAAACGAAAACGTGACTTCTACTCAACACATCTGTAGCAACCCACCGTTTTGACTTTATGAAACAACTATGAATATAACCATGCTATCAAGCAAATTAGATCTTGCGATTATACTTCAACACCAATGTTATTTTCCAGGCTATGTATCGATATGTGTCATTAAAAATGTCTCTTAAGCGAAAACCTCACCGTAACTCTCCTCGACCTATCATGAGGACTCTGTCTTGGAAAACTGGGCTATTCAAACAGCTCTCAGGAGTTCCCATGCAAAGTGAGAAAGAACAAAAAAAGCGAGGAACCACATGCATTTTCCTTTTCTGACAATGGTTGTCTAAATTTGAATTTTGTTGAAGAATAATTTCAGGAAAAGTCAATCTATATTTTATAAATTAAATGACATGAAATAATATTATCTAGATCGTCAAATAAAATGTGTTCACGATGCAGATCCAAATCGGAAACACAAATCTAACACAAACATTATGGGTAAATAAACAGATTTGTTACAAATAGGTCTTCCGAGAATAAATTCTAGAGTGAGAAAGCTCTAAACTAATAGTACGAAAAGAGTTAAAATTTGTAAATAAATCATGATTTTACAACTTGTGGTGATGTCTTAAATGTTAATACTTATCAAATTATTGTTTATCTATTAAGATTGGTTATCAATGCTCAATCTTCAACAGCATGATCACACCGCTCGCGGGTTCGAACACCGGCCGAGTCCTACCAAATACTTTTTAAAATGGTACTAAATTGCCTTGCTAGGCGCTGAACGTTAAGAGGATGGTGTTAGGACTGGTCGGCCTGGTGTCAAGACATCACTATAAACTGCCACACTGCATACATCGTAGCGATATGACGGAAAACTTGTTAAAGCTACGTTAAAAGATCCAGATCGTACACACACACACACACACACACACACACACACACACCATCACGATCAATCATATCACACCTTTAAAATATATTAAATCGTGAAGAAAACATGATGGTTAGGGTGGAAAACATTATAAAAGCATGATCTGAAGTTATTATTATTATTATTATTATTATTATTTCTCTCTTCTACAGTTGTTTTAATTGTATTTCTGTTTGGTCTTTATCCATGGGATCAAAACATTTTATGTGGCCTTAGCTCTCATGGATGTTCTGGTGCATTCTCGCTGTTCCAAGGAGTGCCGCGTTCTGTTGCAGGTATGGCATTATTGCAGTTCATTGAATTTTCATGCTGTCTCCTAACTTGTGTGAATTACGTAGAGATCTTCATGCACAACTGGTACAATCTCTGTCATTTTACTTTGCTCATATTTTGTCCCATGCTTGTAATATGGGAGTTTTCTGATTCTGCTATGTATGTGGTATATGTCAGGCTCCTCTCTTTTTAAACCAGTACTATCTCTAGACTCCTGTTATATATCTTGTGGTTGGCCTGGATGTTCCAGTGCCGCAAGATTCTGACCTTGATATTAACCGGTTTTTCTACCTTGTGATCGTATCACTCTTTTGTGCACTCAAGCCCATACTTCTTAGTAAGATGCCATTAGACACTAACACTGTACTAACACTGCTCTAGTTTGCTACAATCAGAGATCGTGTGATTAACTGTCTGATCCTTACCCCTACACACTTTGGGCAATAATGAAACGTCTTCATTTTGTTCACATGCTCTTACATTGTTGACCTTCGATGCTGTTATCAATCATTCTGTTTCTTTCTGAAGCTCTCTTAGAGTCATCTCCAGGTGCACCCTATGGATAGATTTTCCTTACACAATATCCAGTCATTGCCTTTTCCTTCCTATTCTAGGTTCTTCCTCTGCTGGTAATCCTTCGTTTCTTCGTTCCTCTTTCAGAACGTATTATTCCTGGAGTAATGCAAAGAATTCTCCCTAGCTTTTCCTGACATAGTTTCCTAGACTCCCATTTCTGCCTCTATAACTTCACGAACGCTTCTCAGACTTCTACACTCTTTCCACTAAAGGTACCGTCTGTTCACACAACCTTTTTGGATGAAACGCACCACGAATGATCAGCAGCTTTTCACTCTACCTTTGTATGCACTTCCTTGTTTTGTTCTAATCCGCAATGTTAAATCTGTACTTGATGTTCATTACTGTCAATACTGCGAGCTTCATGGTAATATGAAACCTCTAGGAAGCAGAGTTCTTTATTTCGACACATATAGTTACATTTGCATCGATCGACGTGACAGCTATCACCCAACATCGATGAGGACTGTTTAGGCACATGGACCGACACGCATCCAGAAGATACTATTTTGAATTTTATCAGTGATCCTAAAAATTACGCTTACCAGTACAGAGAAGAAAAGAGAACATCATACGAAATTTAAAGTGAAAGGACTGATTTTCAAATATTGTTCAAGTCAAGTGATGAATCATATCGTTTTAAAAAGAGGCTTTAAAGTTCGATGAAGATCAATACTTTCATATGAAAACGATGAATGCTCAAAGAAGTGTACGATTATCCAATCATCAAATGGTTAGTAGACCCTAGAAAAGTCTAAGTGTATCAGATCGTCTACGAAAACGAGTGCGATTTCCGGATCACAACATGTCAACATGCCGTTCTTGCCTTGACACGAGTTTTATCCTCGGTGATGAAATTAATTTCATAGAAGGAATTGAATAAGTATTCAAGACTTAGTGGAAGACCAATTACTGTTAAAAAAAACTGATTCCACAAGAAAAAGTGATTCATTCGAATTTTTCGACAACGTATCGTGTGCTTATTAATAACTACTTTTCTTGGATTTTATTTAGGATTCGATTCTTTGTGTCTAATTTTTAGCAGGACATTCTTACAAATAAGGCAGCAGAAACATTTTGTTTTAACTATGCATGAAACAAAATAACTTTTTTGGGCAATCTGGTCATATTCTGACCACTGTGTTCATTAGGATAAGAACGGCATCGGTATTATTGTAGCCGATTAATACATGTCTGTGTAAGATAAGGGAAACAATCAACCGGGATTATTGCAACAGATTTCATTATTCTGAAAGCATATAATCTGAGTTCTTCTTACTGAAACATTACTTTACTTGGACTATGCATGCAAAGGGTAAATTCGACCGTTTTGTGGTTATTCTGACCTCTGATATGTGTAACTCTGATCACCACTGGGAAATACATACCTATATGTGTATAGCTCCGACTGTTCAAACGCATCTGAAAAAGCGTACATCGGGCAAGAACAAAAACGAAGGATCCAGAAGGCAAGTTGCTTCAGAAATTATCCCAGACACGTTTCTTAGTGTTATAAAGAAGCCTTAAACTTAAATATCCATTTCTGCTTAGTTCCCAACTGTCTGCTGGTATCGACATAGTAAGTAATTTTACAGATTTGTGCTCGATGTACCCTGGACAAGCCAGCAAGAGCAACGTTGTCAGCCTGTCTTTCTTTCTAAATGTAACATAACTGTGTATGTATCTAAAGCAGTAGGGACAAGAGAGAGAGAGAGAGAGAGAGAGAGAGAGAGAGAGAAATGAAATGGATAAGTAGACTGGTGCATACAGACAAAATGCATACATTTTCGCAGCACAGGTTTTCCTAGATATTGATCGGAAAATGTATGAGAACGTATATTAATTTAATTTAATAAGAAATAAATGTTCACACTTACGACAACAAAGAACTGGTGTCAATTTATTTTTATGTTTTCTTCTTCCCCTCTATTTTTTCAGTCCTCTATTTCTTTTCCAAAGCTGTTTTCTTCCTCTCCTCCTTCTCTGCTGCTTTATTTGGCTTCAAAATTTCAGCATTTCTCTCTTCTTTCATAATTTCATCGAGTTTCAAAAGTCTGTGCCATGTTAATGGTGTCGACTTAATTTTTTCCCCGCTCAATCGGCATAATTCTGCAAATATTTTCCAGATCATTGTTCCATCTGGAACTCGAATCATAACCTTCTTGTAGGATTTATCCACTCTCAGTATCGGCTGTTTAAGAATTACAACTGGCCAGGGACGTCAGAACGGAGGCAGCTTCCAATTCCACTGCTACAGTGCTTGCTCCAAATGGGCTGTGCTTTTCTATAAAATGTACGATGTTAGGATACGTTGAATGAAGATAAACAATGGGCCACTTAGTATAATGCTCGGGTTGGATACTGACTCAAATAAATCTGATTGCACGTTTATGAAAACGATTGGTTCTAAATGGTAGATTTCTGTAAAAGCAGACGGTGTGATAGTACTGACAGTATTGACTTGAATAGAAACCGGGCCTGCGATGTGCTGAAAGAGATTGATTGACTCTCTTCCTCGGGCTGTTGGTTAAGGATACAGACAGAGATAGAGAAGTTGTCAGACACAGATGAAGAGGAAGCTATTCACAAACGTAAATTCAGAACTCGCTTCAAGCGTGATTGTATGTTTTGTTGAAAGGACCAAACACTATTCAATCAAGATGTTTGAAAAAATGTGAAGTATGTGGTGGTAAATATAGAATGCGAATGCTTTCCTCTTTGGCCTCTTGTATGAGACCCAAGACGTTATGAGATGAATGACTATCGACAATGAACAACTAAGCCCTATCTGGCTCACAGTGTTTCCGAAATAATCCCTGGAAGCACTCAAACTCCAGTATGGCACACATCCCTGCTTTTTTGTATAGGTCCGACTTGTACTCAGTGGGGCTTCAAGACAGTTGAAGGCACACAGCGACTTTGGGTTTATCCTTTTACAAGGGCATATCACATCCTGCATAATTAACACAGGTAAGAATAACAACATTTCCTCTACCATCTGATGTACGTACCGAATACATTTCTTTTCCCCCTCTTAGTACATACTGGTACTGGCTTGTGCTTCATTTGTTTAACAGTCTCGTCACAGTTCTAAAGAGCGTGCGCTTTATCGTGAAAGTTGAGCGTGGAAACTATTCTGCCCAACTCTTCGAAGAATTTCTGCGCCACCATTTTATTCATCATTCTCGCGCGAAAGATGTTAAGTTTGGCAGGCTTTCTTAACATCAACTCAGGGTGTCTTGATTTAACTCCCCTCCACCTATCGTCCCGAGGATACGTGTTTTGAAGAGGGTCTTCATTCGTTATGATTTGAACAGATGAGCAGTTTTCAAAATAATTTGGCGTCTGGTAAAGCCTAACCCTTTCGTGGAGGCATCAATGACTTTGTGGACGATAGATTTGTTCATTGTGGCCGGAATTGCCACAAGGCATCCTGGCGTTGAAGCGGGTGCATAACGTCCTTGTACATGGTCAATAATGGTTTTCTTTGGAACGCCAAATTGTTGACTTGCAGTCCGTTAACTCATGACGCCGTTTGAAACCGCATCTATATACTTTTCTAGGGATTTTGTCTTCGTATGTTATACTTTTTTCTTTTCTTTTTGTTTAATTTCAGAGGACTCCGCAAGAAACTGCATCAGATAAATGCAAAACATATGGTTTGAGAGAGAAAGAACTAAAAAAAAAAAAGCAACCAGACTTTTATTTCCAAAGCTTCAAAATTAAACTATTTCAAGAAAGATCCCACGCAGCAATTCTTCAATTTCATCTACATCTTTTTTGGCACATTTGAATCCAATGTAGCATCTCTGACGAGGACTAGTCCTTTTTTCCCAGGAGTCTACGGCATTTATCGCTTTTAAATACATACATCATGGTACAAGATTGTGAAAGAAAAGCTTTTTAAGCATATTCTCTCTGACGGTAAGCGGCCCCTCTTCTACATTCTTTATCTTGGTCGATACACAATATTTTAATCAAATGGATTGGCTTCTTCATTTTTCAAATGATAACTTATGTTATCGTTACATATTTAAAAGCTTTTAATTTAATTTTCATATTTTAAAAATTTTCAGTAGGTAAGTAGGCGGATAGATAGATAGATGAATAGATCGTTATCAAGATAATTGTGGAGATAGTTAGCTTTTTCTTTTATTGTTTTGAAATTTAAATCTTTATTTTCCTATTTATTTAGTTTTGTTTACATCTTTATTCCTTGGTTTATTTTGTTTAACTGAATCCCGTAGACACCAATCATAAGTCTACATTGTCATTTTGCTTCTGCTCTTGGTCAGACGTACCCTCTTACGTAAAATGACCTTGGGTAAATCCAACCACTAAATAGAACATTGAAAAATATTGTTATCTGTCACAAAACCGTTGCAGTCTTTCCTGTTTAGTGAGAGAAAGCATTATTTTAAAGCCATGATAACATAAGCATGATATTATTGAAAGCTATACAAACCTAGGTTGAATGACGCCTAACTAAGGTGCTGAATAATACATTTCGTAAATGACCCTTCTGAACACGCGCGGAAGAGCGATTACGTCATTTTGTCTTGCGATGTCCTCGTCGACAAGAAGCATCTTTACTAATTTGCATACGCATATGCAGCCCCCAACACTGTCTCACCCCCCACCCCCCAATAAACAAGCAACCCCTCCCCAAACAAACAAAAACCAACCAACCAAACGAACAGAAAAAGTAATTTGCTAATCGTTATAGTAAACAGTAGAAAGTACATCTGCAGTCGGAATCACCGTACTGGTAGGAGTATGTGTTGCAAATGCCCGATCTTTTTTATGTTTTTAAACCGTCTCCCCCCCCCCCAAGAAACATGTGCGCATTTCCTATTGCACTGGTTTTAAAATTAGGGTAGGTAGATATTTTTTTTTTTTTTTTTAAACATTATATTAAAATGATTAGTGTACTAAGCGCCCCAAGTGCTGGGCAAAACTGGCTCAGTTAGCCACACAAATCAAATTCGGGAATTTATTTAATGTTTTTTTGGGGGGGGGTTTCCCTGGGAGAAAAAGTGATAGGGTTAGAAAAGAAAGACAGGGACGGTCGGCCAACCGGAAACACACATTTGTTTTTGTTTTTTGCCTTACTGTTGAAAATACATAAAAAATTTCTGTCTATTTTTGACTTGATTAATTTTTCAAGTACGAATATGGTACTCTCTCTCTCTCTCTCTCTCTCTCCGGATGCGGAAGGTCGTGGGTTCGATCCCCGGCCGAGTCATAACAAAGACTTACAAAAATGGTACTAACAGCTGCCTCGCTTGGCGTTCAGCATTAAGAAGTTAGTGTTAGGACTGGTTGGCCTGGTGTCAGGATAATGTGACTGGGTGGGACATCATGCTACATGTCTGCGGCATGATGCCTCAGTGCTAGACATCACTAAAAACTGTTACACTGCAGACATCGTAGCGATATGAGTGAAAAATTGTTAAAGCTACGTTAAAAATGCAAATCACACACACACACTCACTCACTCACTCTCTCTCTCTGACACATCCAAATATCCATGCTAAGCTACATTACTTAAATGTACTTTAAGTTTTAATTATTTTTAACTTCGAAAAGAATCGCTCTGCATTCTGAGAGAGAAAAAGAATTTAAAAATATAATAAAGTACATTCCTTGACTGGGAATATAAAATGTGGCCTCATAACCGGCATTCTAAAACACGCCACTATGAAAATCTTAATGTTCCCGCCTAAAATTGCTGCACTATTACAATTTTAAGACAGACTCGTCCTGAGACAACCTATGAACCCAATTTTGATATAACTTGAAATTACAAGCCTAAAAATTTTCTCCTATTTGATACATGATTTATTTATTAACTGTCTTTATTTACTTTCTCACTCTCCCTCTCTCTCTCTCCCTCTCTCTCTCTCTCTCTCTCACACACACACACATACACACATGTCGTAAGTCAGAATGATCAAGCACTTCCTACACATGAGTAAATATTACTACTACTACTACGACTAATAATAATAATAATAATTACTCTTTCCTTCTCTCTGTGTTTCACACATGTGCATGTGTTAGTTTTCAGCAACGAGAAACCAACAATTAACTTCAGTACATTACATTTTGACAAAACACTTCGTGCCCAGATTAAAAGTATAAATTTCCACCTGTAACAAGTATGTTGACCTTGGGGGGTAAAAAATATCGGTCAGTGCTAGTGCATTCATCCAATTGTAACTTAGTATTGAATTTGACGAATGAAACTTTTGTACGCCGGAAAAATTGTAAAAATAATTTGGAGTGAAGACAAACTCATATTTTCCCTCCTTAAATGACAATAAAAAGAACCAGTAGGAAGACGAGAATAGACGATGTTTAAAATAGGAAGGGAGAAACATTATAGAAGGGAATATAAATGTTTACTTTTGTATAAAAGTGGTTATAAGGAATGGGATTAGGGTTGTTTTATTGATATGCGATTTATATTGACTGGTAATATGTGGATTAAGGTTTTCTCTCTAGGATTGAAGTGGAGATTGTGAAAGTTTTGTTTAAAAAATCAGAACGTTAGAGTATGTATATTATGGGGGGGGGGGAAGTAAGGGGTCTTATAGATGGGGCAGTATGTGTTATAATTAATTTATAAGAGTGATCATAGAGTGTTATGGTGGTTAGGGACGTTAGTTTTCATTAGGATGGATTGATACTGGTTGTTGGATAGTAACTAATTGAATGGTGGATAGTAAATCACTGGTTGGTGGTTAGTAAATGAATAGGTGTTGATAGTAGGTAATTTGGTTGGCAGATAGTAGATAATTTATAGGTTAAAAGTAGATAAGCGGGCGCTGGATAGTTGTTCTGGATGGTAAACTTGCTTTTGATAGTATTTAGTATGGTGAATAGTAGATGGCGGATGCTGGATGGTAGATAATCAGGTGACAGATAGTAGATCACTGGATGTTAGTACCAGGTAACTGGGTGATGTATAGTAGATAACTGGTTGGTGGATAGTAGATAATTCGGTGTTAGTAGATAACTGGTTGACGGATAGTAGATAACAGAGTGTTGACAGTAGATAATTTGTTGGTGAAAAGTAGATAACTGGGTGCTGACAGTAGATACGTTAGTTTTGATAGTAGATAATTGGTTAGTGGATAGAATATAACTGGGTGCTGGATCTTAGACAACTGTTTGGGTGGTAAGGGGCGGGGGAAGAAGTTGGTTTTGTAATGAAACAAAACAAAATAGGGCATTTCATTTAATTTAGATTGCAGACAAACTCTCATTTTCACGGTTCACAAACTCCAACCCATTACATTTTCCTCTAAAGTAAAGTGGACCAACATATTCCAGGTAGGCAGACGCCGCATGTGAAATGTATTTTTACATACGGTATTTCATTTCGAGTGCAGACTGTCACCTCATGCTACATTGTTAGAAACATGCATTTCAAAGTGACGATCTCATGTTAATTTCCTGCTTGTCCCCATACAATGTCATTCCTTTGTCCCTGTACACTTTCGACCATAACTCTGTCTATGTTAATATCCCATTTGTCCCTATAAATTTTCAACCCTATTCATCTGTATTTCCGTTGAGTGCAGAACGTCACTTCAATCTTGACTGTTGCAATTTAGCTATGAGCCTAGATGGATTATATGTGAAATTCCCCTTATGCCCCAAATCTGTTGACCCAATTTAACACAGGGTACCCTTTATGCCCCCGAGTGTCATGCTCCACCAGTATGACCCATTCAAGAAGCGTAGCATTGGAAAGTATTTTATATGGCTTCTCTGGCGACAAAATTATAGGCCAGATCAGGAAAATTATAATTTAGGACCAAGTAGGCATCATAAGAAGTCCTTCAGTAAAAACTTGCTGCTACGATAATTCATTCAGGAGAGTAGTGATGAAATTTTTAAGTTGGCTACAACAGTGGCTGAATTGTGTCCAAGGACACCATATTATTTTAGGAGTAATTAGGCACAATAAGAAATCTTTAGCAAAATCCCATTTCGATATGACCATCCAAGAAAAACAAGCAGCACTGACAACATTTTCTAGACGACCACTATAGCAAACATATTAGAACACCATTTTCCTTGAGAACCAACTGGACATCTTAAAGACGTCTTTTAGTGAAAAACGAATGTTGAAGATATGACCATCTGTAAAGAAAGAGTGTCAATAATAAAATGTTCAAGATGGACACACACACACACACACACACACACACTCACACACACACAGTTAGTTAGAGGGAGAGAGTGGTATTGGGGTGGGATGTGATGGGGATGTACACCACTATAACTTTTAGTTTCATATAGCCCATGTATATTCTACATATTTTATTGATTTTTATTCTTACATTGGTCGTGCTCATTTTGAAGATTTGTGACTCTTCCACTCCAGGCCATCCTTTCTGTAGCTTCGCAAGAGTATCCTTCCAAACCTTCTCTTCTTCCCCACTCTTCACCACCAAATCCCATTTATTGCACACAAAAATGGCGCATTTTGGATCAAAGACGGATTTTCCATCACTGTCCAGCCGCTTTAACTCCATCAGTATTTTAAGAAGCTTAAAAATGTATGAAAGGTGACAAAATTAGGAATTTAGGTTAATATCTATGGGCGTTAATATAATTAAGCATAATTACTGTATGCATATAATCGTATGTATGTATGTATGTGTATATGTATGTATGTATGTATGTATGTATCAAATGTAATAGTTTTATTTATCCATTAAAGGTCCCATTAAGGACGACAAATCGATGGGAGGAAATTCTTTAACGAAATTAAATAAATTATGAATATTGATGAATTAAAAGAAATGAAAATAAGAAAATAAATACTTTTTTTTAAATAGATGTCCTAATCGTTTCTCTTAGGTGTGCAGGTTGTAGATCGTTGTTGGAAGTTTGAAAGATAATATATGTTAAGAAGATAGCAATTTTGTAACTTTGTTTATATTCAGTTACTGAAATTGTAGATCAAAAATTGTTTCACCCTGTCTTCTTGGATGCCACCAGCATTATCACTGCTAATGATATAGATGAAAGCAACAGCATTTGGAAGATACCGCAACAGTCTGTCTGTCATCTCCTTGCTCTCACCGATACCGGGGGTGTCCACTATTATTAGTGGGTCCTATTGGATTAAAAATAATCGTAGCAAGACATTACTCATAACATTTGTACAGGACACACAGTATGTATCATCCATGTCTAAATTATACGGTTTTAATTTACTACGTTAGTACCAAAATGGACGAGTGGTCTAAAACGTCCTATGCGTTTTTCCCCATGCCTAAATCAACAAAAGCCCCTCAAATGGACTGACGCTCTACCGGCTGAAAAGAATGTCCTTCAGTCCAAGATAATACCGTTTCAGTTGTAGTTTGTATTCGTTTTATTGACATCAGTAGTGATAACAAGATTTTCAACATGTCCACAATGGCAGACACGTCGAATGTCAGTAATGATCAACATGAAGTAAACTCCATATCAATTTTGTTTCCGGTTCAGAAGGAATAGCAAAAGAAAGAGCTTCAAAATGGCTGGTATGGCGGTCATTTTGGACATTAAATCGGCAAAATTTTCTTTTTGGACCAATTTAACATTTCAAGATGGCCACTGTGTAGGCCATACTGGATTTCAAATCAGTACAAGTTTCATTTAGAATCAACTAGACAGTATAGCAAGTCTTTACTTGAAAACCTCACGTCGATTCTATCATCTATTCACGAGGAGTAGCGATGAAAAGATTTTCCAGACGGCATCTGGACGGCCATATTATTGTCCGTTGACCAATATTTACATTTAGGAGCAATCGGACCTGGGATAAATGGTTGTGTAAAGTGTGTTGGTAGTTTTGAAGGAGTAGCAATAATAATCTTCTGCTAACTGTCTGACAAAGAAGGGACGACAGACAACAAGCCATCCCGTAAGAGAAGATCGCCTGATCTGTGACCAATAGAGCTAAAAAAAATCTAGTTCTCAGATGTACCAGAAATACAATAAGGTCCCATAGATTTACGTGGCTACACTTCTTTTCTTCAAAGTCTCCCAACATTACATATCTTTGCAACTGTTACTCAATACCTGAATGATAGGAATGGGCCAAAATATGTCTACATGAGAGTGCTTTCCCTTTGACCCTTCTCTGCTGCTGACGAATGGTGCCAGTCTTGTTTGCAGGTCCTCACATGTAGCAGCACCATCTAGCATCTCCGGTTCCGAGACCTGTTGTCCGTTTTCATAGTAGATAAATTTCTTTTCTTGGCTATTGTGCAAACGACATATTGTAGATGTGGCACACAAGAGAGAATGTGGTAGAAGTTCTGAATCTGGACCCAGTAGCAAATTTAGAAAGCTGCTCTTTCCAGCACTTGTTTCGCCTTGGAATTAAAAACAAACAAAAAAATACAAATTAAAAAAAAATGTTTTTAAAAAGACGAAAAAGAATAGTGAACTTTCGTCCAGCTGTAACAGAGATGGTTTCATTTTCAACACTTAAAAAGTCTAATCGCGGTTTCAGCTCTTTAGTTCAATGTATGTTACAACATTGTTGTACACACAAACAAAACTGCATCACGTAAAAGAAGGACTTTTCATTCTACTGTCGTTTGCAATTATATGCTCTAAAAATCAATGGAAGTGATTTATCTGTTCTTAAATGTAATTATTAAATTTTCGGGTTTGGACTTATCTGCAGTGAATGTGGTCTCTAACCGAGAATCTTTCTTGCTAATTTCTTGAGGTCTTTTCTGTCCCCAAGTGAGCACGTGTCGGGTCCAATAATAATCATACGATGCTTACTAGGAATGTGGCCACCGGAAAAAAGTGCATAATATGTACTCACAATAGTGCATCACCTGACGTAATGTGAACTGTACCATTCTCTATTCTAGGAAGTTTGCTCATCATAGTCCAACGGTCTTGATGATTGATATTTGAACAGTAAAATCGTGAGCTCGGATTCAGTACGGTAGTAGTAGTAGTAGTAGTAGTAGTGTGTATGTGTGTGTGTTGTTAAGTATATCTACATTTTCTGTAACTTCTGGTATAAGATTTTATTTAATTTTGGTATTTTTTATTCATGGTCGTAAACTGTATAGAATATTTATTGTTATAAACTGTGTACGTAAATTGGCTCTGTTGAAAATACAAATCAGGTAGTATCTATACATAGATGTTTACCTACGTATTGACAGTTAGTAATAACAATCGTAATAATAAGATTTAAAATGGCGCCTAAGTCATAGTTTCTCAGTGACGGATGGGATATGGAAATTTCGAGAATTATTATTGTTGTTTCCTCATTGGATGCGTGAGGACATGTGAATTTAATACATCGTGACTTAGTACGTTGTAAATCAATAGCGTATATGTTGTCATATGGAGTCCATTTTGAAATACAGCACAATTTACGGTGTATATAAGGAAAAAGTTAAGCATTCAGTTTCATTCCGATTTCTGTGTTCCTTATGTAAGTCTGCAGACGTATTTTATGTTGTACTTAGATATTTTTCTAGAGGAAAAAAAAAACAACATTTGTTTGGACTGTTCAGTGGTGATAGAAAGTGCTCATTAATTGGACAAAAATATTATTCTGGAACTGTTATAAAGTATTCAAAAGAATTCTGGACATCGCCATCTTGACAACGTCACGGTTCTTGGAGGACCAGTACATTTCCAGTATTGAAATTATATGGGACTTTCCATTCATGTAGGATTTTTAAAGACATTTACAAGGACAAATTTGGATTCACTTCATTATGCTGTAAGTTCTTCCCACCTATTTCATTTATCACTTTAATAATGAAATTGTTTGTTGCGTTTTACAAAACTTGTTGGTTTTGCTTCTTTTCTGTTAAGTTTGTGACCATAGAGTCGTAACAGTGTGTGTGTGTGTGTGTGTGTGTGTGTGTGTTTCTAAGTTTGTTTGATAAGTTCCATCATCCATTGAGGGAAGCACTTAAGGGTCATACGCCAACAAAGATTACAATGATACTAGTGCTGTTGTTTCTTGTCTAATTGTAGCATATCTAGCATGGTCAACAAACTATCTACGAAAGTGAATACGATACAATGTTAAGGCACCTGCGACTACGATGGGGCATTTCTCATTCACCAGGTCTCTGGAGCGTGACGCCAGAGTCTCCTTGTAGTTGAAATACGCTCGTGCTAGTGCCTCCCCTATGGCACTTTCCAGGATCTTTTCTGATTCCAAGAACTTCATTAAAGAGCGGTAAATAGTCACGAGTTCCTTCGTCATCAGTGTGTTCTTCCCCAACATCTCTTTAATCAGGGCTTGGCTCTTGAACAAAATAGCTTACAATCAAATATTGATATTAAACAATAAAAAAGGCAAAGTAGTCCTGACATTGCTTACTTTAGTCAACTTAGGATAAGCGATATAACTGCCGTAGCCTAGTGCGCCTGCAGATCAAGGTCCATGTTCTTTGTTCTACTGATTACTCCTAACAAACTTCAAAGACCCAGCGCAGTATGCGACGTCAGATCTGGGTCTGTGCAGTTTGCAGTTGGATTCGTCTTATAATCGAGTATATACGGTAATTTGAATTTCTATCAACATTGCGATTACTTACACAATGTTCTCGTGGGTCAGTGGTTCTTCTCGGGGTTTTCCATGGTTCTTTCTCCACCAGTTATGCTGGCCGCCATGTATAGCCTATCTTGTGCTGAAAAATGTCGTTAAATCCTACAACAACAACAACAACAACAACAACTTACACAATGAAGATCATCTCCTCGTTGTGATTCTCCGCAAGGATGGGAACGGTTTGTTTCGTTGAGCTTCCAATAGTAAATCGTGTCATAAGAAGCTTCAGTAACTTTGGTAATAAGTAATTTATGGGAAGATTTAAATAATGGTAAAAAGTGTTGAAGTACATTGCAAGGGTATATGGCGCCCTAAGCGAACCTTCCTTCCCCCCCCCCCCCGTGCATCACCTATTATATACTGTTCATTAGTATTCATACAAGTTCGGTTTGATAATTTATTAATTTCATTATTTAGTCAACATATTTAAATTTATGGATAATAAATGAATAACTAGACAGTGTACTACGATATGCTTACCCCCCCCCCCTTGCATTTGTCTATTGGGTTAAACCGGACCTGAACACAATACAATAGGTTCACATGGACAGGCCATCTAAGCACGAATAAAAAAAGGACTATAAAGCTCGCCTCTGCGAATCTTCTGGTAGTTTCCAGCGTCCACTGTAAACATTATCATGGAAAGAAAATTTATACAAAAGTGATTTTAGCAAAGAAATGTTGGAATCTGTAACAGGCATGAAAGATATAAAATCAATATAAAAGTGCTTTCTTCTCCACCATATCAACGGGGAAGTCATACGATCAGTTTATAAAAATTAGTGATTAATTTTAATTCTTCCTTTATTTAAATCGTTGTTGTTAAAATCGGTTTTACTAGCTTGTATAATTGTCCCACTAGAGAAACTAGATTTTGCTGTTGTGAAAGTCACAAGTTTTGAGTAATCTTGGAGTGACAACCAGTATGACTACTAATTTAACATAATTCACGCCTCACTTAATACCTTTTGGTAGTCACTGTAGACAATGCCGCAAGTGAAATACAACACAAGTTGTACTTTATAATGAATTCTAACTGTTGGTAGCATGCTGATTACATTATGGTAATTGACAGTAGGTAAATATATTTAATTAATTCCCCATAAAACGTACAGGAGAGCAGGTGCTCAGTGTAACTATTACACCCTAGTTATTTCCAATGCTCCTGGTAAGTAACATCATCATTGCACCAACATGTTTAAGGGTCCTGTTCCTAAATGCTGCTCAGAAAGGACATTCTGTATAGGCTAGGACGTATATAACATAGAAAAATCTGTGGTCATGAACTAAATACAAAGACGTATGCTTCTGTTAGTAAATCATAAAATGTAAAATACAGTGACCTTCTTTGCTTATAAGTGGGTAGTACTAGCAGAGATGTCCAAGTTTCAAATTTTATGATTAGAATATATAACAGCAACTAATAAATAAAGTTCAACAAAATTCAATAAGGTCATCTAAATATAGGTAAGAAAAGCACCTTATTTAAATATGGGGGATGTACTTACCAAGACGCATCCCCGTACAAAGTTTAATGATTCTGTTTAGGATAGCATATAACATGCCAAATATTCGCGTGGTCTTGAGCTACTCAAACAACCATAAGCAAAACCAGTAACATGTGAAATGTAGGTCACAATCACCATATTATGTTGTAAAAAAGTGGTACTAACTGAGAAGCATATACCCAACTAGATTAATGATTCTAACACGAACACAGCATGTATAATAAACTTAAATTACAACATTTAACCAAAGTCAGTGAAGCGGTAAATATAGATCCCAGTGACCTACTTATGAGTGTGCAATATTGACCAAGATGCATCCCATCATTAAGTTCCATCATTTCAGGTACAAGAGTATATATACAGGGTGTAACAAATCTGAGCAAAGAACAAAGTTTGACCACGAATGTGCAAATGATGCACAATAATACGGAGATTCTCATGAAGTTTCGATAATACGGGGTTGTCAGAGAGTTTCAATAATACGGGGATTGTCATAAAGTTTTGATAATCGGGTATTATCAGAAAGTTTCATTAATACGGGGATTGTCATAAAGTTTCGATAATATGGGCATTGTCAGAAAGTTTCATTAATACGGGGATTGTCATACAGTTTGGATAATACGGGGATTGTCAGAAAGTTTCTATAATGTGGAGATTGTCAGAATGTTTTGATAATAATAATAATAATAATAATAATGAGGACTTTGTATAGCGCCTAATCTTTAGAAGTTCTAAGCACTTTACAACATTAGACAACACCTATAAGATACAAAAACATATAATGATATGATTACAAAAACAAACACCATGAAATTAGAAAACATTAAAAAAAACATGCTGAGAAAATTTAAGGTAGGAAACAGTATTAGGTTTTTTAAGTTTGTTCTTTCAGGAGCGTAAGTATCTTCCTGGTGTGTACACATGGGTGAGGTCGGATAGGTATGTTGGACTAGAGTCCGACAGTGAAACATAGCACAGAGAACAAATTTTGTGTTTGATTCTGGATCGAATGGATAGTCAGTGTAGGGTACAGAGCAGCGGGGAGGTGTGCTCTGATCGTGGTACTCTAAGTATGATCCGAGCAGCTGTATTTTGAACTTTTTGAAGTTTCTGGAGTAGATATTGAGATGAGCCAGACAGAATTGAGTTACAATAGTCCAGTCTTGAAAGTGCTAATGAACACACAAGTGTTTTAGTGGCATCAACTGAAAGATATTTGCGAACGGAGCTGATGCGTATCAGCTCAAGATATGCAGCCTTACATATGTTCATGACATGTCGGTGCAATGTGAGAGCACTGTCCAGAGTAACACCTAGGTTTCGTACTGATTGTGTGAATTTAATGTTGGTGTTGCTGATATTTATTTTTTGAGGTAAAGGATGTGAATGAGAAAGTCTTTGTGTTGTGATCAGAATGGCCTCAGTTTCATCATCATTCATCTGCAGCTTGTTACATGTCATCCATGATTTCACATCAGAAATGCAACTCTCTACACATTGGATGGTAGCATCAACTTCAGTTGGGTGGCTAGATTTGTATATTTGGGTGTCATCAGCGTACAATTGGTGAGACACTGGATGATGATCTATGACACTTGAGAGCGAATGAGTGTACAGAATGAAGAGAACAGTTCCAACAACAGACCCCTGTGGAACATCACAACATGGATCAACTGGGCTGGAGTGTATTCCATTTGCATATACAATTTGTGTCCTGTTGACCAAGTAGGACTTGAACCACAGTAAGGCTATATCATGAATGCCAAATACATGCTGGAGACGGTGAAGTAATATATCATGGTCTATTGTGTCAAATGCTGCACACAAATCAAGGAGGGTGAGGACTGTAATCTTTCCGCTATCCAACGCAGAGAGAATGTCACTAACTACTTTTAGAAGAGTATTTTCAGTACTGTGGCAAGGGCGATATGCAGATTGTACATTGCTAAATATAGGAATTGGCAGAAAGTTTCGAAAATAACGGGATTGTCATAAAGAGTCAATAATACGGCGATTGTCATAAAGCTTTGATAATATGGCATTGTCAGAGAGTTTCAATAATACGGGGATTGTAATATTTTATACGGAATAAATGGATAGTCTTTAGTTTGGCAAAGTATACATCGTTTTGATATGTTGACTGTAAACTTCTGTCATTTAACATATTGTGCAGAGCCATGAACAAGTTGTGACCTGAACTGTATGTTTGAAGACCGTCGTACTTTAAATTTCAAATGCGTAAAACAGTTAGAAAATTTATTATTATAACCCAGATCGGACTGGAATAGGAATATGTCCATATTTTTGGACTGATAATACAGCCTTATACTTTGAAAACACTTACATATTTGCATACCTGTATAATGGGCATCAATAAAAGTAATACTTAATCATATTTTCAACTTACATCTACAATCGTTGCTTCTTCGTTAACCGTTCCAGGTTCGTTTGATTGAACCTCATGGAGATACTTTCTGATAAGCATTCGAATTTCCTCCAAATTCTCACAGAAACTGTAGTCAGTGCCCATGCTGTCCAGATACTCCATGGCTGTGTCCAAATCCCAG
Organism: Sinohyriopsis cumingii; assembly: GCA_028554795.2. NCBI lineage: Eukaryota > Metazoa > Mollusca > Bivalvia > Unionida > Unionidae > Sinohyriopsis > Sinohyriopsis cumingii. The sequence goes on from CM068829.1 coordinate 47,678,241, forward strand.
CTGTCCACTTCCTCCAGAGTTGGGTATGTGGCACTCGGATCCTGCCCACTCACATCCGTCTTCATAGACACAACATTCATGGTCTTATAATTTCCCACCTCTATTGTATCGATATTATCTGCTGCCTGACTAATGCCTTCGTATTTCTCGGACTGGATATTGTTTCCTCTGTCCTGTTTCCAAGCCATCTAGGAAATAATTGTTTTACTCTAATGTTACTATCCAATGTACAACTCGAAAATATTTCATTTAATATTAGCGTGAAGCTCTCAGTATGCATGTAGGTAAAGAAGAAAGGATGACGGAAAAGATAAATAAAGGAAAGAAGGATGTATATTACTGACTGATTTTATTTCCTCTTCAACAAAAAATATAAGGTTAATTAAATCCCGGAAAATACAAGATCGGGAAATATAGCAAAAGATCGAGTGAGAAAATGAAAGAGAAATACTGTGTCAATTAACGCATTTACAAGATAAAGACCCTAATTCACCAATGAGGCGCAATTAGACGTATAAAAATGGAAGGAAAAAAATTACATAGAAACAAAAACCTTATTCGCCTATTTTACAGAGAAATATCTGAAATTTAAACTGTAAAAATTTCAACAACACCAATTGACCCATAATTTGTGTATGCTTACTCACAAATATGGTCTCAAAACCTTAATTCTCAAGCAAAATACATACGTTACAAGAGATCTTCTCGTATTTGAAAGTATTTTTTAAGATTTACAAATGAAATTATACCGGGAAAATGGTTGAAAAGTGTATAATTATGTATTTTGCGATAATTTAACATAAATTTAATTCAAAACATTGCGTTTTGCTTTTATGAGTCATGAAAAAATACATATAAGTGTGCGTGAAGTAAAATGCATCTTTACCAAAATTTATCGCATCTTAAATTTCATTTAAATTTATAATAATGAATATTCAAAACATTAAAAACATTTTAAGTTGTCAAATTAATACCATAAGTTTCCGATTCAAAATATTATCACGAAAGTTTTAAAATGTGTATGCTTTTAAAGTCACTCCAAAAATATAACGTATGTATCAGATACACACGACAAGAGACTGGTCATTACATTTATAATTGTTTTCACTCAGTTTTCTTGGTTCCCTTTTGGTCATGAAAATATGGCATGAAATTATTACAAATATGTTTGATTAACCCTATTAAACACGTACATTCGTCATTTTAGTATTTTTCTCCTGTATGTGACAGTTGAACATCATTATTATTCACATGATCATTGATCTGATATTATCATTATGACTTATTTTATATTTTATAGGAAGATAAAATGATTAAAAGTTTTATGCCTAAGTCAATTCACGAAATTTTTAAAATAAAACAAATTAACTAATGTATTTTATAAAATGTTTTTGTAACATAGAATGGTAGTGTATGTGTCGTAGTATAAAACACTGAAGTTCAAACAACTATTTTGACGCTTTTATTTCAGACAAACTGCATTGCATACTCTTCTTGGGGTCAGACATAAATGTTTAACATCTGCAACGGCTCTTTTACTTGGTGTTAATTCCTTAGTGCTGTCAACAGTCTGAGTTTTTAACTTAGTCGCTTAATTTTCTTATTTTGTGTCTTTATCTTACGTCTCAGGTTTGAAACATCAGATTTCAGAATACCTATATTTTTGTGGAAATGCGCATGATCCCTACGCCTGATCATCTGCAAACATTTTCCTTTGTTACTTTTAGTAATAAATGATATCTTTACTATCAGGTGATCATTCTGCTGTTCATTTCTTGTTACAATATCAATGTCATATCCACTGATCTGTTCACTTATGCTTTCATTGGATTCTTCTCTTTCTTTTTTCTCAGCCGTTAAAGTCTGTTTCTTAATTTATTTTTCATGTTTGTCTCCTTCTCTTTCTTCTTACTTGTGACGATGGCACATAATATTGACTTTTTGGAGGAACACCGGACCTTTATCCGTCTGGCGTTCTCTGTAGGCCTTTTGGGCCTTTTGTATTTCCTTTGTTGTTTAGGCCATTCTAATATAAACAAGTGTTATGTCCATTTGATTCAATTTATATTTGCTTTAACTGAATTGTCTGTAAGTTTAAACAAAAAAGTATTACATGTTAAAGGAATATAATTTTGCTTACTGAATTTGGCATTTTTAAGAAATTAGTTTGATCTGAGTGCATTGTCGTAAACACCTAAAGCTGACCTAGTTCCTGACCTTAATTCAGAAACCAGTGATTCAGTTAAACACATTTCTATTTTTATCTTATTCTTGGAGTAAAATGATTGGTGTTTGTCAAGGTCGTACTGGGAATACGAGACATTAGATGTAAACAGCCTCTATTAAGAAATTCTGGTTTTACTGGAATTGCGCAGTAGCCATGATTAATACCGATGTTTATAGAGAATGTAGTCAGTTTGGGCTTGAAAACACTTGATGTCAATGTGTTCGTTTTGTTGTGACCAGTTTGGAGTTACATTTTAATTTTTATTCAAACTATTTGGATTCTAAAAGATCAACTCGTTTTCCTGGAAATATTTTAGTGCTAATACAGAATTCTATGACAAAGACATTTCTTTGAATTTTATTCAAAATTCAAAACACCGGAATATTATTGTCTGTGGAATAACAAAGAACTGTAGACATAACAGCACACTATACTGATTTTCGTTGGGACTTGAACTCAGATTTCTTTAGAACATTATATTATTAGGACTTCTAATTTTTAATTCTTGGATTATTCTTGGAATATTATTGGATTTGATTCTTAAAACCCTAAGTTCCATTTTTTTCTTTTTACCTTGTTTTTTCCCCCCAAGGAAAAAAATTATTTGTTAAATTTTACAAAGCTTGTTGTCTTCACTTTTTTCTAGTTACTGTTTTAGAACCTAAACACGTAACATAAGACAAGAACGAGTCAGTACAAACCTACAGGCCCCCCGGTTTCACCGGTCGGGGTCTAATAACGTAAGTATCGATAATAAGTTACGAAATTATCATGTTAAGTATTGAGTATTGCTGAAATTAATTCATTTTTTAAATAAATATTTACACGCATCGTTTGTTTCTAATTTACCCTTGCATTTAATTTTTTTTCCTAGTTTGTTTATAATTTACCTTCGCACGAAAGATTTGTTCATTTGTATGCCAGTCCTTCAAGGATTAGTTACCAAATATACTCATGCCATTCATAGTCACTTTTAAACTATTAAAAAATGTATCCAATATTAATTGTGTTTTAAGAATAACTGTATAGTAGAGCTAAACTGAAGATCTAAATTGTACTCATATTTTACACTGATAATCATTGTTGTTCTGGATTAAGTCTTAATACATACGTTACGCTCTGTAACTTATGTATCAGTACTTTATACACAGTGATTACATCGCTTGTAAACAAAGAGGTCACTGTATTTTATTGTATGATATCTTCTCCTTTTTTACTGATTCCTGTCCAATAAAAACGTAAGTGTCAATCAAAAGTTTTAATTGGGTGGGCTTTAGTACATAGAGTATAACAATTTTCCTGGCTTGTCCACGTTGTAATTGGTGTTTTTTAAAAAATTGAGAATTGAAAGATAATGGCATGACACCTTTCAGCATGCAAAGTTGACCGGCTATCATCACGTGTTCCGTTGTTGAACATCACAACATATGGCATGGGTTATTTTTTAAATAATAAAACGTACAATTGAATTTTGAGCGCCTTTTAAACTCCCCAAACCCGTCGTTTTACACAAGAAAATGTCGTGCGTAAATAAGGGTTACGTATGTATCATGAACTTAGCGACCTACATTCTGAAGCCTCGTAAATGAATGTTCAGGGTATAATTATTCAAAATTTGCTTTTAGATTTCTCAAAGATTATACACGATTGATTCAGAGACTTTTTAATTCAATCTTCAGTTTTATTTTTCATCTTTATCTGACAGAATTGACTCCTAAATACACCGGCAGCAGTAACGTAGGTATTGATATACACCGGCGGCAGTAACGTAAGTATTGATATACACCGGCGACAGTAACGTAGGTATTGATATACACCGGCGGCAGTAACGTAGGTATTGATATACACCGGCGACAGTAACGTAGGTATTGATATACACCGGCGACAGTAACGTAGGTATTGATATACACCATTTAGGTTGCGATATTTTCAGATCCAAGCTTTATTTATTGTTTACATTGATTTTTTGGGGAATGATAGACCTATATTGATATAGCAAAAAGGTATGCATTAAGGAGAGAACGTATATAATGAGTTAACCTGTCAGTGACATTGATTCGTGCCTCATTAGTGAATTTAGGTCTAAAACGTACTAATACATGTACATACCACAATACAATTATATTTAATAAATATTGAAAGTAAATATCGTTTAGCTTAATATTGACCTATTCTTCCTTAAACATTTACCCAACGCTGCTAATGTCACAGCTAGTGTCAGTACATCAGGTATTTATTGTCACATGATTAACAATAATTTTGGAATAGGAGAGACAAGGATCGCTATGTGCCTTTTGGAATATGTTTGAATTCTGCATTGATTATGACCAGTGGGTGACTGATATGTTAATGCAATTATTCGTAGCTATCCCGACAAAATAGAAAGAAAAAAACAAATGGGACATATACACAACTGGTAACAATCTGTGCCTTTCTTACTACCTGACAACTATATGCATTTATGTGTGCATGTATGTGTCTGTCTCTCCATTGTATAAGTGAATATAATGAATATTTAATTTATATTGTGTCCTTGACCATTGTCCATCATTGAGGATACAGTTAAGCGTATACCTGATTTTGGTCTTGGTTGTAAATTATAAATACGTTGGTACTAATATCTGAGGTCAAGGTCAAGCCTTATTTATAAAACTTAGAATGTTCAAGAAGCGAACTTTTGACACACATCCTGGTCATTTTATTGTATCTTTGGTTTTCATATAAAGTTGTGGCCAACAAAATGATTCATTGATACTTTAAATTCAGTGTGCAGAATTAGTTTAGTTGTGTGTAGATAATTTTAAAAAAATTGAGATGAATCATCATCTAAATCATTCATTGGAATTACTGAAGTGCTTATTAACTGGATTAACAATATTTTGGGATTATTGTGAATGTAGTCAAAGACATTCTGAATTAAATCATAGTAATAATCGAAACAAAATGGTTAACGTTATCTTTATGGGCTTATTACAGGTATCAAGGGCACCTCGCAATCGGTTTTTGCTGCATTTTAATTTTAGTTGCAAATTTTGGTTTTCTTAAACTATCCTTTCAAGACTTGTTGCGTGTATTTTCTACGTGGTCTGATGTGAATAATGCTATCCATTTCATCTTGATTTCAGCAATAATTATTTCTGTTTTGCTTATGCAAATAAAAACAACTCTGGTGGGAAAAACGGTGAATGTGAAAGGAAAACGACTGATATTTCAAAACAAATTTCTTGAATATGCTGTGAAAATCGGTTTTTTGCCGTGTAAAGAGGAAGGGTGTGTGAACTTTTTCCAGTTATTAGTGCGCAAGCTCTTTAAGTCTGATAGTTTATATCGTCTGGTTACAAATAGACTATACATGGTTGCCATTAATATTCTCCACCAGTCAAGTAATATCTTTGATTGTCGAGGTGTTGTTGGAAATTTTTATTGGGGACATGCAACCCAGATCTCTCTACCGTTAAAGCACAGACTACATTCCGCTTTCACATTTCTTAAAGCAATGGCAATCAGGGTACAATATAACCCTCCAAGGAACGTATGGAACTGGGTTGTTTGAAGTTTACCTCGTGTTGACGGCACAGCTGGAAAAAGCTGTACCAGATCTATAGCACGTTCACGACGAAAAAATGAGTTAACAGGCAGCATTAAAGTACAGAACTATATCCAGTACGCTAATACTGCTATACTATTCATAGCTGAGATCGACCAGCTGGTTGCCCAAAGCTAACGTCACCGTACTAAAGCACATAGAAGAATACATGCTTGATGAGTACGGATGGGTATCTGTCCGCTGTCAAGTGCTAACCTCGGTGTGTCGCAGTTTCGTCAGCGTAGTGGCATGTCTGATTTCACTGGTATTAACCTTCCTCTCAAGGAGAAAGGCATTGACAAGTTTGAGGCCGCAACAAAACTATCATAGTTAATATCGTAGTTAATATCTTCGTCTGGTAAAAGGCTTTTACCAGCTAGGTGTCACTGAAGGAAGCATCATTGATAAACTGCGGAACACATCGACCTGTTGCATACAAATAAAAGTGCGTCTGCTGCCGGAGCCTAAGCAAATTAAGGCGGGTTGACCGATTAGAAGCCCATACGAAAAACTGCTTCATTATAGGCAAAAGCCAATAGTGTATGTCTTTAGTTTATTATCAGGAGCCGGCAAAAGCTGGTAGTATAGGTAAAAAAGGAGACATTAAGTGTCACAGCAAGGAATTCAGCGATTGGCGCGTATGTTTCTCAAAGGGGTGTATCCTTATTAAGACATGGACTGTTTGGAGAGCTTCAAAGAAACACAGCTTTCACCGATAGAGCCTTCCTGCAGCCAACTCATGCCGCTATATCTAAAAAAAAGTCTTTGAGAGTGATGAAGACACAATACCGATAGGATATGGTAAACTACCACGATCTCTGCCTCAAAAAACCGATGTGCCTCGTCTGGTTGACCTATTCGAGTCATTCCGTACTACCTTGCTATATAACTACTGCTCAACTCGGTCCTTTACTACACCGCACCCAGAAATAAATGGGACGTCCTCATAAAGATCACAGTTACCAAATTTAAGTTACTGACAGACATCAAAATGCACTTATTCATTATGAAGACCATCTGTAGCAGCATTTCGATTGTGCGCCAGTAACAACAAAAAGCGAGGAACTCAGTGTTCCCAGACAATGACGGAAGAAGAAAGTCAACAAGCTGTATATCCTAGCTCGATACAACAATCATTTACAACTGGGCCATGATGCACGCCCTACCAGCTGGCATATCTAAGTGGTTCGACTCTCCCTCACTCGAACAAATATCAGCAGATGCACTTAATGGTTTCTGCCGCGTAGTTGACATCGAGTATCCTGAGGAACTTCATGACATACATTGCGACTATTCACTGGCTTCTGATAGCATGAGCGTTCCAGAGGCTTGGTTCAACAATTGTCAGCGTGCTTTAGTGAGAACACTTGGCGGTAAATTGATTAAAAGTATGAAACGTGTTGCCAGCCAGCGGAAAAGAAGTCATATGTGGTTAATTTCCGAAATCTCCAGCTTTTCATCAGGCTGGTGACGTGCTTAACCAAGGTCCACCGCATGACAGATTTTGACCAAAATCTCGTACAGCAGAATACAGATCTGCGAACGTCGGCGAAGTCAGACTTAGAGATAACGGTTCTGTATTTGAAAGGCTATACAAAATCTAAAAAGGAGATTATGGTAGATTCTGTAAGGCCCGAGGGTCAGGATGACAATTTGCGCCACATCGTTGCCGACCCAGCGTTCCATTAAAGGAAAATCGTTGAAGGCAACCTTATTGATGTACCTTCCAAAAAGACTAGACCAAAGATCAACAGGCACTTGTTGGCTTGAGCAAGCATCTGATATATGATTTGTACTACAGTGATAATGCGCACTGCTGTGTTCAGACGCCGACAATCTGCTGCTAAGCAATGGGACCAGATATAGCCGAAGATGCCTGCATCTACGACACTAGCATTTATCCTGAAAAGTATGCAATTTCAGTACTGCAAATAAAATGTATGTAGGCAAGTTTAAGGTGAATGCAAGGGGTAGCTCGTAGCAGAGTTTACTTGCCTCAGTCAGAAGATGAACTCCATACTGAAAGCTGACAACACAGAGGAATATAGAGCCAAGTTCATTTGAAGTACAGATGTAAGGAAAGACTCGAGTGCCTTCAAGAAAAGAAAAGAGTTTGGGCATACTATTAAAACCATCCTCAGTGGTTGGGTGTACCACACAAATAAGGTTAAAAATATGGCTTGCTACATAAGCATGCATACGGCCACCTCCGTACAACACTACAACAACATGCCTGGGCGTAGTACTTTAATGAACTCTTCAGTCTGGGCATGGATAAGAATGCCCACAATTGGTATATACGTGCTTTGAGACACAATATGTAGTTCCTCGCGAACGAAGCCTCTACGTCGTTATGTTCTGCTCGAAGGAGGGTATATAGGCAACTGATCTGGTTTGTGACATCAGCCAACCAAGGTGAATGCCTTTAGCATAGAGTCAATGGCTCGCATTCAAGGTATGTGGCATATATACATGCCTTTTCATTTTACAGGGTGTTTATGGCAGGAGTAAATCTTCGCAACCAACTGGTTGCGTCATAAACATTGCAGTCGTTTGTTGTGTGCTTGTCTCAGACCTCTCAGACGGTTTCTTCTGTGAATCATGTTTGTGAAGGGGCAAATTTCTGGCGATCTATGAAGTACACATTAACTTGGGCCAGAGAGCAATTAATTGGATTTATGGGTACAGGTACATATCAAATAGCCCTACTGCCATGATCGGTAATGTCTTTTCGAGGGGAGAAATTTATTCTTAATTAAGCATTCGTTTATTTAGCCAAACGAAGACTGGTGGAGACAAAAGCTAACATCGATTCCATAGTGTAAATGTCAGAAATGAAAAATTCCAGGACACTGTTACTCAAACTACAAGGTCAAGTTGACCTCGGGAAAAAGGCGGCAGATATATTTGATTCTGATTGGTTACGCTAAATTAAGGGCGCGTCTTTCACACGAAACTCTTTGGGCATTAAATATTGTCCTCATCGAAATTCACATCAGTCTAAGCTTTTCTGCAAGCGGAAACAAGTGTAAGAATAAGTCGTGAGTAAATATGAGAGAAATCCTCTCGTAAAACTGTTGTCCAAGAGGACTGATGTCGAGGAAAACAGAAGAACAAATTTGGCGGTAGAAGCGAGGAACGCTTGAATGCTCAAAGGTATTTGCGACAATTCCATGTAATTTGTTGATGCCCATATATAATGCTTTGCTGCATTTATTTACTTATATTTGCATGAATCTATTTGCTACCTTCGTATATCAATTTGCTTTATGAAGTATAACTGTGTTGAATTTATGCATAGGAAGTCGTACATTAATCTTCTTTAGATACGTTTGACGAATTGTTTGAATTTGTCGTCTTGTTTGCATAAGAACTGGGTGTAAAGAATTGCATGCATTACATTAGTTAATATGAGTTACGAGAATCCGTGTGTATTCACCGAATTTAGAAGATTTCCCGTATGGTTACGGTTGAGTGTGTACTGACTAAAATTAACGTTGTTAAGTCTTGAACATGATTTCATGCATGTATAGACTTGAATGTGTATATTCGCTGAACATGACGTAGTAATGCATAGAATGTATTTCATTCATTCACTTGTGTAAATTGAGGCTGGCTCGGAACCGTTATGCCCTGTGTGGTGTTAATGCGTGATGAATTAGCCATTAAACTAACTAGGGTCCTTATAGGACATGTGGGGCCGACTGATAGCCTTGGCATCTGTTTAGCACCGATAGTAAGATCTGATAACGAGAGGGGATAATGCAAACCCCTGTATCATAAACAACAGAAAATTTAGGTTGTCTCTATTTTTTTTAAAGGGAGAAAATAGCTCCTGTGACGTATTATCTCTGAGACGTATTCTGAGACGTATCCTGTGACGTATTATCTCTGATACGTATCCTATAACGTATTATCTCTGAGACGTATTCCGAGATGTATCCTGTGACGTATTATCTCTGAGGCATATTCTGAGACGTATCCTGAGACGTATAGTGATACGTATTATCCTGAGATCCAGGTATCTGTGAATATAAGTGTTACGCACAGAGTTGAGGCCCGAATAAGACAAGACAGAGGGAAGTCGAGAACAGCTACAGTGGAAGTGGAGTGAACAGGAGAAGCAGGTTATGCAAATTGTACAAGGCGCTGACTTCGATTGTTCACTCGATCATATGATGAACTAATTATATAAGTAAAACACATCGGCTACTTTATTTAAAAAGATTTGTGTTTTGTAATTCGGTGAAAGTTTTATTTCTAGAAGCAGAGTATATTCCTGATGTAATGAATTCTCACAGTTGTTTTATGTAATTGATTAAAATGTTGTTTACATGTACGGGGGCTCGTGTTGGTCTGTTCTATATATCTGCTCAGATCTCTGTCTATTCCACCTATAAGTTTCACCACTTATATTAATATTTACTAGAACCGTGCAATAACATCGAGGGCGGTCAACCTCTAGATAACGAGAACCTAATTAAGCGGACACCTTGAAAGAAGGTACAATCCGCCAACCCACACACCTCTTGCAAGAAGAGGGGACTTTGTCTAAGGTTTCTGAAAATTGGACCTTGGGTCACTTACAAGGTTATCTCCCCATTTAGGGTCGCCAAAACGGCTACCAGTTACTGAACCCACTCGGTGCTACATACGATTATCCTCTCACTCCCTGAAATTAATATCTTCTGGGGGAAGTGATGACAAACAGCCGCTCGACTAGAGTATGGTTAAACCGCTCCACAGTGCCACGCCTTACACGCATGTCATCCCTGGACAAAATATGTGACACAGCGCCCATGAACTCCCGGTCGGAGTCAACTTGCAGTATATTTGGGCCACTTTAGCATAACCCGCTTGTTGATAAATTCCAGAGCATCTGGGACTTTGGAAGACTCTTCTGTGACCAAGAGCTCAACCTCCTTGTAACGTCTGGCGATGTCAAACACGATCAGCGCTTACTCTGTGTGTGTGTGTGTGTGTCTGTGTGTCCAGCCTTGTCGTGCGTTAGAAAGGAGAGTCGGTCAGGTGCACCTCATTAATGGTTGAAACATTAAACTGCGTATGATATTCGACCCACGCCCTGGCAACAGCTTGCAAGATCTTTGCGGATCTAATTTCCTGACCGCTGCCGCGCTTTGCCAGTAATCTCACCAGAGCGCGATGATATGATTTATTATGTTGTACCTGGACTTTCTTGGCCAGAAAATGTCCTTCCCTCTTTGACAAAAAAATACTGTACTGAATTCTCTGCTATGTCTTAACCCTATGGAGATTTGTATCTTGTGTAGCAATCCGGTTTCGAATTAACTGTTATTCTCATCGTTATTAATTTATTTTGTATTTCCCCCCCCCCCCCATTTACCGTTTTCGAAATATATCTGAGCATATTTTCTGGATATGCCTTTTCTTAATATTTAATTTACATGTTTCTATTGTTTTGTTAAAATGTAACTGGTAAGTCAATCAATCAATCAAGAGCGATACATATATATATATATATATATCAACAGGTTCATCTACCAGTCAATCAATCAATCAAGAGCGATACATGTATCTGTCAACAGATTCATCTACCAGTCAATCAATCAATCAAGAGCGATACATGTATCTATCCATAGATTCATCTACCAGTCAATCAATCAGGCGGTCGATTCGATCGTAAGTATCAATCTTTACCATATCTAATCTATTTATTATTGTGTAATTACTCTGTTGCGTATTCATTATGTGATCTTTAGCATTAATAATTTATTTGCCTTTGCTTATTGATTCAAAATAAACGGAAACAAATATTTTCTGGTCACGACTGCTTGATATAAAATTCACATGTTCCTGTAATGTTGTTAATCAAGCCATCAAGGCCGACCATTCATATACCAATTAATCAATCAAGCCGTCGATCGATCACTAGTAAATTGGGCGGCTAATCAAGCAGTTATTACGAGAGAGAGAGAGAGAGAGAGAGAGAGAGAGACTGACCGAATGTTAATAGCGATGACACCAATGGACTTTTCATCACTTGACGTTTGCAACTATGAAAGGAAAAAGTAGGACTGCATCGCACAGGTTTCAAAGTCTCCTTGGATAAATAACTGTGGTTAAACTGATTTGTGTTGCGCAGGTTACCAAGTCTCATTGGAAAAGAAACTACGATTAAACTGAATTATACTGTGCAGTTTTCAAAGTCTCCTTGGATAAGTAACGACGGTTAAACCGAGGTCTACTGTGCAGGTTTCAAAGTCTCCTTCAAAAGTATAGGTAAATGTGGTTCAACCGAAGTCTGCTTTATCATTTACTTGTACTTCACTGATATTAGCTGGATTATAACAGAGGAAATTTGACCGATAAGCGCTGTACGTTTTAACTCCAACATGATCTCATATCATCATCAAGTATGCCAATTATCTATATTCGTGCCCTAAATGGATATATATATATATATATATATATATATATATATATATATATATATATATATATATATATATATATATATATATATATATAGTGAAAGTATTTATATTAGCCGGTTGGGAGTTATATAATAATTATAACGGTGCCCGTGGGTTTACATGTGGTGCCGATATTGATTCATAAAGGAAAATCAGTTGCTTAAAGCTATCCAATGGTTTAAGCAGCAGAGAGGGTGAACAGACCACTTAAAGGAATGGTCACCCTTGTGTTTAGACCAAAAAAAATAGTGACCCTTCATAGAGGTCAATACCACGTCTACGATTATTGTTTGTCCCAAACAGAATTGTAGACGAACCCTCTCTGCTGCTATCAATCTTGGGAATCATCATCTGAATCATGGGAATCTTTTGTTTTGTTCTTCAAGTAATATTCAAGTTCTGATAGTGGTTTTTCTATTTTTGGATTTATGTTCTTTCTTTTTCTGTAATAGTTCATCAAACTTCTGTATCGATCTCCACCGCAAATTTTGCAAATCTGATATAATCCTCTAACGCCGTTGTTACATCCAACACAACTTCGTGAACCAGCATGAGGATTTTTCTTTAAAATATAATTATGTTTTTTACAATATTCTCCACGACACCTTTTGTTGCATTTATCTGTTGTTCCTTGAATTAACCACGCACAGTTGTTCATTATATCAATGCTATCTGTTTAATTAAATTTATTAATTTATCCAAATATTTATCAAGACCCACACGATATCTTGTTCTAGGATCGTGCAAATTTATTGTTATAAATCCATGCGGAGTAGCTTGCGCTCGTGAAAAGAAATTTCTGAATTTAATTATATCCATGTCACCGCTGCACCAAGTTTGATGAATATTTCGCAGCGTGTGTGTGTCTACGCCATTAAACACAACTAAAATATTACAATTGTCCCTGATTACTTTTGGTATTTGTGTATATCGTTGAGTAACATAGATAACATCTGTATTTTTATGTCTGCCGCGAGAAAATATCCTGGCTGGATTTGATTGTTTATCTAGCATCACATCATCATACACAACTAAATTATTAATAAATCCGTCTAAAACATCAACGGACGGTGCTTCATCAATATCTGTATTAGGACAGAATTTTTCAGTACAAGTAACAAGATTGAAAATTCCTCTAAATTGTGTTAAGAGTAAGTTTTGATTAAATTGTATTAGAAGTAAATTGATAAATCATACTGGAAGTAATCCTCTACTAAAATATATTGAGATTTAATCCATTTATTCGTGTTACAATTATATACTACTATTCAACAATGATTACGCTATTATGATCAAGTACGAACCGTCTTATACAAAACATTACTTGTATCTCAGACTCAGCAGAAAGAGAGTACATTCATCAGGTTATAAAAATAGCGAACTAGACAGATTCCAAAAATTCTTATGGAGGGCAAATGTGCTGATCTTGCAGAAGTACTTACGTAATAATGTACATAGACCTAGACAATAATCTGTAAGAGACTACGAAGCCTCGCTTTGAGATTCTGGCCAAACGCAAGAGCTAAAGAACACGCCATATTTGGCGTTGTCTTAAGAAAGCGGGTATATTAAGCCCAGCCGCGGGTCGACACCAGTTTTGCTGGCCAGAAGCTCAAGCAGGCTCTGTCTTTTGCAGGTAAGATAACCGTCTATGTACAGTTTTTCATAGTATAAGACTTTTTAGTGTTATATGAATTTTTAGTGTTAAGATGTTAACCTAACATCAGTATGTTTAAACATTAGATAATTTTAATATTTCTTTGCTATTCTTTAATATAATGTATCGGAAAGTTTAATTGTTTGAAGAACTCATATTTACTTATAATTATATTATTGATTATAGTAAAAGCAACGTTCGCTACCAACTTCATATTCAGTAATAGTTAATTTAGAAATAAAATACTCTTTAAATAATAGAGTTTAATATGCTGACTTTTTAGAATAAATTCAGTAACATATATTTCAATTACGGTATTAGTCTGAAATATTGAATTTTAGATTCTTTTGCTGTCGTGAATTTATTCGATATTTAATTATCTGTATTACATTCTAAACGGCAGATATTATACAAGTATGATGTTGGTAAGTGAAAGAATATCGTAGTTTAATATGTATTTCTTATATCCGAAAATTGAGCTTGTTGTAGTTTGATATTGAAATGTAAGTTTATATGTTGAGTATTTCAATAAAGTTTTGCTGGCCAGAAGCTCAAGCAGGCTCTGTCTTTTGCAGTTCGATCCCGAGTACCTTCAATTCCCCAAGAATGTAGTCACGTCTTCATCATCGAGTGACACTACATCAAATGACTTGAACTTCCCTCCTTTCTTCTCTCTCTCTCTCTCTCTCTCTCTCTCTCTCTCTCTCTCTCTCGGAATTGAGAAACGGATTGACTTAGAGTTTACGAAGCAAATCTTCACTTAAAACCTGATGAAGAAATCTATTACGTAAAATCTGTTATAAACTCTATAACATCATTATCTTCGTCCAGTAATCGCGCGTTTTCGTTAAATTCTTTTAATACTTCATAACATCGTTGATCATCAGCGGATGGTGCTACCAAATACAACTTATCCCATTTCAACCATCTCATTATTAGATTAAGTAATAATTGCGTCTTACCCGATCCAGATGGTCCTATGATAATCATTCTGATGGAATTCGGTAGCGCAGGATGATGCTTAACAGGTTCTCGTTTTCTTGTTGCTGAGAAATCAATTATATCCATATATATTATAACATGAATTTATATTGTTTACGCTGTAGAGTTAAAACTCCAACTACTGATTTAGCTACAGTTATAACAAAAAATAAAAAAATAGCGTATGGTGGAAAATGTTCTGTGTGCGGTAGAAAGAAATTTTCGTTTTTACCTAATAAGCACGGTGGTGATATTGCTAATTTGATGTCAAAGTTTCCAGGTACTCCATGGGCTAAATACCCAGGAGAAAAACATCTACCAGGATATAATTATTGCGGTCCTGGTACTCGACTCGATATCAGGCTCGATAATCAAGATCAACAAAATCAGGCGAGGAACCAGTAAACGCTATTGATCGAGCTTGTGATATTCATGATGTTGCGTATAAAAGTAAAAATCTACAGGATAGGCATATTGCAGATGTGAAATTAATTCACGCGTTAAATTCCATAAAAAATAAAAATATCAGAGAATCATTAGCTAGTTGGTTAGTAAGATCTGCGATGAAAAGTAAATTAGCGTTTGGGGCTGGTAATTAATAATGGAATTAATTTATTATTCACCAAAAGGATATTGGAGAGGCAAAGCAGCAATTGGTAAACTTGTTGATGCAGCAGCGGTTAAACATTCTACTGCTAGCGCGTGGTTATCCAAACAGGCAATATGGCAAATGTATCTACCACCACCGAAACGAATTCAGTACGCGTATTTCGATGTTAGTGATCCTAATGAAGTTCATCAAGCAGATATTCTGTTTTTACCACATGATACTGTGCGTGGAAAAACGTACAAGTACGCGTTAACTGTAGTTGATGTTGCAAGTAGATATAAAGAGGCAGAGCCGCTATCAACGAAAACATCATCTGAAGTAGCCGATGCGTTTGAACGAATTTATCAACGAGGTGGTGGACCACAAGGTGGTCTACGATGGCCACAGCTGCTACAGGTTGATCCTGGTAAGGAATTTCTTGGTCCAGTATCATCGTTGATGAAACGACATAATACCAAAATACTACGAGGTCATACTGCAATTCACCGTGATCAGGCAATTGTTGAGCGATTTAATCGAACACTTGCTGAGCAGTTATTTGGATATCAATATGCTAAGGAATTTTTTCAAGATAAAAGATCTCGCGAATGGGTTGCAAGATTACCAAGCGTGATAGCTGCATTAAATAGCGAGATCACACGAACAACCAACATGAAACCCATTAGCGCAATTACAAAAAAAAATATACCAACACAACGAAAAGGTACTGAAAAACAAAAAATATTGGGTGATGTTACAGTTAGATATTTATATGAACCGGGTGAACTTGAAGGTGGTAGCGCGAGAGCGACTGATCCTATTTGGAGTGCTACCACACACAAAATATCCACCGTGACAAGATCGCCAGGTAGACCTGCAATCTACAGATTAGATTCGGCTGCTCCTCAACGTGGATTTGTACGTGAACAACTACAAATAATTCCCACGGATACACAATTACCACCGGGATCACTTAACTAGCGCTGGCGCCAAGGGTGCCTGCACCCCGACGTCGATTACACTCAAGACAGGTCAACATGGTATTTTCTCGTGTATGACCGCGACTATTATCTTTTCTGTCTACGGTAAATTGTCTTGAATCATTACTCGAATACCGCCATAACATTATACAATTGCAACTTGCGCAATGATTATTCTGCTGCTGTTTTAACTCAATAATAAATTCAACATCAAGATCAAAGTCGCGCTTATTTTTTTTAATCAGATTGTTTGTATCCGATTAATTTTTTTCTTATTATATCATCATCAATGACGTTGAATTTATTAACGATTTCAGGAATTATAATTCTCCGTAATTGAGATATATTTCTGACCCTCGATACCGCTAAATAAACTAAATTTGACCACTCGATGTGATCGTCTACAATCCAGACTCGTGTGTCAGAAATAGTTAATCCCTGAGACGAGTGGATCGTCATAGCGTATCCCAACACCCATGGAGATTTGTCAGCGTGTAATGCATCTTCGACCACACTGATATCAACGGCGACAATATCATTTAATACGAGATTTTGATTCTCAGTCTGTCCTGGAATATTAACATTAATATTCTGTTTTCGTGTATCTGATGGTCTATAACACAACGGTACGGGTAATTCTGAATATTTTTCTTTATGCAGCTGAAATAACTGCTGTTGTAAATCGTCTCTGATTTTTTTTCTGCTTGCTACGATCAAATCGTTGGGTCTACATAAATTTAAAAAATCACTCATTGAGGTCTCTGAGATTACTCCGCGTATTATTTCACACTGAATTTTGTTTGATTGTAATCTGATTAATTTTTTAAATTCCTTTAAATTTGCATCGAGAGCTCTATGATCATCATCTATTTCTTCGTAATAATCAACGAAATTTTTTAACCAATCATGTGGAGATGGTCCAACAAAGGGCGGAGGTTGACCATGATCGCCACACACCACCACAGCGGTATTTTTCGTCAACAACCAATCAAGAAACATTTTTAATGTATCCAATGACACCGTACATATCTCGTCCCAAATAATTATTTTAGGTATATATTTTTCTCCCATTCGTTCAGGAGTCCATGTATCCCCGCGCCACCGAAAGAAACTATGATGCGTGCACGATTGTACTTGCCGTTGTTTCATCTCCCGTGCAAGTATATGTGTGAGTGTCAGCACGATCATATCTGAATTTCTAAAAACATTAATCGCTCGAGTCGTCTTGCCGCATCCACCAGGTCCATTGAGATATACTGTCTTATATCTAGTTATTGGATCACTCAACGATGGCGCTTTCGACATTTCTGATATTTTATTACACTTACGATAAAAATGTCTCATCGGAACATCTGCGGATTCTGTATAATTGTGTAATATTTCCTTTTTTATTCTCCACGAACTCCATCGTTCATCATTACTTGTAAATTTCATAACAGACTCTAAATATTTACTCGAAATATAAAACGAATCTGTTGAGACTCTGACTGCGGTCTCAGGAAATCTATTAATCATCGATAATAAATTTATGGGAACATAAGCCAACATGGAAGATCTTAGATGAGTATACTGTGGGGAGATATCATTTATGTAACTAACGATCGTACCCAAGTTTGTTCCGTCGGATAAATAAACACTTTCTCGATTTACAAATATATTTTTCGCTGTTGTATCAGCGATTATAAAATCGTACTCGGCATCATCTAAAATTAATCGTGTGTGATGTCTTTTATGATCATATGCACCACCCTGAGTAAATTTACCTATAATTTTTCTACCGAGATCTTTTGCGGTTTTAAGTTTAATCTCGAGAATTTTAGGAGCTTCTTTGATAATATCATCGCCGGAAACATCAGGACATTTTTCTTTAAACTCGCTAATAACTTCATCAGCACTGATAGAATCTGGCATGGGCAACCAAACTTCGGTCTACGCGTGATATGATATAATCGTCTCACTAACCACCAACGATGTCAGTACAGCACAATCTAGCATATATTGTAATAAAACTATAGGTGCCCAACGTTTTTCACAAAAATGTCTGCCAAACCAAATATAACAAATCTTGTGAAGATTTTCCTTAAGCTCGAATGATTCAACACAAGCGAATCCAGTCAGATCAAAATCAGGTAATGGTCCATTAATTGCCACTCGCGTCATCTCGTTTGTAGGGTGACCGAATGTTTTAAAGTATACAGAACAATCTCCGTATCCTAGAAAACCTCCTGGATAACATGCAACCATATCAACCGAAATAACATCGTTGTAATTATATTTGGTATTCCACAATCCGCCATGTCCGTATTCGACGCAACTTGCGCGTACATCTTCAAGTAAATCAAATCGTGTTGGTTTCCATGAATTTCTTTCTCTAGCGAAATGAACCGCAACAGATGGAACGGTAAAGCAATTAGTTAGTAATTTGTCAGTATTTTCCGCGGAGTGCTTGCACTCTAAAAACTTCTCCGCAAGATTTTTCATCTCGTCGTGGAGAGATTCTGTTCGATATATTTCACCGTTTGGTCTAACAAACTGATCAAATTCACCTTCCTCATTACTTTTAAATAACCATACCGATACAGGATCGTTTTTACTTATTTCGTTGATAAAATCAAACATATCTGGGGGTAAAATCTAATAGTTCGATCACGTGGAAATATTGTTACTGCGCTGGTCCATGCGTGCGCGTTATGATCAATAATATTTATTGAAGCTCCTTTATATTTCGATTCGTACAGTACTCCCCCCGTTATTGTCGCTACGGTTATTGGAAATTTTAATATTTTTCCTAACTCAACAACATCTTTTATTGTAGCACCGGTATCCTTAACTGAATCAGCCCACGAGTTTATTTTTTACGTCTTAAATCAGTTAATCCATTTCCACGCATCGCGTTTGTAAAGTGTTCTATTACTCGTTCGGCTACACAATTTAACCTTGAAAATTTCATGGGTGTCAGTTTATCAACGTTGGTTTTTTTTATTTATCTCATAGATTCCATAAATAACCGCTATTACAGGATACGCTCGCTCATAATACGGTTTGTCAATACCCGTCAATAGACCCGGTCTGGAATTTTTACTTAATATGGCGATTTTATTATTGCCAAGAACAGGATCATATTTGTCACGGATAATCCAACTACCTGTTTCTGTTAATACAATAAATTTTACTCTGAAGAAATATTTTTGATTGCCCTCATACTCAGCGATGTAGTTAATGATAGTTGCCGCTCGCTTGTCATTCATTGTGGCGTCCTTGACAGTATTGCGTATAATCTTGAACGTTGACCATGTATGAGATGCACTATCCGTGTAAAATTCTTTCTTGGCGTCGTGAATTTTATTGATCAAACTTTTATTTTTCGGATCAACCAAATCTCGTACTGGTAAATCAGAAGATAGTCTGTCGAGGTTGAATTTATATTTAACAGGCCTAGTTTGGGATAATCTCTCAAACTCATTCATATAATTAAAACAAATATTTAAATAAAGAAAATTATATATATACAATGTCTCAATGCAGATGGTTGATGATCGGCTCAGTAAATCGATGCAACAAATCCTGCAGAAAGGAATTTTGTTGGATGCACTTACAAAGTATACGACGAGGAAGTCTAGGACCAATACCGTGTCTGCGATGTGGTATTGGAGTGCGAGGAAAAACAGAATTATGTGGAAAGTGCGGTGGAAAACGGTTCAGAGAACTTAAAAGATATTATGACAAAAAAATTAATAATAGTGAAAACGCTATAAAATCCGTGGAGGATTATATATCAAGATTTCAGACAAACAATGATTTAAACAAATAATATCATTGCATATAT
This sequence comes from Sinohyriopsis cumingii, assembly GCA_028554795.2. Taxonomy (NCBI): domain Eukaryota; kingdom Metazoa; phylum Mollusca; class Bivalvia; order Unionida; family Unionidae; genus Sinohyriopsis; species Sinohyriopsis cumingii. The sequence goes on from CM068829.1 coordinate 47,698,542, forward strand.
GGAGCAAAATATATTTGTCCCACATCCCACAATAACAAACTATGAATCAGATCGTAATGGCATGATCAGACACTGTAGGTTGAGGAGACCAGTTGGTCATGTCATTAATTCTGGTTATCTAGCGTTCACATGTGAGGGAGGAAAGAAAAGCTATCTCTGTCATCGATTCACGTATGAGTGTTTCTTCGGAGTGATCAATGACGGTCTTGTTATTGATAATGCTGACGGGGATCCTCAAAACAATAATTTATCCAACCTTCGTGTTGTTACACAAAGCGTGAACTCTGCATGTGGTAATACTGGAAGATGTAAAACAATCGGAAAGAGGGCGGTAAATTCCACAAACACAGAAACTGGCGAAGTAATTATATTTCGTTCGATACGTTCTGCTGCGAAATACTTTGATATTAATCCGTCTTCAGTACAAAGAGTAGCAGAAAATATAACCAGATCTGCTTTCTTAAAAAAATATAAGCAGAAAATCACCTTTCAGTACTGTTAACTATCATCACCACCTCGAATTATATTTATTTTTGGGGGGTCAGAAATTGTCATTATTATACTACTTATTTTTTGACTCACGAAAGGGAGGTAATTTATGGTCATAATCATATACAACATCCAAGGTCTGTGATGCCTGGTGGATACAGAAAGGATTTATGATTTCTAACTTACAAAAATATACAGTTCGTGTATTTTTCTGCCCTATTAGAACAGCGCAACACATAGAATACATGTATATTTCATCTAACCTACAGAAAACTGACATGTATATTCCAGCCTACTGAGTGCAGAATCCAGCGTCTAGTCTGTATCGTGTGGCGGGTTAATTTTAGATCCAATGTACAATGTACTGACTCATAGATCCACGATAGTATTTGGAATTAAAAATCAGTTGCATTTTCCTTGTTCAGTGCAGAAATATAATGCGAGATTGTGTATGTATGTGTGATTATTTATTTATCGAGTAAACTCCCTTTGACCAGTCTAGCAATTAGATGATCTAGACCGGATGTTATATCATACATGGCGTGGTATAGTAAATAGGAAATTCCTTAATTTAGCCTTGTTTGGTGAAAATATATCATATAAACGTATTTCTTGAATTCAGAATTGTATTTTGAGTAAATATATTCGAAATTAGTTCCTTTTCAATGATTATTAGCTATATATTAACTTTCGAAACATATGTTTGGAACAAGATTTGATAGCTCAATCGGTATCGTATTGGACTGTGACGCTCGCGGTCCAGGATCGAATCCCCATGGCTGACAACATGTCGGTGGTTTGCGCATAATTGCGATTTTTATAATAATTGGGGGCTCCGCCAGATACCCCCGCTCAGCAAAACTCAACGACGTATCAACCGGTGGTTGATACATATTTTCGTATCACCCACGGGCTTGATTATTGTGGGTCGGTTTTTGCTGAGCGTATATGTTTGTGCCGTCCTGTATTCAATTATTCATTGCATATATTTCATTTCATACTTAATGAACTTGCTAAAAAACTCGTTTCATAATATATGTTTGTGCCGTCATTCATTCATTGTATATACCCATTTCATTGTACATACCATTTCATTGTATATATCCATTTCATTGTACATACCCATTTCATTGTATTTCTTCACCAAACACACCCTCTTGGGCCTCTAGACTATTGTTTGACGGGTTAGTGGCTCTCATAGCGGGGTAGTGTTTCGTGCACCTGTACCTTGAACTCGCTAAAAACTCGTTAGGGGTTCAGGGATAATTTTTTTTTTTATTTTAAAGATTTACATATTATATAATGAACCATGAAAATATCAAATACATTATTTCTGCTATTAAAAAACTAGAAGAAAACAGAATTAATATATCTGATGAACTAAATCCTGAAAAAATAATATCTGATTTTGAAACGTTAGAAGAACTTAAAAATGAAAATAAGTATGTTCTATCATCTCAATATAAGTTCATAAAGCGGATTCAGGCAGCTATGTTTCAGTCACTGGCTATGGTGAACGATGATCAAGTAAATGAATTTATTCCTCTTTCTGTTGCAATAGAAAAGATCAGGTCGGAATTATCCAGCGAATACGAAACAAAAAAAAAACAATCAGTACCCGCATAAGATACTTAAGAAAAATTATGTCAGCGGGTAAAGACTGAGTAGTAGCATAATTTCCCTCACTGTATATCACATTAGAATTAATTTACATAAAAAAATAAAATATTTCAGAATAATAATAAAATATTTTTTGGAAAACTGATAAATTTCTATACTTTTAAGTACCAACCACCCCATCAAAATTACAAAACTGATTGATTTGTGTACTTTTAAGTGGCAATCACCCCATCAGAATTAGCACACTGATTGATTTGTATAATTTTCAGTACCAACCACCCCATCAGATTGATTCACAAAAAAAATAAAATATTTCAGAATAATAATACAAATATTTCAGAATAATAATACAATATTTTTTTGTAGTATTTTTTGGAAAACTGATTAATTTGTATAATTTTCAGTACCAATTACCCCATCAGAATTAGCAAACTGATTGATTTGTATAATTTTCAGTACCAATTACCCCATCAGAATTAGCAAACTGATTAATTTGTATAATTTTCAGTACCAATTACCCCATTAGAATTAGCAAACTGATTGATTTGTGTAATTTATCCCATCAGTGATTATATTTATTTATTCTGAAATATTATTTTTTTAAGTTGATCGAGTTTAATACAGGAGTGTGTATAATTTAGAATCTGATCTCGATAATATGTTCTCGGCGGAGCTCATCTAACTGTTCTCGCTTCCGTATTCATCAATAACTAAATTAACGCTAAATTGCTCTGTGTTTTGAAAACACTGTTCTGATGGCGTTTTTCAAGTGTATAAAAAACAATCACGTGCTGGTACATTATATAACATTTACTGGATTAATTAAGATTTCACATACAGATTTATCACAAGCTCTTCTCCACGCATGTCAATTAAGCGATTAAGGTAGTCTGTGAGCTTAAAATTTATTCGTGTTAACATATTATTGTGACACCGCAGATACACAGGATTAGTTGGTTCTTGCACGATTAAACTTCTAGGGGGAACTTGTGGTGTAAATGTATATAAAATATATCCTTGTTGAGCCTGATTTGCTTTTCCGAGGTCTATTTGATAGCTGCCATCGACTACGTCACAAATCAGATTGACCACAATCGTGCTGGTTATATTAACGATTCCCGGAGAAACGTGTCTGCCGCCGCCGTGTGGATCATTATTATGTCTGAGAACAGCTGGAGGTGGTGTTAGTTTTTTCCATGCCTCGAGTATTTTAGGAAAATATTCATCAATGACATCATTGACAGATTTTCTCCGAGCGTCCGGGTCATAATCGGGAAATTTGAACGTCGGTATATCAGATTCCTTGATTTTATATTTATCAATTAAAACTTTTTTGGAGCAGGAGATGATTTTAAAATCATGTCTATAATTTTGTTGTGAGTGCGTTCCATAGCTTCTGCGATATAATTCAGAATTTCTATTTGTCTGATAATTTCCCCTCGTGTCTCGTGAGATGATATATCGAAAAGATACTCAATGAGACGTTCACGTAGTTTATTATGCTGATCTTTATGATCAAGATTGGAAACGTCAATAGTTCTTTCAATTTCGTGTTCATGAATATGGCCAGGGGTTTTATCTTCTGGTAAAGCTGAAAATATGTCACCACCATAACCAATTAAATCATCCAAACTATCATCCCAAGTTCGAGGTCCACGCCACCACCACCAAAGATCTCTCATTGTAACTTCGTGACGAGAGCTACTTTTTGACGTAAAATCAGATTTTTTCGGTTCTGGTGGTCCTTCATACACCGGGGGAACATCCGGCCAACCTAGTACGGATCTTATCGTGGATTGATAAATATCAACGGCATAATCAGGAGAATGTATCTCAACCGTCGAGGACAGCGTCGGTTCATGAACGTTAATTGATATTTTTGCTTCTTTTCCGGTTATTGATTTTATTCTACGTTGAAATTCCTCATTGATTTGTTCGATCTCATAACTACCAGTGGGTATTCCAACATCTATCCAGTCAGGAGTACCATCTGGTTTGTTCTTGTTAGCAAATACAAGCAAATTATTTGATGGTGTACCATTAAATGATTTTGATCTGATATTTGGCCAGCTGTAATATACCCGTAATTGAGCCAGTGCTATTTCTTTTACTGGAATTGCAGTAGGAAAATTAATACTATATTCAGGATTAGTTGACTTACCGAGATCATCGTTATCTTTGGCGGAGTTGTGTTAGTCACGATCTGCTGGAGTAATTCTGTCATTATTAGTATTTATGTCTTTAATACCGATACCTTCGTCGTATATTTTAGTCATCATTGAAAACTCGACATCAGATATAATTGAACTTACCGAGATCATCATTATCTTTGGCGGAGTTGTGTTAGTCACGATCTGCTGGAGTAATTCTGTCATTATTAGTATTTATGTCTTTAATACCGATACCTTCGTCGTATATTTTAGTCATCATTGAAAATTCGACATCAGATATAATTCCATCACTGAGACTCGCTGATAACAACGAGGATAACTTCGAGTATGCGACAGTCGCTGTATGCAATCTTATGTAATCGGATAATTTTTCATTCATGCAGGTGCATATTTTTTTGTGATGATATTAAGCACACCTGCAATCGTTGTTGCTGCTGAAATACAAATAGTTACGGCTGCTGGTGCCATCATTGTCACCGCTGATAATATAACACCGGTTCCAGCAACAACAGCGGATACTGAATAAACAATCACATCAACGATAACTAATCGTCGTCGATATTTTTGTACTTTTACTGTATATTGTTCGACTTGATCTTTTAACGCCGCCTGCCATTCACGCGCTTGATTGTATCTGTATTGTGCACCGTCCATATATTTTTATGCAGTAACCAATTGAGGTGTTTCAGCTACAAATTCCAAACACCACCAGTAAGATGTTGCGGTTAATTTCTTATCGTCTGCTTCCAGGATAAAAATTTCTTCGGTTCCGCTATTTAATATAACAGATACAACTCCGGAAAACCTATCCGTTGAATGACGCCATGGATACGTTGTAAATATCTCAAATCGCGCAGCACTGAACACAGACAGCCTGTACACGCCAGTGATTGTTGCGGTATATTTGATAGTCTTATTTTGCTGCGACCATGTTGCGAATCCCGATGATACAGTGCATACGATGTTTGTGATATGCCCAGGAGTTATTCCGGCTGAAATTTTAATCAAATTGGTTTTATTAACGATATCAGGAATCCCCACTACGACGTTTTGTTGTGTTTGTTTGATCGTGTCGATGTTCGTCTTGATATCAGAAAGTTTCATGTCAACGGAGTGCGGAATGCCGAAGAATTCTTCTGTGGTTCTTTGATGGTTTCTGCGAAATCTTGCAAAAGTGCCCACGTAAACGTCATACTCAGCCCGCAACGTGGATAATTTACTATCTACGTTGTCGACGTATTTTTTTGTTGCTGCATCTTCGTCGGATGTTGGATCTGTTAAAACTACTATTTTATTTCCGTTCATGCTGAGTTCACCTGTCATTGTGTCACCGGTATTTTTCACGCGATTAGCAACGCTTCTTGCAATTTCATCTCTGATGGTTGTAAATGATACACTTGAATCTCTGATTCTACCACCGTCAGTAAACACAGGAATATTATCTGTAACTGCACCAAGTACTCGTCGAACTATATCATTCCATCTGATATTGCTCGTTTTTAGTTTACCATATCGATCTTGAAAAATAACGACCTCATCTGGGTCAACTCCAGCCAGGCTCATGATATCAGCGAGTTCATCTTTAGTCGCATACTTCGACAGATCAACATCGCCGGATTTTCTCTTAACGCGGAAAGATCTTCTTCCATAAATATCAACCATTATATAAGATCCTTCGGATCCAAGATCTATTTAAAACGCTTTACGCGCAACGAATCGGTTGCTTGTATAATCATGCACAACTTTATGTGGCGGTTTGGATGATTTTGATATAGCGTCGAGTACATTAATTACCTCACGGCCACATATTGGCGGATCTGTCATTGTTTGTGTGGGTAGCGTTGAATACCAAACTTTACAACCAGAGGTTCTTGCGTGGAGTGGTGCGACATACTTGATAAATTCAGCAGGTGGAGCTAACCCGTATGAATCAAAATAAACGATTCCACGTGGATCAAGCGCGTATGATACCCAATGAGTACCGGGTCCTGAAGTCGAGTCTAGATTAATAATACCTGTTTCGAGTTTGTTTGGTTGTTTTGGTAATTGATGTCGCATAAAAACACCTCTAAAGGCTTTTATTTTTAATCGTTTAGCAGCATCAAGTAAATCAAAATTTGATGCTGGAACATCTAACGTGGGAGCCTCAGACCGCTCCCCCAGCGAGATCCCGGTAATCTTAGACCGCGTCCCTTTTTTTTGTACCCATTTCCTGTTGCTTTCTTCAGAGCCATTTTAGCAGCTGTTCCAACAGCACCTAACGCGGCTGCTTTTGCTACGGCTGGAGCGGCAGCAGCTATTAACGCTGGAGTATCCGCAAGAAGTGGAAATATACCACCCGTTTTAACCATGTCTTTGATGGCGCTCGGAGAAAGACGTAATGGAACTCCAGTTTTTGATTCTAGGGCTTTATTGAAATGTTTAATCTGATTATTTGTCAACGATAATTTGTTTGGACCACCACCCATCTGATCTCGTTTTAGTGATATTTTAGTTCCGCATTTGCTGGTGGTTTTTGATTGAAGCTATTTGACCTGACCGGGAGTCCGAGTAACATTAACATGACTATACGACATTTTTATATAAATAATATTTTTCTGAATAATTAAAGATTTTCCACTGGTGCATCAACGACTATCATTCGACCACTACCACCTTCAAGTAACATGGCTTTATCGCTGAGTATGACCGCGATTGCTCTATAATTACCACCACCTGTATTCAATGTTGCTTTAAGATGTACATCAACGACAGATTGTTTTGATAGATCAAGATGTTCCAGTGAAAAATAATAAATCGGATACAAAGTTCTGAAATCATATTGTGATATTTGCAAACCGGTATCAACATTTTGATCACGTCCTATGAATGACATTAAACGATGATATGCACGTCCTATACGATTCTGTTCATAATTTAGTTGTATATTTTCTGTTGGTTCTTGTTGTCCGTTTATCCGTAAAGAAATATCTGTGATACCTAGTTTATCAAATATCATGTGAGAGTGAACTTGTGAGCCTAATCGATTAGTTTCCTGAAACGCAACAAAAATATGTCGCGGTGCAGAAACACCCTGTTGTGATGCTATATGCCATGTAAACTGACCGTTAACGTTAGTTTGCATACTATCTGTGCTTGTTGTTAACCATGACAATAAGGATTTACCACCAGTGTCCATGAAAAAAATTAATTTTTGTTCTACTGCGATCGTTGGAGTCATTACCGGCATCCACAGTGAAAGTTTAGACAATATTACTTTACCAGCATCACCAACAGGTCTCCACAGAGCATCTTTATCATCACCTTTTCGCACAAGAACAACCGTGTGTCTAGCTCCAAAAATAACCTTTCTAAAATTTCTACAAAATCCAAAAATATGCGATAGTGGAATTGCACATGAAAATCTTCTATTGTCTCCTAGTAACATACTTCTACGTGCTGCAAATCCCAAGTTGAAATTTTCGCTAGAACCATGAACCACTGGGACCACATCAGCATCAGCGTTATTGGCAAAATTTCTTGGTCGTCTTATATTATACGGATCGCTTTCAGGGTTATTTGAGTTATCTTTCACAAACATCATTGTAGGACCTGCTGATCTTGTATAATCATCAGAATATCTTGCTAATCCTATTATTGTTGTAGCAACGTCTACATCTTTCTGAATCGATTCAATATTTGTTCCATCGATCATATAAGTGGCGCTATCAAACAACGCCATAATCCCATTGTTGACAAAACCAACTTTTACTGCACCTCCGTAATTAGTGTCATCCGTTTTTATAATTGTACCTTCTACCTCAAGAAAAGCCTCAGCGGGTAAAAAGTATCTACTTGTATCATGAACTTGTAGTTCAATTCTTCCACGTTGATCTGGTATTCGTGCCTCATAAGAATAAAACTGATAATCACGTACCGATTCATCTTTAAGGACAGGTGCCTCCATATCAAATGCTTCATCGGATTCACGTTTAAACATTTTATTATAATTATTTTCGTCTAACACGAAAACCGTGTTTGGAAACTCCACTTCCTGATATCATGCTTGAAATATTATTTCCTGATTCACTGAGTCTTTGATCTATCAAATTTGATGTTATATTTCTTTCTGCCTCTTTAGATAATTCCGCTAATTTTTGATTTATTATTTTACTTACGTCTGCGGGCATAATTTCAGTACTTGCCAGTCTCACTGGTGGTTGTTGTTTTCGTCGCAATAATCGTGCTAGTCTTTCTTTGATTGCCGAAAACGCCTTACCAGCAACATTGACAATTGCTCCAGGAGCTTTTTCACGAACAATATCGATAGCTTTCATCGATATTTGTTTTGCAACGGGTGCTGCTTTTGAAGCTATCCTTGTGAATAATCCCCGCACAACATCATCAAGTCCATCTCCGTAAGTAGCTCTGTAAATTGGTAATCGTGAGTTCACCGCTCTGACCTGTACGGATTTACAATGATTATTATGTATGATCATCTTTTTTAATTTACCATTTATTGAACAACTAGTCATCAACAAGTTCATCGATAAGTTCTCGGTAAACTCCGATATCCATGATACCGCCTTGAAATAATCGCCCACAAATATCAGCTGCTTCATTAATTATTTCTGGTGAATTATTTCCGGCACGTTTTCCTCCTATGAGAACGTCTAACCGTGACACGTCATTGAGGATATTATCAGGACAAATAAAATTATTTCCTTCTGATGTAGTCAGGAACCCACTTCCTACAGCGCTTGGAGGATCATCGTCAGGATCTCTTTCTTTACCCAGTGAACGTAATTTCTCCTGTTGTTTAGTTTCTATATCTCTAAATATTTCTTCTTCTTGTTTCCATTTTTCTTCTGCTTTTCGCTTCATTTCCTTTGCCATCTGCTTCCTTTTCTCTCTAGATGGTTTTAACATCAATTGTTGTTGTTCTATTTGTTGTAAAGGTGGAGGAAGTTGATACTGGGCGAGTTGTTCTTGTTTTAATTGTTTCAGTCTCTCTCTATAAAGTCTTTTTACTTCTTCATTAATAATTTCATATTCTTGACCTCTAGCTTGTTTTTTGTTGTAATATACGCGATATATATATATATATATATATATATATATATATATATATATATATATATATATGTATATTTAATAAGATTATCATCATTTACTTTTTCATAATGGGGTTTTAAAATACTTGATTTATTAAATAGTATATTTAATATTGCTTCGGGTAATTTTTCTCTTTTAGTATTTCTAATTTCTTCAACAACCCCTTTACTAAATTTTGCAATCAATTCTAAGTTTTTTTCTACTAGTTCGGGTTCAGGTGTATGTTCTTTTTGCACGTCGGCGACTTCAGTACGAAGTTTTCCAATACTTTCAAGTATTTCCTCACCAACAGGTGGAGGTTGAGCCGCAGCTATTTCCCTGGCTATGCCAGGTGGAAGATCTCGTAAAATCTTCTTTGTCTGTTTTGTTCTTCTTGCTATTTTTTCAGTTTGTTCTGCTGTTTGTTTTGATACCGGAAGAAGATCTTCTTTGATGACAGTTTAACTTGTTCAGTAGCTGCAGTGACAGGTTTAAACAGTTTTTTAGTTTCTTCTTCGTACTCAACTTGTGCTTCTTGCTGCGCTTGTAGATTTTTTTCTAAATGAGTCTCTGACAGGAAGAAATTTTTTAATTGCTTCTAATCGTTCTCGTGCTATTCTTGCAGTATGAGATTCTGGATATACCATTATTTTAAATATAACAATTTTTTAATTGATATCAGCAGAGAGGGTGTAAATTTAATTAAACAGATATCATTAATATAATGAACAACTGTGCGTGGTTAATTCAAGGAACAACAGATAAATGCAACAAAAGGTGTCGTGGAGAATATTGTAAAAAACATAATTATATTTTAAAGAAAAATTCTCATGCTGGTTCACGAAGTTGTGTTGGATGTAACAACGGCGTTAGAGGATTATATCAGATTTGCAAAAATTGCGGTGGAGATCGATACAGAAGTTTGATGAACTATTACAGAAAAAGAAAGAACATAAATCCAAAAATAGAAAAACCACCATCAGAACTTGAATATTACTTGAAGAACAAAACAAAAGATTCCCATGATTCAGATGATGATTCCCAAGATTGATAGCAGCAGAGAGGGTTCGTCTACAATTCTGTTTGGGACAAACAATAATCGTAGACGTGGTATTGACCTCTATGAAGGGTCACTATTTTTTTTGGTCTAAACACAAGGGTGACCATTCCCTTAAGTGGTCTGTTCACCCTCTCTGCTGCTGTTTAACATGGTGGTACGTTGTAACATTGTTAGAGGTAATTCACTTCATCTTATCGGGTAACAGCGGGAGACCTTATGTTAAAGTTGCTCATAGGTTAAACATTAGGATGGTACTATGGTGTCAAAAATGTCTGAGTCAAAACCGGAAGTTAACATGGGAAGGAATGGCTCTATGTGGCCATAACGGGAAATGTGATACTAACTGTGGGACCGTTATGTGTGGGACCGTTATGTGCCGTTTCCATGTTGAAAAATGTATGGCTCAAAACGGGAAATGTATTGTTAATACTTGTACATATTATCCAACATCCGCTTTATCATATACCATCCAACAGACCCTACTATCCAGATTTTATTAGAATCCAAAGCACACGCAACTATCCAACAGAAAGGGTATGAGTGTTTATTCAAACGCTATTCTTACATGCATATAAACAATCTATCACATAGAAGCAGGCAAATGTAGTAGTGTTTATAACACAGTACACCTTCACACAGACATGAGAAGGGTAAAGGGTTTTCATTTTAGAGGTAAACACAAACATATACATAGACAAACATACAAAACACAAAATATAGATCTGGGAAGCACTGAAATGGGGAATTTGGTTTTCTGTTACCACTCATCTCCCTTAGCAGTCGCACCTGCCAGGTTTGGCTTTGCTGGCTGCACATCTTTATCCCCATCTATTTACACTCTTTCATGACCAAGCTGTTCTCCATTTCTCAATCCTCGGTTTGTGAAATCAGAAGATGCTGCTGCCACATACGCGATAGCTCCTCATCAGGGATCCAAAAGTTATCTCCCCGCTGCTGCATTTTTTTTATTGGATCTTCATCAAATAAGCAGTTAGCCGCTCGAAGTTCGTCTTGTTCTTTAGACGCTCGTTTCCCCTCTTCTCTACTGCCGAGGTTGTCTTGATTTTTGGTGACTTCCTCATCTATCACCTATCTTGCAAACTCATTGGCGATCATTACGGAGGTCCTCCTACCTACCCAGGAGGTACTGCACTCTCCCCATCAAATTAATGGCTTCCATCAACTTTCCCACCTTGTTATGTTTGCTAGCCATTCTTCTTTACGCGATCAACAATGGCTTGATATGCTATAAGCAAGGACGTGAACAAAAACACCTCGATATGGTACGCAGTCGTAAAGGAAAAGGACACGTTCACCACACTACAACCGAGATGATTGTTTTTGCAGTTCTTGAAGACATGAGCTCTGATAAGGAGATGTAGCTGTTTAACGGCATGGAGGTCGCTTCTACTTTTTTATATTATAGTCGTTGACTTGTGAAGCTGTCGTCTTCTTTTTTCTCACTCGTTGTAACTCTGGCAAGCACAAACTTCCTTTCTACACTTCTCCGTTCATATTTTTCAATGAAATGACAGGAGGATGACATCCACGCATTTGTGCAGTGACATTAAACAATTCGGTTGTCCATTTCAGTAAATAAAGTTTCTAACCTAACACTTCTAATGTTTCTTCTTCTTCCATTCCTGTGGATGTTTCTGTCTTCTTTTTAATTGAATTTTGTTTTTCTTCGCTTTTCATGATATTCTTGAAATCCTCGGAGAAGGTTTACCTGTCTCATCCAAATCTTTCTGGTGCAACAGTCGTAGACATTGCAATAACTGTCCACATCGTTGCAACTTTTCTGTTTCTGGCAAATCCGTTCGATCCGTCAACAGTTGTATTTCTTGTTGTAAGTGTGACATCTCGGTGAGATTAGGATTAGGAGATAAATGAGGTATCCATTATTCCTACCAACGACAGACTTCCATCCATTATTTGTATGGAACAAATTTTAATTTTAGTCCTTCCATAAGCTCAAAAGGTACACGTGTGGTGTCTTTCCATAAAAGTCTGCTATTTTATCTTCTTTTTCCTCATCCGGTCACTTCTAATGGAGGTTCAGCAATAGATTCTAACCAAGTTGCAGCCACTTTTAACAACGGTCTTTTACGAAAGAAATGATTTATTGGAGTAATGTGTAAGCCGATGTCAACTCTTGTAACACCACGTATATTGTGGAGGACGATCGAACAATTGAATAACCGACATTTTTTGAACTTCACATCATCAGCTGTACTTGTCTTAAACCTTTTCAGGGCCAAGTCCTACTCCTGCTGCCGATGCTGCTTGCGTAGTGGAGTAGTGTATGCTGCTACTATGGCTGGAATTTAGTGGCAGTGAGAGCTGATGTAATCATAAAATAATTTTTAGTCTTGGATTGTGATGGTCTCGTTGCCATGTGTTGAGCTATAGATGTCTGATACATTTCTCTCAGGTGCTTTAACTCCACCAAAATATCTTGTAACAAACTCACCGTTTTGTTTTCACTCTCTTCTTTCCGTTTACTATTCGAAGTTTTCCTATTTTCATCTCGCTTTTTACCTTTACTTATTGTTGCTGTTGTTGAGCAAATTAATGTTCTTCTTTTTTCTGACGTAGCTAAAAGCTCTCTAACCCTTCCATCTTTTTAAAAAATTCTTTCTTAAATCATCTTACACTGGTAACGATGGGGAAGGAGGTGAATGTGGTGCTACCGTCTCACGCAAAAAGAACTTGTGGAGAAGATATAAATTCTCCCAAAGCCAAATTGAAGTCTGGAAGAAGAATGGCTATATCAGCAACATCAGTAGCAGCAGTAGCAGTAGTAGTCGTAGTCATTGTATTTTCACTGGGAGTATACGGTGTGTCCACATCAGTCGCACCCCAATACAAAGTCTTCGTTTATCCATAGTTAATGTACTTCAACTGTTCCGAAAAGGTAACATATTGAAAATAACGTTACACTTCCGCTGTCTTTTGATTTGAAGAGAGACAACACGCCCTGACTAAATTATCTTACGCACATTTTGATTGGTGGAATATTTCAATCCCTTTAGATCCCATCCTAGATTATATAAGTGCATTGTCCCAGTATATCACCCAGAAGTCGGAGAACTCGGAAGACTCTGCTGTGTAGCAACGACTACAAACAGTGGATGGGGGCTACATAATAAGGTTAATAGTAGCTTAGAAAAACACCCACATTCACAAACATGCATAAACATAACTACCTAAGTTAAAATAAGCCACACTATTGTACACACCCCGAACCACAATAAACAAAAATCGGAGACGTCAAACGACACTGCTGTATAGCACCGATTATAAACAGTGGTTGGGATACTTTAAAATAGAAATATCAATAGTTTAAATAAGGTAAGAGAAGGGAAAAAAAAGGAAGTACACACACACACACACACCCGCCCAACCAAACCTGACAAAATTAACGTAAAAGTCAAATTACCAAGTGTATCATTATTTAATCGAAACCAACCAAATGACCAAGGACCATATAAGAAACCTAAACCCTAGAAACATAGAATGTACATGGAGCATGGAGCAGTAAAAATCAGGAGACAGGGAAAAAGACCAGAAACATCAACGGGCACGGGAACGGAAGAAAATAGATGAAATGAAAAAGATCAGGTAAAGGATTCAACGCCTGACAGAAGTAATGACCACTCGCAGCAAGGAGGAATAAAGAAGAGCAGAAAGAAGACCACAAGGGCAAAAACCTACTGAAGACGCGGGGAAAAGAAAGTATAGCTGAAAAGCAATTGCCTCCAAATAATATATAAAATGCAAGCTCCCAAGTCAGAAAAGAATTGCCATCCCCAATAAAGTTGTTGTTGTTGTGGGGTTTAACGCCATTTTTCAGTACAAGATAGGCTATACATGGGGGCCAGTATTAATGGTGGAGGAAGAACCCGGGAAAAGCCCGGAAAGAACCACCGACCCACGAGAAGCTACTGGCAAGCTTTCTCACATACTCCCCAATAAAAGCAACCCAGTCCCGTACAACATCCTCCCTTCCCTTCCGAGCACAATACATATATGTATGCAAGAGAGTGTGCGTGTACGTGTGTGTGGACACATGAACAGGGATATCTAATAGCTTGCACACAATATAGCACACACACCTAATCCACACCCACCCACCCACTCCAAAAAAACCCACACACTTACCACAATTGGCTTTCATTCTGAAACATGAAAGCCCTCTTAAGACCAACAACTCGGTGGCCCTGAAAAGATTCTGGTTCGTGACATTTCCACCTCTTGATAATTGACACCCAAATTAAGATCTCAAAAAACGAGAGGCTACATAAGCCTTCGCGATGTGACGAACGTTTCCGAAAATTACGTACGCACATTACACGAAATTAAAGAACTTCCACAAGATAGGACAATCCACAACTCAGGAATATTCGAATCGAATGTGACCACCACGTTCTGCAATAGGTTAGGAACAGCCCGATAAAAATAGGAAACTGAGCATTGATTTGAAACAAATGAATTACAAAACTGCTGCTGCTTGGGTACATGTTGACGGCCTTCAACGTATGAATACAGGGATGCAGACAACTACCACCAGAAGAGGAAGCATAATGAAGTCGCTGTAACGAGGATGTGGCGCGGCCTTCGCGCTCTTTTTCTTCCGGTCGCTTGCTCTGGTCGTATAGCAATAGCGAATTATCGCACAAAATAAGTAGCACGCAAACGCATGCAAATTAAGTCGTACATGCCGACAGGCGAAAAACAACTATAATCCAAAAAAGCAATCTGAAGTCAACCCAACTAAGATGTATTCTAGTGTAGAATCATCCACCATCATTAGCAGTTGGTCCATATGGAAACGAATGGTGTATGTAAGAAAAGAAAAAAATGTCAAAAAAGGAGTCTATGGAAAAGCTGTGAACCGAAGTATAAAAACAGTGAAGCGGTGTAGTTTGTGTTAACTCTCTTCTTTGGTTATGATCCCCAACAGCCCTTTTCAAGGCCACTCAGATCTCTAGAAAAAAGATACTGTTCAAATTTATTGCCTATATGTGTTTTATATTTACATAATTTTGTATGTCTATGTATATGTCAATGTTTACAACTTAAACTTAATCCGTTTGTGTAGGGACGGGTGTAGTAAACATTTTATACATCTATACTTAAACAAAAATGAATTAAGGAGTCTAGATTTTCAAGATGTTCTTTATAAAAACTATGCAGGATTCAGGCTAGGCTATTAATATATTTTGTTCTTTGCGTTCTTAAGGAAATTTCACAAATTTGCAAGATGAAACTATTTTGCGGCTTGATTGATTTTAGTAAGTTTCTTTTGGAATTCTTTAGCAGACATGGCAGGGAAATAAACTATTAGCTAACAATATCAATAAGAAAATCTTTGGAAATAACATCTAGCATACATCATAAAATCAATTATTGTGTCAGCTTGCGGGGAAGCAATTCGACTTCTTTCAGCTTAGCGATGATGTGAGGCAATGTGGAAATCTTTAACCAATTTTATTCATCATGTAGCTGAATAACTCAGAAACTGTTTGTTAGAAAATCAGTGCACTGTGTACATCTACAATTTTCTGACCACACTAAGTACTTTTTCTTTCGAATTTTAATTTGCTTGAAACCGATTACACTGGAAATATTTATGCTGACGAAATATATAACATATTTCAGCTGTGTTGTACGAATAGTCTAAGCAATGGAAAACTAGTATAAATTTCACAAGTTTTTTTTTTCTTCTAAAGAGTAGAAGGTTCCTTCAATCAGCTAAATAAAACATTGATCAAGCTGGAAAGCCTTGTATTTACTTTAATGAATCAGATACTTTAATTTTCCCATAGGCCCACAATTGTATTTTTCCTATCACATTATATTTCTCATTCTTCTTTATATGTATGAAGTTTGGGAATTTTAAAATATTACAATATTGCAAATTTGCATAACGAATCTTCAAAAATATTTAAAATTGAGGAAACGTCCTCCGGTTAACACTTTTTTTTTCAAAACTAAAAATGAAACCTACTGATATAATTATCAGATCCTGAATGACAAGTCTTCGGATCACTCTCTTGTGTAACAAATGAGATAAATTTTGAAGACTTCATTATCAAACACTTTGTTTTTATCAGGCCAAAGCTAGCACCAATACATATAAATGGATGAATGACCAGATGAACACTTTGATATCGTTTCGGAGACCGGGCTTCCTTTATTACAAACATATCAATAATCCTAAAGGAACAAAACACATACTGAAACTTTGAAAGAACTTTATATACAGGAATGGCAATCTCCTGTAACCTTTTCCTCTAAGAGAAATTTTTACCATTAATTAAAGCAAGATTTGAGTATGGAAAATTATATATTACTGGTACATAACACTTTTGGCATCAAAATTTTAACGTTCAAAGATATCCCCCTAATTTGTTTATTTTTTAGACTTTATCCACGTATCATAGGTCCTTTGTATGTATTTAACCGCATTTTGTTGGTTTCACACCACATTACAACAGCTTCAACGTCCTATTGTAAAGTTTGTTGAATGGAATGGACTGTAACATTCACTCCTCGTGTTTAAAGTAGTATCTCCACAAAATATCAGTTTCAGTGGCATTTTATATGAACAGGTAAATTATCCATGAAAAGGCTAAAAAGCAAAGGGCCATGATAGATCCTTGAGGGACACCACTGAGTTAAATAAAATGTACAGTATCGGCCATAGAAACGCACTGCTACCTTCCTGTCAGGTACAAGCCAAACCAAGCAAGCGAGTATCACTGGTGTTTTGTATGCCTTGATTTTTTTCTCATAAATACTTCATGATCTACAAAGCAAACGCGTGTTCAAATCAACATAAATTGTTACATTTATTCTTCAGTCATTTATATCTGATTGCAATGTATCAACCAACATTGTGAAGGGAGACTGGCATGAATGCTTGTCCTTGAAATCTGATTGCGAGTTATGCAGAAAATTATATTTCTTTAGAAGAAAAAAATTAATTTAAAAAAAAAAACAACCAAAACCAACAAACAAAAAAACGGCGAAGATAAAGGGCAATGCTTTTTCGGCAATTCTAGACAAGGTTGGTAAAATTGAGATAGGTCGATAATTGCATCCTAGCGATGTATCTTCCTGTTTAAAGACTTGAGACACTTTGGTCAATTTTGGATTAATTGGAAAGGTTCCTACCGCAACACTCGTTTCATCAAGGTAGCAATTGAAGAGTCAGTCAGCAAATTGAGCTTCTAGTCGGAGTATTTTTGGCGAGATTTCATCTAGTCTGTTGCTTTGGTGTCATCCAAGTGCTCTAAAATATCAATAGCTTCATGGACACATTATGCAACGGCAGATCTGGGTCCGTGCAGTTTGCAATTGGACTCGTCTTATATGTGAGCACAGACGGTATGTAATGGGCCTAGGATTGTATATGGATGGGACTTTAGACTCGACAAAATCAACCATGAGTTAAAACCTTGTTATATCGAAGAATGTTCTTCAAATATTGAAGTTAATGATGTGAAAAGGTTATTTCGGTTGTTTGCGGTGTTTGATGACTCGGTACAGATTAGATGTCCAGTGTTTAATTCCAAAGTGAAATTCTGAACTTTTGAACTTTAAAGAAAATTACGAAATTGTTTTCGTATTATTATGCAGTAACTTTTGTTCTCAATTAATCATAAATATTGATCCCTTTTAACACGCAATAGTTTCTTTTTACAAAGTTTCTGTGGATTTTTACACTATTTGTGATAGAAATTGCACATTTTCGGGGTTTCCTTTTATTCCGAGTTAAACCAGTCAGGTGTCAGACTGCACTATTCTCTTTATCTATTTTGCAATTAACTGGCGAATGCCAATTTAGGAATGGAATAATTTGCTCCGTTGTACACCAAGGTCTGAATTTATAAAAGTAGGTTAAGTTCTTTAAAAAGGCATATTCGCGGAAAAGTTTATAGAATATGTCTTTTCTAGAAGTATAGAACTTTTTGAATAATTTTCAGAACTTGTTACTGGTGGCATTTCTATAACTGTGTCTCAAACAGAATTTATTGGTACGAATATCTCAGCTACAGATTTAGTGCGAAGGTAAAAATGTGGTCGATTAAGGTCGTCTACTTGTCAGGAACACAAAGTAAGGAACGGTATCATTTGAATGAGATCATATTATGGTAGAATAGTATTCCATTTACTTTTTTCCGGGGTGGGGTGGGGTGGTCATTCTCGATACAACCCATTATTAAACGTTCTTAACAAGAGTACAAAGCAGTAGATAATTCACTTTTCTAATTTCTCTCAAAAACACGACAGCGAATTTGGAGGACGACCGAGACAGCAAATAAGAATGGGCTTTGACGTTGGTTGGTTAGTTCAATCCAGTTCGTTTCTCTCTCTCTCTCTCTCTCTCTCTCTCTCTCTCTCTCTCTCGTCTTAAATGGACATTGTGTGATCATTAGAATCATCATTACGAAATAATAAGCAGAGAGTTTGGATGCCATACTTTGGGCGCTGATAAGTTCCAATACCAAGAGAAAGATGAGTCGTGTCTGTACGAATTTCAAAGTGCACATTATCCATTCTTTTTTTGCTCTTGACTGTAGCTTTTGTCTTGAACGTTCACTGTGTACGACGCAATTTTGATACCAAGAGACAAATTAGTCATGGCTTTAGGTATCACAATGTGCATACTATCTAATCATCTTTAGCTCTTGACTGTAATGATTTTGATTTACGCGTTCATTTGTGCAATACGTCCACTGTTATGCTTGCCTGTAACAAATTTTCTAAGTGTCGTTCGGTGTGTGGTGATTTCTAGCTTGTATGGAAGTTGTTTGATGGTTTTTGGTGTACGAATGATATGATACCCGATGTCAATGTTTAACAGTATAATTTAAAACCTCTCATTCTGTCTCTTTGAAAAAAGATTCGATAGTATTTCTCCTGTTCCAAATATGAATGAATTGCGTTTATAAATGTACTTTATATCTAATTTTGAAATGAGGCCTCGTAGTACCCTGCCATTGTGGGAAAAAATCAACATTTTCTCTTCGAATGAGAGAGAAATCATCACAATGTAACTGAAATCGCCCTAAAGACAGACTTGTATTGAGAGAGTTTACCTAGATCCATACGTTGATCGGCATCATTTCCTCCATCATGTATAATCATTGTGTCAGAATCAATTAGTTCAATTTAATTTGTTTAGTTCTTGTTCTAACAAAAGTGTCGAGTCAGAAAACTTCCTAGGCTCCAGACTCTATGCTCGACAATCAACTGCCAACGTTTGTTTATACATGTAGTTTATATATCGATTGATTTTAGTGTACATTTTGACATTTAAGTTACCCTGTTTTACTTTTGTAAGGTATTTTAATGATATTTTTAACGATTCATTACATAAACACAGAATTCTAACTCATTGTACAGGAATACATATGGTTGTATTATTTGCTGATAGCAGACAAGACGATATTCTTGTCTGAAGTTGACACGTGATTTCTGAATTCTTTTAAGCAATGATCAACTGATGTAGTTCCATCTCGTATGTATTTTAACTGTTGCTTCCGTTTGGAGAAATTATGCAACAAACGTTTGACTGTACTGATGCTGATAATAACGTATTCGTAGTTAAATCTTTGTCAGTAACTATAGTTGATTAACACCATATATTCCGTGTTGTTCGTCGTCGGTATTTATGTCAACGAAATAAATAACCATACCATTTTGTTGTTGACGGTAGCAATAATTGCATTTGATAATAAATTTTGTAATAAGTCAAATATGTTTATCTCTAAAGCTACCTTGCAACTGCGGCAGTTGTGTTCACGTACATGGTAATCCAACTGTTATAACTGTCATGTATATTTAATATTTATTATTTGTTGGACTTTCTTAATCATTATATTTTATATACATTTGTATTTGTACTTGACCTTGTCTAAAATCAAGTTTTCCACTGTATACCTGACCAGTAGTATTTAGTAGTTAACATAATACATAGCTACTTTTTCCCTATATGTTTGGATTAAATATTCAAGTCATTATTAATTTTAAACACGTTTGCCTCAATCAGAATTAAAAGACAGTCTTGATTCTGACCTCAGAATGTTCAAGAATGGAAAATTCCATCAACTAACATCATTTTCAGAAAATGGTAATTGCGACGTAGGTCAAGTAGAGGGCTATACAATCCTGTTTATCTAAATATTACTCATTCTTGTCTTAACAACTTGAAGCAGAATCAGCCTTACTGCTGTGTTAAGTTTTTCATTTTGGGTGGATCTATTTATTTAAATTATTATTCACTGGAAATACAAAGTGCTCATCAATAATATTGTAATAGACCTGGCTGCTCTAAAGCTTTAACACGATGGATGGGGAGGGTGTTTTATGCCACAAATTAAATATGTTGTTCATGTCAAAACATATAAACTGCTGAAAGAGTGAATGTGAACATTGCAATGTGAAAAGAAATGTATAGATTGTGACTTACCCTGAAATCTATTTCAAACTTTTCATGTTGTATGCCAAGTGTGATCGCCGGTCATGTGGCAACCAATATCAACGAGTTCAACCTCGCACATCGTTAAATGCTCATAAAATCTTCTGGAAACTTATTTTATATAAATTTGTCACACCAAGAAAATATGTTTATCACACTTAAATTCCCATCCCAAATCATCATTTGAACAGCACTAACCGCGATGGCTCCAACAGCTGACATCACGAAAACACGTCTGCAAGCAAGATGGCTGACACTAGATCACACAGTAAATTTGTCAAGTTCATATATTTATTAAATTTCACTTGTTGGTTTTAAATGCTGGCCTTCCTTTATTTATTATTGCATTCTTTATTTTTATTATAGCCTTTGTATTTCAATGTTATCAGCGTTCATTGGTACTTGTTTACTCTTCACCCAATCTTAGCAGTCTTGGTTACGACTTGAAATACTTTGAGGTTTGACGGACACGACATAATACATAATATTATTACATTCGCTAATGACAAAGTGTAAACGGAAAAGTGATGATAGTTAAATTGTACATTAACCCTTAGTTTGTGTCACTGGTTGTAGAGTATCTGTTCGGCACTATCAGACTTGTTAGGCATTCAGGACAAGCAATTACTGGTTAAAATTACGTCATATGACTTTTTTCCGAAGAGAATAAATATGACAGAAATTCGAAGATCGGCTGATAGCTGTCAACCCTAACGCCTCTGCCTATATATCTCCGCCAAATAAAAAGAACACCATACTGAGGTAGTTATAATTACAAATTTACTGAAAAACATTAAGAAGCTCATAGATACTTTAAAACAATAAGACAAGTCAACGAATTTTAATTTATTTATTATATATTAGTCTCGAATTATATATATATATATATATATATATATATATATATATATATATATATATATATATATATATATATATATATATATATGGTACAACAATAGGAATCAATTCAGTTCAATCAAATAATTCAATTCATTGCTATTGATTCAGGTTTAATACAGAAGTAATATTGTGCCTTACTAAATAAGCAGCATTCTTCCGCCACACAGAATTTAACGCTAACTTTCAAAATACTTACTCTGTGGGTCATCCATTTCTTGCTGAATAATTACGTTGAGGCTATGAAGGCCATCATATAATATCGTTTGTGTATTACATATCTTACACGTAATCAAATACATACTTTCATGTGTTGATTTATATTCTCATTTATAAAGCATCTTACCACAATGTCATACAGTCAAAAATAAAAAGGTCATGACAAATCATTTCATTAAATGTATTACTACCTTTACACAACTTAGCTCATACCACCCCACCCCAGTCTGTTCCAATATTCTTGAACTGGAACATTAATTTGGAATTATTGTGAATTCAGACAAGAACATTTTTAGGCTATAATAATTTTATAACTAAAAGACGTTTAGCACATCACCACTATCAAGGCCACTGGCATAATAGCATATTAGAGACTATAACCCGCGACCTCCCACATTCGAGGCGGACGCTGTATCCACTTAGGCCACTGGAGATATCAAGGTATAGGTGTGTGAAATCTAAAATGT
Organism: Sinohyriopsis cumingii; assembly: GCA_028554795.2. Classification (NCBI taxonomy): domain Eukaryota; kingdom Metazoa; phylum Mollusca; class Bivalvia; order Unionida; family Unionidae; genus Sinohyriopsis; species Sinohyriopsis cumingii. The sequence goes on from CM068829.1 coordinate 47,721,033, forward strand.
ATGCAACAATAATGCATTCATCGTATAAAAGCATTCAACGTTTTGCTGTCAGTTTTAGATCTTCATATAAGGATCACGTTCCTTGCGAAAGCGATATCCCTATCTATTAGCGAAAGAGAAAAGAGATTTAAAGAAAGCAATGAGAACGAAGAGGATATATATTGGATACCTGATTTAAGATCTAACTTCTTTATTTCCAAACTGACCTGGCTCTGATACGACCCCGCCAGGATATCAGAGAATCAGCACGTTTCAGATCAAAGGGCAGCACGAGTGAACAGTTTAAAAAAAAGCAAATCTAATTAGCTGGAGGATTTTTTAAAATAGTTAATCCAAGATTTAGCCTATTCACCAAAACACTAAAGAATTTGAAGTGTCAATATTGCAACAGAATGACTATCTGTATATAAGACTTCTTGATAAAGTGAACGCTTGTGCCAATATTTGCACAAAATCTGTAAGAGCTCTCTGGGATATAATAATTCTATAGAAAATGTCAAATAAATGCTAATTGTGACCAATTTAATAGTGTAAGGATACTATCCATATCCATGTGGGGTCTATCTTCTAGAAATTGTCGTGATTTTTATTGTATTATTCATGAGAACAAAGATCAAGAGGGGATACTGTTCTAAAGGCCATCAAAGGACAATGATATTGCAGTTCATCTGGATATGTCGCATGCAGGGCCAGCGCTACCATATAGGCAAACTAGGCAGCCTCCTAGGGCGCTGATTTCATGGGGCGCATTTTTCATTTTTTTTTTTTTATTGTTTATAAATTTGGAAATTTATATTTTCCAGGGGTGTGTGTGTGCCAGAATCTAACCTTGCCTAGGGCGCCAGATAGTCTGGCTGGGTCTGGCGCCGGCCCTGGTCGCATGAACTATGACGCCCTTCAAAAAACTATAGATGTACATGTGATTTAACTACTGACCAGAAACTACTTGATTATTATTTATCGAAGTAATGGCAAAGGAAATCTTGCGTAACTTTATCTGCCGCTGAAGACATGAATCAAAAGCTTAGTTCGACCGAGTTTCTTTTGCCAATTTAGATGATCAGTTTGAGACATGAGACATCTTTACATATTAAATATAATGTTGTGAAATATAGCTGATTTTCCTTGGTGTGAGAGAGAGAGAGAGAGAGAGAGAGAGAGAGAGAGAGAGAGAGAGAGAGAGAGAATTAACTGATGGGATGAAAATGGAGGATAAATATTGTTGGCTGTTCTTTTCGGCGTGGTGTCATCATGATTATGTACACGAGGAAATACAGCCCAGTTGTGTAACATTTTTGCAAATAACAGTTTTACTAAATGCTAACAGTACTCTTATCCAACATACTTGATTTTACAAGGCAAGCGGAAGATGGGCTTTAGGAAAATATATCGTTACGTCATCGAGTTACACCCGGGTATCCCCCAGAGGTACAAGTCAGTCATCAATATAGTGGACAGTAAACACGACTACCGCGCTGCGAATGTATTGAAGGACGAGTCGACAGACTAATCAGCACAACATAATTACAATGTTACTTTTATCATCACTATTATCATCGTCATAACCATCATCATTATAATGATGTTGCTGAAGCAGAATATCAGTAATGTCTGGGATCGATCAGTAACTTTTCCGAGGGCTTTATGTTTTGGGGGAAGAATGTGTCCATCAAATAGCTTGAGAAAAAATACTTTCGCTCTGATTTGTGCAGTATAAGACTCTTTCCGGGTTGTTTTGATTTTTTAAAAATTGTACTGTTAGTAGTAGTATGTATGTTCATTTTAACAAATCTGAGTATCATATTTTAATCAAAGAATGTCAATGCAATAATTCCAAAAATTGCAAAAGAAGTTTCAGTCAATTTACCCATCGTTTTCAAACTGTACGGTGAAATGCATGCCGGTAGTAACGACGATGGTGTGGTATGATAAACCCTCCAATGAAACAATGGCCAAACTGCACTTTTTCTTCTTACACATATTTTTCAGATTATTTATTTTTACGTTGTTGCATTAACTTTGCATGACATATTTTCTTTAGCTCTGACATGAATTGCTCGAAAATGCTTAGCTTTGTTTCCTTAAATAGAATGTGTTACTGATAAAACTACTAGATATCCAAAACACTGATAACAAGTTTTCTAATAATAAAATGAGTAGCGCAGGATGAAAGTAAAATAGAGAATCAAATGTGCTTGGAAATGTAACATAAGACCTTCAACAAGTGAGGGAAGAACACATAAAGCTGATAAACAGCAGACCGTCGTTCCGTCATTCGAACGCACTTAAAAAGCACTCAGCCCCTTTGCCTCTCTTAACAATGGTCATGGTACGGATTTTTGTTTATCAATAATGATTTGGGAATTTGTGGGTCTTAACACTTATCAAATTACCAATCGTCTCAACGGGCGAGATGTGAAGGCCTTCCACAGCAAAGGTAGACTAGGGTACTGACGACCTTATGCGGCAATGATTGGCAGGATACCTAAGGTCTTACACATCAAAGATAGACCAGGGTACCGAAGACACTAGACAGAAATGATAGGCCAGAGTGCCAAAGACCTTATAGGCCATGGTGCCAAAGACCTTACACAGCAAAGATAGGCAAGGATTCCGAAGACCTTACACAATAATGATAGACATGGGTACTGAAGGCCTTAAACAGCAAAGATAAGCAAGGGTACCGAACGGAATAAGTAGTATAGTATCACTAGGGTCGACGCTCACCAGTTTTCCTTTAATATCAAGTAACACGTTTATGACGAACTAATTTTAGTCAGTGTTTAAAATTAATCTAACCTTCTTTAAATGCTATACAACCTATTCGCTCATAAGTCGAACTGCAAACAATATAGACCATGATCTGTGCATGACAGATCAGTGTCTGTATAATTTGCTCAACTGATTAGTCTTAATAAACTTCATAGACCCAGCTCGGCCATCAGATTACGCGAAGCAGATCTGAGTCTACGCTATTTATTACTGCCTTGACCTATACCAGAGTATAAACGGTCATCATTTAGCAAACAAAGCTAGTTCAGCAGGAATTTGTTTATATGAGCTACATGTAAGTTACCGATGTATAAATACGTAATACTATATATACTTCTAAATTCCTGTATATGAGAAAAATGAAAGCAGGTTTGTGTTAATATGAAGAAAAAAACAGTAAACTAAGAGTCTCTAAACTCAATTCAGCCCTTTTTCTTAGCATTATTAATCAGCGTGGTCATCATAACCAGTCTTCTTTCTTATTACTATTAATTGGTGTCGTCATCATATCCAGCCTTCTTTCTTATCACTATTAATCAGTGTCATCATCATATCCAGCCTTCTATTTTAACACAATTAATCAGTGTCATCATCATATCCAGCCTTCTATTTTAACACAATTAATCAGTGTCGTCATCATATCCAGCCTTCTTTTTAACACAATTAATCAGTGTCGTCATCATATCCAGCCTTCTTTCTTAACACTATTAATCAGTGTCGTCATCATATCCAGCCTTCTTTCTTAACACTATTAATCAGTGTCGTCATCATATCCAGCCTTCTTTCTTATCACTATTAATCAGTGTCATCATCATATCCAGCCTTCTTTCTTAACACTATTAATCAGTGTCATCATCATATCCAGCCTTCTTTTTAACACAGTTAATCAGTGTCATCATCATATCCAGCCTTCTTTCTTAACACTATTAATCAGTGTCGTCATCATATCCAGCCTTCTATTTTAACACAATTAATCAGTGTCATCATCATATCCAGCCTTCTTTTTAACACAATTAATCAGTGTCATCATCATATCCAGCCTTCTTTCTTAACACTATTAATCAGTGTCGTCATCATATCCAGCCTTCTATTTTAACACAATTAATCAGTGTCATCATCATATCCATCCTTCTATTTTAACACAATTAATCAGTGTCATCATCATATCCAGCCTTCTATTTTAACACAATTAATCAGTGTCATCATCATATCCAGCCTTCTATTTTAACACAATTAATCAGTGTCGTCATCATATCCAGCCTTCTTTTTAAAACTATTAATCAGTGTCGTCATCATATCCAGCCTTCTTTCTTATCACTATTAATCAGTGTCATCATCATATCCAGCCTTCTTTCTTATCACTATTAATCAGTGTCGTCATCATATCAAGCTTACTCCCTTATCACTATTAACAGTGTCGTTATCTTATCCAGCCTTCTTTCTTATCACAATTAATCAGTGTCATCATCATATCCAGCCTTCTTTCTTAACACTATTGATCAGTGTCGTCATCATATCCAGCCTTCTTTCTTATCACAATTAATCAGTGTCATCATCATATCCAGCCTTCTTTCTTATGACTATTAATCAGTGTCGTCATCATATCCAGCCTTCTTTCTTAACACAATTAATCAGTGTCATCATCATATCCAGCCTTCTATTTTAACACAGTTAATCAGTGTCGTCATCATATCCAGCCTTCTTTTTAACACTATTAATCAGTGTCGTCATCATATCCAGCCTTCTTTCTTATCACTATTAATCAGTGTCGTCATCATATCCAGCCTTCTATTTTAACACAATTAATCAGTGTCATCATCATATCCAGCCTTCTTTTTAACACTATTAATCAGTGTCGTCATCATATCCAGCCTTCTTTCTTATCACTATTAATCAGTGTCGTCATCATATCCAGCCTTCTATTTTAACACAATTAATCAATGTCGTCATCATATCCAGCCTTCTTTTTAACACTATTAATCAGTGTCGTCATCATATCCAGCCTTCATTCTTATCACTATTAATCAGTGTCGTCATCATATCTAGCCTTCTTTCTTATCACTATTAATCAGTGTCATCATCATATCCAGCCTTCTTTTTAACACAATTAATCAGTGTCGTCATCATATCCAGCCTTCTTTCTTAACACTATTAATCAGTGTTATCATCATATCCGGCCTTCTTTCTTATCACTATTAATCAGTGTCGTCATCATATCCAGCCTTCTTTCTTAACACTATGAATTAGTGTCGTCATCATATCTAGCCTTCTTTCTTATCACTATTAATCAGTGTCATCATCACATCCAGCTTACTTTCATAACAATGGGGGCGCTCTACATATATTATAAACTTTTGAGAGTGTGTTACAAGTGAAAATTGAAGTTGTTTGCATTTACAACATGCCCAATGGAGAGAATGTTGGCATACCTCAATGTTATTTTCATGTACTGTGGCTGAATTTTTTGGATATTGTCCTTGTGGAAGTTGTGCATGATCTAATTACATAGCTAGCTAAAATGACTGCTTACATGTGCTAAACAATCAGCCGGAATTAGTATATTATCTTTAGCAGCCTTTGTAATAGATAAAGTTGTTTTCTTTAAAAATGTAACCCTATGCAAAATACGAAACTCTAGAGCTCCAATTAAGAACGTAGACTGAATAGGATGACACTCATTAATAGTAGGCTGGGATGAAGACGACACTGATAGTGGTGGCGCTCTGTAGTTTCATATTTATGCATAGGGTTATACTGGCAATTTAAAAAAAAAAAGATCTTGTATATCTTATGTATTTTTCAAAGAACGTTTAATTCCCTTTATTTTGGTATATTGGTGAAGTGGGGTTATAGATAATACAGCTTGGCCTTACTTTAGATGTGTATCTTTAAAAAAAAAATGCTGGCTCCGCCTGGTCATTTTCACTTCCTGGACTTCAGAAGGCAATTGTAAAACAAGAGCTTACAATTTCTTTTTCAGTTTTATATATTTTGTAATTCATTCATTGCACTTTCAGAGACTGGTACTGTCAAGTCTGACAATATTCATTTTCCTTATTTCAATAACTGCTCGGATGCGGGAGGTCGTGGGTTCGATCCCCGGCCGAGTCATACCAAAGACTTACAAAAATGGTACTAACAGCTTCCTCACTTGGCGCTCAGAATTACGAGGTTAGTGTTAGGACTGGTCGGCCTGGTGTCAGGATAATGTGACTGGGTGGGACATCACGCTACCTGTCTGCGACATGATGCCCCAGTGCTATACATCACTAAAAACTGTCACACTGCAGACATCGTAGCGATATGACTGAAAAATTGTTAAAGCTACGTTAAAAATCCAAATCACACACACACACACACACACACACACACACACACACACACACACACATTTCAATAACTGCTTACGATAGTGTAATTTAGGCTCGTTCATGCTGTTGTTTTATATACAGAACATTGAACTTTCATTTTCACCTTAAACCTGTCACTCTCTCAGAAGTTCATGTTATCTGTCGAGTGCCCTCTTGACACTACTAACCAGCCGATCTCTATTGTCCTGATGTCATCCTTGTCAGCGAGAAATCTGACTATCAGATGCGCATGTCATGTAAGGTTTTAGACCAGCCTCAACAAATAGATCATTTTTCAATAGCTGCACAGTGATGATAATAATGATCAATGTATACAGTTTTTAGTATAGTAATTTTATCTAGCACTTGTATCGTGTCGAGTTTGATGGCGGAAGAACACTGGCTCTCGTGAGTCCCTGGGTTAAGTTGAGCATCCGATGTCCTTCGGTTGAGACGCTATAAAAGCACCTAGTTCAAGCTACTGTACTGATGTGTGTTTATTTTATACTCTGAACAATATTATTTCATGATTGTATCACATATTTTAGTCAAGGTTATGTTATCATTCTATGGTTTTAAACTAAGTAAACGACAAGAGTGAAAACCAACACATCTTGAAAATTCAACAAATAATTTATTTCCCTAGAACACAAAGTGAAACATTCAAACTAACTTACAGTATGTTGAATGAAATCCTAAATAGTCCTAAGAGTTCTATAAAATGTCCAATAGTATCAAGCATTCTAAAATGAGTTCCAGTGGTGTTCCGAATCAAATCTAATATATTGTGCTGATGTGCCAATAGTCTGGAATAGTTTGATGTGCTAACAGTCTTGATGTATCAGAATGATATAATCCAAAATATCTTTAAATGAATTCACAGAAATACCAAAACCGCTATTTAGTCTAAAATATATGAGTACCTTCTAATTCCAACGAATAATTTAAATAAATAAATTAAATCCTCTCAAATGAACATAACGAAATGACTACGCTAAGACAGATGTATAAGATAGGAATAACCAATTCTCATTTAAAAATCCCTTATAAAAAACTACAGAAAGAAGATCGAAAAATCAATTCCAGATTATTCAACTTTGTCAACAAGGTCAGGTCATTCGCAGGGAACAATCACAAATTAGGTTATCTCGTTTTTCTAGAGCAAAACCTATGACCTGAACTCAAATCCCATCAACTTCTTCAACAAGATTTATTCTACAACTTCCAAAGTCAAAGGCCACAATAAGATATTTACTAAAATCAAATGACCTCGTCCTAAAGTACAAACTCACTATCTTGAGTCTATGTAATGTGTTTAAAATGATCCTTACAATCTATATTCATAAATATCAACATACATGATATAGATATACATAACAGTTGTATTGTCTGTACCTGACAACTATGTTGACATGAATGACTACAAATAAATTGAAATCAACAAAATTCATGCAGCAAGAAAAACAGCCTAGTGCGCCAATTAGGTAAAGCAACACACTTTACTGTACCTTATAGTGTTGCAGTAGCTGTTTCTTTATTAAATATGTTAGCGCTTTTAAGTTATTATTCTGTAATTATTATATTGATGTTTGAAATTTTAATAATAGGATTTGTATGCAAATGTTTATTTTCCTTTTGAATTCTTTATTCAATAGAATTAACAACAATCTAAAATTGTCCATAACAATTACAGCTTAAACAGGAACTTTATGGACTATATTGGAAAGGATACAGTTTTACTACAAAATATATTATAATGTCAACAATAAAACTCCAGGAACAGATGTGAATTTTAAGGTCTCAGAGAGGAATGCAAGACAACTGATGCATAGCATCAATGTAAATAATGTGGAGTAATGCATGTGAAGCTGGTCCATCATTTATGAAGAAATTTAATGCAGCGATGACAGTGCATACACCTTGGCACTGAATGGATAATCATGAATCATAATCGAACCAGCTCTCAAATCGTGAACTGTATTTTGTAATCATTCCGCTCTCGTATTAGTATTATAAGTACAAAACTCCCTTCTTATTACTCGTAATGGCATATATAAGAAAATGAGAGATATTTACCTAGCCCATATTAATATATACATAGAAGGGCAATCAATAGTCAAGCAATTAAACAGTTCTTTGTAGATTTTACTAAAGGAAATTATGCCTAGTTCTTGTGATACTTGTAAATATTGAGATGATAATGACAGCTTTATCAGTCCATTAGTTATTGCCTTTTTTAATTGGACTAATGTTTAGTTCCGATTCAAGAGAATATTGCAATTATAATGTACCAAAGTAAATTCATATAATAAAAAAGACACTAGAGGTAATATCCCAAATTTAGATTCAAATTCACGTGTTAGTAGATATTGCATAGTGCTATTATTTGGACTTGGTCTTTATTTGTAAGATGTCAGATGTATTAAATACATGCTGTATAAATTTAGGTATTCTTTTAAAATATTATTTAGCCAGGGAGCTTAATCATCACTGTGATTAATGAAAATGCAGTTTATGTCTAAACGTTCAACATATTGACGTCCTTAAATTTTGTGTGCGTGTCTGTGTGTGTGTGGGCGTACGTGTGCCTTTTGCAAAGTTCTATTAAAGTCCGCAACAGTAAGAAAAGTTGTTGTTTTTAAAATGCTCTTTATCTTGTTATGTCCGTGAATTAGAATATGTAGAATATGTATATTTTTTTTATTTAAAAAAAATATTGTTGTGTACGAAAATTATAACATGAAGACAGAAAGCAAAGATATTTAGATTCGTTTCGTATCTATTTTTTTATGTTTGTCCTCTGCAGGGGAGATTCTTTTAATTGAAAGAAAACTCTACGTGTAAAATCATTTTTCAATCATTCATGCAATACAATGGATAAGAGGGACGCAGACCAATTGGGAGAAAAAGTACCGGCATAGTTTCTTTTTTTCTTTGATTCCTAACTTCTTTTCCTCTGTGTTATCGTGAATGTTTGTCATATCCGTACCATATTTGCTTTCCGAAACCATGGCTGCTGTTTGATGTTTACATGTAATTATTTGTATTCATAATTAATTTTCAATTTCATCCTGATATCGTGAATAGAGTTTCTATGACATTTCTTTTGACTTTAGGAACATTGGGTTATTTTATCCATGATTTGATGAGTGTTCTAAAAATGTGAAAATTTAGACTGAATTAGATCACCTTTTCGTTAAGATGCACGAGTAAATGTATCCATTAACATTTTATTCTTTTAAAAGTTTGCTATTTTGAGGCATAATTTACATCCATAAATATTAATTAACATGTTTAAGTACAATTTATTACACATTAGGGTAATTTTAGCAAAGTTATATCATTTTAAATGTTGAATTAAAGTGGCTAAAACAGTTCTCATAAATCCAATCGCAAGTAGGAAAATGCCTTTCACATATTGCTTCTTATCAACCGCATAACATTTTTTCTCTTTCACTATGCAGACTTATATTAAAAATCACTCTACTGCCTTTCACGCTTGAACGATCAAAACTACTCACGGCTTGTACTCAAAACTACTCACGGCTTGTACTCAAAACTACTCACGGCTTGTACTCAAAGCTTAGAAATGGCTTTAACAATACGTTAAAAAGCACGCGATTCATTTCATGTTATGTTCTTTTAGTCATAAAAATCTTTTGATTTTCTGCATATAAAATTTCTTCTGCATGAGTCAAAAACCATTGTGCTTCTGTAGATTTTAAAAAGTACTCAACGACCTCCCTTGTATTTCAGATGTTTACACATCTGACTAACTAGGTCATTACCCCGATGTATGTGAAACTCTTACCTTTATTTGTGATTGATCTGATGTAACAACGTCGTAATAACGACACTGACCATAGAGCACTGTTTTAATTCGATACTTCGTTTATCATTTTCACGGAAAGTCGATAAAACTCCTTTTAACTCAACTTATCCTTGTATTATAGAAGTGGATCAGGCAATGTTTTAAATAATCTCCTTTACTTGTTTAAGAATAAAGGCATATTTGTTGATATTGTTTTTCTTACTCCATAAATTTAGGGATAACTTTTTACAGTTAATTATCCATAGTTAATCCCCCTTAAGTGTAAATCTGAACAGTAGTGGAAATAAAAATGTATTAACAGTTATACAGTTTACCTAATTTTAAACCAATAAGATTTGGAGACGAACATGTTTGTGGATAAAATCAGTATTGTTGCTAAAACAATCGACTCAGAACAACTATAAAAAGGCGAGAACTTGAAGCACGTGTTTAAATGAAACGAAAAGAAATGTGAATTTCTTCGACCCATTGTTTGTTGCAAATGTGGTTTTGAATTTATAATTTTTAATTAGAGTACTTGCGAATATAAACCTTTTTGATTTAAAATACATTGCAGGTGATCGTTATGAAACTAAATATATAAAAAGCATCACCATGAAAATAAATGTTTAGCTCTGATACAAAGAAATTTTTAATATATCGGTTTTTAATTCTGATTCATGCGTAAACATATTAGATCCTATTTTAAAATTATACATCATTCCCTAGTGGTTTTCGTTAATCGGACAGAAGTAGATTATCACCACAAGAATGTAAAAATAAAATTGACAAATTTTGTTTGGGCTATATGCTTTGATCTTTTTGCAAATACAGAGATTTTGTGTTTCATAAACCTGATCATTATTCTGTAGTTTATTTAATGTAATTTTTCGTCGATACAATGTATGATTTCATTACATAATTACATTAATCAAAAGATTTGTGGTGCTTCTCTTTTTTTTTTTGGCGCTGGTGGTGGTAGAGATTAACGGACATTTTTTTAAGCACATTATTGAGTATATCACGTAAAGGAAATGGGAGCTAAATGTCTTTAAGAAGGACACACTGAAGCAGCCGATTTGTAACCTAGGCGGGTATCGAAACCACGAATCTTGGATTACGAGTTCGATGCCCTACCAACTGAGCAGTCGCGGCTCCCCTGATGTTTTATATTTGAAAAGTGTCAATTAAATACATTATTAAAAGGGGGTCTAAGACAAACATTTATTTACAAAGTAAAGTTCGACTCTACGAAATTATCAGAAAAAATAAAAATAAGATTTTGGACAAGTAGGTATTAAGACATCGTCTTAAGAATGAGTACAGACACCGATGTAATAAAATATATGACAACTATGTCATCACTATTAAATTAAGTATCAGAAAAGTACATGCAGATTATTTGTTTTCATTCTCTTATACCACAGAAAACAGCAACAGTATTCAAGGGCAGTTTATTGATTTCAGACAAAAGGTGGTCCTGATGACAGTCTATTGATTTTCAGACAAGAGGTGGTCTTGATGACAGTTTATTGATTTTCAGACAAATGGTGGTCCTGATGACAGTCTATTGATTTTCAGACAAGAGGTGGTCTTGATGACAGTCAGTTTGTTGATTTTCAGACAAGAGGTGGTCTTGATGACAGTCAGTTTATTGATTTTCCGACAAAGGTGGTGGTGATGACAGTTTATTGATTTCCAGACAAGAGGTGGTCTTGATGACAGTCAGTTTATTGATTTTCAGACAAGAGATGGTCCAGATGACAGACAGTTTACCGATTTTCAGACAAAAGATAGCTCCGATGATAGACAGTGTATTAATTTTCACTCAAAAGATAGCACCGACGACATGCAGTGTGCACATTTTCAGACAAAAGATAGCCCCGATGAGAGAGTGTACTGATTTGAGATAAAAGGTAGCCCCATTGCTAGACTGTATACTTATTTTCAGGTAAAAGATTGCCCCAATGATCGACAGTGTACTGACTTTCAGACAAAAGATAGTCCCGATGATGGACAATTTACTGATTTTTCAAACAAACGGCGACCCCGGTGGCAGACAGTGTACTCATTTTCAGACAAAAGGTGACCCCGATGACAGTCAGTATACAGTTCTTCAGACAAAAGGTGACATCGGCGACAATTTTGAATCTCAAAAAAATCTCAATACTACCTATCACTGCGACTTTCTTCGCCGAGAAAATGATCAGACGGCTGTACCCTTTTTCAAACTACGTTGGATCAGTATTCTATCACCATTGGAATAATATACGTACTAAATTCGGACATCGGTAAATCAAGAGCATTTTTTCTCTTAACCAAAGAAAAGGTTTTACACTCTCTCAGTTCGAATGGGAAAGAAGGAATTTTATCATATTTAGAAGGACTCGTAGTGTCAGTCTTATCATTAATTATCAAACTAACCGTACAGTAACATTACTAATTGGTCCCAGTGTTTATTTCACGTTCAATGCGACCGACAGCTGATGTACCTAGATGAAAACATACATCTTGTTACGAGCGTTCACAGAAATGTTCTACATCAAGTTACATAGTAGTACCAATACTTCATTATTTCTTGCAAATTAATTTAACGCCGCATCAGCTACGTATACCATCTAAAATGCAGAATTCCATCAAAGTGACAGTATTTTCAGAAAAAAGATATTTTTTGCGACCTAGGTTATTTAGAGGCGTAAATAACAATGTTTATCTAAAATTTACTCTTTTTTTGCCTTAACATCTCGAATCAGAATCAGTTTTATTGTTGTTTTCAGTTTTTCATCTGGGTGGAATGACTTTTCAAATATTATTCACTGGATATAATGTGCACATGAATACTATTCTCGGACTGAAACGTTAATTTGTAATTATCGTTAATTCTGACAAGAACCTACTTTGATTATATTTTTGTGATACATCAAAAGACTTGACCATCATCACAATCCAGGCCACTGGCACATTAGCGACTAAGTAAGTTCTTTTTATATTTTCACTTTGTATTATAGGTAAATAAATTAATTGTTAAACTTTACAAAACGTGTTGATTTTCACTCGTTTGTGTTACTTACTCAAGACCATGGAGTTGATACATAATGATTAGGGATAAAAATACTGAAAACGAACTATGATCTGAAGATGGACCCAGTTAATTTTCCTTAATTCTCGTGAAGAATGGTCACCATATATGCATTTATGTATAATCGTTGTAAATGTATGCTACCTCTCACCTTTAATGTATGTACATTTTAGTTTTTCTGTATTCTCTGTATTATTGATTGTACTGTTTGTAATATACATAGAAAGCAGCAGCAGTAATAGTAGTAATGGCCGAGTACCTGGCCTTAAAAAAATCCGGTGGGCTTCTTTAGGCCACCGATTCATGATCATGTCCATCCTATCGGTTCAACAAACTTTGTTTTGTTCATTGTTGTGTGTGTAAAAGGTGCATCATTTTTGTTTTTAAAAAATGAATCGTCATTCTTTACTTTTTAGTGTATGCCGCCATTTTTCTGTAGTAATACGATACTATAAATTAGTTGCTGCGAAACACTCTTAATATAACAAACAAGAGTCATTTCCTGGTACCGATGCTCTACTGGCCGAAAAGAATTTCCAGGAATTCAAGATAAAGCCATTTCTAACTTTTAACTTCTGAATGCGGAAATTGACACCATTTCCATTTAGGGCCAACAAGACAACAAAATAAGCCTTCTGGTGGAAACCCATTGTTGATATATATGAAATCCGTTTTGGAGGAATAAAGATATGGTTTTCAAGATGTCTGCCATGTTGGTCACACTGGATATCAGATTGGACGCGGTGTCCATTTAGGAGGAACTGGACATCATAAAATGTATCTTGGTGAAACAAATGTTGATGTAACCAGCCATCTAGAATTATCAATAATAAGATTTTTTCGATGACCATTGTGACAATAAAGAGACTTTGTGAAGAATATATTTACAAAAACTCGTATCAATGCTTGACAATACATGGAAAACTGGTAACCTTGTTGCACAAACAAGGTTATGTTATGCACTGCACTTCTCTACAAAACAAAACGAGCAATAACTCAACCAAACGCCCAGTGGGCAAAATAATTTATCGATATGTAGATCTCCAGGTGAGGACCATAGTAATCCATCAAAACTAGCACTAGTTCCACAGCAAATTAGTTTATGCTATGTACTCCATTACGCTACAAAAAAGAGGGGCAATAGTTCAAACAAAAAAGGTGGGAGCAATGTGATTTCTTAATATGCACATCTTGAAGACGTGACCATAATATTTACCAAATATCATGGCAATATGTAAATACCTGCAGATCCACATGATCTGAGATTATGTCGTACACAGTTCATGACAAAACGGACAATAACTCAAAAACATAATTTGTACTACTTTTTAAGGTAATCCTCAAAACTGAATGACTAGTTTAGTTACACTAACAAGATTATGTCATAGATTGCATTAAGCTACAAGAAAAAACTCCATAGTTCGACTAAAAATAGCAGCAACAAGGTGATTTGATGATACCTACAGCTCCAAGTCAGGACCAGGATACTTCTCATATTTTATGGCAATCCATCATATACTGTATGACTAACATTCTACATGAAATACTGATATTGTGTCCCACTCTTCTAGAGGAAAAAAGACAACAAAACGCTATGACTCTGCAAATTTTGAGAGCAATGGGATTTTTTTAATGTGTGCATCTTCTGATCTTGCCAATAATATTTACCAATTTTTCCTTGCAATCCGTCAAAAACTTTCAGACTAATTAACTAAATGAACTAATGAGATTGTGTCCTATATTGCTAAAAGTGAAAAAAGGACATCTCTTGGCATTTACATCTTTTGGCAAAAAACTCATACTGATATGTCTTGCCATTTTGGACAAGCAAGATAAAAGTAATCTTTTGGCAAAGAAACTCCTGCTGATATGACTTGCCATTTTGGACAAGCAACAATCATAATAGTTTCTTGAGGCCATACTGGACAATAGATTTGCACCATTTCAATTTAGGACCAACTAGACATCAATGTCAATATGACCAGCACTCTAGATGTAATAATACAAATTTTCAAATGGCTATTGTGGTATCCATACTGGAAATCAGTTTTGCGCCACTTTCTTTAGGACCAACTAGACATCAAAGTCTTTCATTTATGCTAATATGACCATTTACCAGTATTTAGGAAAATTAGTGATACAATTTCTATGAACGACCACTGAGGCTGCTACATACCTCTTTACATTTCAAATTTACAAGATTCTGTTTGAGAAATGAAATAGCTCAGTCAGTACAGTCGAACTCACTTGGTGGGTCACAAGTTGCAACCTCAGTGCTGACGGTCTGTTTTAAGTGTCTTAGTGAAAGGTATCTTTCATCATTACACATTATTAAGGCTAATGTTTTATGTCAAAAGTATATGTTACCTGCTGATGTCACTCACTGAAATGAAACAGTGTATTCTCTTGCTTTCTATAGTAGTAGTAGTAGTAGTAGAAAGCATGATCACCTGTATTCATTTCCCTTCTGTAATGTATCATAATTTTAAGAAAGGTTCATCACAGATTAATAAGTGACTTCAAATTTCTTTCAATTCTTTAAGTCTGAAGTATGCAATAGTGTTTAATGTTGCTTTCTAAATTAGGCAAAACCATATGACTGATGATGCATCAAACATGTCTGATGTTTTCAGTAAGAGAGAGAGATGGACAAAGCTGTGCCCAAAATGTGTTTATTCACAGACAAATGTATTGGACTTTTACGGAACTCAGTGGTGGAAAGAAACGTTTTTATTTACTGCTTAAAAATGTGAATTACTGCGGATGGGCAAATTGAACAAGGACTATCTATCCATTTATCTATCATGTTATTTTCTCTGATTGGTATTTTCTTTCTCTGAAAATTTGACCATACCAAAACAACATACAGTGGAACCCCGCTATAACGCGCCCCGCCATAACGCGAATTCGGATATAACGCGGTCGTAGCATGGCTCCCGAAATTTCGTATATTCATTCACACATGGAGAAAAAAAAATTGGAGAAAAGTAAAAAAAACAAAACAAGAAATTAACTTCATTTTGGGCATGAGATTAGTTGTGACTTTTAAAATAATATGATCGTGGCATGGTTCCTGAAATTTGAAATTCATTTACGTGTATTTTTTTCGGACCGTGAAAATATTTGTTTAACGTACGAGAAATAGTGTGTAAAACGTTTATTATAATTTGGTGGAAGAATTCGCGTATGACTTTTAATAATAAACGATCGGAACTTAACAATTTATCCAGGTTCTTTAAGTGATTTTGGAGAAGTGATCGTGTATGAATTCTAAAATAATACGATATATATAACGTACGAGAAATAGTGTGTACAACGCTTGGCTTCTGAAATTTATCAATTTGAACAGGTTGTGGTGAAGCTCCGTATTCTACTCTAGAAGAGAAAACTGGTTTCATTAGGTTTTTGAATTGTTAAGCCGAAGTAAACATTATCGGAAGTGTTACTTATTACGGATCCATGAGTAAAGCCAGTAAATCGTCTTTGTGATTGTCTTCCATGAATTCTGTATACAGTCGTTGCTCAAACAATAGCTGACATGGGCTTCTTATTTAATTGCAATCACAGCCAAGCAGCAGACAAAGCTGTGGTTGATACAAGAGTCGCACAATTTAATAAACATCAAAGGACGAAAGCCGCCAACATGTATGCTGTGCTTGGCGGTGTGATCAAACAACAAACAGTTGAAAGTAAATAATATCCACTTTATTATCTGTAAATTAAAAGGGTATGAAATTGTACATCCGTTCAGCTTAATTTTGTTTTATATAAAAAGTGATTCGTAACCATTGCAGGCCTTCATTACTTAGTTATCGAGCTTTATCTGTGTACATTGTTTGCTTATATAAAAAAATATTTTACTGTTATGGAAAAGCAAGTTCAAAAACACAAGTCGTTTTCTGCTAAAGAGAAACTGTATGCCCTAGATCAACTAAAGAAGGGCAAACAACAAACTCAGCTTGCCAGAGATCTAGGAATCAGCGAGTCCACTTTGTGAGGGTGGAAAACAGATGAAGGAAAGCTCCGTAGTCTACCCAACATTCTTGAAGAGGAAACTGGTTTACAGCGTAAAAGGGTTAAGTTAGCTAATGACAATGTCCTAGATTCAGCTTTGTACCAATGGTTTGATGCTATCACTGCACGCTGCATTGAACGATGCTGGATAAAGGGTCTTGGGCCAGCTTTTACGCCCTCGACACAAAATGATAGTGACGATGAGCTTGAATTTACAGGATTCACTGAAGACGACGTACATTTAGCAGAAGAAGCACTCAAAAAATATGAGCACAGTCATCATGATATCCTTAACTGGTATTCAGTAGATGACATCTGCCCTATATACGAACACATATCAGATGACAAAATTGTTACAAATGTCAGCAGGAAGAATGAAGCTGCACAATCAGAACCTGAAACCAGTGACGATAATGATAACGATGACGATGGCACCCCAACTCCCCCACCAAAAGTGTCTGAAGCAGTAGTACATTTAGAAGCAAGTTTAAGGTGGCTGGAAACACAAGATGTTGACAGCGTCCAAGTCCTTCAATTAAGAAACATTCTTGACTTTGCTAGAACCCAACAGTTCGCGGCAAAGAAGCAAACGTCATTGGATATATTTTTCAAGAAATGATGAAATTTAAATTTGGAACCACACTGACTTTGCACTTTGCGCAACGATTAATTTAGCAGTTTTCACATGTTTCTTTTGATGTTCACAAAATCTGAAATAAAAGTTATTTGCACGCTGAAATCATGCGTTGATTGTTAATTATTCTTGCAGTTGTCGCATATGATAAAATTTTAGCAGTATGAAATTTGTACAGACACCGTATGTAGACACGGGAATAGCTGCATGCAATGACCGTACGATATCAGACGGCAAGTAAATGGTTTCAATATTTTGTTCATCCTATATTTTACACGACGAATTCAGACTATTACAAAATTATTGAATATTTTAAATCTGTATGATTTTCAATGAAATTACATCCATTATGGATGAACTGCATGCCACAACGGCACGGTAGCATACGGTGTTGATACACTTTTCATGATATAGCGATAGTCTGGTATTATCGGTCAATCTGTATTATCGTTCAAACAAATAAAAATTAGTAAATGTTTTTTATGTACAGTAATAACTTATAAATATATTAGCCATTGATTATTTTGAATATATCTTAATTAATGCATTCCAGTTAATATTCATCTGATGATAAGCCGACTTTTGATCATTGTACATGTATACACGTATATGTTCTCGGAAAAAAAGTTAAATATTGTAAAACCCCGCATTAACGCGACCCCGCTTTTAACGCGATCCGATTTTATGGACCCCGATCATCGCGTTATAGCGGGGTTCCACTGTACAAGAAATGGAACTTGCACTATGAAGCAAAATGAAACCTGATCTAGCTATCAATACTGACACTAGTAATATAATTATCTGCAATAATTTCAGGCAAAATTCTACTTTATTATGTTAACTCAAGTATTAGTTAACAGACTAATGTTATGATGGCATAAGATTTTCACACAATTTTTAAAGACATGATGGGGTATAACGAGTAAACAATGCACTGCATCAATTCCTCTGTGGCTACAGAATGCACTTCTTATGGTCCATTAAATACCGACTATTTTGATATATGAGAAACATAAAAAAAGATCCAGCTTTTAAGGTAAATTAATAATAATTAAATGCTTGGTGATAAGCCATTTAGGAAAGATTAAGTTTATAGGCTTATTATCTAACTGTGATTGATACTATTTGTATAAATGATATATAAAATGTTCTTAATTCAATACCTGAGATTATTTACCAGGCATGTGGCAATGCTTATGGTGCTTTGCTGGTAGAAATATGCGAAACTGTTTTCTAAAAGTCAGATCCACTCTACTGATTTTCAGTCGAGATAAATCATTTCACATGTGTATTTAAGTAGCCATGACTGTCATTTTTAATTTGGGTGGCCCCAAGTGGCTGATTGGTGTAAAGTGCTCTCCATTACGGATCACTGCTATCTCACCTGTCTGCGTGGGTTCGAGTTTAAGATTTGGCCAATGTGGGTATGTGAGAATGCTTGCCAGTAGCTTCTCGTGGGTCAGTGGTTTTTCCCGGGTTCTTCATCCACCAGTAATACTGGCGGCCATGCATAGCCTATCGTGTGCTGAAAAATGGTGTTAAACCCCACAACAATAACAACATTTTTAATTTCATTTCTTGTGAAGATATCAGAATGTCCAACTGGGTATCGCAGGATTAAACTATCCTTACAGGTTAAATGAGTATGAATCTGTGCCAAAGCTTGTATAAAGGAAATTAGGAAAAGAATCTGACACAGGAAAATGGTTAATTATATGAGGCATTTAAACATTATGGATGATCATTCATAATTCAAACGGAGACAAAGCAAAGTTATAAAAGTATCTCATTCCTGAAATAATTATTGAGATGAGGACTGTATTTCTGTGTGCAACAACTGTATTTATTTATGTGACCTAGTGTGATTTTTGGAAGGAATGTACATTGTTCTGCTAATTTTTCATTAATGGCTTTTTTAACTTGTGTATTGCACACACACATACAATGTACATTGTGACCCCGCTATAACACAGTAGTTGGGAGCCATAGAACCTGACCGCGTTATAGACTGAACCGTGTTATAAGCAACCAGGTCAGTTAGCTGAAGAAAATGTACTCAAAAAAATTGTGGGGGTTGCAGGTAATAAATGTGGGTGGAAAAATATGTGTTTCATCGGTACAGTTACCATCTTAAATTGATGCATATTAAATGAGAAATACACATGTGGTGAAAACAGAGAAGACATATAATAGTTTACTTTATTTAGAGAACCATGAATTGGTACATACAAGTGAATCCTGTCTAATGTATAGCATCAATAGAGTATCAACACCGTGTACTAACCCATGAACCTCATGATATACACTGAATCCACAATACAAGTGATTCCATTTAAAATATGCAAACATACAGTTTTAAAATATTCAATAATTTTGTAACAGGTCATACTGGTCTGAATTCAGTGGAAAAACATAGCACAATCACGTAACGAATGACCAAGCACATTTACTTTTTTCAGTATGTTCCAATTAGGTAAAAGTTAGTTTGCATTTTAAGTCGCCATTGATAGCGTTCATAAGCATAAACTTTTTTCCTACAAAAAGGAAACTTTCACAGTACAGTTAACGTGTTCCTGTCACGTTGGAAAATGCAAAAATCCAGTTTCCATCACTTTTATTTAAGTCTGATACTGACATCCTTTGAAGAAAAGTTCTTTGCTGTTATTGAAAGATAATATTGGTATGTTATGATTCTGAAATGTTTTTAAGCAATGTAAGTTTTAAATATTACTAAAATTTTAGGAAAGTTTTATATTTTCTAATTTCAAGATGGTATTTGCAATATAATAAAGTTTACAAAAATATATAAAGTGTGTTCTTTCGTGGTACAAAACAAACATTAGGTTTAACTACATATTAACATGGACAGAAAAAAAAACATTACTCCATATTCTTGCTTACAAGTCACATCCAACTGCAAACAACATGGGCCCAGATCTGGTATTGCATAATGTGCTGACATATCAGGATTTATGTGGTTTATTGCATGATTAATTATTACTCCTGAAAATCTGTAGAGACCTAGGTCCGCTGGTGCACTGTGCAACAGTAAATCTGGGTCTATGTGGTTTGCAGTTCAATCCAACTTATATACAGGTATAACTAGTAGTCACAGCAGAATCAAACTTGTGAAAGATCAAAGAATGTGATGAATACAAAACAAGAGATATATAAAAAGGGTCTTATAAGTCCAACTGAAATCTTGCAATTTATCAGATATCAAAATCAATCAAAAAATATTTTCACACAAATGCCCAATTATTAACAATGTGTGTATAGAATAAGTGTATACATACAGAGATATAAACTTTGTACTAAAAATGAAATTATTAACAATTTTTGAACAGAATAAGAATATACACACAGAGATAAAAACTTTGTATTAAAAATAATATTATTAACAATTTTTGCACAGCAAATAATATATATACAGAGATATACACTTTCTATTAAAAATCATAATCCTTATTCTGTTTAAACAGGAGTAGGATAATGATTATGGTACAAGAATGAACAGTGGCACACTATTATGCTATAAACATTATATTAAAGATGAACAATGATTTGTGGTCAAAAGCATATGAAAAACAAATATGAAATTTTTGGCAACTACCATATATACGTGCTTATAAGACAAGTCCAACTTCAAACCGCACAGACCCAGATCTGCCATTGCATAATGCACCAGCAGATCTGAGTCTGTGCAGTTTCTAAGGAGTAATCAGTAGAATAAACAAAATAGACACTGATCTGAAGGTGCATTACGTTAACAGCAGATCAGGATCTCTCTTCTTTACAGTTTGATTTGACCTATAAGTGAGTACATAGGTAGACAGTTCTTTTTGCATGGCGCAGAATAACAATATACTGCTATGCAGCATTCATAAAATATAATCAAGACTGAACATAAAGCACACTATTATTAGGAAACAAAAACTGGTTCTTGTACCATGTTCATTAAGGTCATTAAATAGGAAAAATGTACATGAAAGAACAAGAAATAATGAAACAACTCTGCTCCACTCAATTAAAATGGAGGATTTGTGTAGTGTGGTTATTGTAATGGTCACATTATTGGATGAACATCAACTAATGGTTCAAAGAAAAAAAAATTAAAAATAAAACAAAAGTATTGACATAAATTTACTGCAAATAATAATTTTTGTTATTGCACAATAAACTAATATAATGATGTAAAATACTTGTATCAGTTATCACATAATGTCCTCCATTATTCGTGTCATTTCAACATGTATCAAAGGTGACATGATTTATCTTCTGTCAAACGAACAAAACTTTCTCTTCAGATCAATGTTTTAGAATTTGAGATATCTAAACAAAACAAATTTCATTAACAAACAGTCATATTACCAATAATCTGGTAACTTTAAATAATATTTGTATATGTTACCACCTCTCTATATTAACATAATGTAATGTATTTGACTGTATGTACTACTTTTTGCATCCGTTTGAATTATCCTCTCTCCCTCTCACACACACACATACATACACATTTGTTTTAGCAGTACAATGTTCCTTGTTTGCCCACAGCCATGTTTTTGGACAGGGTGGAAGTGCATATTCTTTCCATAGTTACCTAAAATGGTAACATATACTTCTATCAATTCATCTATACCTCCATCCATCCAGTCATGTGTCAATTCATCTATAGCTCCATCCATCAAGTCATGTGTCAAGTCATTGATACCTCCATCCATCCAGTTATGTGTCAATTCATCAATACCTCCATCCATTAAGTTATGTGTCAATTCATCTATGACTCCATCCATCCAGTCATGTGTCAATTCATTGATACCTCCATCCATCCAGTCATGTGTCAATTCATTGATATCTCCATCCATCCAGTCATGTGTCAATTCATCTATAGCTCCATCCATCCAGTCATGTGTCAATTCATCTATAGCTCCATCCATCCAGTCATGTGTCAAGTCATTGATACCTCCATCCATCCAGTCATGTGTCAATTCATCTATAGCTCCATCCATCCAGTCATGTGTCAATTCATCTATAGCTCCATCCATCCAGTCATGTGTCAATTCATCGACACCTTCATCCATCCAGTCATGGGTCAATTCATCTATAGCTCCATCCATCCAGTCATGTGTCAATTCATCGACACCTTCATCCATCCAGTCATGGGTCAATTCATCTATAGCTCCATCCATCCAGTCATGTGTCAATTCATCGACACCTTCATCCATCCAGTCATGTGTCAATTCATCTATAGCTCCATCCATCCAGTCATGTGTCAATTCATCGACACCTTCATCCATCCAGTCATGGGTCAATTCATCTATAGCTCCATCCATCCAGTCATGTGTCAATTCATCTATAGCTCCATCCATCCAGTCATGTGTCAAGTCATTGATACCTCCATCCATCCAGTCATGTGTCAATTCATTGATACCTCCATCCATTCAGTAATGTGTCAATTCATCTATAGCTCCATCCATCCAGTCATGTGTCATTTCATCGACACCTTCATCCATCCAGTCATGTGTCAATTCATCGACACCTTCATCCATCCAGTCATGGGTCAATTCATCTATAGCTCCGTCTATCCAGTCATGTGTCAATTCATCGATAGCTCCATCCATATAGTTATGTGTCTATTCATCATAGCCACAGCCTCAGTATTTCAACTTTATCTCCCTGTGAAGCCTCAGTATTTCAACTTTATCTCCCTGTGAGGTCCTATACCTTTATCAGTTAGTTCTTCTATCTGTCCTTTTATCCCTATGTATATTTTTATGTGCATTCCTTTCATTTTTGTTTTTCTTTTATCATACTGTAATGGGTTGGCAGTCTAGCCAATTCAATTTTTAATAAATGAAGCTTACTTATCACAATATTGTAAATGTTAAAGGAGGGGAATGGGTGTTGTATATATATTTATGGAGAATTCCTACTAATTTATTCATTATTACCAAATCTTGGTTCATCTCACCTCTGTCTGTGTGGGTTCGAGTCTCGGATTCAGCCAATGTGGGCATGTGAGAAAGCTTGCCAGTAGCTTCTCGTGGGTCGGTGGTTCTTTCCGTGGTTTTCCTGGGTTCTTCCTCCATCATTAATACTGGCCGCCATGTATAGCCTATCGTGTGCTGAAAAATGGCGTTAAATCCTACAACAACAACTACAACCAAATCTTGACAGTTCTTTTGACAAGTGTACATCTGAAGTAAGGCCAAGCTGTAGCCTCTATAACCCAAATTATACCCATCAAATTTATACCAAAATAAAGAGAATTAAAATTTCTTCTAACAATACCCAAGATATACAAGGTCTTTTTTAAACAGCCAGTATAACCAATGCAGAAAAACTGGGAATTTATTTTTTCCTTGAAAAATTAAACCATATGCAAATTACAAAACTGGTGAGTGGAACCTTAAGACAAAAATGAACATTTTGTGCAATTGGTTTTCCTGTATTTCTTATCATTATGAATGGTTTTCTCTATTTCATATCATTATGAATGGTTTTCTCTATTTCATATCATTATGAACGGTAATCTCTATTTCGTATCATTATGAATGGTTTTCTCAATAAAATGGTCCATTAATACTGATGCTATATATGAAAATAAACTAAGTATGCCTAGTTTGCTCTTGTTAATACAATATGCCTTGTGGAAGCATTATGTGTGAAATTTTCCATATTTATGGGGAAATTAAAAGTCTTCCAACAAAGAATTTAAATCAAATTAAATTTAAAACTGTTGCATTAAATGAAAGAAAAATATAGCAAAAATGTTTCTTTAAATAGTGTGTAACAAAACTAAGAAGAAATGAGCAGATTCCTCTCCTTCCCATATACTGGTGTTAGAAGAATTAGCAAACTTTTTACTCTTTGACCTCTGTGAACTTTATCTGTTCCATCCCTGTTCAAACTGTAATTTATGAGTGACATCTCACAGATAACTGGCAGTTTTCATGTTCCTGTCTGTTAGCATATCACTAATTGCAAGGCTCAGAAGTCACAAGGTAATTTTTTTAAAAATACCTCACTTTTCACCACTTTATTGAATTGGGGTGAGGGGGTGGGGCTAGAATGAGACTTTGACAGTGAATGTACGTATAGTTAGCTAATACTCACAGTAATCTGGCTTTGTCTATCACATCTATTAATTAATGTGTAGTTTTGTTGTTTTCAGTAGAACATTCACCTAATCACAACTAAATTGCATGCAGACATTACTCTAAGGTCCAATCAAGCATTTTGTTGCAGAATTTCTAATAAAAATTAATAATAATTATTAAAATTCAATAGAAATAGGAAATCCAAAAAAATAATGTAATAATAGTTGGTGAATTTTTTGTTCTCCACACACCAAATTTCACTCTCCACACACCAAATGTTTCCCAGAGCACTACTGAAAAGGTATCCCTTGTTTTGCAAAGAGCGAGTCTTTCTCAATACTCTATATATAAGTTCTTAGTTATTGTTGTTATAATTGTGAAGTGTTTTTCAAGGTTATGCTGATAAGTTCATCTGATCTTCTCCAGCCAAGGTTCCAATGTGTTAACTCTACCTACACCTTGGTGGATTTATCAGACAATTCAGTGCTTTGGGTCTGTGAATTTAACTGAATGTGGCAGCAAGCCACCACATCCAAACAGAATCAAGTTCAAATCTGAACTTTGTTCCTACATGATTAAGATAAGGGGAGTACACAAATGGAATGAATTCCTAAATAAACAATTTTCCACTTCCTTTTGTATCCTTTTTTAAGTCAACTGCCTCCACTCTTTTCGGTCAATGTACAATGTACCGTTGTTACATGCTATTGGTTAGGTGGTGTTACATACTGTGTTTTAAGGAAGAAACTGAAAGAATCAATAGATGTCGCTAGGACAAAGCACTGAAATATCTGATCAATTCGCCAAGGTGTAGAAATGGGTTAACATATCGGAACAACGACAAGTAAAGATGAGTTCATCCTTGAATTGTAAAGCTCTCAGTCACAATCGTTTCAGCCTCTTTGGAAGGCAGAAACCATATGAAAATAATACAATTTCAGTCTTTGTTTCTAAGTTTATCACTTCCTACTAAATCAATATAAAATTTTTACATTAAAGCCTTGATATTTCTATATGTTTATATCAAACTAGATCATTATAAACTGTTATTTAAAATAGGTATTATTGTTCAAGTGCACACTACCATTGTCATATCAAGAGAGTGAAACTTTCTATTTAAAAGTGATGCAACCGAGATTCATGTTGAAAGTTTTATAACAATAAATATCACAAGGTTTTATGACTGTTAATAAATTTTAAAAACTGTAAGAGCTAGGACTGCCCACATTACCATGTCATCACAGAGATTCTAGCCTAAGTTTATCTGGGCATTTACTCCTTGGGAGAGCTATTGTCCACTCGGCCAGATACAAGATAACAGCCAGATCCATCATGTAGCATCATTTACCTCTGTCTGTATTTCTAATAATTCATTCTTTATGGCTGAAACTTCTGGCCGTAATTTGTCATCTTGATGCCAACATTTAGAAATAAGACTCTCCAAACGAGGCCATGGTTTGAATTTCTTGAAAGTATGTCTTTGTCCATCTTTGATGTATTGAAGTAAGTTTATTGGCGACATATCCTTGAACTCACCTGTCTTGTAGGCCTCTTGGCCATACCATGTCTCATACAGTATGATGCCAAGGCTGTACACATCGGCTGAGAATGTATACAACTTTCCCATCATGACTTCCGGTGCCATGTGTGTGATGGTTCCGGCGAATGTGCCAGTGGTAAGTTCCACCATTTTGGCTAATCCAACATCGCATATCTTTGGGATTCCATTCTGAATCTGCCATAATAACAAAACAATAAAAGCACAAGTTGAGTTATTTTGTACAATCTTGATGAAATAGTGCATATATCAAAGTATAACACTGTCTTTCTAGACAGTTATCTTTATATTATGATGTTCTATTACCACATCATGCCTATTACAAAGGCATCTGAGCATTTACGAGAACCTCTGTCATCATGCTTCATAACTAAATGACCATACATAAACATATACTCAAAAGGTTTGCATCAAGATTAACAGTTGGAAGAAATACTCTCTATTCATAGCATAACATTTTTTTAAAATCTTAGATTTCCTTACATTTATGTATTTAAGTAGGGGATCAAATCCCATTCATACCATATCAAAATCTAATTTCTTTCTTATACTTTTAGTTCATAAAATTGTGCCAAACACAACATCAACGAATTATCTGCTACACAATTTAAACAATACAAGCATAATTTGTGACATGACTTGTGCTTTTTGACCAAAAATATGATTGCCAACCTTTGGTGGGTGGGGGTATTAAGGGTGTATTGTCAAACTACTGCTTTTCATTTCAGTGTTGATTCTTACATCAGTCACAAAAATGCAAGTTAATGAACCCTATCTTCAAATTCATACAGGTTGCTTTTTAGATGTGGGCATACAATTCAAGTTTATAGGAGTTGGGGCTAACTAGAAATATGCAATATTAGAACATCATAAATCATAATTATAATGGATCTAATAAAACTTTGACATACTAAGCTCTAAATGAAATTAATGACATTTTAAAAAGATGGATTCAATGGATTGCATTACATAAAATTTCAAGTTTTTTTTTGGGGGGGGGATATTTTACTATTGTACCAAAATACCAACAGTCACTGTACTTCTAAACTGCATGAAGGCACAGTTTAGAGTGCCTCGCATCAGAGTTCAACTCTGAATACCCAACACTTCTGTCAACCCTTTGATTGGATATGAAAATTATTCACCTTGACCAATGCCACACATTGATGACTAATGCAGCTGGTAAAAAGTACAGATAAATACACTGAAACATTATTTGGTATGCTTTCTAAGTAGTAACATGGTAATAGGATGTACCAGCCTATGTTTGTTTCAAATTTTGATAATATTAAATGTTATATATTTTTCATTTGCCCAGAGTTACTGGAAAAAGGTGTTCAATTTAACACCTGCAAAAAAAATTCAATTTTAACATAATTAATCTAAGTTTTGTTCTTCAAATGCTTTTAATTAATTGACTAATATTCTTTGTCTATACAAATACTTCTTTCTTCTATCCTTATGTCCATGAGGGAGATTATTCCTTGCAAACAAAATGTAATGATACCTAACAGCAATACAATATGTATGTACCCTTACCAATGTAATGATACCCAACAGCAATACAATATATATGTACCCTTACCAATGTAATGATACCCAACAGCAATACAATATGTATGTACCCTTACCAATGTAATGATACCTAACAGCAATACAATATGTATGTACCCTTACCAATGTAATTATACCCAACAGCAATACAATATGTATGTACCTTTACCAATGTAATGATACCCAACAGCAATACAATATGTATGTACCCTTACCAATGTAATGATACCCAACAGCAATACAATATGTATGTACCTTACCAATGTAATGATACCCAACAGCAATACAATATGTATGTACCCTTACCAATACGTTGGACATTTTCAAATCCCTATGAAGATAGCCCTGGTGATGTATATATGCCAGTCCATCACAAACACCAGTCATCATGGCAACATAAACTCGGAAGGCTTCCATCCTCCCAGGCCCACTGTTGTGCCTCCCGCAAATTCGGTCTGGATGACCAAAGATGTACGACTCGAGTGTTTCCTCACACAATTCCAAAAGCAGCTTGACCGTGCCATTGGTGACTCTCGAATCATAAAGAACTCCATAGAGTTTCACAATGTGTTGACACTGACATGCCCTGATTGATAATAAAATAGTCATAAATCCTTGAAGAAATAATTTCTATTCCATCCATATACTTATTATTTCTTGTTTGAGTTTGCTTTACTTTATAATAACCATTACTGGATTATAAAAAAGAAAGAAACAGCTTGAAACGGTGGTTTAAATTAGATGGACAGAGTCTCATTTCAAAATCAACTTTCCATTTAAAGCATAAAAAATAAAATTTAATTAGAATTTAATCAGTGTTTTTAATTTTTTGATAGATATTTTGAATTATGAGTCATCACTAGTGGGAGATGACTGTAAAAAAATATGTACATTCCATATATGCTGCATAAAAAAT
The DNA here is from genome assembly GCA_028554795.2 of Sinohyriopsis cumingii. NCBI lineage: Eukaryota > Metazoa > Mollusca > Bivalvia > Unionida > Unionidae > Sinohyriopsis > Sinohyriopsis cumingii. Next base: position 47,749,821 of record CM068829.1, read on the forward strand.
AACAGATAAATGTAGGTTGTGGAACATAATTTCCCAACCTTTCCCTTATTAAAATCCAAGTAATCTCTGTTTATTAGATGAATTGAATATACATTCATGAAGACCATATATTTTTGGCAAAAAAACCCCCACAATAGCTACACATGGGTTATACAAATTTCCCAACCTTTCACTCTATCAACTAAGGTATTCTCTGCATATTATCTGTGAAGACCTATCACAGAATTAAAAGAATTTCCACAAACTCTACTGATGTTAGAAATGTTTGAAATTATAGATAATTATAAGATGAGTGCTACTTAAAATTACGATATAATTAATACATTTTTTATTTTGAGCTCAAGATCAGTTATTTTCATCTCGTCTTGATTTCATTATTCACTACATGCATTACTATGCATCAGATTTCATGTATAATGTTATTATGATACTACTAAGAAAAGCATGTCCAATACTGCACATATACTGTATGCATACATACATGTCAACCCCCAAGCCCACCCCCAACACACATGAGGAATAAGCATAATTATTGTTTTTACAAGTTACAAGAAAGCGTAATTTGCGTGTAAAAAGTGTAATCTATATATTATATGCCAGAATTACGGCATGTATGAAAAATATACATTTTTAATATTAACCTGGATCTGCAGAAGGTCAAAATTCTTGTCACAAAGGACAAAATCCATATGGATTAGAACCAGAATACATCCCAAAAACAGACTTAAAAATTATTTATATTCAGCACTCACTTAACCTACTATACATATGTAACTGTCATCCAAATGATCATGAAATGGAATTCTTTAATGATCATGGTCAGGTTTTCCGAGTGCGGTATTACATTACTCTATTATTCTTCATTTAAAGTTTGTAAAGCGATGTTGATTTGTCCTTTTTTTCTGATCTGACATGTTTTAAAGTTTGAAAAGATCGATCTGCTCTAACATTTTCCATTATATAACATTCACAAATCACACAGTACAGCATTTCACTTAACATCTGGCACCACTGTCTTTAAAATATAGACTGATTCACCAGCTAACTAGCTTATCAATATATGCAAAGTTCACTTTTGAGAAACATGTTTGTTTTATGGGAAATGGGTCATACACAGTTGCTATAAACATCAAATAAGGAAAGAACTCATATCCTATTCTTACACAGCAATCACCTTTTAAAGGATATTCTCAAATTTTATGAGTGGAATTAAAGAGATAATAATAAAAAAAATGACAAAAGCAATGTTTTATGGCTTTATTTTTATTATTTTTAATGTAGCAAAAAAAGTGTAATCCATATTGTATAGTGCAAAATTTAATTTGGTGAAAAAAATCGTAATGATTATGCCAAAAGTGGTTGGCATGCATGTATGTATGCATCAGGTGTCCATGTATGTGCATGTGTATAAGTATATACATATATAATACACAAGTGTATATATGCATGTATGAGTGTGCATGGGTTTATGAATATAGATATCAGTACTTATAGGTTACTGCATTCGTATGGGAAAATATGAACAAGTTTTGGGATGGAATACTGCATGACCTTGTGACTGCAGTATATCCTTCCAACAAAACGAGTTCATATTTTCCCATACAAATGCAGTAACCTTTTTATTATATGCTCATTTTTGTATTCTACCTAAGGTTTAATTATATAAACAAATTACACTACAAGAAACAATGTAAATGAATGTATGCCGCATTTCAAACTAAATACACAAGCGCATATTCATCATTACACAAATCAACACACATAACTCCGCCCAGATAAATGTGAACTTAGTCGCACGCTCGATATAGCTTTCAAAAGAAAATGGCATGTTTAGTTAAAATTGAAATTTGGAGTCATGATGTGAATGAATGTGCATTGCAACAACTTTTCCATTTTATCTGGAATGAATAGATTTTGGTATTTTTCTCGATTCTAGGAAATTTCGTGATTATTGACTGGATTTGTATGTGACAATTCCACATGAAATACATGAGATTTAATAAGCTAGGGAGAAGCGTGTTGACATCTGCAAATGTGTTTCTGTTTCTGTCATTGAATGTTTGAAATCATAATGTGGGAAAAATATGAAGTCTTTCAAATGCAATTATCAAAAAGATGCTATGGAATTGAATGCTTATTTCATTTTGAGTGCAGTAAAGAGGATGCAACTGCACTTATCATGGAAATTACAGCACAATTTCGAAATGTGTAATCCAGATTGAAAACATATGACATGGCTCATGTAGTTCGGATTTGCAGAATTAAGAAAATACATTTTGAGGAAATTCAGGATGTAGAACTGTAAGGATATTTTATTTTGCCATTCTTATCGCCATCTAAAAATGCGAGTATATGACTTGTCACTTGTATGTTATTTGTAAGGACCATATCTTGCATCTGTTATATAATGTAGCTAGCCTAAATCCATAACATTGTATCAATGCGGAATGTGCCAAAGCAGCTGGTATGTGGCAGTCCACGAAACATCTGTTTTAGTTCATTCAGAAACAAATTTAAAGAACCACAATGTAAAGAGCCTCTTCTGCATTTTATATATGGAGTCAAATCTGACTTCAAAAGAAACATTGCCTCTGTACCCAAACTTGCTAATAATCTTTAATAATGATGGTTTAAACATATTCAAAGGCAGTGATATGTTATAACTTTTGTTCTTCTATATGCGTCAAATTTTTGATTTACACTTAATTTAAAATGAATTGGCTTTTTCTACTCTGTGAATTTTACCCATGCAAATTAGCACGATAGGCTCCCTCAATGCAGTCTTCGAAGGCCTTAACACATAACCTTAGCTAATTAAGAAATATGTGAAATGGTAGTTGTTTACACCTGACCACATTGCCTTTTAATTGTTGACTAAGCTGCCCCAAGGATAGTTTTACATCAGCTGTAAGCAGAACTGTAGACCGTTTATAAATGCTACATGTTACCAGCATATACTGAAGTTGTGGGTTTTCAGGGGATGTTTTTGAAGATCTCTGAAAATTGTGATTATCCATAACCGAGGTGGGTTTTAAAGTTGCTGATCACCAATAGCTTTCCAAAATCATAAAAAATTCTGTACTAACCTTAAACACTGCACCTCTGTAAGCTGTTCAAATATATCATGATCTCCTGGTTTGTTTCTGGGGCATTTCAGTGCAGCTATAACACCTTCATTCTTTGTTTTTCTCCATTCCACTTTCAACACATCTGCAAATGATCCACAACTTATTCGACCAATCTCAGTAACATTTTCAGTGAGGACCAAATCACTGGCAAAATATTTAAGATCAAATAACAAAAGGTGTCCTTTGATGGTTTGTATTTCCTTCTGAATAGGACAATACTGTTTAAATATCTCTGTTGAGGAGCGCAATTCATTAGCTATGGCATTCACTGTGTTCTCGTCTGCTGCAATCTGGCGTGGAATGTGCTCTTCACATACAGTTTTGATTTTTTTCTCATATTCTTTAAGGTACACGTCATTAATAAATGCATCTATTTTATCTTTGGTAAGTTTCTTCTCCCAAAATTCTTTTGCCCATTCCTGCATTTTCATCGGCTTGTTTGCCTCATAGTCCTTTCTTTCTCGAGTGACACGATTATTATCCCGGATCATCATGCCAATGCCGATGGGCATGAAGATGACAGAGGCCACAATTGCTAATGGTATCCAAACAGGTGCTGTAATAATCAATGTAAATGCCTCTTTTCTGCCAAAAATGTGACTTTTTTCCTGAGCTTCTGGATTTTCTACTTCAACAAGATCTCTCCGTGAGTAACTTGGTTTCTCCATCATGAGATTGATCTGCTGACATTCTTCGTCAAGTACATGACATTCATCACAGAATCTTCTGGTCAGACTGTCTGATAAGGCTTTCATGTTGTTGTTGCTCTCTTCCCATTCATTTAGAATTGTTTTAAATCTGTCCATGATTTTGAGTTCAGCCCTGTATCTAAGCACTTCCATATCAAAACTGCCTAGTGCTGGAGCATCTGTAACGTCCCAAGTAAATAACCGATTCTTTACATCTTCTTCATTGATATGCTGAAACAGGTTTTCTGCTAAGTTTTTGCATCTTTCTTCAGCCTCTGAATGAAGTTTCTTTCGAACCTGTTGAAAAAGGACATCACATAAATGCAATGCAAAACAAGAAGTTAGAATTAAAAATGATGATGATGGTTAGTTATTTACACCAATATCTATTATTTCAATGAATTCAAGCATTAAAGTGCTTTAAAAACATTTACTAAGAATATTAATTTCTTACTTAGTCATGATTTGAATGAAAATTATTATATATCAAAAAAGACTGTGGTATTAGATTTTATTCTGGACTTCAGGAACAAAAAACAAACATAAAAATTAAGAACTTGAATGGCAAATTTCAGAATTACACCAACATCTATACCTGAAATGATGAATGTATACCATACAATCTTGAGAGAGATGTCTAGACTATTATCTTAAATACAATGATTTATTTCAATGTTTCAAACTATTCTTTTGGACTAACTTTTAAGTTTACCATCAATATACAAATTAAACGAATTTACCCCAAAAATAGGTAATGCCAGTTTGGAAATAGATTAATAGAAAACACCTCTGAGCAAATGGACTGGTACACATACCTCATCTGAGTGTATTCTCAATTTGTTCACTCTACTGAGCACAGCATCTCTCAACTTCTTCCTCTCTTCCTGTGTTGCTCGTGCATGACTGATATGTGAGGCCACATTTGATTCCAGTTTTGAAATGAACCTGTTCATCCATCTACAAATGAAATACACAAGTTTGTCTTTTAATATAGTTTTGCAATGTGCTTGTCTTATGTAAATATGAAAACTAATTAGAATTATGGAAAGTCTTCTGCTGTATTAAAACTTAAAGGCCTCTTCTTTTTGAGATTAAGACCATTTAGTGATTTTCACCGAGATGTTAACAGAAAAATAGTTTTTTGGTTTGAGTCTGAAGATGACCATGACATCCCAAACTGGTTTGGTTTTTGTGAGTATGTGAGACTTTCTGATCAGGCCTATTTGTGTCTGTGGCACACTTGAGAGATATGTTGCGTGGGTTTGCTTCTGCAAGACCTCTGTACCTCTCTTTTGTTCAAAGTCTGTAGGTCCAGTATGAATGAACTGACTGTGCCAGGTGAGTGATTCTTTGCGAGATCTTCCCAAGACTCAGGGTAAGGCTTGAAATGTTTCAAGGATGACTTGAGGGAATCTTTGAAACATTTCTTCTGACCAGTCTGAGATCATTTTTCCTCATTCAGCTTGCTTTAAAAGATCTTTGATAGTCATTATTCTGACATCCTGATGATGTGGCCTGCCCATCTCAACTGTGATTTCATCAGCAGAGTGGGTGCTTTGAATGCCTATACATGTAAGAACCTCAGTGTCTGGGACCTATTCCGCCACTTTATCCACATCAATTTCCTGATGCAGCCCATGTGAAAATGGTTCAGCTTCTTGGCATTATGTCTATACATTAGCAACTGGAATTGGTTGACATTTCATGATTGATCATCAGTTACACAAACTGATAGATGATTGATTATTAATTGATTAAATATGGCTGCTGCATGACAAAAATGACCAAAGTAGTGCATCAATTTTACCTTGGCTCTAACTGGCATATGATCAAAAAATTTGTAATAGGACTTAATTATTTAGGATTTTTGTTTGCTATTTTTCTTTAAATAAGAAGAAATTATTAAAATTGTGTTCATATGTTTATAACAAACAGGATAATAAAAAACAGATTATCAAAATTTTGTTTATTTGTTTACAAGAACTCATGAACAGGCAAACTGGTAAATTCACTTGTCATGTAAATGACGTCATTACCAGATGGTAGATACAGTACTAGAACTACAGTGGTCCCCTTCATATACGGCCACCCCTTCTACACCAGGAAAGTGGCCTTATACAACGGGTGGCCTTTCCAGAGGGGGACTTTATTTGTGAGATGTGTGTGTGTATGTGTATTCAGTAGGAAAGCTACACATAGCTTAAAGCAGTTAATATCTTCATTTAAAAGTAGCATTAATTATTAAAATGTTTTTCTTATCTTAAGAACAGTTATTTCAAGGTAACATATATTAATAGTTTGTATTCTTAGGCATGGAATGTGAGTGGGATATTGTTGGCATGTGCATTAAAAAACCATTCAAAAACGTTATTTAAATCTTGGTACATATGTTGTTTCATATTTAAAATAATTCTCTTTCCATTTATTCCATTTTCCCACTGCTACAGAATATTTTACGACCTTTTTTATTTGAATCTTGCCAACAAAAAAATCTTTCAGCAAGTGAACTCTCCCTATTGTCATCACGTCGAAAAACTTTTACTTTTCTTTCTAAAGTATTATTTCTTCGTTTACGTAATGACATGATCAAGTTTTGTAATGATTAATTCCTATGCTGTTAATTGTACAGTACTGCAATTTAATTTTGCAGAGGAAACTACTGTAAATGAAAAACCTTGTTATAAAGGAAGTGATACATTTACTGTCATGTGATTTTTCAGTCTTTGTCTGGTACCCTGTTTTGTTCAAGGTTGTTTTTCTGTGTTAATCCACAAAATCTATTTTTAGCCTATCTGCCCATATTATGATCTTCACAATTACATTGGTCATAATCATCAATTTGAGAAAAAACTTCCTCGGTGTGAAGCCCAAAGCTCTACCAAAACATTGCTGACCCCATTTCTAACTGAACATGTTGTGATCACGACAATTACGTCTGGCCATAATCGTCAATTTAAAAAAAAACGCTGTGTGAAGGCCAAAGCTCTATCAAAACATTGCTAACCCCATTTCTGACTTTCTACCTGACCATGTTTAGATCTTGACAATTACCCCCTGTCGTAATAGGCAATTAAAAAAAATAACTGCTCTATGACGGCCAAAGTTCTATCAAAACATTGCTGACCCCATTTCCTGCAAACATCGGCATCAATGTTATAATAAACTTAGTAGTACATGTACTTTATCCAACACTTCTTTCAGTAACGAAAACCTGACATCCAGAAACAGACATCAGGAAATATAATCTGATTACTTACCTTGCTGTAATTAAATATTGGTTCTGGACACACATTAATTATAAAATGTGGCCACCTGTGAGGGGTAAACTTTACATTTGTGCACTAATATGATGGCCGCTGGTCAATTTAGAGGGGTGGCCTTTCGTGAGGGGTACTTTTGAACACAAACTTGTTGGTGCCAAGGGATTCTGGCCACAAAGAGTGGGTGGCTGCTGGTCATAGGGGCCATTCATGAGGGGGACCACTGTACTTAAGTCATCTTTTGTAACTAAAAATTCCAGAATTTTAATCTAAAGAGTCTTCAAGAAGTTGAATAAGGTAAGACATGTAGGTACAATTGAATCATTTAATCAATAAGGTAAGACATGTAGATACAACTGAATCATTTAATCAATAAGGTAAGACATGTAGATACAACTGAGTCATTTAATCAGTAAGGCGGGACATGTAGATACAACTGAATCATTTAATCAATAAGGTAAGACATGTAGGTACAACTGAGTCATTTAATCAGTAAGGTAAGACATGTAGGTACAACTGAGTCATTTAATCAGTAAGGTAAGACATGTAGATACAACTGAGTCATTTAATCAGTAAGGTAAGACATGTAGGTACAACTGAGTCATTTAATCAGTAAGGTAAGACATGTAGATACAACTGAGTCATTTAATCAGTAAGGTAAGACATGTAGGTACAACTGAGTCATTTAATCAGTAAGGTAAGACATGTAGATACAACTGAATCATTTAATCAGTAAGGTAAGACATGTAGATACAACTGAGTCATTTAATCAGTAAGGTAAGACATGTAGATACAACTGAATCATTTAATCAGTAAGGTAAGACATGTAGATACAACTGAGTCATTTAATCAGTAAGGCGGGACATGTAGATACAACTGAATCATTTAATCAATAAGGTAAAAAATGTAGGTACAACTGAGTCATTTAATCAGTAAGGTAAGACATGTAGGTACAACTGAGTCATTTAATCAGTAAGGTAAGACATGTAGATACAACTGAATCATTTAATCAGTAAGGTAAGACATGTAGGTACAACTGAGTCATTTAATCAGTAAGGTAAGACATGTAGGTACAACTGAGTCATTTAATCAGTAAGGTAAGACATGTAGATACAACTGAGTCATTTAATCAGTAAGGTAAGACATGTAGGTACAACTGAGTCATTTAATCAGTAAGGTAAGACATGTAGGTACAACTGAGTCATTTAATCAGTAAGGCGGGACATGTAGGTACAACTGAGTCATTTAATCAGTAAGGCGGGACATGTATGTACAACTGAATCATTCAATCAACATTTTCTGGTTTGATACAAAACCACTTCTTATTTACAAGATCAATTGCTAGGCTGAAAATCCTCTCAGAAGAAACACTAGATGATGTCATCGCAATGAACTTATGTAATTTATCTGAATGCCAGCTAAAACCATAAATGTATATAAAATATGTCTAAACTTCACCTTTACTCTAATTTTTGTTTTATTTTGACATTTTTTACAGAAAGTTTTTATAAGACTAAGTAAATGTGGTGTGATTAACCCTTAAAGCCTGTATTATAATACAAAACATAATATGTTTATCCATATTTATTACTTTTTTTATAAATAATATGGCAAGACTCACCAAGATTGTAAAATCAAAACAAAAATACTTTCCTTCTAGATCATGTACACATGTCATTTACTAATCACTCAACATGTATTTTTCTCCGCACAACATGCAAACCACTTTAGTCAGGTTTAGATTGTCTTTATTTGCCAGACAACATCTCCTTTTTTTTCTGTAACCCAATCAAACTGGTTGAATGAGTGATGCTCAAGAAACTTGATTAATCAGAGTAGCACTAATATGCATAGTCCACATTTCACAACTATAAAACAGGGTCAGCAACATCATGGCTTTGTAGACTGATGGCTCTGTGCTAACACAAATTCATGCATAGTCTGCCAAAGGCCACACTTGCTTTAGCTACTCTGGCATTGGTTTCATCATCAATATGAACTGTATGTATCTCTGCTGTCAAGACAGGTGAACTTGTCAAATGACAGGAGGGTTTGTCCATTTGCTGATGGTAGGCTATCCTGGTGCATCACCTCTGTCTTGTTTATACTGATTGTTAGACCAAAACTTTTACAAGCTGATGGAAATGGTTTACACCCTGTTGTAGGTAGGCGCTGTTTTGTTGGTTATTTATTGATGCCTTTCACAGCACTTTCAATATGTTACTGGCCATATCATGTGGAGGACATGGGAACAAAGGACACACCATGGCATCTGACCAGGGCTGGCCTTAGAGAATATTGAACCCATGATTCATGGATTATGAATCCAACATTTTACCAACTGAGGTATACTGGTTTTTCATTGGACTGATTGAGATACATTCTTGGCTGCTTCGATTTAGTAAGGTAACAGAAAATCAGCACATGTCTGATGCTGCCTTGGACAAAACTCTTTACAACCTAGTAGAAACCAACGTGTCTGGTGCAAAAATGTACTGGCTGTCTTCAGTCATATACAAGTTTTCTGATATTATACTTAGGAGAATGCTAAAATAGTCAAATGGCACTTACTTCAGGTACTTATGGTATATGATGTAATGCAAAAAAACCTGCAAAAAGCAGAGAAGCATAGGTTACTGTTCAACAAAACCATCTGTGAAAGTAATAAAGTTTTGTGTCTACCACATGGTTTAGATTTTCCACATAAGTAAATTTGATCATTATGTTTCTACTGGCAATACAGCATTCTAGTTTTTGAATGACCTAGATTCAACTACAACCACAGGCTGAAGGCAGTTTTTGAATGACCTAGATTCAACTACAACCACAGGCTGAAGGCAGTTTTTGAATGACCTAGATTCAACTACAACCACAGGCTGAAGGCAGTTTTTGAATGACCTAGATTCAACTACAACCACAGGCTGAAGGCAGTTTTTGAATGACCTAGATTCAACTACAACCACAGGCTGAAGGCAGTTTTTGAATGACCTAGATTCAACTACAACCACAGGCTGAAGGCAGTTTTTGAATGACCTAGATTCAACTACAACCACAGGCTGAAGGCAGTTTTTGAATGACCTAGATTCAACTACAACCACAGGCTGAAGGCAGTTTTTGAATGACCTAGATTCAACTACAACCACAGGCTGAAGGCAGTTTTTGAATGACCTAGATTCAACTACAACCACAGGCTGAAGGCAGTTTTTGAATGACCTAGATTCAACTACAACCACAGGCTGAAGGCAGTTTTTGAATGACCTAGATTCAACTACAACCACAGGCTGAAGGCAGAGTGATAAATCTAAATTGTCAAGCATACCTAGTACAGAACCATAAACTGGTGTGAAAGAATGTGATGTGAGAAAGTAACCTTTCAAGTTAAGAGGAATTTACACAGTGAGGTTTTAAGCTTGTAAAGGAAGACATATTTAGGCTAATTATAAATTAGAATTCAACTTGAAAAGATCAGAATTAACTTTTGCAAACCTGAAGAAACATGTTGTTTAAAATGAATCACATAAGCACTGAATTGACTGTTTTGCCTGAGTCTGATTGGCTATGTAGAGCTTTCTTACTCGAACCAAGCTTTGCTAATGTTCAAGTAAGAGTCTGATTGACTATGTAAAGCTTTCCTTACTCAAACCAAGCGTTGCTAATGTTCAAGTAAGAGTCTGAATGACTATGTAGAGCTTTCCTTACTCAAACCAAACTTTGCTAATGTTCAAGTAAGAGTCTGAATGACTATGTAAAGCTTTCCTTACTCAAACCAAACTTTGCTAATGTTCAAGTAAGAGTCTGAATGACTATGTAGAGCTTTCCTTACTCAAACCAAGCTTTGCTAATGTTCAAGTAAGAGTCTGAATGACTATGTAGAGCTTTCCTTACTCGAACCAAGCTTTGCTAATGTTCAAGTAAGAGTCTGAATGACTATGTAAAGCTTTCCTTACTCAAACCAAACTTTGCTAATGTTCAAGTAAGAGTCTGAATGACTATGTAGAGCTTTCCTTACTCAAACCAAGCTTTGCTAATGTTCAAGTAAGAGCCTGAATGACTATGTAGAGCTTTCCTTACTCAAACCAAACTTTGCTAATGTTCAAGTAAGAGTCTGATTGACTATGTAAAGCTTTCCTTACTCAAACCAAGCTTTGCTAATGTTCAAGTAAGAGCCTGAATGACTATGTAGAGCTTTCCTTACTCAAACCAAGCTTTGCTAATGTTCAAGTAAGAGTCTGAACGACTATGTAGAGCTTTCCTTACTCAAACCAAGCTTTGCTAATGTTCAAGTAAGAGCCTGAATGACTATGTAGAGCTTTCCTTACTCGAACCAAACTTTGCTAATGTTCAAGTCAGAGTCTGAATGACTATGTAGAGCTTTCTTATTTAAACCAAGATCTGCTAATGTTCAAGTAATATCGCTCACTTATAATGCTGTTTGATCCGCGCTTCTAAAGTTAATGGCACCAGCTTCTTTAAGCCAAGCAAGAGTTCCTGGAAGTCCTTCGTAATTCCCAGTTTTGTTCTGAGTCTCAGAGCCTGTTAAAATACAAATACACATTTATTGCCTTCTACAGGCCCATAACTAAAATTCTGAAAATCAATTGTTTTAGCTGAAATGAACGTGGCTCTTTAAACCGAGACCATTTGCTCCTTCAATCACCATATGCATTCATGTCCTTTATAAAACATGTATGCAAATATTGTCATGAATACCAATAAAAACTGATATCCATTCATTGAATAAATAACTTAAATGAAGACAAAACATAAAATAAAAACACGGAACAAATGATTGATATTAAATGAAAGTCTGAGCGTTGATCTATTTGGCTCTCGTCAGAAAGATTTTTCTATATCGATAATTGTATACCTGTATTTTATTATAATACACTTTATTTTTGCTTATGTTTCACAACAAATGCATTTTCAACTCCTTGATATTCCTGGTTCACTGAATTTAAAGCATCATCAATTGTTTACACCTGGAATTGTAATGCATAGGCAACATCTTTCCTCTGTAAGAATTCTGAGCATGGGTGCTTTTGCATCAGTTTTTGAAGACAAGGGCAGTAAATGAAATCCTGTAATTGCTTTAAAAATATTATGTAAAGAAATTCTTGTCATGTGAAAAACCACAAAATGACAGCAGCAAAATGGGAAATGAAGGACAGATACTTAAAGTCTGTTTAAAAATTAAACATTTCATACATATCAGAACATGCTCAAAGCATCCCACCATTTCTACTAAACATCCATGTACATAATGACACATTAAAAGCAAAGAAAATCTTCATCTCCAATGTTATTTTTCAGGCATTCTATCCATATGTGTTATTAATCAATGTCTCTCGTCAGAAAACTGATTTTAACTATCTTCAACTTCCTATTTTAGTTAACCCCAACCCCTGTAAATGTAAATTGCATGCCCAATATAAAGACTCCATTGGGAAATTGTTGTATTTGTACTAACTCCTCATTGTTCATATGCGAGGTGAAGAAGAAATAAAAAAGGAAGGAACCACAAGCACTATAGATTTCTGTCTTAATTTTATATATTTTGTGACATGTAATATTTTTATCTAGATTGTAAAATAAACAGCATTAATGATGCCGATCCACATCATCCACAAATCCACCAAAAATATTATGACAAAATTGCCAAATTTATTAAATACAGGTCACACAAGGATAATTTCTAGAGTAAGAATTCTCGGCCAACAGTGAAATCTGTAAATAAATCATAATGATTTTACAACTCGTGGTACTGTGTTACATATTTAGCATGGTCATATCAAAGATAATAAATCAATGGATGTGATAAAAATCTGATGGTAAGGGTGGAAAAATTACATTCTGGAAGGAAGAAATTAGCCATATCTGTTTTGAGATGATGATGATGAAGATAAAGATGATGATGATGGCATGATGATTATCATTTTTAATCCTGTCCTCAAATATTTGTAACTGGTTTTTTCCCATGGGGATAAGAGCACTTTCTATGCAGTCTTAGCTCTCAAGGACCTTTCAAGGTATTCTCGCTGTTCACTGGAGTGCCATTTCTGTTGCATGTCTGGCTTTACTGCTATTTCTAACATCTTCAGACTGTCTTCTAACTTCTGGGTATTATTTCAAGAACTTCCACCGCAACTGGCATGAATTAGTTTGAGATTTTAGTCCTCTCAGAGTTCTCTGGCCAGGTCATTGCACTTTCTTAAGTTTTCTTGTTCCTTGATTTGGGATATGGAAGTTTTTTGATACTGCTATATCTATAATGTAGGTCAATCTCTTCTCCATCAGCCAGTACTATTTCTGGCCTCATGTGCTATATCTTGTGGTCAGTCTGGATGTTCAAATTCCACAGGATCAGGAAGTCCGTTTCATGCCCATTGTGCCCATAAGGCTTTATACTAAACTGCAAGTGGTTAATCATTATGGAGTTCTAGTATGGCATTCTATTTTATCAGGAGTGCAACTATGGTGAAAATGAGTCTTCTTGGGTATTAAAGTTTTCTTGTGGTCGAACCATGCCATGTACAGACTAATTATCCATTTTGTGCAGTTCCAAAGCACCATCTTATTGATTAGTATTTAGTATTTGCCCCTCTCAACTTTAGTCTACATCTCTTCCATACAATTGCCAGGCATGTTGTTGTTATATAGTTGCTCACTGTTGGACTTTTGTTATCTTTCATAATCAGATTAGTATGACCTTTTTCATCCATACTAGGATTCTGCCTTTGTTTAACTGCTAATCTTCAGTGGATACTGGTAAATTTCTTGAGCAAGAATAAATGAACCTCATCTGGATATGGGTCATTACAACCTCATCTGGATATGGGTCATTACAACCTCATCTGGATATGGTTATTACCTCATCTGGATATGGGTCATTGCAACCTCATCTGGAGATGGGTCATTACAAATGTGCATTTTTTGACTGTTTTGACATAGATTATGTTGTTGCTATATCATCTTGTTCATCAGCATCCCTCAACTCATTCATTTCCTCTTTCCAATCATTCTGCATTGCCTTTCTGCTTTATTTGTTTGCTTCATATGCTGCACATGAATACTGCAAATTCATCTGTACTGGCATTGTCATCATATCGCATATAAACATCTTTTGCTTGTTTTCAACTACTTTTAATTGTTTTATTCATAGTGTTTTACTCTGTCTTTGTGCCTCTTGATTGCTGTGTTGATAATGCCTTAATTTGTTTCACTTCTACTGTAACTTTCTTCCAAGTCACATGTCATGTTGAGGGATGCTACTCTACCAGTTGCCTCGAGTAGTTCAATCCTGCTTATGTCCCCTGTTATCTCATGTAGTTTCGTTTGCTACCTGCATTCCACGGACCTGCTTACCTCTTGTCAGCTGTTTTAATGGATTATTTATACCGCATTATCTGGCTCACTATGACTGCCCATATTTGTATGAATCAGTGATAGTATTTGGTTACCTTGTGGACTTCTAGTGGTCATTTGTGTAGTTCTTCACTCAAGGCAGGGTGTCTAGTCAATCATTTTTTGAGAGTGCTAGAATGATTTTTTCATTTATTTCTGTCATCCATGGTTTTAATGAATAAAGGCTGTGTCCCATTCATACTCTTCAAAGATGCATTCAATATTATGAACTGTTTCAAACAGTCATGTTTTGATACAACCTTTTATTAATTACTTTCAGTATCCAAATGTTTGTGGATATTTAATGTATCTGAACAGTCAACACCTTTTCTTATGCCAATAACATACCTTAGTTCATAGGAAAGTATGGTGTATTAACCCCTTTATCCTGCCATTTCCTGAAATAGCGATCCCTTGCTATGGCCTATGAGGGAATAAAATCTGGGTGTGCTGCCACTTCGTGAGAGACCTCCCAAATGGAAAGGACTTTCGTATCCTGTAAGCCAGCAAGCCTGAAGGTTTAGGACACAAATATAGGAGAAGAAGGCAAAAACCATACAACGCCCCCCCCATCTCCTTCACTGTCTGTGCTGACAGTTGGGACAAAGAGTAGTGACTATTTCAACCGATTACTCTGCCACTTCATCTGAGTCTATCAAAACTGAGAGTTTATCATTTTCTTCTCACTCTTAAGTGAGGCAGGACCTTCCAACCTGTTCTGGGGAGGCTTAGCATTAAGGGTATTTTTGTCTCACAATTCCTCATGGGGACTGATGGAACTACTCGTTCCTGCAAACTTCTTTGGAGGATGGGAACACTCCTTGACCCTACTAGATCACTGGAGGGGAGAAAGACTGGCCACCTCATTTTTATTGGATGATGTAGGTCCAAAACCTGTCACAACTTAACTGCTTTGAGGACATAAACAGCAGAATGGACAAACATGTTTTTGTATGCACTCTGTGGGGTGTGAATCTCAAAAGTCCTTTATAAGTCCACATTTCACATGGTAGCAAACACACAGATAGAGAGGTGGAGTGGGGAGCAAAAAAGATAAGCACAAAATTTTTTTCTTCTTTCACTTCCTTTAAAAACACGGCAATTTGTTTAGATGCATAAAAAATTGTCTTATCAGTACTGAAGTTGGCAACATAACTTACTGCAAAAAGATCAACATGTTATCGAAGAAAAGAAAAATTCTCAGTTTAGAAGAGAAAGTGAAAGTAATTCAACTGACCAAGAGGTGGGGGGGTCGAGGATCCTTGCTGAAAATTAATGTTGGAAAGACTCAGATAAACAATATCGTGAAAGATATCAATTCTGCAGAAGTGGGAAGGTGAAATGGATGCAGAAAGGAAGATTGTTTGAGCCAGGATGTTTGCATCCTGATTTGAATGACAAGAAAAAGCAATGATTTCGTCAGTTGAATTGAGATATGACGATTTTACTGCAAGTAACGGATGGTTGCACATATTTCAAGTGTGACACAATATTAAGTGTTCTGTCCTTAGTGGAGAATCAGCTGATGTTAATAATGAAGTTGTTGAAGATGGGAACAAAAGACTAAACGATATATGCAGGGGATATAACAACAAGGATATTTTTAATTGTGACGAAACTGGTTTGTTTTTTAGACTGTTACCAACAAAGTGACAGATGATGTAATCTGTAACATAATTATAAAGACATTTTTAAAACTATATCAATGGTTATTCATAACATTCTTTTGAAAATGATGAAACAGTTTGTTTTGCATTTATTTCACAACATGCATGTGATTTTTTAATGAAAATATTAAATGTTTTAGAATTAAATGTACTTGTGACTTTCTTCATATGTATTTACTATTCGCATTTGTCATCCCCCTCTAGAAAGGCCACCCTCATTATAAGGCCACTTCCCAAATGCAATGGGGTGGCCTTATAAGAGGGGGATTAATGTATATCATCACAACATATATTATCACAATTACTACTGTAAAGCCTTTATTACAACAAGGTTTAATTACATATATTGTAGATGTATTTTTCATATTTTATTGATTTATATTCTTACATTGGTTGTGCTCATTTTGAAGATTTGTGACTCTTCAACTCCAGGCCATCCTTTCTGTAGCTTGGCAAGAGTATCCTTCCAAACCTTCTCTTCTTCCCCACTCTTCACCACCAAATCCCATTTATTGCACACAAAAATGGCGCATTTTGGATCAAAGACGGATTTTCCATCACTGTCCAGCCGCTTTAACTCCCTCAGTATTTGAAGAAGCTTAAAAATGTATCAAAGGTGACAAAATTAGGAATTTAGGTCCAAATCTATGCTTAATCCTTTACCTCAAAGAGCAGAGTTACAAAGTGCAGCGCACTATAAATAGAACACCTGTTACCTATATGACCCCATACGCATAGGCCTGCCTGTGAACTGTTAAGCAATGTAGTGTATGTTATGTTTAACAGCCATTTTAACCATTTTACATTTTTGGTACACATCTATTATATGTGGAAAAATTTAAGAGTAAAGTCTGATTGTTATAGCTGTGTAATTATTTTTCACAGAAGAATTTTTTTGTGCTTTAAAATCTTGAGAGAACTTGTTCACCGTCATGTCAGTGAGGCCATGTGACCAACCGTAGCTGCCATTTCCCATACTCAAAATTTACAAGTTTTTTTGTCTGCGTCTACATCACTAAGTCATCTGAATTTGATAATTTATAAAAACTAATTGCTGCCTACATCAATATCAGAGCCTTTACCTAAGTTATTGAATCTTTCATAGTTGTGATTCTGATCGTGAAAACATCATACGTACTGAATGAAATTCACGACCACCATTTTGGAGAGTGGAGATTACGACCCAGTTACTTTAAATAGCAGATATTGACCAGTGCATAAACAGCAACCACGTGATCTGACGTAATTGTCATTTGCAGAAATGAATGTAGTATGTAATAGGGGGGTTTTCCCCGAAGGTGACACTACGAAAACCAGCTCAAAATGGCTGATGATTACAGCAGGTGTCAAAAGGTGCTTCAATGCAAATGGAGTAGAGGCTTGCATGAGGTAAAGGGTTAAGCGTAATTACTGAATGCACATAACTGTATGTGTGTGTATGTGTGTATGTATGTTTTTATGTATGAATGTGTTTATGTATGTATGTATGTATGTATGTATGTATGTATGTATGTATGCATGTATGTTGTTGTTGTGGGGTTTAACGCCATTTTCAGTGCACGATAGGCTATACATGGCGGCCAGTATTAATGGTGGAGGATAAACCCAGGAAAACCCCGGAAAGAACTACCGACCCACGAGAAGCTACTGGCAAGCTTTCTCACATACCCACATTGGCTGAATCCGAGACTCAAACCGGCGCAGACAGAGATGAGATGGCAGTGATCTGTAATGGAGAGCACTTTAGACCCCTCGGCCAATGTATGTATGTACGTATGTATGTTTTTAAGTAGGTATGTAATACAAACACCTAATACATTCAATAAGGCAACAAATCATGGGAAGGAAATCCTCAGTACAATAAATATATGATGATGAACATTAATCAATTTTTAAAAAATACATAATAGCTTTGAAATCTAGATCTAAATCTTTTGCATTAAACAAGCAGTATGTTTTTTTGTTGTGGTAATTTTAGAAATATTAATATACTAAAAAGATTTTATAGCTGTGTACATAGGTACTGACTGAATTGCAGATTAAAATTGGCTCACTCTGTCTTCTTGGATGCCACCAGCATTATCACTGCTAATGACATAGATGAAAGCAACAGCATTTGGAAGGTACCACAACAGTTTGTCTGTCATCTCTTTGCTCTCACCGATACCAGGGGTGTCCACTATTATTACTGGGTCCTGTTTGATTAAAAATAATTGTAGTAAGACATATATTTAAAACATCTCGATGACACAGGTCTAAATATGACATGATAGAAAAGTGACATTACTAATACATTTGTACAGGTCTAAATATGATAGAAAAGTGACATTACTAGTAACATTTGTACAGGTCTAAATATGAAACGATAGAAAAGTGACATTACTAATACAGTGGAACCCCGCTATAACGCGATGATCGGGGTCCATAAAATTGGATCGCGTTAAAAGCGGGGTCGCGTTAATGCGGGGTTTTACAATATTTAACTTTTTTTCCGAGAACATATACGTGTATACATGTACAATGATCAAAAGTCGGCTTATCATCAGATGAATATTAACTGGAATGCATTAATTAAGATATAT
Organism: Sinohyriopsis cumingii; assembly: GCA_028554795.2. Taxonomy (NCBI): domain Eukaryota; kingdom Metazoa; phylum Mollusca; class Bivalvia; order Unionida; family Unionidae; genus Sinohyriopsis; species Sinohyriopsis cumingii. The sequence continues at coordinate 47,768,548 of CM068829.1, forward strand.
TCAAAATAATCGATGGCTAATATATTTATAGGTTATTACTGTGCATTAAAAACATATACTAATTTTTATTTGTTTGAACGATAATACAGATTGACCGATAATACCAGACTATCGCTATATCATGAAAAGTGTATCAACACCGTATGCTACTGTGCCGTCGTGGCATGCAGTTCATCCATAATGGATGTAATTTCATTGAAATTCATACAGATTTAAAATATTCAATAATTTTGTAATAGTCTGAATTCGTCGTGTAAAATATAGGATGAACAAAATATTGAAACCATTTACTTGCCATCTGATATCGTACGGTCATTGCATGCAGCTATTCCCGGGTCTATATACGCTGTCTGTATTGGATATTATTTACTTTCAACTGTTTGTTGTTTGATCACACCGCCAAGCACAGCATACATGTTGGCGGCTTTCGTCCTTTGATGTTTATTAAATTGTGTGACTCTTGTATCAACCACAGCTTTGTCTGCTGCTTGGCTGTGATTGCAATTAAATAAGAAGCCCATGTCGGCTATTGTTTGAGCAACGACTGTATACAGAATTCATGGAAGACAATCACAAAGACGATTTACTGGCTTTACTCATGGATCCGTAATAAGTAACACTTCCGATAATGTTTACTTCGGCTTAACAATTCAAAAACCTAATGAAACCAACTGTTCCAATTGATAAATTTCAGAAGCCAAGCGTTGTACACACTATTTCTCGTACGTTATATATATCGTATTATTTTAGAATTCATACACGATCACTTCTCCAAAATCACTTAAAGAACCTGGATAAATTGTTAAGTTCCAATTGTTTATTATTAAAAGTCATACGCGAATTCTTCCACCAAATTATAATAAACGTTTTACACACTATTTCTCGTACGTTAAACAAATATTTTCACGGTCCGATAAAAATACATGTAAATGAATTTCAAATTTCAGGAACCATGCCACGATCATATTATTTTAAAAGTCACAACTAATCTCATGCCCAAAATGAAGTTAATTTCTTGTTTTGTTTTTTTTTACTTTTCTCCAAATTTTTTTTCTCCATGTGTGAATGAATATACGAAATTTCGGGAGCCATGCTATGACCGTGTTATATCCGAATTCACGTTATGGCGGGGCGCGTTATAGCGGGGTTCCACTGTACAATTGTTTACATCTAAATATGAGATGATAGAAAAGTGACATTACTAATAACATTTGCACAGGGCACACAGTAAGTACCATCCATGTTTACAGGATCATATTTTCAATGTATGAAAAAGTGCTGCCATTGAAAGAGTGATTTAAATTGTTCAATGCGATTTTTGCTACAACTAAATCAACAACAGCCCCTCAAATGAACTGGCTTTCTAATGGCCGAAAACAATTTCAAGAATCCAAGATAAATACCATTTCATATTGTTTTTTATTCTTTGTTTCAACTTAAGTAGTGATTAGATTTTCAAGATGGTAAACATGGCAGTCATATTGAATGTCAGATCAACATCAACCCCATATCAATATAGCTCCCCTTCAAAAGGAATACCAATAACAAGATTTTCAATATGGTGGCCAAACTAGCTGTTGGATCATCATCATTTTCATTTCAGACCAAGAAAGGTATCTTGTGATGAAAACTGCATGTTGATATGACTTTCTGTTCTGCAGATATATTTTCAAGATGGCTAATGTGAAGGCCATACCGGATGTAAGATTCACACTGTTTTCATTTATAACCACCTAAACATCACAGTCAACAAGTTGTTTAGTAAAAACCTCACACTGATATGGCCATTTATTCACGAGGAGTAGTGATAAAAAGATTTATAACATGGCCATAACTGTGACCATAATCGATGTCAGTGCAGCATCATTTTCAATTAAAATCTACAGACAAAATAAAAAATCTTCTAATGACAACACGATGTCAATAAGACTTCCAAAGTAGCGATAAGATTTTTAATACAGCCACCATAAAAGCCATACTCATTGTCAGATCAACAAAATCTTTAGAACCAACTAGACATCACAGCAAGTCTTAAAACCTCACATCAATATGACCATTCATTTATTCAGTGATAAAAAGATATTCAAGATGGCCTCTGACATGGTCATATTGATTTCCTCCAAGTAGTTTAGAAGTAATGACAACAAAATTGTGCAATGGTCAGATGGCGGAGGGACAACGGATCTGTGACCAATAGAGCTAAAAATCATTGAGTTCTCATATGTGCAAGAAGAACCATAAGGTCCCACAGATCTGCAATAGAAAAGGGTCATTCCTTAATTCCATATCCTGTGAAATACTGCTGTTTTTAACTAACACGATAGTCATTACCAAATTCCTAATCAAGTGAATTATAACTTGTACATAGAGAAGAATCATTACCTAATTCCACATCATATGAAATACTATTTTTAGAGAGACAATATTGTGTTGGACCCAAAGTGGTTGATTGATGCCCTAAAACTCCTCATCAATGCTCATCCTAACCTACCAGAAAGCCATGCTGAAAATAGCCCTCAGTCAAACAGCTCTGCTGACATTGCCGTCACACAGAAATGGTCTGACTTCAAGGACAAAGGAATTCTTACCCCAGAGCTTGTTGGTTTGTCCATTTGTTACTGTTTGTGGCCTCTTTTGAAAGTATGTGTCTAATTGTTATCTCCTCACCAATGAAACTGTGAGAGGGATATGTCATTATTTTTCATGTTCAGTGTTACAAATTATATTTCACATAGATTCATTTAATTTATATGTGCAAGTCAGCCATACCAAAAGTTATATAAAATGAAAGATATGATAGATAGTTTGGTTCTAGCGGTATCACTTAATGTCTCTCTGGCTAAAGATATACAAAATGATGAACCATCACTTAATTTTCACTGTAGAAAGAACTTGCTACTATCTTATTTCATCAGCGTGTAAAATAATTTGTACATTTTTCTCCTTCAAAGTCTCTCAACATTACACATCTTTGCAACTATTACCCAATACCTGAATCATAGGAATGGGCCAAAATATGTCCACATAAGAGTGCTTTTCCCTTGACCCTTCTCTGCTGCTGACAAATGGTGCCAGCCTTGCTTGCAGGTCCTCACATGTAGCAGCACCATCTAGTGTCTCTGGCCTTGAGACCTGTTGTCCGTTTTCATAGTAGATGAATTTCTTTTCTTGGCTATTGTGCAGACGACATATTGTAGATGTGGCACACAAGAGAGAATGTGGTAGAAGTTCTGAATCTGGACCCAGTAGCAAATTTAGAAAGCTGCTCTTTCCAGCACTTGTTTCGCCTTGGAATTTTGAAGAAAAAGAAACAGAATTTCTTTTAGCTACAGCAGCAAAGGCTTTATAATTAACAAATAAGAAACATATGAGTGGTTTCAACACTTTAGTTCAATCTAGGTTACAATACAGTTTTACATAACCACTGAACTGCATCACGTAAAAGAAAGGCTACTTTCATTTGTAATGTTAAGTTTGATCAAAATGTATGAGCTTGCATACAGTTATTAAATATCCATGAGGTTTTAGTCTTGTCTGCAGTGACTGTGATCTCTACCCTAGGATCTTGCCCACTAATTTCTTGAGGCCTTTTCTGTCTATACATTGACAGATGTCAGATTCAATAATATCTGCATGATGCTCAGGAAAAATATTAACATACAATGGTACATCACATGACATAATGTCTACTGTAACATTCTGAACTGAAGAAGTTTTAGTATAACAGCAAAATGATCTAGAAGATTGACTGACGTCTTTAACTACAAAAACGTGTGTGTGTGTGTGTGCACGCACTCATACACCTTTCTGAAAAGTCCCATCACCCATTACAATAAATAAAAAGTTGCAGGTATAAAAAAAATGGACAGACACCAACCAAAGACAAAGATGATACTGTTCTTTCTTTAAAACATTCCTTACACAACAAAATATAAAATCAATTGAATACAATAGCTATCAAAGCACCTGCAACTACAATGGGGCATTTTTCATTCACCAGTTCATTGGCACGTGACACCAGATTATCCTTGTAATTTAAATACACTTGTGATAGCACCTCCTCTATGGCACTTCCCTGGATCTTTTCTGACTCCAAGAACTTCATTAAAGATTTGTAAATTGCCACAAGTTCAGTCTTCATCTGGGTGTTCTTGTCCAACAGCTCTTTCATCAGACTTGGGCTCTTGAATAAAATAACTTTCATTCACATATTTATGTAAAACATCAAAAAGAGAGAAAGGAAATGTCACAGTAAATTGTGTTTCTCTGAATATACTTACCCAATCAAATTAATGACTTACGTCTGCTACCTCATGAATCCAACCATCATCCTACAGACTTTAAAAAGTCTATCTATACTTGTCTAAACAAAGGTAAGTAACTCCTACAGATTACCCCTCCCCCCATTGGTTCTCCAGCATTAAAACTTGAGTACAGTCTGAGACAGGAAGTTCACAGTGTGGAGAGGATTGGGAGGGATTTATAGTAATGTGATTGTTTGAATATTTTCAGAGAAACGTAATATACCATAAAAATTTTGTTCCTTCATCAAATATATTACTCAATCACATTAATGTAGAAAAAATAGGTAAGAAGAAAAAATGCTGAGCATCCAACCTCTACCTAAAATCACCCTGTGGGGTCAAAAAGACTCTCTACTTTTTAGGGTAAAACTCTCATATTGATAGCTGACACAAATGAATACGAGTGTATAACATGTGCAAGGAATTATTCTGTGGACTCTTGTACTTGATAAATAAATAAAAAGGAAGGTTTTTCACTAACAAATCCAGTGAAAGTTGACAGGTCCTACCCAAGGATGAGGTTGTGTCAGGTTTGGCATGGTCTGGTGACTGTCTGGGCAGCAACCACGGGCTCAACTAGATTCAACTCTGTGTTTTGTGAAGCCAAGCATACAAACAGAAAGAAGAAAAAGTGGACTGGACATGCCAACCAAATCTATTTTGTCTTTAATTTGATACAATGTGTTGAAAGGCATTAGGCTCATAGAAACAGCTCATATTTCATAAGCCGAAATCCTCATCAAATGTATCTGTTCCTGTTATCAATCAGAGTATGTTGACTGGATCTCCTTTTAGTCATAATGATGAGGCTAGTGGGGTTATGTCCTGTTTCCCTGGTTTTAATGGGATTCTCCACAGTGATGGAAAAGTTCTGTTTCATTGATAGTTTGTCCTAAGAAACTCCTAAAATTCTAATAATTGTTCCCATGGATTCAGCCAAAGATGTAAAATAGTAGTAAGAAGTGTAGACAGACACATAATGCATAACATAGGACAATAAAAAGTGCTCACCCTCAGCCATAACATCTAAAACCCGAATGTAATTGAGGACTATAAAGCTGGCCTCTACAAATCTTTTAGTATTCTCCTGCAGCCATTGGAAACATTATCATGCAGAAAAAAATTCATATTAAAAAAAGGAATCTTGACAACAAAGTGTTAGCCCCTGTGACATGGCATAAAGGAGACAAAACAATTAAAAAAAGTGAATTCTTGTCTATCTTATTCATGTGCAAGTATTAAACTCGGTTGATAACAATTAGTGATTCATTTTATTTCTCCTTTATTTAAATCATTAGTCTAAAAATCTGTTTTAGAAGCTAATAATCAGTATCCCACCAGAGAATACAGATTTTACCAGGTGAAAGTCACAGGTTTTGAGTAACCTTGGAGTGACAGAAAGTGTGACCACTATTATAAGCACAATTCCTGCACCAGTTAATACTTTTATTAGATACTACAGCATAGGTCTCATATGAATTACACAGTACATTGATTTTCCTATATTCATTGACTTCTACAAAACACACCAGTAGGTTCACACTTTAGTCATCACACCAAGTATTTTGGTCATGTAACATCTATTGAACACAACAGAACCTGTTCTTTATAATGAATTCTACCTGCTAGCTGCACCCATCTCTGTAGAAAGTTTCATTACATTCACAGAACATGCAAAAACATCAAGTGGCTATGAGCTAAACGCTAAAACTCAGCCTAAGCAAGGAAAATGCAAAATGCAACTCAGTCACTTTTTTTCTGTTGAAATAATGTGGTACTAACTGCAAAGCATACATCAATCTAGACTGATAATTATACCATGAATAGAACATGAGAAAATAACTTTAAATCACAAAAATCAGGGAAGTGGTAAACACAGGTCACAGTGACATACTTTCTGATTATGACAGTGTAGACTGATCAAGATACATACACAATCATGTTTCATAATTCCAGGTATTACAGTGTGTTTGTGTGTGTGTGTGTGTGTGTGTGTGTTTGTAAAAGGTGCAAAATGGGGACATCAGTATGAATACACATCAACAGACCGGGGACACCTCAAAATGGGGACATCCCCACTTTGTAATGTCAGCTTAAATGGAATGCCAAGGCCTCATTTAATGATACAAACCTTAAAATAAGCATATCTGAGCAGGTCCCCATTTTGTTGGTATTTTTTCACATTATGCTATACACAACAATACACACATCCCACTCGACTAAAAAACTCATGTGTATCAGTCGCAAAATGGTATCCCGTTTACACAGTAAAAATTCACACTGTTTTGCTGTCAGCTTGCGAACTTTGCTTCCGAATTACTCATCGAAGATGGCATCAAGAAGAGCTAACAGGATTTTATATCATTTATGTAAACATAGATAAATATATATGATATATTTTCTATTTTAACACAGAGCAATATTGATATACATGTTTATTAATGGGTAGTCCAGCGTTCATAACACATTTCGCCAAATTTGATCAGGAACGCAAATAAACTGAATAAAAGGTTTCATGCAGATATTATACACGGTTTTTACGATGGGCAAGAGATTCTAGCAATTCACCTGTGCTTGCATATACTATCTCCTATTTAACTCTGAGCCATGCACATTTGGATAAGAAATACACTGGAAAATATCAATACAGAGTTTAGTTCATTCAAATGTGGTTAGAAGCATAATAACGAACAGTCTACATGGTAACCAAAACATAATACCATTTCTTTTCTCCAATTAACCGCATTAGAGTTAAATCTGGTAAGTTAAGCTTGAGCCAATAGGAAATAAAAAGAACTTTTGTAAGTACTTGTACATGGCACCAGTCACAACGCTGAAAATACAAGTTTTCATACTCATATTTAGTGTTTCTTGATGTATCAAAAATGTGCATGCTGGCTGAAGTATAAATAATGTAAAACAAAACAATCAGATAAATTTTGTTTGTAAATCATCAAATATTTCTCACTCTTTCCTTGTTTAGTCAGTACCTTTTTTATATTCTCTCTCTCTCGGCTTCGTTATTTCTATCTATCTTCCTTCTTGCTAGCTTCATTTCTTTCTGGCCATAAGTCCCTTATTTTCCCCTATTTCTAAGGAACCAATGATAACAGTCATCAGTTTTTCTCTAATCAATCAATGACCACAAATATGCAACATTAAATTCACAACTGACTTCAATAAGCAAAAGGCAGAACATTAACACTGTTAGATGCAAGAGGTCTCTTTAGTGAACCAATGAAACAAACTATAATAATTTTCCTCTAATTAATGCATGACCACCAATATCAGAACTACACATTTACATCACAATTTCACAATTGCCTGCCTACCTCACAACTGCACTGTTTCTCCTTATTACATTTCCATAACTTAGCGCTGTTACTTAATGACCATTAAATACAAATCACAACTCAAACACCAAATACCATGAACTATTTTTCCTATGCTACCTTAAGTCAGTCAAATAATGATTTTAAGCCTCATTTCTCCTGTAACTCTACGCCAAATTTACCATCATAGTAAGAATAAAAGGCATCTCCAGATAACGGGACAGTCCCTTCTCAATCATTCCACTGTACGATTTGCCAGTCTTTATCATGAATACTGCACATGGAGTCACACAATCAATCCACACAATTAGATTTTAATAGGGACTATTTGGCTCCAGGGACACTTATGCAGCTCTGACCTGAGCTCACTAAAACTAAACCATGCCATCATACAAAATACATTTTTGGTGTGTTTCATATCGAAGAGATCTTATCATGCATTGGCTTATTAATGAAGGGGATTGCATTAAAGTGGCAAAAAAGTTTACACCAAAGTTAAAAGTGTGTTATTTTGTGGGACAGTTTAAATTTTAACCCTAAGTCTAGCCAAAAAAATTATTTTAACTGAAGATTGGCATGCAGATCTTTATTTCATTTAGAAAAAGGAATGCATTCTCTTTATTTTTACACAACTCTGACAGTTCAACTTCTTCAAACTCCTGGATGTACATTTTTACATATATGTACAACAAACATTATATAAAAATTCAACATGATAATTTTAATTTAGTTGATTAATATGGATGGGAACTATGTGAATGAGATGAGATTACTGCAGTATTTTGAATGAACTGATTTCTATTTAGAAATAAAATACATACTTATTCAATGTCCCCTATTTGATTGTATAATTTCTAACACTGTCTATATGTGCGTGTTCCCATTCTGATGGTAAAGATTCTCATACATTGTTTCTTGGAAATCAACCACAGATCATTTGGAAATGACATGTATAAATCAAATGCAGATCTTTATCGCTCATAATTTGTTGACACAAAAATGTCCCTGTTTTGATGGTAAAAGTCATATGTCCCTGTTTTGTAGGTTTGACAAGAATGTGTGTGTATGCATGTGTGTGTGTATGGGTGTGTGTGTGTGTGTGTCCAAACACTTGACTACTAATGTACAAAATAATGCATATGTATGTACACAGTTAGCACCCCCTACAAAGAGTAGGTCCAGTGAAATACACTCAAACTGCTGAATAGGACTGGGGAAGAAATGGCTGAGATGCACTGAAGCTGTACATATGTAATTTTATTGCATACACCAATGCTTACGGTAGTCAAGTTTCTCTTTCCCTTCAAAGAAGCAACCTAAAAGTGTTATGAAAATATCAATGGATTCAACACTTAATTGTAATTGATAGTCCTGTTGTCTCAAACTTACTATAAAAGCAATAAATTGCCATCGTCATGACAAGACATTTCTACAGCAAATGTGATCAAGGCAATGTAACGTCAGCAGGATATGTTACAAAAGGCATTGTGTTAACATGAATATCTCAATATGACAAAATGGTTTTATATATATATATATATATATATATATATATATATATATATATATATATATATATATATATACACACACACATATGTACATACATATATACACATACACAGTCTTTTGTCATCATGTCAACATAATCATATCAACAAACTGCAACAACAACGCATCCTGCTGACATTTTGATCACAAATGCAATATAAGTATCTTTTGATCCCAACATAGGTCAATACTTAAACTACTGCTATTATGTAACTTTAACTGGAACCATGCTGAAATGTTGAAATGTTCAAAACTTTTCTAGCACATTAAACCAATGATACAGGTTAATTTAGGTATCTTTATTGGATTTAAATTTGTGAAGTCTCTTGTTCAGATAATTTTGGTAATACAGGGATTTTCAGATAATTTCAAAAATACAGGGATTGACAAATTGTATGTGGAATAAATGAATAGCTTGCACTTTGGCAAAGTATACAAGATTTGGACTAGTTCAATGTAAACTGTTAGCATTTCACATATTGTGTAGAGACCTCAGAAAGTTGTAGCCTTAAGTATATGCTGGAACACTGCCATACTTGAAATTTCAATTGTGCAACACAGTCTTAAAAAATTATCGTCATAGCCCAAATCTGAAAGATTTGCATAATTTAGGACTAATAATACAAATGAAAAAAGATGATATTTTATCATTTATTCAACTTACATCTACAATCATTGCTTCACCATTATCTGTTCTAGGTTCATTTGACTGAACTTCGCGTAGATACTTTTTGATAAACATTTGGATTTCCTCCAAAGTCTCACAGAAATCGTAGTCAATAAACCTGTCATCCAGAAACTTCATGGCTTTGTCAAAATCCCAGCTGTCCACTTCCTCCAAAGTAGGATATGTGCAATTTCTGACATATATCACATCAATTTTACCTGCTGCCTGATTGATGCCTTCAATTATGTCGGACTGAGTACTCTCTCCTCTGTCCTGTCTCGAAGACATCTAGAAAATAAATAAGTAAATAAATAAAAAGTTGTATTATTACCTCCAAGCATGGTTTTGTCTCCATAAACAAAGCATGCTTTTGGGGACAATTTAATGGAGTCTAATTAAAATTATTTACAAATTATATCTGAGAGAAGATTTCTTGCTATTGATATTGACGATGGGCTGTTATTTTTAATAGAATTTCCGGGACAGCTCTGGTAGCAAAGTGGTTAGAGCGTCCGCCTTGGATGTGGGAGGTTGCAGGTTCAAACCCTGGCCGAATCATACCAAAGACTTACAAAAATGGTACTAACAGCTGCCTCACTTGGCACTCAGCTTTAAGAGGTTAGTGTTAGGACTGGTTGGCCTGGTGTCAGGATAATGTGACTGGGTGGGACATCATGCTACATGTGTGCGGCATGATGCCCCAGTGCTAGACATCACTATAAACTGTCACACTGCAGACATCGTAGCGATATGACTGAAAGATTGTTAAAGCTACATTAAAAATCTAAATCACACACACACACATAGATTTTCAGGCTTTGCAGATTATCTCCCTTGTTTCCATTACATTTTTAGCATTGGTTTGATATTTACTGAACACTTGATTTTATGAAAAAAATCAGCAAGCAAGCACCCTGTCAATTGCAACAATAAAATTAAACTAGTTTGCCATCTCAGTTTAGATATTAAGCATCTGAAGTTTTAGTTTGATTCATCAACAATTAAATTAGACAGGACACTTAAATCAGTTGGTTGTTTATACAAATGTCTGCCCAAAAACACTGACCTTTTGAGTGATTGAAAAATGCATGCATATGTGATAAACAAACTGGAAGAAGAAACTAGGTATTTGACTAACGTAATTGAGTGAAATATGTGGATATGCAGCTTATCTCAAGCACTGAAGTTTTTTTAGATGACAAGGTAGGGTGGCCACACTGGATGTCAAATCAGCACCATTTTTAATTAGGATCAGCTAGACCTCAGAAGATGTCTTCAAGTGGAAAACCTGTGCTTTATAAGGATGAGTAACATCAACAAGATTTTCACGATGCTCACTGTACAGTCATACTGGATGTCCAATCCACTATCATTTAGCTGTAATAGGATTTTCAGGATGGCTGACATGGTGGCAACACTGAATGTCAGATCTGCATCATTTTCATTGAAGACCAACTAGACATCATAAGAAGTATTTTAGTAAAAAAATCAATGCTAACTGATACAACCATCCATTCAGGAGGAGTAGCAACAAGAAGATTTTCAAGAAGCTTACTTTACAATCCTACTGGATGTCGAAGTCATTTTCATGATTTCATGCAAACCATGGGATGAATGTGCGAGTAAAGTTTCAAGGCAATCCTCCAAGTAGTTTAGGAGTAGCGATAACAAACATCTACTAATGCATCATCCCAGAAGCCCTTCTGGTCTATGACTAAAAACCACTACTGTAAATTCAAAAGTATGAAATGGGCTTTTGGATACTTCAGGTTCTGTAATTCATTTTTATTTATAGACAACAAGCCTCAATTTTTTATTTTTTGTGGTCAATTAACGAATATGTAAAGATTAATCCTAAAAATATCCCATAAGTCTGGAAAACCAAAAAAATGTCTTCCCTAACACCAACTGATCTATATTGCTTAAGTATTAACAACTGATTTATTTTCACTTTAATTGCTTAAATGATAAAATATGAGATGGTACTCCACTCAGTCATGCACAAGATAAAATAAGAGATGGCACTCCACTCAGTCATGCACAAGATAAAATAAGAGATGGCACTCCACTCAGTCATGCACAAGATAAAATAAGAGACGGTACTCCACTCAGTCATGCACAAGATAAAATGTGAGATGGCACTCCACTCAGTCATGCACAAGATAAAATGTGAGACGGTACTCCACTCAGTCATGCACAAGATAAAATGTGAGATGGTACTCCACTCAGTCATGCACAAGATAAAATGTGAGATGGCACTCCACTCAGTCATGCACAAGATAAAATGTGAGATGGCACTCCACTCAGTCATGCACAAGATAAAATGTGAGACGGTACTCCACTCAGTCATGCACAAGATAAAATGTGAGATGGCACTCCACTCAGTCATGCACAAGATAAAATGTGAGACAGTACTCCACTCAGTCATGCACAAGATAAAATGTGAGATGGTACTCCACTCAGTCATGCACAAGATAAAATGTGAGATGGCACTCCACTCAGTCATGCACAAGATAAAATAAGAGATGGCACTCCACTCAGTCATGCACAAGATAAAATAAGAGATGGCACTCCACTCAGTCATGCACAAGATAAAATAAGAGATGGCACTCCACTCAGTCATGCACAAGATAAAATGTGAGATGGCACTCCACTCAGTCATGCACAAGATAAAATGTGAGATGGCACTCCACTCAGTCATGCACAAGATAAAATGTGAGATGGCACTCCACTCAGTCATGCACAAGATAAAATGTGAGACGGTACTCCACTCAGTCATGCACAAGATAAAATGTGAGATGGTACTCCACTCAGTCATGCACAAGATAAAATAAGAGATGGCACTCCACTCAGTCATGCACAAGATAAAATAAGAGATGGCACTCCACTCAGTCATGCACAAGATAAAATAAGAGATGGCACTCCACTCAGTCATGCACAAGATGTCAGAGGAAGCCAATCAGGTGAAACAAACAAGCAAATAACATCAGATATAATCAAATATACATGTCATCAATACAAATTATAAAACACTGATGGCAGTTCATGTTATTTCAACAACTACCAAAGGTACATATATGCAATAATGTGAGATTGATTAATATTCTTTATTATTCCATTTTCTGAAGATTTTAAGATAACTTAAAGATATGCAAATCAATGTAATACATAAAGGGAAAAAATAGGTAATTCAAGACATATGAAGTTTAATGAATTAATTATAAACTTTAAATCTAACTTTAGCAAATTGCAAACAAATACATACAAACATATCTTTTTAATACACTTTAAGTGTACACACTTTTAAGAGTATTGATTACAGTTACTTGTTCAGAGTTTCAATCTACCATAATAATGTTTTATGTTGAATTTGTTTGATTTAAAATACTAAGTAATATTTGGATGCAGGTATATGAACAAGCTGCAAAACTGCACTACATATTTTCCAACTGATATATGCAGACATGAAAGAATATATATATATATATATATATATATATATATATATATATATATATATAGAGAGAGAGAGAGAGAGAGAGAGAGAGAGAGAGAATTATAAATTTATAAATATACACCAGAAAGAACGGAAAGTGCTATCCCTGGATTCTATAGAAGAATGCTTGATACTAGTAGGCAGAATTAATATTAAATACAAATAATACTATCATACAGGTTAGAGAAATTTTAATTCGTACTCTACAGAGAATCGAACCCAGGTCCACGGATATACACACAAGTGCATAAAACACCAACTGAGTCGCATCATGTTATCATGTTTGGTGATGTGTGCTTAGTCGTGAGGGAATATGGGCTCATGTGTGCAGGGGTTGAACCACTGTAAAGTACAAATTAAAAATTCTCTAACCTGTGTGAGAATATTATTTGTATTAAATACATATATATATATATATATATATATATATATATATATATATATATATATGGTGTAATGAATGATCAATATATCAATAAATCAGTACTTTTTCATATCTATACCAATATCGATGCAAGAGATGAAGAATTCATACAAAAGGATACTTACTGTACTATGTAAAAGTTCCTTCAATCTTCAGCAGTGATGAATAATTACTGGTTATTTACCATCTCATTCCTTAAATTGAGAATTAGTTTGAGACAGTCATAGCAGGAAACAGGCACTCATTTCTGTCAGTAAGAAAGAAAAACTATTGGCAACATTACTCCTCTTTGACAAATTACCCAACACAAGGTAGCTAACTCACATAGTTTGAAATAGACACAAAGCAACAGAGAAACTATGCACAAAATGATCTGTAAAGTACTTAAATCATACATGGAAATAAGTCTGTAATGTCTCCTTTTATAAGGATATTTGTAATTACCAACTAAACGTGATTAAAAAATTTACCATGAATCTGCCAGGGGCAAGATTCTAAACTGCACAAATGAGTTCACCTTCTTAATTTGTAGAAGGGGACAAGAGCACTGTCAACAATTTACTTTCTAACTAGCAGAAATGAGTGTCTGTGGCCATGACATTTTGTTCTGTATGCATGAAGTACAACCAAAACGATCTGGCTTTTTAATTTAGTCATCTTATCTCCCCACAATCAGACTTTTCTAGATAAGATTTATTTTGCACAAGAAATTTGCACTTTTTCTTCTGTGAAGACAAGAACTTGGTAGTTTTAAAATACTCATGCAGTGTAAAACAAAGGCTGTGGTAACCAAGATGAGTACTGCACCTGATCAAATGGATCAACCTGAAATGGCAATCTGATTAAAATCATATCTCTGCTGTTGTACATGAAGATCTGACAGCGACCACTTATGAGTCATTTTCTAGTAACCTTTGAATTAGTCAATGTAAATGCAGCTTTCAGAAATAATAAAGTGAATCAAATCATTCGGCACACATTGATGCCCTTCAGCCATACTGCTCAGCCTACCAAACATGAAGATATAAGACTTCATTTGACTGGCTGATAAAATTAGCAATTATTGTAATAACGTAGGTAACCAGAATATGACCCCTAAGCAGCCAGTCAAGGTTGGGTTCTTGACATTTTTCAAAATTGAAGAGTCAACTGACCACTGACACCATAATCGCAAGAGTCAAAACTGAAATCTAAAGAGTCATTTGTTGGTAAGTCATAATCTCATAGCTGGATTGTTGTTCAAGAAGCAAACTAAAGTTCAAGATTTCTTGTCTCGTGCTAAATAAAGGGTAATGCTTGTACAATATTTTGTAACTGATGCTTATGATTTCTTACAACTTTAAAAGAATTATCCTTCTTTTCACAATTTTTACTAACATTCGTTTCTTTCGAGCCTGCAGGACGAAATGATCATTATGGCAGGTCATTTCTGAGATAGTGACAGGAAAGAAAAAACACTTCTTGAGCCATTGTGGTTAATCAATATGAGCCAGTGTATGAAAATTTACCTGTTAATGAAGAAGGAAAAGAGTTGTTTATCTCATACTTCACTGCCAAGATTTGTAAAAATAAACCCACAAGTATGTTTAGTTTCATTTACAAGATCATGGATGGGTGAAGACTGATGGCATTAATTATGATTATTAATAAGTTGCACACTTAACAGGCCCTCAATGGTTTTCTTGTCCAGATTTCCCCTTGAATAACTTTATTGTTGAGAAGAATAGAGAATGTCTTCTCTCTATCAGCCTTAAAATGGAGCATTGACAAAACAACAACTCTCAGCCTGTAAGAAACCTATAAGAAATAACAAACTTCAGTTTTTCAGTACTAGGTTTTGAAGGCTGCTGACTCTTCTCTAATACTGCTCCAAGTCAAGTTCGACCCAAGGAGTAAGTTTTGGCATTGAACATGAAATGTATTCCTGAACTACATATTTCTAAGTCATTATTTTCAGAATTAGGAGAAAGCCTGAACTGAACTAAACCATGCATGAACTTCCTTATATACTTTTCTAAAACATGTTGAGCAAGGCAAGAACAATCCAGAAATATAAAAATCAAAGGTCTGCAAAGTTTTACTAAATGGCTTGAAAGCCATCATGAACCAGCTTTGATCCCTTTAATATACAAAATATCTCACATCTGGCATCAGCTCTCCCGATTACAACAGTAAGGTAAATCAATTAACAGGTTGATGCATACAAATGTCAGCATTCATAACCCGATTGCCACACATCATTGTCCTGGTATAATATTTGTTCTAAAGTAGACTGCTTCCAACCCATTACTGTAATATGGGGAGAATATGCACAAATATGCTGACTGTTTTTGTCCTAAAAAATATTTTTATTTTTATTTTTCAAAAGCCATAGACTCTAACTATAAAATGGTGTGTACAGTAAGCATCTTAAAACTGGAAGTTTTGTTCTACCACAGGCAGAATCACATGCAAGTTGATGGACAATCAAAGAAACATGGATATTTGACACAGTTAACTGTTGGCTCTGACCAGTTCATATTGATTTTGCATAGGGGCTGATAAGGGGTAAACAGTAGTCTTGCACAGGGGATGGCAACCTGTGGTATGCGTGCCTCAAGATGGCACATCATGGTTTTGTGTGGCATGCAAAGGGCAGCCAAAAATCTTAATTTTAACAGTGTTACTCTCTTACTATTGCATGTGCTCGTTCATTTTTTGTAACTAATCTGGAAAAAAGTGGGACACTATGTGAAATAGATTGCCGACCCCTGGTCTAGCAAAGCTTGATCACTGGTGCATAGTCAGATAGTTGTAGACAGTGTATGCACAGTAGGACATTTTGCCAGAAGCAAATCAAAGGTCAATTAGACTGAGGCTCCAGCTGAAATCAATGTGCATCATAAAAACGCAGAGTTTGGAATATCGATGTGTCAGAAATGGAAAAAATTTGAATACCATACATCAAAACCCAAGGGTATGCATTTATTGAGGATCCAGCAAAAATGAGTCTAGGATGATATGTTTATTTCTGTCTGTAATCTGCATACTAGAAATACAACTGATATGTCAACACAAAACAAATGATACCACACCTTGAATGACAGACCATCTAAAGATTAAAAGGCTATGACATTTTTTATGTTTATTGATAATGTATCATATCATAGATTGTGTATCAGGAAACATATCAACATGTGTTCATCTTTGTCATTTTTATTTATTATTATTTCCTAATATAAATAATATGTGAATTTTTTGTAAGTAAAATGGGGAATTCTTGTGTTAATCACATCATAAAATTTGTAAACTTGATACAATTACACTGTCTGAAAGATAATGTGTAAGAATGACTACACCTAGACTGTATTATAAACATTATAGTTAAAGTCATATAGTATGTGCATTTACTAATTTTAAATTCAATATAAATTGTTGTTATAGAATTTAACACTAATTTTCTTCAACTGAAGTCAATTCAATTCTGATTATTGAATGCTCTGCAACTAAACTATCACCAAGAAACTTCCAAATGAAAATTATTGATCGCTAAGGACTTTTACAATGGTGGACATGTACTAAACTGTTTCTTAAAAATACCATGTCGAGTGGTATTGTCACAGTATATCATAGTACAAATCTTGTTTATCAACATGCATAGCTTTCATTGTGACATAACAGCATACAATATTCAATCCTGATTGTACTGTACCACACCATTAGGTTGATTTGGACCAAAAATGTCTATGTGCTATAACATTGATTTGCCATATGTACTTCTCGAGGCATTTAAATAATGACCGTGCAAAGGAATATGGATGTATAAGGATCCAAATAAAGTGAATAATTGCCACTTCAAGTTATGTATAACCAAATTCTAAAAAATGACACCCATTACCTAAATAGTTGCCACTGAATGCTACATAATCTGTGTGACTTTACTAAAATTACCAACAAAGATATTATACAATATACTTTACATATCAATATCAGTAATCTCAAATAAAATATTTGATGTCATATGTACAGTGCCATGATACAATTTCATACTGAATGCCATCTCCGACGTCATGTTCTGCGAAGATATTGATCTAGCCAAGTCCACAGATGCTTGACGCGAGCTTAATGTAAAAAAAAAAAAAAAAAAAAAAAGCAATAACCTGCACGAAGAAAATCATATCGAGTGACAAAATTTCCTCAGATGACCCAAATGACCCGTTCTGACAAACGACCGTGTCTACCATACTATAAACGAGTCTCTTTAAATAGTATGATAGAGCACAGGAGTCTGACATTTTATTAATAAAGCACGGCGAAATCTCTGACAACATGAAATCACCTCATCGGTAATATAAATGATATTACCAATAAGATGATTTCATGTTGTCAGAGATTTCGCCGTATTTTACTGATAATACGTCAGACACCTGTGGATAGTGATGGTCCTAAATATCTAGCCAAAGTAAACCTCCTATTTTCTTTTTCACATTGGATTTCGGGTGCAAGAAGGCAGGATCTGGGCACTTTTATATAAGTCACGTTAGCTATTAACTAATACATGACAATATAAAATCCTTTATGTATACTTATTGAAATACCTGCATAATCTAGTCCTACAATGTAAGACACAGCGTATATTGTTTTTGATTTAGTGCTAATGACTGACGCCCATAACGTAAAATATCCGAGTCGAGGTTGTACAGGTAGGACTGGGTATGACTAAAGTGCGAAAAGTTGCGAAAAGTTACGAAAAGTTGCGAAAAGTTGAGAAACGAGCGAAACGTTACGAAAAGTTGAGAACAGTTACACAAACTTACACAAAATTACAAAAAAAGTTGGGAAAAATACAAAAATTAATGTAAGCTAAGACGAGAAAAGTTGCCTTGAATTGAGTATTTAAGCTTATTTGTTCCCAAATTTCGGTCGGTCAAAGTTACAACAAAGTCATTTTCTCGACATTTTTTATTATTAAAACAAGTAAGTGGTAGCAAAGGTTTTTGTTATCTTCATTTGCATCAGTGTAAATACATATTTCGAAACAGCTATAAGAACTTGATTTTGGCGTCGAAAAATACAGTTAAAACGGGTGAGAAAAGTGCTTCTAAAATCTTTATTTTTGTTCTTTCAAAACAGCATACATATTTTAAATTTAAACATGAGTATTTATGTAAACTATTATCTCTCGTTTTTATTTTTTATTTTTGTTTTTGTTTTAAATTTTCTTTTTCCTTTGGATGTTGTTATTAATGGTAGTGATGTTTTTAATTTTACTGTTTTTCAAGAGTGTCCATGCATCATGCGAATGAATGCAGTTTCCTTCCATAAAGACTTCAAAGTCAATATCCATTCAAACGTTATAATTCTTCTTAAATTTCTTAAAATCAAAGTAGTGATTGAAAGCGTGGTAAGAGCATGTTGGGTCCTCGTCGCAGACGGTATGCCATGTTTGCGAAAAGGACCCCGTTTACTACAAGAACATATAAACACTCGTTATTAAAACTGTATGTTAAATAATTTTGAAAATCAGTTATTACACATCATAGTTTCATTTGTGAAACAGAAACACTGATTGCAACTGATAATAAAATATAGTCAATCCATTTCGCAGATAAGTAAGTCCTTTACGCGACAAGGATACATTCGCAAAAAGGATCTTTCTGGAAATACTTTATATACAAAAATATATATTAAATCCTATGTAGAATGAGTTATTGCACAATATAATTTAATTTGTCAAACAGAAGTATTGATTGAAACTGAAACTGAAAATAAAAATAGTCGGGTCGGTCTATATATATATATTTTAAATTTTAGAATTGCGATAATTTAAAAAAACACAAACGCCCATAATTCTGTCCTACTAGTTTCGAATTTACTGATTGCTTCATAATTTTTTAGTGTTTTACAATCTTTAACGAAATTGCTTTCTTCATACATTAAAGATACTACTGATTTCATTAAAAAGTTGAAGTATATTCCACAGCTATCTGATAAATCAATCCTGGTATCATTAGATGTAGCATCACTATATACCAAAATTCCGCATACAGATGGCATTAAAGCGTGTACATATTTTCTTGATAACTATCCTAATAATATCACACTATTTAGTGAAAATATTTGTAAAATAATAAAACTTATCTTGGAAAATAATTATTTTCAATTTAATAATACGAATTGCATCCAAATAATGGGTACGGCAATGGGTAGTCCTATGGCTCCTTCATACGCTTCCCTCTTCATGGATAAATTAGAAAAAGATTTTCCTCAAAACGAAAAGTTTAATCCATTCGTTTAGTTTAGAATTTTAGATGACATCTCGATGATTTGGAACCATTCATCAGAAGGACTAAACAAAATTCATTGATCGCCTAAATCATTTTCACCCGACGATTAAATTTACTTTTACTGCATCTAGTTCGCACGTTTCAGTCTTCGATGTAAATGTAATAATAAATATTGATAAAAATATCTCTACAAATATTGAAGTCAAGGGAACCAATATCCACCAAACATATTTCCAAAATAGAAATTATCCTACACATATAATTGATTCTGCGCTGAACAAAGCCCGTAATCAGCATGAGGCTTTAAAAACAGCAAAATGTACAATAGAGAAAAATATAATTCCTTTTACAATACAATATAATCCTTC
This sequence comes from Sinohyriopsis cumingii, assembly GCA_028554795.2. NCBI lineage: Eukaryota > Metazoa > Mollusca > Bivalvia > Unionida > Unionidae > Sinohyriopsis > Sinohyriopsis cumingii. The sequence continues at coordinate 47,788,956 of CM068829.1, forward strand.
ATTACCTAATATAGGCCTTATGATTAATAAATACTGGAGTCTCCTAAATTAACCAAATAAAACAGTGTAAAAACACTTTACAAAATTAGACCAATTCATGCTTGTAGAAGACCCAAGAATTTGCGAGATGTTTTTAATTAGAACTAAACAGAAAGAAAATTAAAAAAATATATTTTTCATCATTTAAATGCAACAGACATCAGTGCTTTCAATGTGCAAATATAAGAGAAAGTAGTTCTAATTGAAGAGCCAATACAAAAGAAGTATTTTCTCTACGTTATAACATAAACTGCGTATCAACTTATGTGATTTATTTGATAACCTGTAAAAAAAATGTAACATGCAATATGCTGGACAAACACATTTATAAAATGTTAATATTTCAATAAATTTTAATACTAATAATCACTCTACTCGATTTTTCTTTTATGCCAATAGATATTGTGCATGAAGATATGAACACACTCATAACATTATTGGATTCATACTTTGTAAGATAATGACCTTGATATCAAGGCACTATATAAAATTGTATAAAATGTTAATTAAAATATTGATATGTTGTATATCCTTTATGAAAATATAATTGTATGTATGACTGTTTGTCTCTATTCTATTATTTTACTTTAATTTTAAATGAACTTTTCGTAACTTTTCGTAACTTTTCTCAACTTTTCGCACTTTCGTAACTGTTCCCATTTTAGTCAAACCGTGTAGGACTACTGTATAATCGTGTTGTACAGAACTTCTGTCAGACGCATTTTTTTGTATTTAACTTTAGATCACCTCGTCCTCAAGTGCATTACAAAACGGAAATTAAATAAAACACAGATAATTAAACAGTATGTCCAAGAATAACACAAGTACCTTGAAAAAGTACTAACACAGCACGTGAGTGACATTTTAAATAGGTCAACTGCGAGTCTAGTCATATCCATGTTATTTGGACATAGTACACAATTAATTTTACTATATGTTCTCTACATTTGTTTCTCAGTACTGACCTTTCCACTGTGTGACAATCAATGCAAATCATAAGTTAATCTAAAATACCTTCAAAGATGACTTCACGGTGAAGTTCTTGTCAAAGGTTGACCTGCTCTTTTTTTAGATTATTGACTGTCAACATAACAGCATGTAACCAGAACACGAATTTCACTTCCGGATCATCACCAAGGCCTTATTACTCACTGTGCACTGTCGCCAAAATACATACAGACAACAACACCCTGAGCTCATATTATCAAGAATAAACAGTTACCTTTAAATCCCTACCAAAAATGCATAAATAAAACTCTTCTATCACCACCAAAATGAGAGAGGAAAAAATGTTTAAAAAATAGACTAGAACTACATTCGTGGGTACTGAACTGGAAGTATCAATTGTGATGTAATTCCATTTGTATGAAACGGAGCTGCCTAATACACATGATTGGGCGTATGGTCATAACGCGGACTGTTGGCCAGTTTTTAAAAAAAAGCATAATTTTTTTTATCACACACATACCGTATACAACATACAAGATACTACTGTTTCAGTATCAATCGCAGTTCCATTTTAAGTTTTCAATTATTTAGAATCTTCGGTTGAGCAATTTTTCTAGACTTCACCAGCATATTCTAAAATGGGACGAATGATTAGTGTATATAAGTTTCGCTATTCTGTTAAAGAATGTTTTAAGCCACGAGCAACACCTACTTATTGAGGGACTGACTTATTCTGCGTTAGATTTGAATTGTACCAGCTAAATACTGTGCGAGACTGAAGGTGGGGTATGATTCAACAGTGAATCAGGAAAGTGACTTAAACATAATTGGTAAAAGTTAATGATAAGGTCTAGTTTCATCACCATGCAGGAAACACCGTCAAGGAAACTGTAATACATGTAATGCACACGTGACCACAAATACCCCTATTTATAAACTAAATGTAATAAAGAGGACATTCCAGCGTTGCATCCACTGACTAGAGAAGGACGCTAAATGTAATAAAGAGGACATTCCAGCGTTGCATCCACTGACTAGAGAAGGACGCTAAAAGTGACGTTTTGTATCACGGTAAATTCGTACCCAAACAGTCATGTGTTTCTTCACAATTCTAAAGAAGGTGCAATAAAGTAGGAAACGTGGAGGGATGTCTAGACCGGGATTAATCTGACACGGTTTTCAGAGCTATGCAATGGTAAGCCAAAACAGCGCTGGATGGAAAAAAGAGAAATGAATGGAAAAATTAACACTGAAGATAGAGCACGTAAATTAACACCTCTTAAGTACAGAAAACTTAACAACTTATTAAATATCAGTTAGCAAGAATTGTGTAGGCACATTTTAGTTGTGTATAATCATAACGGTTTTTTCTTTTCTTTTTGACGTCATGTATATTATGATATCGTATACTTAATGTCAACCCTTGCTTAGTGGACGAGACAAAAATGTACCCCCCCCCCCCCAGTAAACAAATTGCATGGGGCGTAATTTTGTCTTTTCTTCCTCAGACTGATATCGGCAAATCCTTTCCGCAGATGCAGTCTGGGCAGACCGAGACTATAAGCTCTCATTTCCTCGGCACATAGTTAACGATACATTGGAAGTGCCGTTAAAAGAACCAATCAACCGTATCGTGCTTTATTCAGGGCCGACACGAAGGGGGGGGGGGGGCAACCGGGGATAGGGGATATATCCCATTAAGAGGGCCGGGCCGAACAACACTTTAATTTTATAAAATAAAATTTTTGTTTGAACAAGAACTAGGAGAGACCAGGGTATTTCTTACCCCGGGGCAGCTGATCGCTCTATACGGCCCTGGATTTACTGACGTTAATTTAGTTAATCCATGCAATGGATTTTTTCTGGGACACTTTTGGGGTTTAAAAGTCCCAATGCCAAGAATGCATTTTTATTTATTAATTTTACCCCAAGCCACACCCCACTCCCACCCCAACCACTCCATCCTTCAAAATAATTTTTAAAAAAAAAAGCCGCAGCTGAACAATAGCAATAAATTAAGTGCGTTTAATGCACTGCTGAACTTGCCAGGTTTTTTTGGGGGGGGAGGGAGGCTGATGGCTCCTAAAAATCTGGCATAGAAACCAAATGTACTTATCTGTGGAGTGTTCACTGCTATAAGTTGGTAGATGACTTGGCCACATGTCGTTACTAAAGGGCTCAAAGAAAAAATGTCTTCGCTCTGAGATACCAAGATCGAAGGGAAAGGGTGTTAGTTTTTTATTTTGTATTTTTAACGTAGCTTTGATAATTGTAGTCATATCTGTACGATGTCTGAAGTGTGGCAGTTCATACTGATGTCTAGCAATGTAACATCATGCCGCAGACATGTATCATCATGTCCCACCCAGTCACATTATCCTGACACCAGACCGACTAATCTTAACACTAACATAATAATGCTGAGCGCCAAGCGAAGCAGCTGCAAGTATCATCTTTTTTATATGACTCGGCCGGGGTTCGAACCCACAACCTACCATAACTGTGGCGGACGCTCAGACCACTTAGACTACCGGAGAGGTCGATGGGAAAACGAGGAGATGGTAATGTGGGACCGCCAGAAGGCGGGTCTCACAGCATCATACAGTGAGGAGTGATTCAAACAGGATCAATATGTAGCAATTACTGCGCCTTCGTGCTATTTAATTCGCATGATATTAAAGGTCCCTATCAGTGAGGGACTCAGACGCTCTCTTCACAGTAAAGATACTCCATCTGAAACAGTGAACGCCTAAATATCCGTTGAACCCGTAATAGGTAGGCTGAGACAATTCGGATCCTTCATTCTCCATTTAGAAGATGCCAAATAAAACCTGAAAGCCCTAACTGGGTAAATTAGTCTATTTTGATCATCAACAGCTCAGAACAGAAAATGGGGATGTCAACATGAAGGTGAGTTATTTGAAGGTAGCTCAATTTCAGCCAGAATGGCAAAGAGGATAAAAAGTATCATTGATATCGTTGAACTGTAAATAATCACACTAACCGGTAGAGTAGGTCTTTGAACCACGACTGTTGGTGCCACGGGATTCGGGAGTGGGAGCTGTTAAGATGACTCGAGCAGTGAAGATCCTACATTGGAGGTGCATCTACTGAATTATTTTGAAGGGCTCCGCCTACAGACGATCCCGCATTAGACAGAAACTGTCCACTACGTAGGTCATCTGATCTGGTACTGGAGAGGCATACAACGGAGCATGTTGTTAAGCCTCTTTGCGAATAATAAGTCCACTTAGGGTCTCCTGTACAGTTCGAAAAGTGAATCTGCTACCAGCTGGTGTAGAAGCTATTACGAGACATTGAGACAGACTGTCCGGCAGGATATTCATCTTGCTTGGATAAAGATGGTCTGAGAGAGCAATCTCCTGAGTCTGTCCATCGGGGAATTTTCCAGTGCTCCATACATGAAGCCCGTGTACCTCCCTGGCGCATGGGGTACGCTATTACTGACGTGAGGCAGTGCATAATGCAATGATACTTTATGAGGTTAATTTAATCCTGTAAGGCTGGAAACATTATCAGCATCTCGAAGTTGTTTATATGAGGATTTCTTCGTCGTGGGACCAAAGTCAGTGAAGAACTTAACATTTTGGCTCCAGGTAAATACCCCATCCCGAATCTGATGCGTCAGTGTAAAGGAAGGGTAGCGTTTGCATGTGTGAACTGGCCATAATTTGGCCACCAACGCAGGTGGTGAAACAAAATCTTATCCGATGGGCTCAGAGATGCTGCAGAATTTTTATGCGGTCTCTGGTTTGATAAAACCAGGAACCAGAGAGGGCGCATATGAAGTCTCCTTGTGTGAGTGGAAGATGGTATGCATCTCTAAGATCGATGGAGATCGCCCAATCATAGGGCCTTATGGCGTTCCTGAAGGAGGTGGTAATCTCCATCCTGAAGCATTGTCCAGGAAGATATCTGTTTAAAGTAGAAAGATCCATTATGAGTCTAAACTTTCCGCCTTTTTGACACCAGAAAGACCCATGATTAGAAAACAGGAGTCTGATGGTTTTCTACCCTCTCGAATGAGTCCTTATGCAGAAGGGTGTGTTAACTGTGATAGTTTGGACTGGCGATTGAAAATGGGGGTCCGTCATAACGAAGGATGTTCTAGAACGAATCAGGTAGCCATATTTTAAGGTGGAATGGACCAACATATTCTTTGTGTTGCCCGATGAAATTAAAACATCAAATTAGACTACTTCCTATCAGGACTCCTGAACGAGCAGGAATCAATGGAATCGAATGTGGAAACAGTTCATGTAGAAAGGTTCGGTAATCCTCTAAGTCCAGAACACTGTCATTGACTTCCTTCCTCGAAATTTGATGCAACAGTGAGGATACGTTTTATACCCAAGAATCGATCATCTTATACTGTGGAAATAGCAATGGTTTCATTCTGATTTGGCGTTTCACTTGTATCTTGACAAACTCTTTGTAAATATGTTCACGTAGCTCCAAATGTAGATTCTGAATGTGCTCTAATAGACTTGACAGTAGCAACAACAGGGTGGCTTTCGACGGTAGAGGAGCGGCAAGAACGTGCCGCATCGCTGATGTCGGAGAGTACGGCATCACTCTGGGTGCAAGGCACAGAATCGCCCTAGAGTTCACTTGTTGTTAACTTGGAGTCTGTCGTGAGTCCATCACTCGATTGCTGTGAAAAATTATTCATTATCTTACCAGGTCTGCGTTTGTATTCGCAATGAAGTGTTTGTCTTGCATCTTTCTCCTTTTTATAATGGAGCTCACAGTGTCTGTACTGTTAAGTGTTACAGTATGCAAGTCGCACTCGTTTCTGGTACACAATCTGATAGACTTTATCAAAAGGTCGATTGACCTTTTGGTGGTTTTGTAAACGTACACTTTCTTTGAATCCACTGTTTCCATGCAAAAGCCTTGCTCTTGTCTGGACCTCAACGCTTCGTACAAGACATCAAAGCTGACTACTTGACTAGGTCGATAGTTGAGTGTCAGTCTTTTAACTTCGCACTTGGTATGAAATTATCCATGTCCGTCTCAATGTTGGTATCCAAATTATTTTGGGCTACTGCTAGCAACACTATTAAGTATTAAATTTATCTTCTGCTTGTTAGTCCGTCTAAACGCCTGAACGGTCCCCTTCGACGTTTGCGTGATGGCTATCTGGACGATGGATCTGCATAAGGCTGTCAGTTCCTTACTAAGGGACTCGATCTCCTGAATATTCCATTGCATCATACACTTTTAAATGGACATGACTGTTACGTACGCTGCAGTGATGATATTTCCAAACTCGTCAATTGTGTTATATTCGTCAGTCCTTTGTAGTTTACCAAGCTCTAATCTTCGCGGATGATTTGAACGTGTTTCATGAGATTTTCTTTGTCGTTCGCCAGTTGAAAGTAGCGACTTGGATCTGCGAAGACGTCGGTCCTGGGCAACATTGGACGTTGTGTTAATTTTCCCCACAAACAATTTAAAATGACTTTAGCAAACGCTTGTCTTCGTTTGTTTTCTACCACGTGTTACAAAGTAATGCTTTGTAAGGCTTGGTACCTTTCTCGTAATGTCTCTTTGTTTTCTACAGTCTGACACAAAGATGGATAGCCACTAGCTTCTTCTTTCAATTTTGGAAATTCGCTGACGTAGCCAGAAGAAATTCTTTTATTGGAGTCGTCGACCCTTTGGTATCGTTCTGTGGTAGGAAAGTGCAAAATTTCGTATACTTTTAACGGTTGGTATGCCCGATCCAGAGTAAGAAACGATTCAACACTCACCCAAGTTCCAGTCATACCGTGCTCTTCGTGCCTGTTGCAACAAAGGTTGGTCTTAATTACGTGTTTCATCACACGCGCTGAATAAAGACAACATCAGTTTTCCTTGGCAATGATATCGTAAGACAGTGAGGTACCAGTTGGTTGGAGGTAAAACTTTGCATTTGATTAACCCTTCGTATTGGCGAATGTGTTCCACGTCGATGTGTTCTGTCAACCTTTCAGCGCATTCTGTAGGGAAGTGAGCACGTTTGCGCACCCAAGGATACAAGGAACATACATCAATGTATTTAATTTCGTCTCGTTGAAATTCATCCACGTCATACAGAAAACGTGTCGCATTGGTTCGTCCTCCAAACAATCTTCGCCTTGGATTCAAAGGTTCGATATCCACCGCGTCGTAACTTGCAGCAGCCCGTCTTAATTTTTGTTTTGTAACGTTCATGATAATTGTGCTCCCACATTTTTATCACTTGAACATGTGGCCCGTGGAGTTATTTCCTGCGGCCCGCAACGACACCATGAATTTGTAAAATAATTAATAATGCAAACTTTTGCACCACAGCTAGCCAATTTGGATAAAAATTTCATTTCTACATCGCTTACTTCTTGTTTCAATATTTCAACTGGCTACCTTTTTATGTGAGCCACTTTCACTGTATGAAAAGGTTTCAGTGATGCGGCTCTTGGGCCATTGTACTAGTCCTAATTTGGACCTCATGTGATCGCGCCTTGAGACCCCTGTTCTAACCTCAAGCCTTCATTTGTCTGTTTGCTAGTACAACTGTTCCATGGTGAACTCTTAGAAAGGACGTTTCAGGTTTCCTTGATGAAACTAAGTAACGCATCCGTTAAAATAACGATCCTTGGAGTTCGCATAAGATCTTGGGGTTTTCTAAATTCCAGACATCAAGAGGAAAACAGTTTTCTCCACTTTTTCGAGCATGTGGTATCCATTTGTTTTCACTTTCACACAAGTAATGAAGCCAACGCAAAACTTTGTCGGAATATCGATGGTAGATCAAAAGACAGAATTGAAGGGCTATGACGGATATTTTATTATCAGGCATGAACTTCTTTCGATAGGATACACTTCACACTTTAGCGATGGTACAAGCTTTCTTCTTCTAAGGATCGATACCTCCGTGATCCAGAAATAATTGTTGAATGTTCCATCTCAACGGCATATGTCCACATCAGACTGGCAATATTTCAACATTTCTTCTTGAAATTCAAACGGGTTTGAAGAGTGAGCCAGGTAGAGAGAATATAATAGTTTCACCCAAATGAAAAACACAACAATTAGATTAATTCTACTATAAGATCTTAAGGCAAGAATGAGTAATTCTTAGATAAACAAGATTATAAACCCATCTACTTGACATCGGACGCAATTATCATTTTCTGGAAATATTACGTCACTTAATGGAATTTTCCATTCTAGACAATTATAAGATCAGAATCAAACATGTATGTTTTAACTCAATTCAGTTAAACATTTTTACATTAATAATGATCTGAATATTTAATCCACAATCACAGATAACATTTTAGTTATGTATTCTCTTGTTTTTTTTCTTTACCCCCAACAAGGTCGCTGTTTATATACACAGTGAACTTGATTTTGGACAAAGTCAAGTACAAAATACAAATGTAAATAACAAGATCATTAAGAAAAGCCAACAAATAATACAAATTGAAAATACATAACAAAAGGCATACATATAACAAGTTCATGAGATCATGAATGGGATATGTTTAGGCCGAAAATGAATTGATATGCAATAGTTCTTTTGTACAAAACTCGGTAAAAGCTTTGTAAAGAAGTAAATCCTGGGCCCCAATACTAACATATCTGCCTGTGTGACTGGAATAATAATAATAATAATAATAATAATTATAATGACAAACTTGGAAGAGTCAGAGTTCATACCATACAAAGAGAGCATGATCATTTTTATGTAACCGACTCCTCGTCATTTGTCACCGATGTTCAACAACGCTGTCATTTTCTAAGTATGTATCTATGTATGTATGTTGTGTGTGTGTGTGTGTGTGTGTGTGTGTGCGTGCTTGCGTGCGTGCGTGTGTGTGTGTGTGTGTGTGTGTAAATTCCTAAGTCTAGTATATTTTCCAAGAATGAAAGATTAACTTTACGACACGGCCGAACTGTATCGTGCCAGTTTAGACCTAAGGTTCCCTAACTATACATGCAATCCTTGCAAGGGACGGGCCTGGCTGACCTCAAGTTCCCTAACTATACATGCAATCCTTGCAAGGGACGGGCCTGATGGGCCCGGCCGACACAGCATTCTCATCAAAGTTATCAAAATAATTTGACACCATTTTCCTGGATCTCACATTCCACGAGGTTATTCATTTTACCATTTACTTCGACTGACTAATAATAGCTACATTGTTTACTGAAACCAATTTGCATTTAAATTTTATACAACGCTAAGAATCTAGAATCAGAGCTTATGACAAATATACATATATGTGTTTCATTTCGAATCATTTGTTACATTTGGTCCCATTAGTGTCGAGTGGTGACGTGTTTAATAAATTAACAGATAGTGTTTTTTGCGTAGAGGAACAGTTCGAGCACTGAAAAGTACCCTGTGCAATTTAAACCTGCATAGACCGGGAATAATATTCAACTGCAGAAATAAATGTTTTATTTCCTATGGTATAACATATTTGCTAGCCAAGGTTCCGATATGTTCTCCTATCTAGATGTAGATAGCGTTAATAGATCGGAACCTTGGCTAGCGAATATGGTGATACAAAGCTGCGGTGATTTCCGAGGGCGCGTCCATATTATTTATAGTATGACCCTTGTAACAATATTACTTTATTTTTTACTGGAGGATGGGGATTGTTTCTTCTCGAGAGGGTGTGATTATTTTCAACTTATTAGTCTTTTAGCTGCTGAGTCGGTTAGTTTTTAGATAGCTCATTTACAAACCAAAAGTATTCCCCGGGACCGAAGCTTACACGTTTTAAGATAAAACATTAAAGGTAAATTGTAATCGAGCTACCGCTTATTTTTCCCACTCCGTTGCAGAGAGTTAGACAGTTATATATCAAATACGGAATATCGAAGGGCAGGGGAAACTGTAGTACTAATATTAGTACCCTTACTCGTACCTCGTGGACAGGGTACTAACATGAGCATATACGTTTTAATGGAGCAAGCCGGGTGTGATTCACACCCGGCGCTCTTTTAGCCTAATAATAACAGTTTAAACATATTCCTTGCATATAATCCAATAAATTGAGTAGTCCTCTTATTTAATACCGGAAGTATCGAAAATCATTGTAGAAATAGTTGTAAAATCTCGTTTACCTTTTTTTGCCAATATTTTCGTTTAGATCGTCCGCCATATTATTTCAGATAATGATTACTTCCGTTCTCAGCCTCGTTTGTTTGTGTGCCATATAAGGACATTGACGCCTTATTTGGAAATGTAAACAAATCGTAGTAAAAATTTGGCGCCGTTTGGGTCAGAAATTTTGCGCATTAAAAGCAAATACGGTTTATCGGCAACTTTGTAATTCCACCAAGAAGCGATTAATCGCCACTTGATTGATAATAATATAGCGTAGAATATCCAAAATATTGTCTGGCAAGCCTTACGTAGAAAAGCGGTCACGGCGAGAGTCTCGCGTTATTTGTCATGGCGGACAGGATAAGGTTAGAGTAACCATACCAATTTATTTTATTGTGTAAGGGCTTAATACATTCAAAATAAGCCAAACTTCTTTCACAACATGATTATACTTATGTAGTTGATTTCTACACTGTTTGTTTTTTTTGTTTTGACTTTAGTGATGATTTTTTTTTTTTTTGTCCATTACATGATATGGGATCGGTTCGTAGCCTCAACCACACCAATTCAAGTTGAGGCTACGACATCGTAGCTAGGGAAACTGGTATAACGGTACCAATTGCACAAGTCACGGTGGGCGGAGCTTAAGGCGTATGGAACATTGTATTTCAAAAGAAACAACAAAACTAGCTGTGATTGGTGCACTATGTAAGAGCTGTACTTTCTGTTAGGCTTTAAAAAAAAGTTGTGCCTCCTGGCAACATGTAAGATGATGTTAATTCCTATCTAGATGATATTTTGTATTTTTTATGATTTTTTTAAAATGTGGTACACATGTCTGAAACTGTGTCAGTTGTGACTAGATAACTCTTACCCCTGTCTAGTTCCAGCAGAGTTATCTCTCTTAAATGCAATGGCGTACCTGGTTTTGTCCTTGTCAAATTGAAAATCTAACACTGCTCTCTAGAAAAGTGTGATATGCACGCTAATGTAGGATAGAAAATATATTTATTTCTCCAAACATTAGCATTAAGGTCTATGGAAAAACAGTTGGTACCGTGATACCAACTCGGTCGATGAAACCCTAATAGAATAACCAGATGATGCATTTCTAACTATATGTACTGAGACATGTGCGTCCGCAGAATTAAGGGGGTGAGGGTGGATATGCAAACATTTAGTGGTCAAAATAGGTCTAGACATGTTTTAAGTCAAGTGTCCTTACTCCTTTCCCCTATGTGCGGGCGTCAATGTACTGAGATGTACCGTCATGTTTGTAAAACCATTCCAAACGATCGCAAATCCCTAAATAGTTAATTAGGAGGCTACCACACCTAGGGCCGTAATATCCAACAGGCACAGTAGGCGCTGTGCCTAGGGCCACGCTACTGAAAAGTGTATGCACAAAGAGGTAGTCATGTCAATGTCAGTCGATTTATTAAAGAAGCACATAGGGCCTACACTGACCTTAATCCGGCCCAGATCACACCACGTCGATTTACTTCATCACACTCGTATTTGCAAGAATGCACAGTAGACATTTCCAGTCATGTACATTTACAAAACTATGTTAAACCTACCTTGTGTTTCTATGATTTTACAGCTGAAAAAAGAGACGAGAGAATCTTTTTGCATGTGTGCGTGTGTGTGTGTGTGCATTCCGATGCGTGCGCAGGCTAATTGGAATATTGTAACATATATTGGAAAGAAAGAAGGAAAGACAAAAATGACATCACTCAGCGAAGTTTATGTTACTAAATTACAATGAAATATTGAATTTAGGCTATCAATGATTAGAACAAATGCACATTTCTAGAACATAGTTAATGATATATACGTCTGTCATTATGGATATATTAAGTTTGTTGTTTCTTTTTCACGTGAAACAGTTCATCTTTATCGCGATGTCGTGGGGTTAAGACAACGCCTGATAAGTCAGGTTTATCTACAGTAGGAACTTCGTGTCAAGGTATGCATGCATGCATGTATGTATGTATGTATGTATGTATGTCAAAAAAGAGAGTGTCTTGAAGGGAATGACGTTTTACTGGGCAGAAAGAATTTCCAGGAATTCAAGATATTACCATTTCTTTCGTTTAACTGTCAAGTGTTGAAACTATCTCTGATATTCTTACAAAATAACAAGGTCTTAACATTAGCTGCTGTGGTACGTATAGTGGATATCAACTTGACTCCATTTTCATTTAGGACAAAGTAAACATCGTTAGATGCCTTTTGGTGAAAAACTCACTTCATAATGAGCATCCATGGTGGTGGTGGTGGGGAGTGATAACAAAATGTGAAAGTTTGTCATCGTGGCATCCATACTGGATGTATCACTAGAACCATTCTCATTTAGGATTTTGCCCCCCATCACCCCCACCCATTCAAGGGAGTACTGACAGCAAGATTTTTAAGACAGTCGTCGTGGCAGCCATATTGGATGTACAACTTGCACCATTTTCTTTAGGAACAAGTATGCATCATATGAAGTCTATTTGGTGAAAATATGCTGATATAGGCCTCAATTTGGAAACGAATAGAAATATCGATTTTTTTTCTCAAGATATGAATTTCCTTTCAAGAAGAATAGCAATAAAGAAAATTTCAATGTGGCTGCAGTGGCGGTCATATTGGACGTTAGAGCGTCACTATTTTCCTTTAAGACCAACTGAACATTACAAGAAGTCTTCTGGTGAAAATCCCACGTCAGTATGACTTTCTGTTCAAGTCGAGTTTTGACAACAATATTTTTAAGATGGCTGCCAGATTGGATTTCATATCGGCACCATTTTATTTAGGACCATCTAGACAACATAAGAAATCTTTCAGCGAAAACTTCATGTTGATACGATACGAAGATCAATTCAGGAGGAGTAGTAATAACAAGATTTTCAAGATGGTTGTTTTGGGGGTCATATTGGAAGTCAGATAAGCGTGACTTTTATTTAAAACAACAAGATATCATATGAAGTCTTTTAGTGGAAATTCTATAGCAACGATCTAACGAAAACAAGATTTTCAGGATGGCCGCTGCTGTGACCATATTGGATGTCTGAGAATCACCATTTTCAGTTCGGACAAGCTGGAACAGGGATTAGTGTGTGTGTGTGTGTGTGTGTGTGTGTGTGTGTGTAATGTTTCAAGACAATCCTCCAAGTAGTTTAGGAGGAGTACCTATAACAAACTTGTGCTAACCGATGGACTAAGAAGGACGACGGACAACAGGTCATACCATAAGTTCTTCTGGTCTATGACCAGTAGAACTGATTATATCCATCATATTAGCTGCTACAGAAACAATTATCCGGATGTTAAACTGACTGAAAAGAAAATTCCAGGCCCCTCTCCACCCCACCCCACCCCTAAACAAAGAAAATTATGTGTGCAGTCTCAAAAAACTAGCAGTTTTCACATACCTTCATCTAAATGCATCACTTTGGAGTTTTCAGCCTTCAGTAAGCACGGATTATCCTCCTTTCAGTACGTCTGTATTCACGAATAGATGCAAAGAAACAATGTATAAAATGTGTGTACCTTGATGTGACATTAAATCACAGTAATACAGTTTGCTATACGACATAACAATTTTATATGCTGAGTCGAGAATTCCCCCACAATGACACTGATAAGCGAAAAAACACCGAATTAGATCACACGTAGTATATCAGTTGTAAGTTCCGCCCCCTTAGCGTAACATGATTCTGAGTCATTGATGTTAACGTAATGGTGCATTTGTGTATTTATTTGTGTTAACATTGTAGGCTGGATTTAAGAGAGGCTTTGACTTATGAGCCATCTAATACAAAATAATGTCTACATCGTTAAATGCATTTGTTTATTACTTTGCTTTAGTTCAAGCATTCGTCGAAACATACCTCACTAAATAAACAAAAGTACAAAAGAGCTCAAACTATAAAGAATAATAATAATAATAATAATAATAATAATAATGAGGACTTTGTATAGCGCCTAATCTTGAGAAGCTCTAAGCGCTTTACAACATTAGACAACACCTATAAGATAAAAAACATATAATGATATGATTACAAAAACAAACACCATGAAATTAGAAAACATAAAAAACATGCTGAAATATTTAAGGTAGGAAACATTATTAGGTCTTTAAGTTTGTTCTTGCAGTCGAAATAAGTGCGTTTTGAGAGCACTCTTGAATGGGATCAATGTGTCTTTGCGTCTAAGTTCAGTGGGCAATTCATTCCAAGTTGCTGGCCCTGGTATGCAAAACAGCGCTGTCCATATGACTTTGTTTTCATAGTGGGAATAATGAGCATACGATTGTCAGAATAGTAGCGTAAGTATCTTGCTGGTGTGTACACATGGATGAGGTCGGATTGTCATGTTGGACTAGAGTCCGACAGTGAAACGTAACACAGAGAAAATTGTTTTGTGTTTGATTCTGGATGGAATGGATAGCCAGTGTAGGGTACAGAGCAGCGGGGAGGTGTGCTCTGATCGTGGTACTCTAAGTATGATCCGATCAGCTGTATTTTGAACTTTTTGAAGTTTCTTGAGTAGATATTGAGATGAACCAGACAGAATTGAGTTCCAGTAGTCCAGTCTTGAAAGTACTAATGAACACACAAGTGTTTTAGTGGCATCAACTGAAAGATATTTGCGAATTGAGCTGATGCGTCTCAGCTCAAAATATGCAGCCTTGCATATGTTCATGACATGTTGGTGCAGTGTGAGAGTACTGTCCAGAGTAACACCTAGGTTTCGTACTGATTATGTGAATTTAATGTTGGTGTCGCTGATATTTATTGTTTGAAGTAAAGGATGTGAATGAGAAAGTCTTTGTGTTGTAATCAGAATGGTCTCAGTTTTATTATCATTCATCTGCAGCTTGTTACGTGTCATCCATGATTTCACATCAGAAATGCACCTCTGTACACCTTGGATGGTAGCATCAACTTCAGTTGGGTGGCTAGATTTGTATATTTGGGTGTCATCAGTGTACAATTGGTGAGACACTGGATGATGATCTATGACACTTGAGAGCGACTGAGTGTATAGAATGAAGAGAACCGGTCCAAGAACACCACAGCATAGATCAACTAGGCTGGAGTGTATTCCATTTGCAGATACAACTTGTGTCCTGTTGACCAAGTAGGACAGTAAAGCTGTATCATGAATACCAGATACACGCTGGAGACGGTGAAGTAATATATCATGGTCTATTGTGTCAAATGCTGCAGACAAATCAAGGAGGGCGAGGACTATAATCTTGCCCCTATCCAAAGCAGAGAGAATGTCATTAACTACTTTTAGAAGAGTAGTTTCAGTACTGTGGCAAGGGTGATATGCAGATTGTACATTGCTAAAAAGACTGTTTGAATTCTATATATCTATATCTATTTGGAATCCTGCCTCCTCACTCTTCTGTATACTTCAGAATTATATACAGGCCTGCTCAGTGCAAGGGGGGAAGGGGTACTTAGGATCCCGCCATCAACTCCGATATAAGAAAAGAAAAAAATATTTTAACAATAAATTTTCAAATGTTATCCTTGCAGGTGTCTAAATAATGGTAGATTACTACAGGGCTTGATATACAAAACTGTATAAAGATATTTATATACAAACAAAAACAAAAATTAACTAGTAGAGGGACCCATGGGGCATAATTTATGTATTATCAAAATTTGCAGTTTATATATTACATATTAAGACAATGTTAATGTTCAAATAGCAGCTTATTTAATATGTAGGAACCTTTATTCAGATATTTATTTTTAAGGGTAAAAATAAAAACACAAGTTAACAAACTTATAAATCTCACACATTCAAAATTCAACTGTGATATATAAAATATTTACTTATATCTTCTGTTTAGTTTTGTAGATACCCGAAAAGGCCATTATGTATAGAGCAACCACTATTTGTGATGATGGGACACAAACTACCTAATATAGCAGTGATGTGGTTGCCAATACAAATATAAAGGAAACAATGAATCCAAAACGGTGGAAACTGCCTTGAAAAAAAGACAAAAGTTGCATCACCAATAGACTTTATTTTGATATTCTTTTAAAAGTAAAATGATTCATGAATATTTCAGAATGGCATGTTGTTTACTAAATGATAAACATTTCTACATTGTCATCAGTTTTAAAACTTCTTGTTTGTACAAGTGTATTATCACTGAAAGAATATACAGCTTAATTATTTTGAAATGATACATGTAGATTAACTCTTCAAAATATTCTAAAAACATGAATTAAAAATGTCTTCAATTCAGAATAAATAAAAACAGAGAATCATGTCAATTGCTTCATTATATTTATACCTTTTTCTGTCATATATATATATATATATATATATATATATATATATATATATATATATATATATATATATATATATATATGTGTGTGTGTGTGTGTGTGTGTGTGTGTGTGTGTGTTTGATATACTGTGGATATACATTTTCCATTGTTTAACGCTGTAAGATAAAAGCAGCAATAAAAATGCAGTTCCAGACCAATTTTTTTTTTTGTATTTCTTTACACATGTTTATATTATCAGCCGCTGTCATTGTTTGTCCTACATTTTCACTTTTGTGTATCACGTGATACGTATAACACATTTACATGACGCGTCGTCGATCTCTGCTATACAGGGTCATACCAAACAAGACTAACAGGCACTAATAACACTAAGAACGCTAAAAAGACACTAGCAAATACAGAAAGGTACTAAAATGTGCAAACAATCAACCACAAGATAAATTTGTTGTTGTGTAAATACATCTAAAACTCACAAAAAACACATATGCTTAATTTATTTGTGCCAGGACATGCATACTACGATTTATGTCATTGTAAGGGTGCACAATTTTGTAGAGATTTCGTAGTACATTTTCTTGGGGTCCGCGTGACACGTACCATTTAAGGTTGATGTATTGGCTAGCATCGCTGTAGCTTGGCAACTTGTAATAATTACTTTGGTCTGTTTTGGGCATGAATGGAATTTTAATTAGCGGCTAGCTTTCTTAATGGTACAATCCAGGTAAGAATGTTCTGGTACCCCGAGGCCATGGTAGTCAAATGACAGGAACTGAGACAAGCCAAAGAAGATATCGTAGGAACTTGTAGTCCATTTGAAACAGGTGTCATAAAATTATATTTTCTAGAATATTTATTAATAAAGGCATACTTAAAAGAATTTACTGACTTATATGGGGCTGATAATAATTCTGGCGACAAAGGTAGTAATCCTGATTGGCTTAGCTAAACGTGGTTGTGTGTTCCCAGACGGAAATCAGGGGTTTTAAGATATTCCTCTCGTAAAATTAAACAGTCTAAGTTTCTGCGGGAAGACAATAAGTACTTGACTCCGGGGTGTAGAAAGTGTTCTCCTGCTATAAATTGTCAAAAGGATGGGGCTTCTGGAAGAGATCTGTATCTAGAAAAAGACAGAGGGGATTCTCTAATGTTAAACGAGCTAGGGCTTGGAAAGGCACAAATGCATTGTCTCAGTTGCATGTAATGTATATTCATTGATATAAGTCCGTAATTACTGTTTAATTTATTCATTTAAAATTCATACTTCAACTTTTTCCTTGAGTTCAGAAATAATAAGTGCATGTTTCATGAATATTGTTTGCAAGGATATCATAAAATATTTCGTTAGATGAATGAGTTCAGACTTAGAGGTATGTAAAAGAAATCATGTAGTAAGATTTCATGCATTTCTTCTGACACAAATTGTGCGAATATATGTTATCTGTCTTAAATGATTTGTATCATTTGTGCTGAGGATTGATTTTCCTACATCTGGAAATACGTGTCAAGGAATCGCTAATTAGCAAATTAACCTGGTTAAGACATAGAGTGAAGTCCACTGATTCGCTTGTAATTAAATGTGAATTCTCTTCACCTGAGAATCGAGTAACGTGTGTCGGCTGATAGTTCAGCTGGTAAATGTATGGTCACAGCGGGGTGTGATCGTTTATCTAGAGGTCTATTTATGTTATGTCCTCGGCAGAAATGCATTTGCGCTAGAAAAGACATAAATTCACGATCAATAAGATTGTGTATCAATAAGTTGTTTGTGTAATAATTGAGAATGACTTAGTTCTGCTGATTTTTTATCGATATCTGACATAAAAGAGAGTGGGAATCTTGATTGATCCCAAGAGAAAATAAATCTGATACATATTTAGTTTAGGTGTTATCTTTCGTACTTAAAGAAGCTCCACACCCAACTGCAGGGTGGGAAAGAGAGCGCCGTCTGCTACTGAGAGGTCAATGACCCAAAGAAGCTAGTAGTAATAGGGGAGAGAGAAGGAAAGCGACAGAAACGCTGACCGAACACCAGCGGTGATATGGGAAAGACCCGAAGCACTAGGCGATGCTGTCATGCCAGGCAATCTGTCACTCGATCACATGATGAAATTTGTTTTATCATTAAAAGGACGGCTAAATGAAATTCGCATAATTTTGTAACTATATTTTTGAGGGAAACCATATCATTCTCCTGCCATTTTTTGTTAATGTAATCGATTAAAATGTTATATTTTATATACGAGGGCTCGTATTATTGTTTATGTAATCGATTAAATTGTTATACTTTATATACGGGGGCTCGTGTTATTCTATTCTTTATCTCGGCTCAATTTTCTGTTATTCCATCATTTAATGTCATGTTTTATTTTATTAATTACTCGTTCCGGGCAATAACACCGTGGTCGATCATCTGTTATATAACGATAACCAAAATCCTTAGGGAGTGGGGAGGATATCTTAGATCTCTCACCACATCACCCAACACCACCCCACTAGTCATTATTAATGCGTTTCGCTGCTGTAACGACGTCGTGGTAAATATTATTCCATGTGCGCTTGTTGGTCCAGATACTTACCAAAACACTTAATAACACTTAAAATACCACAGTTATTACAATTACAATTATTACAAATAATATGAACTTCTTTCTATAATAATAATAATAATAATAATAATAATATATTTACACGTAAGAATGAAAGCAAAAAACACATAGAATCACGCAACCTTCTAAATGATTACTTGTAATTCGTTTAAACGTTTTGAAATTATCGTTGTCTGTTTCGTTTCCATATGCCAACATTTAATAAATACATTAATAATTATGTTAATAAAATGTATTATTATGTTGCAATGAAAAAAAAATACACGAAAACACAACATCAAACATCAATCAAATTTAGTTATGTATTTATTTATTTATATTTGGATATTAATTTTAATTCAATAATCAATCATAGCAGCAACTTTAGGATGTGCCTGAGAAATTTTAAATCCGTCTCTTATTCAGAAACCTAATTAATTCACTATTGAAGTGATTTTAAAATTTTAAAACGTTGTCGCCCACGTGCACATATTATGTGTAATATAAACATTAATTAAATTAAGGACTTCAACTTATATAGTATTATGATTACTTTAATCGTTAATTGTTAGTATGACATGACACTCTGGTGTTAATTTTATTAACGGGGGCTTCAGTTCATATCTTTCACACGCCTTTTAAATATTAATAGATACAACACTGATCCCACGGCCACAATTAATTATAAGATTATTATTATAAATATATTGTAAATAAATTATTCAAATTGTAGATATCAATACCAATAGTATAATAAGAAACTAAACCAGTAGAAAAATATTTTTTTTACAAAATGTTTTTGTCGTGTTGGTTGTCATTACTTAACCATTTTTGTCTTCTGGTTTCTAGAAGCTGTACGTATATGTCAATTTATAATAAATATAGGTTTGATGATGATCATTCAGACATTTAAATTCACTGAATTTTTAATGGCATGTTGTTTGCATAAGTTTACCTGGGCAATGAAGTAGTACCGTAGGACCTTAACGACTCACGGTACTAATAATACGACCGCTGCGGTGGGCTCCGTTGGCCTGAGTATTTAGAGCGTCCGCCCCGTCCGAATCTCTCTCTCTCTCTCTCTCTCTCTCTCATTATTATTTCTTCTCCATATTCTCCAACATTATGCCAGGGGCAGGTGAAAATCCTAAGCTGCTATGGAAACGAACGGTCGCAACGAGAGAGAGAGAGAGAGAGAGAGAGAGAGAGAGAGAGACTATTTAAGCAACTTCTCAAACTGAAAATTCAACCAAATTTGACAGAAAGGATCCAGGCATGACGATCCCTTCATATTTGCTAAAGTAATGCAGATCCGCTATAAAATATGGCATCCGTTACTAAAAACAGAAACTCTTCAATCTCGCATAAGCTACTCAACAGAAATTGACAAAACCTGACAGTATTTTCGCATAGAAGGCCTTCAGATATGTACAAATGATACCGATCTGTTATTAAAAATGGTAGCCATTACAAATAACATGAAAAACTTGTAGCAATTTCTTCTCAAAAGTGATGAACAGTTTTGACCGAATTTCACAGAAAATATCATGTCATAAAGACATTTGTACAAATCAAGTATGGCCTATGCTAATAAACATATACAAAAACTAAGATAACTCCTATACAAAAATGATTAAGAAAAAAAACGCTTGACAGCATTTAAACAATTTTAACGTAAAGAATATATCATAACTTAGAAACCTTTAAATAAAACAAATTAGAAATTAGGACAATCTGCCGTCAGTTATGGTCGTTATCACTAAAATAAGATAATCATTTACATATCTCTATTTAAAAAAGAAGACAGCAATCAACAGGACGAGTCATGATTATGTAGTCAACGTTGGACAAATGATGCTAATTTGCTGTCAAATATGTAGAAAATACATAAACTAAAGAAACGAGAAACGTTGAAAGAATTATTGTTGTTGTCGTTTTTTTGTTGTTGTTTTTGTTTTTTGTTACTGTACATGCAGTAAATGTCATCAAAAGCTATTCTACATGATAGCATTATACTGTCCCAGATTTCATCGTAACCCACATTTCTTAGCCACTGCTGTTTTTATTTTGCATACAGGCACATGTCAACATGAGCCAATTACATACCACCACCACCCTCAACCCCCGTAACGAAATTTCATGAGGTAAACATTTAAAACTAACTGCTTGAAAAAGAGGGTTGGAGAGAGGGAGGGGGCATTTGCGATACTGCAGATAGGTCACAAAATGGTAGCTAACCAGAACACTGTTGATGTGTTATAACTGGTTTACATGAAATGCATCAAACAATAATAAGAAAAAGAAAACAATATAAGATCAAATTAACTATTATCATGCTTTTAGTTTTAAGGAGTCTGTGTTTTAGCCTATGCTTTCTGCGCAACTTCATTAGATCGGTATCGTAAGTCCCTACACATTTCCTTATCTGAAACCGAACCGTGCGGAATCTCAGGAAGACGAGATTACGTGTATTTGCCATTCACCAACAACGTATGAATTTAAGTTTGGTGAATTTCCAACAATAATTTAAAATGAGCTCTATTACTGATAGATCGTACGGACAGAAAGGGGGAAATCCAATATCACGCATTTGAGCTATTGACAGATGTAAAGATGAAATCTTAAATGAAGATCTTACACACAACAACAGTAACAACCAATCTCCTTTCCCTCCTAATATTAAGATTCTGTAGAAACCCATTTTTTTTTCTTCTTCTTTTAGTATCCGTGTTTGACGGCGTTGACGCTCTTACTTTTAGGACTATTCTGTGTTACTTAGCTTAAAAAAAGATGTATGCAACGAAATTAAACATTGTAAATGAACACAGATAGTGGATTAATTCAAGAATGGTTGTTGGTTTAAGTTTAACAACGTTTTTCAGCTCATGATAGGGCTGTACATGGCGGCCAGTATAAATGGTGGGGGAAGAACCCGGGAAAATCCCGGTAAGAACCACCTACCTACTTGAAGTATCGCATAGCCCCATTTGCCTAGCCCGAGACTCAAACCCACGCGGACAGATGGCAGTTATCGATAAAGACGAGTTCCAGGAAAAATTCCATCAACGCTGTAGTTTCGTATCGTCTGTCAACGCATTAAACACATAATGAACGTTATACTAGCATTTTCTGTGAAAATAAATCATCTTCCTATCGACTTCATGCAGACATGGCTCGATGTAAGCTCATTCATGTATACTAGGAAAGTGTAACGAAGAATCGTGAACCCCGCTGAAAATGTGTCCCGGAACAATGACCCCTCACTCGTGGAAACCTGACCCCGCTGTTGAAAGGCGTTCTCGTGGGACTGAGTTTTCAACGTGTTAGTGACGTTGAAACTTGTACCCGTCGGAAACGTGACTGAACTGGTATCGTAAGTTTATGGTTATACTTACTTTATCCCGCTTGCTCAATTTCAAGATTCACACTGTAAATTCAGTGTATTAATACCTACAAAGTGATTTTCGGACTATCTGACCGTGACATATTTTCATACAAAAACTTGAAAATATATATAGCATTGGCACTAGTTCTGGTGCTTTCTTCTTAATTACTTAGAAAAATTAAATTTGATTGAATCGTATGCACAGACAGACAGTCTTTCGGATAAGACCTTAAACCAAAGTCCCAGGCTCCGCAAAACCATTCTTTGTTGGGGGACGTTAAACACGAATTAACTCACTCGCTACATACTATTTCATAAAAAATGAAAACAAATGAAGGCTGTATTTTGTGTCTGATAGACATTTAACAATTCACAGCAACTGGGTGTGAAAAGCGTTTAAAATGCACAATTATTGCAAGAAAAACCGTTTCCACTTGCATATTTATTTTCACAGTGGTAGTTTGCCCGCCTCTAATAAACTTTGTCTCCATATATGATAATAGAAGCCAGTAACATCTAGTTTGTCATTCTATAGCTATTACCTTGTTTTCTTTTTTTTTTTTTTTAAAAAAAATTTTGTGTAGGGGGAGGCTTAGTTCTTGTTTAAATGCATATAAATATCTCAAACTAAATCTGATGTTTCCTTACGTTATTTTGACAGCACACTTGCACGCCAGAAATTCTACCATTCTACTCGTCTCCTCGTGATAAATGCAAATTCTTGAACCATCGCTTACTTGTATTAAGCACGTACTGACCGTAGCCTCGTCCACTCGAGGAACAAAACAAATTTGCTTTTTTTCTTCTTCAAATTGCTAGAAAGATAAAAGCCAGTATTCATTAACTGATCACTTCTAACGTATTAGATATAAGTTCGAGCCATTATTAGGAAAATACAGAATTATTTCCGATCTAGTAAAATCGAGCCATTATTAGGAAAATACAGAATTATTTCAGATCTAGTAAAATCTTCATTGACATACAGTCTGAATAAAATCAATTCCGATTAAACCGTTACATTATCAAGGTTGATTTGACGATGATAAATGAACCAAACCTCAACAGAAATGTAATAAATTACTTCCTTTTATATGAACACTAAGCCAGTTTAAACGCATTTCCACTTCTTGGCCAATCTGAACGGGAAGATTACTCATGTTATGGCCATCAAGCGAAGACGGTGGTGTATATGCATACATATGATACGCAATGATACCTTTCTAGACAGTTTGAACACCTGTTTGTTATCCCGCCGTCATTTTTCAACTCTGAATATTATTGCGTTGGTTCCTTTTCAAAGTTGAAAAATTACCTTTGGAAGTAGTTTTCAACACTGAAACCTGTCTAGGGGTAATTTGTCAAAGCTGAAATCTTTCGGTGTTAAAAGCTAACCCATTGGTCGTGTTTCATCGTTGATAACTGTCCCCGGGGTCATTTTTCAATATTGAATATTGTCCCGCTGGACAGGCATGTGAAGTGGACATCGATGAATCATGAAGTATTTTTCCATGCAAACTCCGGTTAATTCGTCCTTGTATAACTGTCCCCGGGGTAATTTTTCAACATTGAATATTGTCCCGGTGGACAGGCATGTGAAGTGGACATCAATGAATCATGAAGTATTTTTCCATACAAACTCAGGTTAATTCATCCTTTTTTTCACACATGATAAAATATCCGACAGTGGTATCGCTGGAATGACTCATTCATTGAAGCTAAGGAATATGTGAGTCGGTGTGACCAGTGTCAAGAAACCCATTTAACCAATTCCAATTTCACCGGTAGCATTGCTTCAAATAGCAGTGGACATCGTTTGACTATTAGAAGCGACGGAAAGAGTAATTACAATCTTGATATGTTTTATTATATTAGAGGAAGGTTAAAGACAAATTTACTTTCATTTTAAAGTGTAATTATGTGTTACGAAGAGAATATGGTGAGCTGGCATAATCATGTGATTATAATTGTAATTTGAAACATGATTCGAAGGAAATGAGATCGATTTAGTTTCGTTCAAGCTGAACTTTCAGTTAACATACTGATAACGTCGTGCGCATGATTTAAGGCCACCTGACTTCTTGCAATTCAGACGGGCTATAAATTCAGATGATATGCAGTTTTTAGTAACGTTAAATGAAATTTACGTTGATGCACAATAAATCGGTTCTGTTTTCATGGAGTTATCAGGTGTATTTCTCGCAAGCTGTTTACAAAATTCTCCTATTGAATGAAAATAAGTGACAAAGTAGAATTTGTGTTATCGGAAACGTAGGAGAATAATTTCTAAATTAATGTTTTCCCGAATTTTTTTCATTATTTGCAAATAAAATTAACGAATATTATTTTTGTTTTTAAAATGATCCTCAAATTACACATTTTCCCTGGTTGCTACCATCATTTCAACTGATCAACGCCATTTTAGTTGGTCGAACTTAATTCTTGTACCTTCTTCTGTTTTATTTTGGAAGTTCTTCAAAGTCCTCCATCTTCGCTAGGCATGGTTCCAAATATGTTAACCCGATCAACACCTTGGCGGATCGAGCTGATATTTCTGTGCTTTGGGTCTGTGGATTTCATTGATGCGGCGGCAAGCCACTGCATTCAATAAAAATTAAGTTGTTCAAATCTGAACACTGTTCTTATATGATCGAGACAAGGGGAGCTAGGCTAGTTTTCTGACGCACATGCGACGAACTTGATACAAATTTGAGAAATGTTCTTAAACGTTTTCTCGAAAAAGTAATCCGTCTAAATGAGGAAAAACTAGAAATAGGTGTCGCAGAAGTACAATACTTCGGACACTGTCAGCAGAAGGTATCAAACCCGAGTTAGAAAACATTGTTGGTATAATTAACTACTTGTCCAAATTTTCCCCAAATTTGTCAGAGGTTACCAATCCGTTATGACAATTGTTAGCGAAAGACGCAGAGTTTTTCATGGGACTCTCAGCAAATAGAACGCATGCTTTTGCAACTGCAGCGTTATGACCTAGCGATAAAATATTACCAAGGTAAGAACATACCCGTGGCAGATACACTCTCCCGTAAGTTCTAATCTGATACCCCCCCCCCCATTATCTGAAAGTAGAGATACGTATGTGCATATGGTGTTATGAGAATTACCTGTATCAATCGTTAGAAGGAAGAAGTTAACCCCTCACTGAACACGACCCACAGCTGGTTACACCGAGACATGTTATCCTTGAAGGTAGACCTGAAACGAGGTCAAGCTACCAATCAGAGATAAGATAATTGACTATTGCAATTACAGAGATACACTATCAGTTGTAGATGGGATAATCTTGAAAACGATATAGTCATATCAAAAGCCATCAATCAGAAAATGTTAAAACATTAATGATATTTAGGTATTGAGAAGTGTCTGAAAAGGGCCAGAGAGGTCTTGTTTTGACTCAGAATCTCAGCTGACATTTCGAGGCCCCGAGTGGCCGAGTGGTATAAAGTGCTCACCGTTACGGATCACTGCCATCTCACCTCTGTCTGCGTGTGTTCGAGTCGCGGGCTTGGCCAGTGTGGGTACGTGAGAAAGCTTGCTAGTAGCTTCTTGTGGATCAATGGTTCTTTACGGGGTTGTCCCGGGTTCTTCCTCCACCATTTATACTGGCCGCCATGTATAGCCTTTATTGTGCTGAAAATGGCGTTAACTCCTATAGCAACATTTCCGGAATCTCAGCTGACATTTCCGATTTAGTGTCAAAATGCTGTGTCTGTTTAGAGCGCAAAAGCTCTAACAAAAAGGATCCTCTCATCCCCCATGATGTCCCTGAATACACGTCAGAAAGTCGCCACAGACCTATTCATATGGGATAATAAAGAGTATATTGTTGTAGCAGACTATTTCAGTCGCTACTTCAAAGTTAAGGCACCCGCAGTATCAGAAAGTTGCACTGTTATCAATCACATCGGAATACCTGAAGTAGTTGTCATTGACAGTCAAAAATAGTATTCTTCCCGCATGTTCGCAAACGTCGCGAAACATGTTACATTGACTCCCACATATACTCAATCGAACGGCCAAGCGAAGAAAACGGTTAAAAATGCACAGAGAATTCTCTCAAAAGCAAATAATCGCTCAGGGATATTCGAGTATATGGGGTTCTCACACTCATCGTCGCTGAGGTCAAAAACAGGCCCAGTCTTATGGCAAGGCGAAAGAGGACAACCGCCTTGGGCTCCGCGCTTTCAGGAAATGCAATTTTTTGCTTGGAGCCCCGAGCTCATCACTTGCTGCCTTGGGCCCCGCACATCCTAGGGCAGGGCCTGGTCACAAAGAAAATTACACTTCGTAAGAAAGAAGCCTAAAACTATTATGATAAAAATGCAAAACCATTAAACAACTTAAGGAAGGGGAATCAAACAATTCATTTGAAAGGAAAAACTGAGAACCTGCTGTCGTAACAAGAAAACACAACGAAAGGTCATACTCTTTTCGCACCCAAGATGGTACCATTATCGCCGCAATAGACGTAAACACCCCTTCTCCAATATAGTGCAAATGCGATCTTCCCTAGTGTTGATGCACCACACACCACCCCCGGCAAATGCCAGTAAATCAATTTCAGAATCAAAGGAACCTCAATGTTTCAGCAAAAGTACGCATGAGCCAGATGTAACAATCCCATAAAAATATCAGAAAAGATGATACCACATATGCTCTGGAAGACTCATCTTTGCTAGCCAAGGTTCTGATATGTTAACCTATCTACACCTTAGCGGATCGGTCATTTATTTCAGTGCTCTTTTTCCTGCTGTCATATTTGGAAGCTGATCCACGTCATTTATAAGGAACCTCGGATGCCCGAGTGATCGAAGGCGCTCGACCTTACATATCACTGAAATCTCTTCTCGGTCCACGTGGGTTCGAGTCTTAGCTCGACCAACATGGATTTGTGAGAAACATTGCCAGTAGCTTCTCCTTGAGGTCGGTGGTTCTGCTTGGGTGTTTTCCCCTACCAAAAAATGTACTGGCCGTCATGTATAGCTTGTCATGTGCTGAAAAATGACGTTAAACCCACTGAAACAAAAACAAGCATAATTTAATGAATGTTTAAAGGTCTTTCTGCCCAAATAAATTTCATCCAATTTCGAGAACATATGTTTAGGCGGTTCTTTTCTTTTAAAGGACAGAGTGTATTAAAGTATGTTTTCTTCTCAGTAACTGTGGCCTCTTCCGGTGGCGATTCGGCATCATTTACTAGTATACAGATTCGAAGGGCCTGACAGATGTTCTCAGTAATCTGAGATTAAATCCTGTTAAGTGATATTTAAGAGGAGATGGTTTAAAGGTTTATCTTTTAGTAATAACAGTTATATTTATTGATGGACAGGCATCATTTGTACACAAGAATTCCAAAGAATTATGTCTCTCATCACTGCATAATGCAGAAGTCATTTTTGTTTTTAATAATTGTTTACCATGCCCGCATTAGCATGGATAGGGAGAAGTAACTGAAATTGATAGTTATCCCTATAATGGTTTAAGACTCATGATCTCCTCCAACAGTTTAAATCTTCTTCCTATCACCCTGAAAATCATGGATCTTTTGTAAGATTTCATCATTCTTTGAAGAATATAATTAGGTTATGTTGCTATGATACGGGAAATGACTGATGATCGGGAATCAGTTCACGATTAATTGTTTTAGTTCATTTAAACTAGATTTTGGACATACTGTCCGAGGAACTTTTAAGTTGTTAAAAGAGAACCAACTTCTTTAAAATGAAGATTCCATGACTAACCTTTCTTACTATGTCTCTGATTTCAGGTATACGTTGTGAAAGGCATGTGAAGTTGTAAGGTAGCAAAAACTAATATTCACTCTACTCATTCAAAAATGAAATGAAGGTATAACAGCTCTAGAAAAGAAAGAAGTTTTCAGCCTGGTGATACAGTTCTGGCTTTCTTGCCGTCACCTCAACATCCTCTTCGGGCTTAATACTATGGTCTTCATACAATGGAAAAGAAAGTAGGTGACTTAAATTACATATCATTAACACTCCTTGGAGGAGGAGCTAGATTCAACTTTGTCACATAAATATGTTAACAGAATATTTTAGTGAAGATAGTCTTTTTAATCATTTAATCAATTTAGTTGTACCTGTCCCACACAGTGAGGATTGAAATAATGGCATGCAATCGGACTGTAGTGACTTTGGTTTAATCAATCTTCGGATTCAGAAATATTAAACAATCCAGACCAGAAAGTTTCACATCTACAGCCACAAGAAAAGAGTGAACTAAAACAGCTTGTGTTTGAATACGAGCACTTTTTTCTAGATGGTCCAGCACGAACAAATAAAATATACAATGACACTGAAATTGTAGATTCAACACCCGTGAAACAGGTCCCTTTGAGGATGAATCCTCTCAAGCAGGAATGTTTGAAAAAAGCTCTATATTTGCTGGAGAATGATTTCATAGAGCAAAAACCGCCCAAACCAGATACTACTTTCCACACGTGTCTTGATTATAGAGATGTGAACAGTGTCACCAACAGATTCATTTCCAACCCTAAGAATCGATGAATGTATTGAGAAAATTGGTACAGCAAAATATGTCACCAAGTTTGATCTTTTTAAATGATTCTGCTAAATTCCACTAACGGAAAGAAGAAAAGAAATTTTGTCATTTGCAACTCCAAATGGACTTTACCAATATAAAAAAATCCATTTCATATGAAAAGTTCAACGTCATCCTTTCAACATTTGATAGCCATGATAATATCTGGTCTGGATAAATGTGATGCATACAACGATGACGTCATCATCTACGACGACACTGGAAAGATCAATTTGAAACAATTTGGAAATTCTTTGATTGACTCAGTGATGCGAATTCGACAATTGATTAAGATAAACGTGAGTTTGCTGTGCTTGTTACATGTTAAAGACATATTGTAGGACATGGTCACGTTAAATCTGTTTCAGTTAAGGTCAAGATTATCTCTTAACTCTCAGTACTTGATGATGAAAAGCAAATGACGCATTATTCTGGGTATGACACGATATTAATATTAATTTTGATCAAACTTTTCCATATCTGCAGAACCTCTGACCAATTTGTTGAGTAAGAAATCCAAGTTTCATTGGTCTGACAAATGTCAGGAGGTTTTTGATTAATTAAGGGCCATACTTAAAGGTGCACCAGTTCTTTCAGATCCAGATTTCATCCAATGATTTGAACTGTCTGCTGATGTGAGAGATGTATGGGCTTGCTGAGTATTGATTCAAGAAAACGAAAATGGCATGGATCATCTAGTATGCTATTTTTCTAGAAAATTTGATAAGCACTAGAAAAATGGTTCCATAATCGAGAAGGAATGGTTGGTTTTGATATTGGCTTTGCAACACTTTTAGTGTATGTTAGTTGAGCTTCTTCTCTGATTATTGGATTCAGTGATCACAACCCCTTTACTTTCATTAACGAAATGAAAAACAAACATCATAAATTATCAAGGTGAGGTTTGAAGTTACAGAAAAACTACATTGACATTTGGCATATGAAGGGAACACATCATTTGATTACAGATGCAGATTTATAGCATTAATATATCACTTTATTGTTTAAATTTTCTTATTCAACTGTAATTATAAGTATTTTTATTAATATGTAAAATACTCTTTGTTATATAAATATTTTTCTTTATGAGGGGAGGTGTTATATCTATATTGTGTATTTCAGTTTTGTCCATGATTGTAGATTGTAAGGGTTGTATGTAAACAGTATATTACATTAGCTAACCTTTGTCTGTAATTGTCGTTTGGATTTTAGTTCAGGACATTGGCTTTTCCCTTTTGGAAAACCATGGTCTGCATGATTTTTATCAGGTTGTTTCATAAAATTTAAATAAACAGGCCTGATTTTGTTAATGAATTTCATGGAAATTTCCATTAAAAATGATTTAAGTCATGGTTTTGACTTCATAAGTCAGGTTAAAGTCTGTATAAAAAAGAAGACCAAGTAAACAATCATTTCTACTTTAAGTTCAATCTGCAGAATCATTGTTAATTGTGTTCAGATATAATTTGAAATGAATCATTTATTTAAAACTTATTCATTGGAATTGCAAAGTGCTTGTTGACATTCTGGATTCAATCACTATTTTGGGATTATTGTGAACTTATTAAAAGACATTCTGGATTATATAATTGTGATACATCAAGACTGTTGGCAGATCAGCCAATTAAAGTCAATTGGCACATCAGTACATTCAATACTGGAATTAATTTGGAACACTCTATACTTTTGGACATTTGATAAAATGTTTAGTACTATTTGAGATTTAATTCATAATACTATATATTCCTTTATCATTTTCACTGTGAATTCTTGAGAAACATTTTATTTGTTAATTTTACTAAACTAAGCTCAAGACCATAGTCATAACAAAATTGACAGCTTGTGCTCCAATAATTTTTAAAGCTGCTCCAAATTAATTGCTCTCTCTCTCTCTCTCTCTCTCTCTCTCTCTCTCTAAATGAGTTTTAAAAATAGTTTGCCTTTTGTAATCTTATTTATGGTCTCAAAAACCAAGTTCTAAAATGCAAATGAATTAAGTTGTTCCCTGTCCTAATGATATTGGCAACCATATTACAAGTCCAATATCACTATGCAATTATAATAGTTTTTTTACAGAGAAGTGTGGTTACTAACATTACTCTTGTATAACAGTCAATAGATTCAATGAAAAACATTGATTTTATGCAGATACATGAATGCCAAAAAGTGAACAAAATAATTTACTGCTTATCTAGTAGAAATTATGGACATTCTGGTTGAGCAATGTCCCCTGGATGCTGCTTTGTTTTGCCATAAATTGCTCTCATTGGAGGGTTTGATGTTTGAACTCCAACACAAAATGCTCCCATCATTATGTATATGTTTCAGCAGGAAAGGTGCACATGTTGCAGAAAATACTCCAAAATGTTTATCAGTTTGGATAAATGTAAATAATGGCTAAATACTTCATTAAACACAATCACATAACGTTATGATGAAAGATAGTTAGTGATGTTGACATTACATTTTATTTTTGGTGTTTCTATACCCTATGAAGCAGGTGCTAAGTTGGAATAACATTTTTCTATTTGAACACACTATTCCATCATATTATCATTAAAGTAACACTCTCTCTATATATGTCAGTGTGTATGAGTGTGTGTGTGTGTGTACTCTATGTATCTGATCTAATTTTTGTAGTTTTTAGCCTAAGCTCAAGTTTCATGTTAACAGAGTGTCAAACCAGTGCATAGGTATATAGGTTATCTAATGTGGGGTGGGGAGATTATTCTATATGATGATGGTTACACGAGTTATAATAGACATGACAATCTTGAGACTAACGGAATGGAAGCATCTGGATTGAATTATGCCTCCTCCAATCGAAGTTGCAATAATATGTTCAGTTAACAAGCCATTCAGTTATACAACTGACTCAACTGATTGGTTTGAGGAGCAATTATGGAAAGCCTTACTAAAGGAAGATTTAGATCCAATCATTTTTTTAACACTTTAGCACTGACTACAAAAAAAATTCAACCATAAAATTGGTCACTGATGTTGAAAAATGTACCCAAATAATTAACTTGAGTAACAGATAAAAGTTCCTATTGGGAATCATTTTATACTGTTAAGCCTGAAAATATACAAGAAATGAATGTGCTGATAATATACAATGAGTGATCATTATCTTGTCTGTAATAACATATAAATGCTCCAAAACTGTCTAAAATCAGACTGAAATATGACACAAGGACTTTTAACAGATGAGGAAATGCTTTAAGTTATTTAATATGCAAACCATTCCACTTTGTTATCAAAACTGCTGAATTTCCACAACACAAAATATTAATTACTGAATATAGTCTATGCTTGCCCCATATTAAAATACAAAAGGTTAAATACCAACTTAAATCAAAAGTTGATTACCCATGAGACCAATGAGATTTGGCACCCGATGGATAAATTTCACATGAAGAATGATACAAAATATTATACAAAATGATGGAATAATAAAACTAAATAACTGATTGATAAAAGAACAATATCATAACATGAGACTGATGAAACTATGAGTACCAAGACAATGTAGATCTAAGAACAGTTCCCCCACCCCGACAAAAGTAAAATGACAAGCCAATATTTCAATAAGCCGCTCCAGTCACCATCATTAAATCAGGCTAACACACAATAGAGCTTGATTCTCTTCAACCTTTAACATGAGCCCAAGCACTTGATGATAAATAATTTTCAGTTGCTAATGTCACTGAAGCTGAACATCTTGACACACTCAATAGAGATCTAATTTAAAAAAATCTGGACTGGATGTCACTGGTATAAACATTTCAGAACCATTTATAAAAAGGGTCATTAACACGTATTACGAACTTAATGACTGGTAACATCCCAGAGACCTTACAATAAGCAAAGGAAACACCGAAAAAGAAAAAAAAAGACTGATGGAACAACAGACCCAAAATATCCAATACTCTAAATATTATCAAAATTACTTCAGAAGCAAATAGCTAAACAGATATAAGAATATCTAAAACCTTGATCTCTACTTCATATGACACAATTAAGATTGGGAAGATATCACTAATGCTATACAGCACTAATCAAATAACAGATAATTGGCTACATTAATTGGACACGGGTTCTTTGACTAGGATTATATTTCTTCACTTTATGAAGACTTAAGAGCTAGTTGATCATGGAGCAAGAAGACTTTCAACTGGTTGATCATGTAACAAGACTTTGATCTGGTTGATCATGCAAGAAAACGTTGATCTAGTTGATCCTGGAACAAGAAGACTTGATCTGGTTGATCCTGGAACAACAACAATTTGATCTGGCTGATCATGAAACAAGAAGACTTGATCTGGTTGATCCTGGAACAACAACAATTTGATCTGGCTGATCATGAAACAAGAAGACTTTGATCTGGTTGATTCTGCTGCAAGAGCTAAAATTGTACAGGTCTGATAATTCTTTTGCAAACTGGTTTAGATCATACCTAAATCAAAGGTCTCAACAGGTAACCATTGGCAATATTTGTTCAGGGTTCTCACAAGGCTCTGTTTAAGCCCCTCTTCTTTTTCATATTTTTGTAAAAGAGGTTCCATTAATTAATGAATTTACAAATATTGATCTCGCTGCAGATGATGCAACTTTGTATCCATTGAGTTCCTGATGATGAGGTTATAACAGCAAGATTAAATATGGACCTTATTTGAAATTAAAGTTGGGGAAAAAAAACAAAAACGGTAATCAATGAAAAGATAAACCAAAATGTAGCATACTGGGACATCACAAACACAACATAAATCATCAGATCTCTTATCATAAATAGTTGACAGTAATAAAAAGTCACAGATGAAAATAGTTTTTGGTTATCTATAGACAATAGTTTACAATGGGATTTGCAAAGCACTGTCATCCAAAATTGCCCTACTCATTAGACTCTGAAAATATTTAACAATAGATGTCAAATTTTATCCAGTCATACAATGTATATTCTTTTCTAACTCTGGTTTGTTCTATTTGATGGGTAAACGGAGTTGAATATCAGCTTGATAGGATTTATCAACTTCATAAAGGAGTAGTATTTGTTATTAGTTATTTATAAAACTAAAATGGCTTACAATATACAAACAGATTAATTCACATAAGGAAGGTCTTACACATGAATCTTTACATGGAGCTGCACTAGAGCACCTACATGACTTATTCTGGCCTTATTCAACACTTTATCTGTTCAGAGAAACATCACACACAAATCTTCATCCACCAAAATCCTGGCCTTATTCAACACTTTATCTGTTCAGATAAACATCAAATACAAATCTTCATCCACCAAAACCTGGCCTTACTTAACACTTTATCTGTTCAGAGAAACATCACGCACAAATCTTCATCCACCAAAACCTGGCCTTATTCAATACTTTATCTGTTCAGATAAACATCAAATACAAATCTTCATCCACCAAAATGTCGCCTTATTCAGCACTTTATCTGTTCAGATAAACATCAAATACAAATCTTCATCCACCAAAACCTGGCCTTATTCAACACTTTATCTGTTCAGATAAACATCACACACAAATCTTCATCCACAAAACCCTGGCCTTATTTAACATTTTATCTGTTCAGATAGACATCACATACAAATCTTTATCCACCAAAACCTGGCCTTATTCAACACTTTATCTGTTCAGATAAACATTACACACAAATCTTCATCCACCAAACCCTGGCCTTATTCAACATTTTATCTGTTCAGATAAACATCACATACAAATCTTTATCCACCAAAACCTAGCCTTATTCAACACTTTATCTGTTCAGATAAACATCAAATACAAATCTTCATCCACCAAAACCTGGCCTTATTCAGCGCTTGATCTGTTCAGATAAACATGACATACAAATCTTCATCCACCAAAACCTGGCCTTCTTCAGCACTTTGTCTGTACAGATAAACATCACATACAAATTTTCATCCATCAAAACCTGGCCTTATTCAACACTTTATCTGTTCAGATAAACATCACATACAAATCTTCATCCACCAAAACCAAGAACAGAACAAATGAAGAAAAACTTCCAGTATTCTCTTACAGTTCTGTGGAATTAGCTTCCATTACATGCAATATCTACAGAAAATATTACAGTATTTAAGAAGAGATATCATGAGTCTGTATGTGTTACTAACAGATTATAACAGAATTTAGTGTTCATAGTACTAAAGACATGTTAAAATAAATAATAATTATTATTAAATTTTGTACTTTCCATTCAAAGGGTGAATACGTTTTTGACTACGTAACTCAACCACCATTGTTCAAGTATTATTATTATTATTTAGTTGCATCTTTTTAACATAATGTATACAACTTTAAATATACCTTGGATTATTTTTCTTGACTTTCGGCATGGATTTCAAACTAACTGTCCCAAAATATAAATTTTCCACTAACAATAAAAGACCAATTTAAAAGTAATTATCACAATGAGCATGTGCAGAATTCTTCCCTCTTTCAATAAGTAGTTTTGAAAGTAAGTCATTTAAAATTTGTTTGGTTGGGTGTGCTATTTTCAGTATTAAATCTTAAATGTTTTACACCATAATACATATTACCTTCTGCTTCCAAATGCTCAAGCCATTTGTTAAAGTGCTCCCTTTATTACTAACGTCATAAAGCACGATACAAAAACTTAGTACATTGCAATGAATTTCTCAAGAAAAATATTTAATCTTATAGTAATGGGGAAGTTTGTCAAAGGAAACAAAATTCAAAACTCAATTTCATATTTTTAATCTCAAATATCTGATCAAATAAGACAAAATAAGCCTGTTCTACATGATTAAATTGGAACAATGTCTGCCATACAGTTCTTAAACTTATTATAATGTAAAAAATCACACATGACAAGGATTAAAATCAGTAGAAACAAGTTATGATATTCAAACAACAGTATTATAATTATGCAGATAACACCATGCCTTGGCAGGTGTATAAAACAAATCTGAATGTCTGCATGAAACATGGAAATAAAAAATAAAAATTATTGGTAATTTCTTGATCACTTACAAAAAAAAAAAGGAATCAAAGGTATCTACAAAAATGCAGCAATCCTTGAAGGGATGGATGCCCTGCTGGGAGAAAAGATTTTCCAGGGATTAATAAAAAACTCATTTCTTTCTTTTAAATCATATGATATCTTTTAGTGATAACAAGATTTTCAAATTACCTGCTGTGGTAGACATATTGGATGTCAGACTGGCACTATTTTCATTTAGAACCAATTAGACACTATAATAAGTCTGCTGGTGAAAACTACCATATCAAGATAATCATACATGCAGGAGGAGTAATGACAGCACGATTTTCAAGACAGTTCTTATGGCAGGCATACTGGATATAATTGGCACTATCTTCATTTAGAACCAACTAAGAATCATAAGAAATCTATGATGTTGATATATCCATGCATTTGGGAGGAGTAGAGATAACAGTATTTTCAAAATGGCCATATTGTGGGCCAGCTTGCATCATTTTTGTGTACAACCAACTAGACACCATGAAAACTCCTTTGATGAAAACCCCACACATAACTAAAGAGGAGTAGCAATAACAAGATTTTCAAGACGGTCACCATGGTGGTAATACTGGGCATCAGACAAGCACCATTTTGTATGGAAACAACATGACATAAAAGTCCTCTGGTGAAAACCCCATTTTTTGTTTTCAAGGAATAACAATAACATTTTCAAGATGGCTGCAATGGGCGCAATATTGGGTATCAAATTTGTATCATTCCCATTTAGGACCAACTAAACATCATAAGAAGTCTTCTCATGAAAGCACAATGTTGATATGACCAGAAATCAAGAAGAAATAGCAGAAACATGATTTTCAAGATAGTCATTGTCGTGACCATACTAGACTGACACCATTTTTATTTACAACCAACTAGACAACAAAAAGTCTTTTTAAGTACAAACCCAATCCTGATATAACACAAGAAGCAGTGGTAAAAGAAAATATTCAAAACAGTCACTGCGTGGGATCAATGTGTCTACAAAGTTTCATGGTAATCCTCCAGTAGTTTTGAAAGAATGTTCATATCAAACTTGCACTAACACATGGATGGACAAATGTAATACAAACCATCCCATAATCTTTTATGGGTTATGACCAGTATAGCTCAAAAAGAAAAAGAGGGTATCATGAATAAGACTGCATCTGATATCAGTAAAATTTAACCAAAAAAATTTATAAAAAAAAAATGAAGACAAAATTTCTACACAACTTAAACTTAACATTATTAATTTTTGTTACTTACATCTGGAATTTCATACTGAAATCCTGGAATAAGTTTATTTAAAATTACTGGATCTATCTGTACTTCAAAGCTATGTGATAAAATATTTCCTTGTCAAAATATCTGGGATATATCTGTGGTTTGAAATTCTGGATAAAGCTCATTGTGTGATACGGTAATGGGTCTGAAAGATGACTCCTTGTTTGATATTCGAGTATTAATCTGTGTCAAAAATAAACTATTGTTATGAAGCTAAGAGTCCAAGTAATCCCATATTAATTAAACATTTATAAGCTGGTAGAACTTCCAACTATTTTTCTTGCCACTTGCATTACAATAAAGAAATTGTACAGGTTATTCCTTAGTCAGTTGTGTGAACATGAAGCTTTTGATTATGAAGGTTATTTTCAGTGGATATTATCATAACTGTATTTTTACTGCAATTTATTCTTGTCTCAGTATATTTGTATTGTTACAGCAAATTATTCCTATCTCAGTATATTTGTATTTTTAATGCAATTTATTCTTGTCTCAGTATATTTGTATTATTACTGGAAATTATTCCTATCTCAGTATATTTGTATTGTTACTGCAAATTATTCTCATCTCAGTATATTTGTATTTTTACTGTAAATTATTCTTATCTCTGTATTTTCTGTATTTTTACTGCAATATTCTTATCTTAGTATATTTGTATTTTTACTGCAATTTTTTTTTACTTCAGTATATTTGTATTGTATTGTTACTGCATATTATTCTCATCTCAGTATATTTTTATTTTTACTGCAAATTATTCCTATCTCAGTATATTTGTATTTTTACTGTAAATTATTCTTATCTCGGTATTTTCTGTATTTTTACTCCAATATTCTTATCTTAGTATATTTGTATTTTTACTGCAATTTTTTTAATTTCAGTATATTTGTATTGTATTTTTACTGCAAATTATTCCCATCTCATTATATTTTTATTTTTACTGCAAATTATTCCCATCCCAGTATATTTGTATTTTTACTGTAAATTATTCTTATCTCGGTATTTTCTGTATTTTTACTGCAATATTCTTATCTTAGTATATTTGTATTTTTACTGCAATTTTTTTTATTTCAGTATATTTGTATTGTATTTTTACTGCAAATTATTCCAATCTCAATTTGAATGAGATTATGAGTAATACTGTCATTTACCAGTCACCCTTACACAGTTTGCCTCACCCTGTAAGAAATCTAGAAGCAGCTGGGCATGTAGTATAGACTTGGAGACTCTCTGACAATTTCCAAAAGAGATAAAATACCTTCCCAAAAATATACTGCGAAAAGTTGACATATAATACAAGGACAAACAATGATGGTGAAATGCACGCACCCAACCAGCCACAAGGCTAGAAAATACACTTCTGTCATGAACTGTTTCCTTTTACAATACAGGCTACTGATTTTTAACCAAAACTGAAGAGTCAATATAGTGGATGCAACTCCTGATATTTTGGAAATTGTCTATTATTGACAATGTGAATTATGTTTTTATTGTCAAAGTTAAGTAATAATATGTCCTAATACCAATTATACTTGCTTATAAGTCGAGTCCAACTGCAAACTGCATAATGTGCTGGCAGATCTGGATCTGTGCAATTTGTTAGGAATAATCAATAGAACAAACAATATTAACCCTGATCTGCAGGCACATTATACTATTACAGATCAGGATCTTTGTTGTTTGTAGTTTGACTAAACTTATAAACGAGTACAGATGGAACCTGTCACTGAATAAAACTGCACATTTTGGTGACATAGCTGACATTTGTGCAGGAATTTGTTAAACTTTGCCAATACAGAGTTCTTATAAATGGTTATGATGCAACTTTCTTATTTTGTGTGTGCTGGATAACAAAGTGCTAAAGAGAATGTTACACAGATTTTAAGTATTGAAACAATTACAGAAGGAAGGATCAAAGAGATTTGCTATGTACAAGGTAATGGAACCACAAAATAAATTTGGTATGAACCTCTGGCATTTTGAAAATTAATTGTATGAATTTCAACTATTGTGAAAAGTTTTAATAATGAGGTCATAGTGACATAAACAAAGCAAAAAAAACTAGTTTAGTAATCTGTAAATGTTTAAACTTTGCTTCTTGAACAAAAATGTGTTAGGAAAAACAACCTTTATTAGATATTTAGAAAATCATCAGTCTTAAAATTACATTCTTGAAATTATCCTGGTCTTTGATTAAAAAATGTTACTCTCTGAAAAGCTGATTTTATCAAATAATTACTTGAAAAGGAAATGAAAGCTTACTAAGCTGTTGTGATATATCCCAAGATATTCCATAGC
This sequence comes from Sinohyriopsis cumingii, assembly GCA_028554795.2. NCBI lineage: Eukaryota > Metazoa > Mollusca > Bivalvia > Unionida > Unionidae > Sinohyriopsis > Sinohyriopsis cumingii. The sequence continues at coordinate 47,828,510 of CM068829.1, forward strand.
AACACAGTTTATATGGCAACATTTTCTACAAGCCATCACATTAACTTGGCAACGCAAATAAATAATGAAAATATGTATTGAATTTTACTACTAGTTTAATTACTAAACAATGATGAACTGATAAATATTAGGTCCAGTGTCACAGGTAGAGAAAATCAACCCCTGACCTAAACTGAAAAGAGAAGAAATGCAATGCTAACCGTGTAAGCTAATGTGACGTGACCCAAGATATTCTGCAACAACAGTGTATATGGTAAAAGTTTCTAAGAGTAATGACACTAACTTGCCAACGCATGTAAACTAACAAGTAGATACTGGATTAAACTTAAACTATGGAGAAATAATACAGATACATTATTCTGCAGCATGAATTCTAAACAACATTTTATACAATGAACTGAATGAAAAGTGGTATGCTTTGATTAAACAATAAAAAAAGTATGGATAATATTTTATAAACAGAATACATTTCATTCTACAAAAATGAGAATCTGAATGAATCAACTATGAACAGATTTCAAACTTAAATAGTAGTCGTGTCCACTCTCCTTAATAGAAAATTGCACAATCAAACAACATGGAAATGTGTAAATAAGACTTAAATAAATTACGGTTCATTTTTTTGAACACAGATTCCTGTGTAACTTGTGCATTACTGCTCATCACAATAATTACTGATTCCAAAAGAAACAAAAGCCCAAAGTGGGCCTCATATAGTTCACCTGGCTTACAGCTACCTCAAAGCAAAATACACGGACAGTGGGACATAAAATTTGTTATTATGATTCTTGCTGACATTGAAAACCTTTTCAAATTTTTCTTTTAAAATATGTCCATATTTGACAGAATATAATTTGTATAAATTTTGAAGTCTTCTATGCCTTGATGCTTTCTGTCAAATTTGGTCAAATTCTGCAAAACATAATTTAAATATTTGTGTTTGTAAGTTGCAATAACAGTAGTCATATTTCATGGCAAATCTGCATCATTTGTAAAGAATGAAATGCCTCTATGCCAGGATGTGCTTTAATTCTGTGCAGCAGTTTTTTCAGAAGAAGTTGTTTTAGAGTTTTTATTTTATCAAAAGCAGATATACTTTACAGCAGATGGACTTTGTTTGAAAGGCCTCTATTCAAGGACATTTTCAGTTGAATTTGGTTAGGTTCTATTCAGTAGTTTATGAGAAGTAATTTTTAGGTCAACTTGTTTATTTATTTTTAGAAACAGCAGCCATATGTGATGGCAGATTGGCATTATTTGTACAAGTCAAAGGTCTTTATGCAAGAATGTTTTCTGTAAAATTTGGTCGATTTTCTTCAGCAGCTTTTGAGAATACTAGGGTTTCCCTATCTTTAGTAATGCTGATCATAAATGATGGCATATTGGCATCATTTGCACAAAAATGAAAGGTCCTCATGTCAGGATCTTTTCTGACAAATTAAGGTTTTATTTTTTATTGCTAGAAATAATATAAGGTTACTGTGTTTTAAGTGTGTGTGCGTGAATGAAAGGTACGGGTTTTAATAGCACAACAGCACAATCATAACTACAGATAACAAATTTCATTCTGATAATACAAGAAGGTCAGGGCTTACACATGTGAGCCCATTGCTATAAGAATGTGACCACAACCCCCCCCCCCCCCCAGTAAAAAAGTTGACTGAGCATGTCAGAGAACAAACTGCATCGGTTTCATGATATGTCATTAAACTACGAAGACAATCCATCAGGGACTTTAGGAAATGTAAACAAATGAAAAAACAAAACTTTAACATAAATTTTCTTCTAACTGACATTGAGCCTAAGTTTAAATGGGGGGGGGAGTGAACATGTAAGAATGAATTGTCCCAACTTTATAATGATTCATTCCAAGTATGAAGAAAATCCACCATGTAGTTTAAGAAATGTCAGCAAATGAAAACATTTCAATGAAAACCATAATGTAAATTTTCGTCACTGTCAAAGGGTAAGCAAGTAGGTCGTATAATGATCTTAGCTTCATAATGACTCACATAAAGTATAAGGAGATTCTGTCAAGGTTTAGAAAATATGAGAATGAAAAAATGTAACTGAAAACCTTAACACAAAGTTCCTGTGAGTGACCTTTACCCCAAGGTAAAAATGGTGAGTAATAATGGCAGCATTTGACAAATATAGGGACATTATCGGTATCAATTTAACAAGCCTCATGACAATATGTTCTTTGTCAAAAAAAGTCTGGTCAAATTCTGTTCACTTTTTTCTAAGAAGTAGCTGTTTTACATCTTCATTAACCAGGTTCCAATAACACTATCTATACCCTGGTGGATTGAACAGATATATTGGTGCTTTGCCCTAGTGACATCAGTTGGAATTCATGAGTTGCCTCCCTTAGTATGCATTGCCAACTAACCAATAGCATTATGCATTGTACATCTGCCACAAGTATGACTATGTACCATAGGGAAACCATTACACGTCTATTTGAGTGAAAGGTATTTGTGGAAACACGGACCAGCACTGAAAAATTACTTATTTATCAGTACATTCAAGTTGCTTGGTCCTCTTGTCTCGATCACATAGGAACAGTGTTCAAATTTGAATTTAATTTTTTTTAATTGGATGTGGTGATTTGCCACAACATACAATGAAATTCACAGACCCAAAGCACAGAAATGTTTGCTCATTACACCAAGGTGTAGATAGGTTTACTGGAACCTTGGTTAGCAAAGATGGTTGTTTTAAGGTTTTTCTATTTCTAGAAATGATGACCACATTTAAATGGTGACTCATCAAAATTTGTAAACCCTGAAAGGCCTTGGGCCAAGTTGCTCTTTGTCAAATTTAGTCAAATTCTGTTCAGTAGCATTTGAGAATTTGTTTTCAGGTTTTTCTATTTTGAGTGACAGTGGCCATAACAGATTGTGGATTTGTATTATCTGTATAAATCTTAAATTCTTTGCCAGGATACATTCTATTAGATGCACTAAAATTCTGGTAAAATTTTTAAAAAAGAAATTATAAAAAAATTATATTCCTACATTTTCATGGCATCATTTTAACAAACCTAAAAGGCCTAAGTACCAGGTTGATTTCTATCACCTGTGCTCAACTTTTGATCAGTAAGTTTTGAGAAGCTGGTTTTGCCTTCAGTAATGGTGGTCAGATCTGATTGTGTATTGTGTATTGGTATGATATGCACACAACTGAAAGGCCTTCATGCTGATATGTTCTCTGCCATGTCTGGTTGAAATTGGTCCAGTGATTTTGTTATAAGTTTAAATATCATTTGTTAATGAACAATGGAATAATGAAGCATGATACAGTGAGGACCCTATCACTAGCTCACTTTGCTATGTGAGCAAATCATGCAACCTAGGATTTGTTCCATCATCAAATTCAAAATTAATAAAATCCAAATAAATCACCTTTTTAAATGAGCAAAGAAATCCAAATTATGGTTTGTAACTTGCTCAATGATAAAATGAATTATGAGTAAAGTTATACATACTCTATTTATTATGGAAACACCTGCTGTTTGTCATTCACATTATTGTGGATTATGGATACATTAATATCTGCCATTCCTCAAGTTATGGATTACGGATGCACTGCTATTTACCATTCCTCCTGTTGTGAATTATGAAAACATTGGTATCTGCCATGTCCTTTGTTATTTTATGTATAAATTGCTATTTGCCATTCCCCCTGTTGTGGATCATAATACACTGATATCTGCCATTCTTCATGTTGTGGATTACTGATATAATGCAATTTGCCATTCCTCCTGTTGTGGATTATGTATACACTATTTGCCATTTCTCCTGTTGTGGAGTATGGATACACTGCTATTTGCCATTCCTCCTGTTATGGATTATGTATATACTGCTATTTGCCACTCCTCTAGGTTGTGGATTATGTACATACTGCTATTTGCCACTCCTTCTGTTGTGGAGTATGGATCAACTGCTATTTGCCACTCTTCCTGTTGTGGAGTATGGATATACTGCTATTTGCCATTCCTCCTGTTGTGGATTATGTATATACTGCTATTTGCCACTCCTCCTGTTGTGGAGCATGGATATATTGCTATTTGCCATTTCTCCTGTTGTGGAGTATGGATATACTGCTATTTGCCATTCCTCCAGTTGTGGAGTATGGATATACTGCTATTTGCCATTCCTCCTGTTGTGGAGTATGGATATACTGCTATTTGCCATTCCTCCTATTGTAGAGTATGGATATACTGCTATTTGCCATTCCTCCTGTTGTGGAGTATGGATATACTGCTATTTGCCATTCCTCCTGTTGTGGAGTATGGATATACAGTTATTTGCCATTCCTCCTGTTGTGGAGTATGGATATACTGCTATTTGCCACTCCTCCTGCTGTGGAGTATGGCTAGACTGCTATCAGCCATTTTCCCTACTGAGGATTATGGATGCACTATTTGCCATTCCTCCTGTTGTAATTTAATCCACCTACTCAATATACTACTGACCAAATCTGTGTGCATTTTATTATGATTATGATCCAGATGCAATGAACTCTCAGCTATAGTTTTGTTACAGAATTGACCTCAAATGTCTTCTTCCATTTTATACATTTTAATATTTTGGGTAAAATCATTTTGATTATTCATTTGTTTACCATCCTTGAATTCATAAAATGTTCAAGATTAATAGATACTTTACTCAGAACTTTGATAAAAATATATCCAAAGCTATTTATAACAATGGCATTTAAGTTTCAGTTCTGGTCACTTTGCCACTTCAAAATATTCCGCACATTTTTTGAAAGCTTTTTCTTGGTTGGAACTAAATTTTCTAATTATTATGTTTAGGGTGAAGATCTGAGTCATTTAATTGAAAGGGTTAATGAATTTCAGGCCAGGTTACCAAACTCCTGTGTAATGTTTATGTAATCAAAGGTTTCACTGACAGTGATGTCATGTCAGTATGATATGCTGCATGTACAATGTGTTTACCATCACAACTGCCTGACAAGTAATATCTAAGTCTTGCCATCCCTAAACAACAAATACAATAAAAAATATGTGATACAAAATTTCACATGGATACTTAGGAAGCTAAAAAGCCTCCATTTAAATTCAAACTACATCATTTATATATTCACAAACCATAAGAAAATAGCTTATTTGCAGACTGGTATACGTGTATGATATAGCTGGCAAAGGACACCAGAAGTAAGAAAATGTCCAGAACTAGTCTCACAGAACCCTGGATTTCACTGGTTCCTCTGAATAGAGGTAAGTCTGAAGATTACACTTGCTCACTTTTCATCTACCCTCAGGCTTCACCTTTGTTGAGTCATAGACTCGTATTAGCTCTGCCTGTTGAAAGAACAAGGGTTGTTAGAGCACACTCAAAAAGTTGCCTCTTATAGGTCAATAATTTCTTTTGCAAATTTAAAGTGACCTACAAAATATATTATGTTAAATTACTTGCTCTAATAAAACTCATCCAATGAACAGTTTGTAAAATTTCTTTGAAACACATATTTTTGTATACGTGTATTTCAAATAAAAGAACAAAATAAAAAAAGGAAATAAGAAAACATACACATTTTGCTTAATATCACTCAGATAAAAAAAAAAAAAACAGCCTTTAGGAGAATTAGTGTCAATATTTTTTGTAGTTTGTTATGGCAGCCATATTTGCAGTCATATTTTTATTCAGGAAACTAAACAACATAATCACTCTTCAGATGAAAATATCATGTTAATACAGCTTTCCATTTAGGAGTAGCAATAACAAGATACTGAAGATGACTGGTCTGTTGACCATACTAGATGTTAGATTGCCATGAATTTTATTTAGAACCAACTAGATATCACAAGCAGTCTTCTTGTGAGAACATAATGTCAATATGGCTTTCTTTCTAGGAGGGGCTTCAATAAGGTTTTGTGGTGGCCATTATAGAACACAGTGTCGATATGGCTTTCTATCTAGGAGGGGCACCAATAAGGTTTTGTGGTAGCCATTACAGAACACAGTGTCGATATGGCTTTCTAGGAGAGGCTCCAATAAGGTTTTGTGGTGGCCATTACAGATATAACATTAGGACTATCTTCAGTAAACCAGTAGAGCTAAGGCTTGCATGAAAACATTTGACTAGGAATGCTAATAAGCCAATTACAGATAATTCCTGTATTGCTTAAAAAGGATTCTGCTTTTTTTTCAGTTTGGGAATTAACCTATGCTACATACATTTATGTATGTTTGTATGTAAGTGCTTGCAGGTATTTATGTAATAAGGATGTATTCTTAGTAAATTTTGGTCTGTTGAATACATCAGTGACTAAAATTCTTTGTTTCTTTACCTGCCTGTGACATGTAGAGAAATATCAGGAGTAGCCTTTGCTTGCAATCAAAACCACCTCTGCTTTTTTAATGTTTAAGCCAGACAAAAACTTGAATGTTTTAAAAAGGCACCATGTTGCAGAGGAAAACCCCCAAACAGTACAAACAAGTAGTATGCAGACTAGAGTACTATCTGGATTGAATAATATATCAATTAAATCATATCCAAGCAAGGAAAAAATATGCCATTAACTGAAAGTAACTTTCGATGACAGTGATGGTGCATTTTGTCACATGATCCAGTCACAAGACAGGTTAGTTTTCATGAATGAAATTCAAAATTGCTGCTTCAGCAACAGAACAGGATTTTGTTTTTCCATGCAAAAGTCTAAGATTACTCTGACTGGCTTTGATAGCTACACATGACTTAACTGCCTGCTCTGCATTTAATATTTATTGTATATACTCAATTATAAGTCAAGTTAAACTGCAAACAACAAAAATCCCTATCTGCTGTAGCATAATGTGCCTGCAGATCAGGGTCTATGTTGTTTGTTCTATTGATTATTCCTAACAAAATGCACAGACCCAGATCTGTTGGAGCTTATGGAATGGCAGATCTGGATTTGGGCAGTGTGCAGTTGGAGTACATATGGCAAATTTCGCAGCACTAAGTGAAATACTAAATAGTCAAATACTGAACCAATAATAACTGCTGCTTACTACAGTAAACTGATGCTCTATCCAATCAATATTTCTGTTTTTAAACACATACTGAACAAAATTACAAGATAACTATTTACCATTTGTTGAGATTAATAATATAAATTGAATGTTCAATTCTGAGATGATAATGGGAGGATTACCTGATGAATTGGTCCATGCTCTTCCTGTGAAAAGGCAAACCCATCTGAAAAATATTAACGTTTCTTTATTTCTAATATGTTCATCTATGTCCTAATTAATTAAAATACGAGAAATATTTTGTACATAGCTTTTTTTAAAAAGAATAACAAATACTATATAGCATTAAACATAATCTGCTCTGAAAAATAGATAATTCTGATTATTTAAAAAAATATGGAAGTTCTATTTTCATTATTATTTTTAAGAACTGTATTGCTCCTTGAAATTAAAATAGATAACTGCACCTGACCGATTGGGATTGATTGACAGACTACTGGAGAGTACAATCCAAATGACGTTAAGTAAGCATAAAGCTTAAGTTTGAATGTAATGATTAACAATCTATGCTTTTAAATTTTCTTAAATGCTAAGACTAAATAGCGGAAAGGATCCAAAGAAAGAAAATCTGGGTAGCCAGTTCCATAAATTTAAAGCAAAATATGGGTTTTTAGGGCAAAGCTAGGTCACTGCTACTGCAGAAAGCCTTATTCAACTAAATTTTCCACAAGGCATCACATAATCCAGAAGTAATGTCTATTTTTTTTGTCCATGAAGCCACTACACAGCAAATAATTCCAAAGATTTGGGTAGAAGATGGTCTAAGTTTGGAGTAATGGTGAGCAAATACAAAAGGAACAAAAAGGCCCAAATGGGCCTGAGATCGCTCACCTAGATTGCACATCTGGCTGCCATCAGCCATACAGTGCAGTGCAAAAGCAAATAGCCAGGTAATCTTGCCAATGAAGATGCTATCTGTCAATTTGGTTCAGTTCTACTGAGTAATTTATGATAAATATTTTTTGTTGTTTCTAGTTTTCGAAACATGACCATATCTGTTGGTCAGTTTATATAATTTGTATAATCTTGAAATGCCATCAGGCTTTCTGTAAAATTTGGTCAAATTCTGTTGAGTGGTTTCTGAAAATAAGTTAATATTTTTGGGGTTTTATTCTTAATAATTGTAGCAATATTTGAGAATAGATCATCAGTTTTAGAAATAATGCATTTTTCCCATTCTCTCCACATTTGGAGTTTTTGTTCAAGCATTTTTATTTTATTTTAGTGAAGGCAGTCCTATCTGATGATCGATGGGCACTGTTTGTATAAAGACTGAATGCCACAATAGTTTTTTCTCAAATCTGGTTCGGTTCTGTTTTTGTGGATTGAAAGAAGATTATTCATAAGGTCTTTGTGGCAGCAGATCATCATCATCATCTATGCAACTTCAGATGTCTTAGTGACAAAATCCTTTTTTTTATGTGATCGAATGTTCATGAGTAGTTTCTGAGATTAAGTTAGTTTTAAGGCATTTCTATTTATAGGAATGGCAGATGGAGTTGCTTCTGGATTAATATCACCTGCATAAACTTGAAAGGCCTTCATTCATTCCAGAACTGTAAAACGTTGGTAAACAGGCTTGTTGAGTGGCCTTTGCGAAGTTGAAAACAGCACCCGCTGAATTATGCAAAACTTGCAATGCAAAACATATGCAAGGCCACAGCATATACTCAAATGGCCTATGGCCAGGTTGGATAAAAACTGCATCAATTTTTGCTAAACAAAAAAATGTTTATCTTAAAAAATGATGACTAATATACTGGCCAGATTAAACTGCCCCTGACACATGCACAAGCCTCCAGATACCAAAATAATGTAACAAAGTAAATATACCCATCCGATAACTAGGATTTGCGAACAGTTCCCGATTTTCTATGAAAGGTTAAAAATGAAGAGCAATTATTGATTCAAGAGAAACAAATTTTCTGCTGAAAAATATGGAGTTCAATATTTAGAATTATTTTTTAAAAATATATATTGTAATGATATACCATAAGGAATGGAACCCAAACTGGATAGATAAAATGGATTACATGTACTTTAAAAGTTCCCAGATGGTAGGATTTAGTTATATAAAACCTATCCATTGCCAGTGTCTGTGGTTGGTGTTGTTGTTATAGGGGTTAACGCCACTTTTTAGCACAAGATAGGCTATACATGGCGGCCAGTACAAATGGTGGAGGACGAATCCTGGAAAACTCCAGAAAGAACCAACAACCCATGAGAAGCTACTGGCAAGCTTTCTCACATACCCACACTGGCCGAGCTAAGTGTCTGTGGTATCAAGTCTCGTAAATGTACACCATAAAAATACAATAAAACTTCTTTAGTATTTTTTTTAAATACTGTTAAAAACTAATTCACTTTCCTTCTACTATGATATAATTATCTCACAGTTGGAACTGCTTTTTCTGGCAGACAAAAAATATCAAAAACCAAAAATATACTGCAACTTTTTGGCCTTACAAGATATCTTGATGATGCTAGCAGCTTGTATGACGTTTTCTAGACTACATTTGACCAACTGGCAAACAACATCAGGACATAATTGACTATATTTGACCAACTGGCAAACGACATTAGGACATGATCTGACCAACTGGCAAATGACATTAGGACATGATTGACTACATTTGACCAACTGGCAAACAACATCAGGACATGACTGACTACATTTGACCAACTGGCAAACAACATTAGGACATGACTGACTACATTTGACCAACTGGCAAACGACATCAAGACATGATTGATTCAGAGCTCATATCACTCACTTAATTTTCCAGAGACAATTTTAACATTTAAGGAAATGAAAACACATTGCATAAAATATGGTCCAAAACACGACTTGTGGAGTCGCACAACCCTGGGCCATAAAAATGGACCTAGTTCTTTGAACTTTTCTGGGAGACATGTCCTCAAAACAGTCTCGTACTATTCTGGCTTTGGATACTTTTCAAGTTCCCTGCTAACAATAATTAATGTAAATAAACAAACAAAAAAATATGAATATGTCACGAGAACATTCATTAAAATCTTCCCCCCAAAATCTGACTTGATCAGTTTTAATGTGGTATTCTATCCAATGGTCTGATCTCAAATTAATCACTTGCTTTAATGTTTCCCCATCCTAAGACTGGCACTCTGTTTCTACTAGCAATGAGAGGTTGGAGATCTTCTGGTGACTGGTTTATATTATTTCATAGTTTAAAGGAAACACCATTGAAAAATGAACTTTCTTCCCTTTGTAATCAGAGTGTGAACTTGCAGATACATAACTAAAATCAGTGTGCTCAACTTTCATCATGAACCTAAATGTTTTTTGTTTTCTTTGTATTGCTTTGGGTACATATGGTAAGATATTGCAAGCAATTACTGTATATACTTGCTTATGAGTCCAACTTTGAACTGCACAGATGCAGATCTGTCATTGCATAATGCTCCAGCTGATCTTGGTCTGTGAAGTTTGTTGTAATCAGCAGAACAAACAACACAGACCCTGATCTGCAGGTGCATTTTGCCATGGCAGATCTGGATCTTTCTTGTTGGACTTGACTTATAAGTGAGTTGAGACAGTATGACTAGAAGAAACATAAAGAGATAAAAATGTTTTAAATGGATGTTAAGAAAAATAAAGACAAGCAGATCATATGCATAAGCTGTAAAGTAGAAAATTCCTGCATTCATTATCAAAACATGTAATGAACCCCAATAAACAACTAAATGCATAGGTGAAAATTAAAAAAGTTTTCTAAAAAGGTTATGGGTGACATCATAGGGCTCTATTGGGAAAAAAGGTTCTGGATATCTTAGGGAAAGTAACTGATGGAGCATACAGAATTTTTTGCCATAATAATGTTCGTCTTAGCTCTATCAGACAGTTGCCAGGTATGACTAAACAAAAGTATGCATACCTATAATCATAAATCATTGAGTTTATTTTCACAAAGTCTATTAAATTGATTAAAAACTTCAAAGTATCCAGCATACTTAAGCAAGACATGCACAAGTAATCTCCCCTTGAAGTGCTAACAAAATGCCATAGACAAGTAGTCTCCCCATGACAGAATACTAAAAAAAAAAGCAAAAAACCTCATATTATTTATTGTATTAACATTGTTCCATGATGATATATCAAAACCTGCATTTCTTCAGGATCAAAATAAAAAAGCATGGTAGTTAGGGGTAAACAACAGACATATAACACATATTGAGATGATACATAGAATATGACATGATACATTATTAATTCACAAATCAATCTAATAGTCTTTTTGTCTTTCAAAGGTCTGACTTCGGTGGGGTAGTATTGTTTTACATGTTGACATTTTGATTGTACTTCCAGTTTGTTGATTACGAATATGGACTTATCATCTGTTCATTTACCATTCTCATCCTTGACAAGAAAAAAACCCATAAAAACTTCCAAACATACTACCTGTTAGTTATCAGTGATTTTAATTCAACCTTTCAAGCCATTTCAGGCTGCTCTATTTGATCAAATGCAATACTCCTAATTGTCACCACACCCTTTGCTATGCAATGCAAAAATGAAATAAATAATTCTTATATTTCATGTCTTCACTTAAATTTGGAAGGCACGACAGTGTTATCTTCAAAAGAAAATAGTGCAATTTCTTTGACTAAGGAAATCTTATCTAGAACAAATCCAAGTGTGGAGATGACTAAGAACACGATCCATCACATTGTACTTACTGACAGTGCAAAATGACTGCCACGGCCACATGGCAATTGCTTCAATCAGTAAAAAAGGGAATTACTGACAACACCCCCTTTCCTTCAACAAATTAACAAGGTGACCTTAACTCATTTGGTTTGGAATTTGCCCCATTGCCGATTCTGCGAATTTTTTCTATCCCACTGACAGAATCAGTTGCTGATTATATATGAACATAACAGAAGACATTACAAACTTGTTCCCCATGTATGACTTATGTACCTTACAGATCAAGTAACAGCTGCTTTTGTGAGAAGCTTACATTATTTTGTGTCTATTAGGGTCTATTTTTGATGCATTGCTTCTCGTGTATCAGCAGTGAGTAAGCTACAGATAGTTCTGATTGGTTGTCATGGTCTTCCATGGACATGAGCAACAAATAACAACCAATCAGAACTGAATGTCACATGTTTCACTGTGTGACAGGAGAGGTATAGCCTTCAAATTAATCCAAGATACAAAACAAAGCTTCATACAAAACTGGTTATTAAATGATCTGTAAAATATCTAATTCAGACATGGGGTAGAAGTCTGGAATGTTTCCTTTATCTTGATATATGCTATCAGTGGCTCAGCATGCTGATGGCATGGAATTGGCAGGGACAGGGTGGGGTGGGTGGGGGCAGATCTCAAACCAAAAGTTAGTCACCTTAAGTTAATTTTTAGAAGTGGGTATTTGTCAATATTCCTAATTTTTTTAAAGATCAGACAGAACTGAGTGCAATTGCCTGCAACAGTTGTTTCCACTTCATCTTAAAGAAAAAAACAGCAAACAACTAATAATTATTCCTGACTGCGGAAGTTTAAAGTTACTTGTATAGAGTAAGTATAATTTTGTATTGATTCTTCACCTCTTGTATCAATTATGGTATCAATATGGAAAATATTTCAATGTATCAATATATCAATTAATCATTTCAACTCTTGAAGTATCACAACATAATGGTTAGATGAAAATCAAAAGTCTTGTTAACAGACACTCAGTATTAATTTATGTAGAAAATATATGTATGTTGAAATGTGATTAAAAATGATAATTATTTCTATTTCCATTTGAAAACATGAATAATTTGAATATATTAGTTATAAGTTTCTGAACGTAAATACACTAGAATAATTTTTCTTACAAGATATGCATGCAAACAAATGGATGATTTATGACCAGTTTCTGGGTAGCAGAAAAGAAAGAAATCTAGAGTAAATAATATACATTTAGGATGAAAAAGGCATTAGAAGGTGCATCTTGTCAAAGCAAATCCTAGCATATCAGGATACAAGCTTTGGAAATATAGTAATAGTTACCAAAGTCTATATCCACTACAGTAGCTGATGTAAGCGATATAAAACACTCAAAAGCTTTAACACACTCTTGACACTGTTGATGCCAACAGCAGTTTTGTCATTACCAGAAAAGTGTTACATATCACTTACCATTCATATTTTTTATATCTACTTAGAAGTCAAGTCTAACTGCAAACAATATAAACCCTGATCTGCCACCACATAATGTGCCAGAAGATCAATGTCTAAGTTGATTGTTCTCTTGATGACTCCTAACAGACTGCACAGACCCAGATCTGTCTGTGCATTATAAAATGGTACATATGGGTCTGTGCAGTAAGACTTATAAGCAAGTACACAGGGTAGGTTTAACAAAAATTGTTTATGAATGACCTCAAATTAAAAAGTTTTCTTTAAAAAAATCCCTAGATAGTTAAGTGGAAATATATTATTTTTGATTCACAATCACACAACTATATATGCATGAAATCCAGTTACATTTGGGCCTGAAAACAAATTAGCCTTCAAAATCTGTTTTCAATATCTTAAGATCAACACATACCTATCATTTTACAGTATTTTTTCTTAAACAAAACTTGTCCAATTAAATTAAATTATAATGAACTTATTTACAATATGGACTCACAAAAAAAGAAGTTGTTTTTCATGTCCTGACCACTTCTGTTATAATTTGCCAGCAGTGGTCATAGGGGCCCTGGGTGGCAGAGTGGTCAAAAGTGCTTGTTATTACCAACTACCACCAACTCACCTTTGTCCATTTGGGTTGGAGTCTTGGGCTAGGCCAGTGTGGGCATGTGAGAAAGCTTGCAAGTAGCTTCCTGAGGGTTGGTGGTTCTTAACAAAGGTTTTCGAGGTTCTTCTTCCATAAGTTATACTGGCTGCCAATCTTGCACTGAGAAATGGTATTAAACCCAGAACAACAACATCAACAACATGTTACAGTGGTCATCACAAATGTTTTAAATGACACACTCTGATGTGTGACTCTCAATGTTGAATAAGATGTACATGTATTGGCAAATAATTTGCAAGATTACCACAAAAATTCCATAGAAAATCAAACCATATTCTTGCTTATATGTCAGGTCCAACAACAAACAAATAGACCCTGATTTGCTGTCACATAATGTGATGGCAGATCGGGGTCTATGTTGCCTGGTCTATTCATTACTTCTGATAAATTTTAAAAACCTATATTTGTCAGTGCATTTTTCTATAACAGATCTGGGTCTATGCAGTGTGCAGCAGGATCTGAATATATATGGCGCAAAGTAAAGTATGTTTTCACCAGTCTCAATAAGATAAACACATACAGGTGCACTGTGTCATGATTGATATATCCCTGTCCTCAATACATGACTTGTAGCTTTAGCCCAATACACCACTTCGGTGGTCTAGTGGTCGGTGGCCTAGTGGTTAGAGCGTCTGCCTCGGATGCAGGAGGTCGTGGGTTCGATCCCCGACCCAGTCATACCAAAGATTTACAAACATGGTACTAACAGCTGCCTTGCTTGGCACTCTGCATTAAGGTTAGTGTCAGGACTGGTTGGCCTGGTGTCAGAATAATGTGACTGGGTGGGACATCATGCTACATGTCTGTGGCATGATGCCCCAGTGCTAGACATCACTATAAACTGCCACAATGCAGACATCATAGCAATATGACTGAAAAGTTGTTATAGCTACATTAAAAATCCAGAACACATCACATTAGCCCAAAACAAATGTTATCCAACACTGTAAATTCAAACATGTGCTGCAACAACTAATGTTGTAAGACAAACTGACTTCAGAACACAAAATATAATCAGAAATCTGATATTGCATATTGCCAAGAACCCTATTCATGAGTCACATCAATTCTGAGAAAACATTTTTCATTTACCACAGATAACATCTAACAACAGGTACCACAGTACAAACTCCGTGCAGAGAAACTTTTGGAAATAGTAAGAATAGTTTAACTCACCATAATGTCTAATTACTGTAAAAACTGAGTTGAAATATTGAATATGTATGTAGGTATAGGGTTCAATAACGTTAACATGATCATGGCTATGTCGTGCCAGTTAAAAGTCGTGTTTAAAAAAAAATGTACAAATTGTAACACAATTCAGAAAGCTAAATCCATCCAAAATAAACATGTAGTCTACAAAGATAAAAGGTAAATATGTTAAAATTCTTTAAAAGATAAAAAAAAAAAATGGGAAAAAAATATATAAAATCCTTAAATTACAGAGTCAAAATCTATTATATAAACTGCATTCTTTAAAATGTGCTGGATGTTTTGTTTGTCATTTTGCTACACTGATTTAACCAATAATTTTTGTTTG
Source organism: Sinohyriopsis cumingii (assembly GCA_028554795.2). Classification (NCBI taxonomy): domain Eukaryota; kingdom Metazoa; phylum Mollusca; class Bivalvia; order Unionida; family Unionidae; genus Sinohyriopsis; species Sinohyriopsis cumingii. The sequence goes on from CM068829.1 coordinate 47,843,929, forward strand.
CACTCAGACATATATCTGACTATATGGTGAGTTTTAAATTGAAACAATCATGCTAATTAGAGCTTGACTAGCCAAACCCTTTAGACATTAATAGATGTCAATGGAGTTTTCTCCCTTTTCCATTAAACCAACACAGGCAGCTGCATGATTACCATTTTAATGCGATTGCTATTGATGTTGGACTTGTATTACTGTTATCTTTAAATCATTTGTATCTTTTCAAAGGTAGAAAGCTGAGAAAATGAAGAATAAAGAAAATCACTATCTACATTGCATTATATTTAATAATGGCTACAAGTGTTCAAATCAAAAGCATAGCTGAATTTACTGCTGAATGTCTTCAGGAGAGAAAAATGTGTTCTAAAACCTCACTCCAGAAGGAAACAAAGCTGCTCTAATTAGTGAATTCATTTAAATCTGACTTATTTTACAGATTTGCTGACCCAAGGGAGGGTCACAAACTGCGACATTACTAGTCAAATCAAGTCAAAGACAAAATATGATTTAATTCTAAAGTGCAAAACCGATCATGATTAACTGTGGATTCCTGTCTACTCCAGCCAAGAAGGTTGGTCACATTCTGCCTTTGTGACCCAAGTTCAATATTTATACAGTACAGGTCTCCATCTTACAATGCCACCCCCTCCACTGAAATGGTGGTTGCCCTTCATGATGTGGATAAAGGGAAAAATGTATTACTTTAGTGTCATGCAAGTTTCTGATCAGGGGTGGCCGCTCATGTTAAGGGCCTCTCCAGAAGCTGACCACCGTATATGAATTCAAAGTTCAAACGTGATGAATGCAATATAACAGTATGAAAGTGTGGTAAGTGTTAGATTTCAGTTTGAATTTGATTTCTGCCCTTTCCTAAGGTTAATGTATTCATTAGAAGAAAATGCTTCCAAAGAATTGTTGCTCTTCTTTGCACAGATTATGAAGATCACAGTGCTTTATGTCAGCAAATAATTTTGTTTTGTCAGCAAATTCAGGAAATTTTTGCCACAAAATGTGTTTGAATTAACTTATTTTCAATATGCAGTACCATATGATTCTATTAGCTTAGATGCCGATTTTTGTGAATGTAATTGTCATAATAAATTTGGGTTTATCTTATGCATGTAAAACATTTGTTATTTATAGTTTTAGGTCATCTAGGTGCATAAGCTTCATCCATAAATTTGCTAATTTGCAGATATTTGTTCTTTGCAGATATTTGTTCTTTGCGGATATTTGTTCTTTGTGCCAGATCTAAACTGAGTCAAAAGGTTAGTGTTGGCTGGAGGTTGTGAGGTGCTAGATGAGAGAATACAGTGCTTCAGCTAGGAATTTTTTACAGAGGGGAGAGCAAAAGAGGTATATTAATGGCACTTTTTAGGATAAAGGGTCCATTCTTGCAATAAATGACTTTAGGACAATTATGAAATTTAAAATTTTATCTTAAATTTAGAATTTCATCTTCTCACAAGAAGAAACAATCTAAAGTTCATGAATACATTTATCTTACATTAAAATAAACTGAAAATAAATAGGAATAAAAAAAAAAGAAATTTATTTGGTGTTTGGTGATTTGGCGAGAGGCAGAGGGGAGGGCTTTAAAAAGGGCAAGAGGGTGTGAGACTGAAGGGTAGTGTGGGCAGTAGGGGATGAGCCCCACTGTTTTAATCTAGCTGAAGCATTGCAACAATATTCCAAGAGAGAACAAAGCAAACTTACGTGACGGGGTGGGTGACGGAGCTAAATAAGTAAAACCAAGAAAAAGATGTAAACCCAAAAAGAAAAGAAATAGATGAAACAAACAAAATCAATATAGCGGTTGCATGCCTTGATAAATTTAATACATTTTATATGAAATGATTACTCCTATAAGGTGTATCACATGACGAAAATGTCTAATTAATAAACTTAGAAAAGCTGTTCCATTTAAACATGTAAAGATACTGTGATTTTGCAACAAATGGCTGGAAAACTTTGTTCAGAACACTGGGAAAGTTAAATTTGATGCAACTTTTCATGAGTTATAAACAAAACATGAAAAAAATTGTTTTTAGGTCAAATGTCTTTGCAGTCAATATATTGAACAAATGGAAACGTTTCTTGACTTTTTTCAGCTTGTCATGCTTGACATGATATTGCATGTGTTCAAATTAGAAAATATGACATTGGTTTGTCAATTATGTCATGTGAAATATTATAACATCAGTTATCACTTACGCATTATGACAGATTAAGTTGTAGTTAAAGATCATTTATCCAGATAATCACTATTATGAACATTTCAATCATCCAGACTGAGTATATATCAAATGATTCTAAATTGTGTTCCTTTCTCCATTAATAATACGCTAGACAAAATCTGTTTCAATATAGGTGGATAACTGACATTTCACTACAGCAATTTTGCTTGTAATCTTTAAGAGTCAACCAAACCTGACCTGGAAATAAATAAAACTCGTATGTTTATGCTTGAGATTTTGTTTCAACTAATAATCACAAATAACATTACTTTTGAGAGCTTGTTTCAGACCAGCTGATGTCCACCATCAAATCAATCCCCAGGTCAGAATTTCAACAAACATAACTTGATTTTGGAACTAAAACTAAAATGTTGCATGAAGACAATTTACAAATTATATAAATGATATCAGTAAACTGCTTAAGTCTATTATACATTGCATATATTAGTCTTTGTAAACAATCGTAACAATTTTCTTTTGGGCCAGTACTAAGTTTTGTTTCCTTTTTAATAATCTTTTTGTGGATATAAAATTTATATATACAAATATATATGCAAAAACAAGAGTGCCTTAAGCAGCACATGATATGTCCATCTACTGACCTTTTCCCTACTAATGACCTTGAACTCTAAGTTTGAGACTTGATTTCTGATAAGATGTGGATCTGGTGAAAGTTTAATCATAATACATGTTAAAAAGTCATTGCTTGGATAAGAAAACATGCCACTAACATACATTATCCCTTTTTGTGACCTTGACCTTGAGACAGAAGGTACAACGGTGAAATCAGACTATATCACAGACTAGACTTTCGTTAAAATACTTTCAATGGTTTAAAACATTATACTCATACATGGTCAGAGCTCACTGATTTATATCTTTGCTTGGCATGACCTTGACCATTAGGCATGTGCCATGGCTATGTGACATACTTTATAGTCCTGATATATAACTTGTTACATTTTCATTAAAATAACTTCAGGGTTTAAAAGATTGTTTAGGACAAGGACACATTTTAAAATCACATTTTCCCTTGTAGTGACCTTAACCATGAGGCTGGGGACATGGCCACTTTATGCAACAAACAATCTATATATGATATATAACTTTCATCAAAATATCTTTAGTGATTTAAAGCTTATAATCCAGACAAGAGTAATTACATTCTCCCTTGCTATGACCTTGACCTTATGATGGGGACATATTTATTGCATGAGACACACCATCTATACATGATATATAAATGCCAAAAGCTATCTCCAAATATGTTAAGTACTTCAAAATTTATACCCTGGAAAAAGACACAATTACACTTTTCCTTACAATAAACTTGACCTTGAGAAAGGAGGCATGGCTATGGCATGTGACACCACCTAGCCATGACACATATCCAGACATAGTTTCATGAAAATCTCTCCAACCATTATAAAGTTATGGGTTGGAAAAGCAAATGTTGATGGATGGACTGACACATGAAAAGCTGGACGATGCCATAACAAAATGTCTAATCTATGACAGGTAAAAATTGTAATTTTTAAAATCTTAAGTAAAAATGTGTAACAAACATTCCTCTGTAAAAACAAGTGCAAAACTAGATTTGTGTCCATACAGCATGTATGCCCTCACTATAGACTCAAAAGTATAAATCAAACATTTTTAAAGGCATAGAAAGGTTTTAAAAAAATTGCTTTTTACAGACTCATCATAAGATCTAATCTAGTCTTCCCCATATGAAAAATACAAAAATATGCCAACAAAATTCATTTGCCTGCCTCAAGTGCTTTTCCTTAATCACACAAACAATTCCAAAAAGTTCAACACGAGTCCCATGTTTTTCTAAATTGTTCACCTAGCTCACTTTAACAGACCATTTTATATACTTGACTTGTGTAGAATAGTGTTGGAGCATAACACAATGTTAAATATCCCCAAAATGTTACACCATTTTGATCTGACCAATTTTACAACAATCCATAAACAAAATCTCCAAAATTAAAGGTGTTATTAATCTACAAACTCTTGTATTCATGTTCTAAAGTTCCTGTGCACTTTTCTGCAATTTTTAAAAATACATTTATAAAACTTTATTTTGAATTAGCACCACGTGGCTATTATTGTGTTGAAGTGCCATTAAGAGGGGTCACACACACAAACACACATAATATCATAAACCTATTTAGCAAATTATTTTATCAGAACTGAATGAGAAGTAGATTATCTAGAACGTGGGAGCTAACAAGCTCTGACAGTCAAATGTAAGATTAATTAATACGTGCACATCTCAAACTACTTCTTATACATGCTACATGTATTTACTGAGCTGAAGCGAAATCTCATAATAAGTCATATCAACGTCTTGATAATAGGCGACTATTTACCAAAAGTCTCATTAATATTGGGTCAGAAATAGTCTCTTGAGCGGTAAGACACTCGGACATTCAGAAATGAACATATTAATGTTCATATTTTGTTCACGACAAAACTTGCCGGATACCATGATTATATAATCCTATTTACCAGGTTTGATCAAAATCTAATCTGAAATTGTGATGCAAAACTGTTGACTAGCTCAGTCTATCAGATGTAACATCATCTCTCACTCATAACTGAAACTGTGATGCTAAAGTGTTGACTAGCTCAGTCTATCAGATGTAACATCATCTCTCACTCATAACTGACCAGATGCATAATGAAAGATAGTTCTGCCCATTAATTACATGGTCCCAATAAATTAAAACCTATAACAATGCTACACGACAAAGTTTGACAATATCTAGATTAGTTGCTCTTGCCGATGATTTATCTTAGAATTTTCAACCTCATAAAGCCATCCTTCACCAGCACCAGAAATGAAGTGTGTTTCAAAAAGATGGACATATTCAGTCTGTGAAAATTCTAAAATTTAATATTTTACATTTGGTTCAAGTCTTGCATGGAGTACACATAACTGCAAACAATGAACAGAGGAAAATCACTGAAGTTTATTTTAAAATTGTACGTTGTCAACCTTTAATTCTAAAAGGTACTGAACCTGGGACTAGATCTGTCAATTTACATATGAAGAACATCAGCCAATAATATACAAGATAACCTCATGGCTCTAGTTCATCACTAAACTTTTCTGAGATCATGACTACATATAGCCATATCCCAAGTCTAATCAAATCTGGATCAGAAATGCGGTCTCCATGGTGATAACATGCTCAGATTAATCAGATCTAAGATCATCACATAGCTTCCAGAGTGCTAAGAAGTTCAGTTAAACAAATTGATTCATTAATATACATGGATCTTGCTTATTATCAATCTCTACCCAGATCATAATGATACAAACCCCAATCCAAGAGTAATAATAATTTTTTTTTAAAAAAATCAGATTAAAATTTTATCCAGAGTGGTATGAACCTGAGCCAATCAGATGTATGATCATCTAATTGTTATGCATGATATATGATCATCTGATTGTTATGCATGATGTATGACCATCTCATTGTTATGCATGATGTATGATCATCTCATTGTTATGCATGATGTATGATCATCTGATTGTTATGCATGGATGTATGATCATCTGATTGTTATGCAAGATGTATGATCATCTCATTGTTATGCATGAAGTATGATCATCTCATTGTTATGCATGATGTATGATCATCTCATTGTTATGCATGTATGTATGATCATCTCATTGTTATGCATGATTTATGATCATCTGATTGTTATGCATGATATATGATCTGATTGTTATGCATTGATATCTGATCATCTCATTGTTATGCATGATGTATGATCATCTGATTGTTATGCATGATGTATGATTATCTCATTGTTATGCATGAAGTATGATCATCTCATTGTTATGCATGAAGTATGATCATCTCATTGTTATGCATGTATGTATGATCATCTCATTGTTATGCATGATTTATGATCATCTCATTGTTATGGATGATATATGATCATCTGATTGTTATGCATTGATATATGATCATCTCATTGTTATGCATGATGTATGATCATCTCATTGTTATGCATGATGTATGATCATCTCATTGTTGTTATGCATGGATGTATGATCATCTCATTGTTATGCATGGTTTATGATCATCTCATTGTTATGCATGATATATATCATCTGATTGTTATGCATGGAGATATGATCATCTCATTGTTATGCATGATATATGATCATCTGATTGTTATGCATGATGTATGATCATCTCATTGTTATGCATGAAGTATGATCATCTCATTGTTATGCATGTATGTATGATCATCTCATTGTTATGCATGATTTATGATCATCTCATTGTTATGCATGATATATGATCATCTGATTGTTATGCATTGATATATGATCATCTCATTGTTATGCATGATGTATAATCATCTCATTGTTATGCATGATGTATGATCATCTCATTGTTATGCATGATGTATGATCATCTCATTGTTGTTATGCATGGATGTATGATCATCTCATTGTTATGCATGATTTATGATCATCTCATTGTTATGCATGATATATATCATCTGATTGTTATGCATGGATGTATGATCATCTCATTGTTATGCATGATGTATGATCATCTCATTGTTGTTATGCATGGATGTATGATCATCTCATTGTTATGCATGATGTATGATCATCTCATTGTTGTTATGCATGGATGTATGATCATCTCATTGTTATGCATGGATGTATGATCATCTCATTGTTATGCATGATATATGATCATCTCATTGTTATGCATGATGTATGATCATCTCATTGTTATGCATTGATATATGATCATCTCATTGTTATGCATGTATGTATGATCATCTCATTGCTATGCATGATGTATGATCATCTCATTGTTATGCATGATGTATGATCATCTCATTGTTATGCATTGATATATGATCATCTCATTGTTATGCATTTGTATGATCATCTCATTGTTATGCATGGATGTATGATCATCTCATTGTTATGCATGATATATGATCATCTGATTGTTATGCAAGGATGTATTATCATCTCATTGTTATGCACTGATATATGATCATCTCATTGTTATGCATGTATGTATGATCATCTCATTGTTATGCATAATGTATGATCATCTCATTGTTATGCATGACATATGATCATCTCATTGTTATGCATGATGTATGATCATCTCATTGTTATGCATGATGTATGATCATCTCATTGTTATGCATGATGTATGATCATTTCATTGCTATGCATGATGTATGATCATCTCATTGTTATGCAGGGATGTATGATCATCTCATTGTTATGCAGGGATGCCGCTCATTGAGTTCATCTGAGATCTGATGATTAAAAGTCCATATTCCAAGTTTGATCAAAGACAGGTCATAAATATCGCCTCCAGAGTGGTAATAAAACTGACAAAACTTTAGGAAATGTCTACTGGATACATGTTGATCCTAATGATCAGTTCCCCAGGAACCCGATCAAAGGAAAATTATATTAAATGTGAACTTGAACTGCTTTGTTGTAGGTTCATACATACCAACCACCAAGGGATGTATATGTGTAATCTGAGCAAAATAAGAGTAGATTATTTATTAAATGCCATTGATTACAGAAAACCATATGAAAAATGTCCATTTATTTCTGCTTCTTATCTGGATCTGCAGTTACAAATCAGCTAAATCTATGTGGATTAGTACAAGAATACAGACACAAAACAAAATGATATATTTTTTTATGAACAACACTATTAACATGTCTAAATTTTGCTTAATGGTCAATAAGTCCACAATTCTGAATGCTGTAGTTACATTAATGTCCAATTCCTCTTTCAAAATTTGCAAAGTGCTATTGATTTGTCCTTTTCCTGATGTAACATATTCTTCAGTTTAACAAAATCCCTCTCCTAACATTTTTCTGTCACATTACATCGATGAGTCACATTGATAAAGCCCATTTCTCATAACATTTGGTGCTATTAAAATATAATGAATCTGCAACACATGGTTTCAAATAGAAGAAACCTGTCTGTTTTCTTGAAAATGTGCAATATAAAGTTACTATAAAAAGAAAATAATGAAACTATTTGACATACATGGCCAAATGGTTGCAAACATTGAAAATATAAGATCAGTAGACAATGGATAAGTGTGCAGTTGCCAACAGTCACAAAACACAGCATGTGTATGTATAATTATTGAATATAATTATTTAACATCAGCATGTGCATGTATTATATCGGCATGTGCATGTATTATATCTGCGAATGTATTCTGGACGAACTGTGATGTTCATGATAGAATTGAGACAATATAGCTGATTCAAAGTACAAAAATCTTGCAAGACAAGTTATTTTAAAATAACCAAATCAAACAAGCAGTGGAAACAAATAAGACTAAAATATTTGTCAGTGAATAAACAAATTTATAAAAGCATAACATTTTTGCCAACATCTTAGTACCATCTTTATTTATCCTTGAAAAGTGTGACATCAGTATAAATTTAAGTATGATGTAGAATATGTTTATATCACAGTATGCCAGAAGCAATAAAAGTGTCCCATGATGGAGGTAAGACTGATTTTCACTGCTGTATATGATGACCAAACTCATCTACCATCTGCTTTAGGATGACTACGCCTGTTCATTGTGCAGTTTTATTTTAAAATTAACCAACACAGAACAAAGTTGCCTATGTGTAATGCCTTATGCATGCAATCTGAAACTGGTACAAAATGTATAACTTGATTTACTAAAATACAAGTTTGCCACACTGCATGCTGTTCCTGCTCAAATTTGTGCTCTGTTATATACTATCCATGTGATACTACATTATCAAGTCAATACTGGTTTACGCATATACCTGGTTAATACTGGTTTAAGCAATTACCTGGTCAATACTGGTTTAAGCACATACCTGGTCAATACTGGTTTAAGCATATACCTGGTCAATACTGGTTTAAGCATATACCAGGTCAATACTGGTTTAAGCACTATTGCAACCTATTTTGAACAAGAGCACTATGAACAACACATTATATGCTCACCATTAAACAGTAATATATGTGGATAACTGACATTTTTGTGCAGATCTACTTCCCTTTCAGTCACTGGCCTTGAACTTTTGACTCCAAAATTGATACGCATTTCCTTACTGCAAGTATAGGTCATGAACAATGTTTGGTCCTGGTCTTTGAAACGGAACTATTGTTACTGCACAGAATTATGTTTCTTTCAATCATAGTGACCTTGGGCTTTGACCTTTCAACACCAAAATTGATATTCTTCTTCCTTACCCAAGTGCAAGCTGTAAATGGTGGTCAACTTGAGTCATTGTGAAGAAATGAAATTGGTAACAGACACACATGAGGGCAGATAGATGAACAATATCACAACATAATACATCTTACATTATGATGTGTGTATAAAAAAATTGATACTGAATAGTATGGGGCTGGAGAAAAAGGCAGTGCATTAATCTTGCAAATGAAAGTTGGACTTTCTGCTTATGAAAAATTGCACTTTCCCAGGACAAAATTCATGGGCTGAGACATCTGTCTGACAGAAAATCTTACCAGTTCTAGGCATCAGGCAATATTGTAAATCCAAGAGTACATGTAAAATGGGATCCATGATCACACCCAAGTAATCGAGATGCCTCATCGGGATAGTTTGGTGTCTTGGAGAATGGCAACACTTGTATCACATGGATACAAGTTGAACAAAGAGCCATGCCAAAAAGGCCAGAGCATAACAACCAATCTGATCTGATGGTTTGGTTTTTGGTGTTTTAGAGAATAGCACCAATTATATGGAGGCAAGTTGAATAAAGTGTCTTGCCCAAGGCCACATCATCATAGCCAATCTCATGTGATGATTTGATTTTTGTGTGTTTTAGAGAATGACAACACTTGTATCACACCAAGGCAAAGTTGAATAAACTGTCTTGACCAAGGCCACAACAATCTGATCTGATCACTGGAAGCAATCCAAACCCTTCTGGTCATGAGTCAAATGCCTTAAACACTGAGCTAGTGCAACTCCCATCAAAGTGACAGGCTACTCTCTGTATTGTTTAAATGCCAGTAAAAAGTATCATAGAAGAAAATATTATAGTCAGGTATCCAAACATTATACTGTGTGTTTCCTTGAATAATATGTTCTATGCAAAGGACCCAACTGCAAAACTTCATGGAGTCTGATTAGTTACAGTAATCTGCATGTGTGTGTAAAGGACCTACAATGATGGCTAAGTTTTTTCAACAGATCTGTTTAATTTCATTCAACAATGTACAGATGTTATTCAATTATTATCTTAAATGAGCTTGCTTAGTTCAGGCATATGGCATGCAGATATACTGGTTTATTATACACAAGGACTTTCTCAGACTTTTTACACAGGAAGTAAATCAACAATACTTTCTGTATATGTCATCAGGTGGTATACATTGTTGATTTAGATGCATGCCATGATATAGAGGTATCATTTAACATTTTATAAAACCATATATAATCAAGTCCAAAATGCAAACAACATGATCTACTATTGCATAATATGCTGGAAGATCAGACTGTATGCTGTTTGTTCTGTTTACTCCAAAAGAACTGCAGGGATCTAGATCTACCAGCACATTATACAATGGCAGATCTGGGTCTGTGCAGCTATAATTATAACCTGTGCTAACTGCAAATTGGAGAATATGATAAAGATGCTTTTTATATGTACCTTCTGACATGTCAGGTGGAATCCCTATGGAACTCACAAGTTCATCAGCCACATGCCAAACAACATGTCCATTCAACATATCAACCACATGCTATAACAACTTGTCCAGTCAACTTACCATCCCATGCTAAATAACTTGTCCAGTCAATGTAACAGACAATACACATTCAATAACCAATAACAATTTCATCCTTCCACCCAAATGACTAACAGTATACAGCCAGAATCAGTCATCCCAAAATGTTTCAAATCATTCAGGGCACATTGAAAATTTCTTTGAAACATAACTATGGAGTATTGTGCATCTGAGAAAGTGATATTATCAGTATATAGGTCTCTTGGTTGCAAACTCATTTTGCAAACAAACAGGTAGATCATTAATAAAATTACAAACAGGAAAGGACCAAGTACTAGACACTGTGAAACACCATGTTGTTCCTTTCTGTCAGGAAGAATCAGAACCATTTTCATAGTTTTCTCTTCACATTTATAAATTTTGAGTTTATCAGGAAGAATTTTATGGTTCACTAAATCAATTTTTTTGTAAAATATACAAAGACAGTACATACAGAGCTACCTTGATCTTGAGCATCGAGTCAGTTATCAACTAATGTTATTAAAGCAGTTTGACAAGAGTGACTGGCCCTGAATCTTGACAATAGGTAGATTTTGAAATAAATCATGGACAGTCATCCACCTGTTTTCCCAACAATATGGAAAGAGAATGCACAATTGAGATCATTCTAAAATTATTAACATTGTTCTAAGATCTATCAATGTCAGATGGCTGAATTTAGCCACCTTCCACTTGTGGGAGAACTGTCTCAGTGTAATACTTGGATTGATAGGACATGCAGGCTGTCTTTTTTATGATCTGACATGTGATTCGAGAAGTCGTTGATCAGTTGATCCAATCATGCTGCCTTTGGCAAAGCATGTTCAGAAGCAAATTTAGATACTTTTTCTGAATTTCAAGAAATTCAACCTTTACATCTGAAGGTAGTTTATTTATGCCATGTTTCCCCAGTATATCTTGGACTGTACTGGTTGTTTGACTCTACTGGTTGTTGGCTCTTTTAATTTGGTAAGTTTATTTGCAAAAAATAAAAGACATTAAAAATATGCCCATAACTATTAACTATTTTACAAACAACACCAAGATTTTCTCATGATGCTCTCTAAAACTTTCTGGCAGTCATTGTTCTTAGCTCTTCCAACAAGTTTTGTGAATTTATTTCCCAACAAATCCCCTTCATTCCTTCAGTCTTGGCTATGTCTCTGGCTGTCATGGTATCCAGAAGTTCAAACATCAACAATTCTGGCAGGTGTAAACACATTAACCTTTGTGTTTTCGTAAGTAAATGTTGATCAACCACATAAATGAATAATTTCATCCAGCTGTCCAGGACTTCATTAGCGTCATCAACTATGTTAAAAGTGTTGCACGGTACTAATTCCAGATCATATGATAAAACTAATTTCAGACTAAGTTTTGGGATGATCTGTATATATTTATAGTGATATGATTATCTTTAAAGAGAATGATTTTACATATATAGGTAAAAAAAGGCTGGAAAACGGTCACTGAGACCATGAAATGCTAAGATGTTGGACACTTTTCAAGACTACTGCAGTAAATATGATCAGGGAGTGTTGTTGAGTGATAACTCTTTGGTACAAACCAGAGGATAAAAAATTAATGGATCATTTTTCACATGCAGCTTAAACAAATCAAATCCAACATAAATACATGTATCTTCATATTTGGACACTATCATCACAATCATTTTTTCATGCTGCCATAAGTATTGCAAATGAAACAGGGATAAAAAGTTAAATTGGACACCCAAAATTAGGTGGTTTTATCACCTTATATAAAGTAAGTTTAAAAAAAAATGGGAAGATAGTTATCTATGAAAGGAAGAACAATATTTTAATGGGAGTTTGTTTTGTTATTCTGAGTTGTACAAGTTAAACAAACAAAATTGCAAAGCATTATGGGTAAATAAAATCAAAAGACAATCTGGTACCATTTTTGGTTTATATCAACAACAACTGGCAGTTTTTATTTGCGATTTAAATGTTACTGCTAAATGAACTAATCATTTTGAAATGCACAAATAAAATGATAAAAACACAAAAAACTTACTTTGCTCTGTTATAAAAATAAATGCCAAAAAAAACCCAAGCTGATATAATGATGTATGAAGCACAAAGACAGAGAAGGGGTGGGGTGAAGCTGATTTTTTTCCAGTGTAAACTCAGTATAGCCATGCTACCAGTATGTTGAGTCTCAGACATTTAAGTGTGATAACTAGTGAGGTCTAAATTAATTTTTTTCCAGAAAAGTATTAAATATTTAACTCCTGCTTGTTTGGATTTATCAAAAATGCATAAGTCCAAATCAGTCATCTGTTTTTATCGACAAGTCAAATCATGATCATTTACCAATTTTGTGGCTTGGCAATTTTCCACTATTTCTCTCTCTTCTCTCTCTCTCTTATGCACATTCACAAAGATACAAAAGCACACAGAGCATACAAACACCATTACATATTTCTGATTGCAAAGGCAGGTTATACTATGCAGAGCAAATTTGGGCCTAGATTTTCTGAATTATTACAAGATTCCCATTTTTGTTATTTGCAGTCATTCAACATACCACACAAGCCTTACAACTTTGACTTTTATGTGACCTCAACACCTATTTTTTAAGATGATGTTCAGCTGAAATGGAATTTTCACTAATAAAAAATTCAAAAATTTTGCTCTAAATCATATACCACTGATTTGGTGTGTGTGAAATTTCTGCTTTACAATATCATTGTGAGGATTACTGGTCAATTAAACTTCAATGATCATTGTGAGGATTATTGGTCAATTCAACTTCAATGATCATTGTGAGGATTACTGGTCAATTAAACTTCAATGATCATTGTGAGGATTACTGGTCAGTTAAACTTCAATGATCATTGTGAGGATTACTGGTCAATTAAACTTCAATGATCATTGTGAGGATTACTGGTCAATTAAACTGCAATGATCACTGTGAGGATTACTGGTCCATTTAACTTCATATTCACCTCAACCAAGGTCCATAACTGTTCATTATGCCTGTCCGATCTAAAATGTGTGTCCTGAACTCTGTTAAGATATGCAGTAATTTTTAAAAATAGTTAATAAACCTTCTAATTATCCAATATACTAGTTCTCCAATGAATTCAAAATAATCAAAGCCGTAGTGTACATGTGACTGACATCATTTAATACAGAGAGTTGCTGTGTAATACATATCTAATGGAATGGCCATTATCAGAAAATATGGCAGCGCAATACACATCCAGGCACTGCTCACTGGCAGAAAATAACAGTAGCCTTATGAAAGATACCTCAGTAATGCCATTTTAGCATTACTCAATCAATAATGCCATTTTAACATTACTCAATCAATAATGCCATTTTAACATTACTCAATCAGTAATGCCATTTTAACATTACTCAATCAGTAATGCCATTTTAACATTACTCAATCAATAATGCCATTTTAACATTACTCAATCAATAATGCCATTTTAGCATTACTCAATCAGTAATGCCATTTTAGCAATGCTGAATGTAAAGCTGGATAAACATGTTTATGAAGAAAAAATAAAGGGAGACAAGTGACTGAGACAATACAATGTGTCAGAAGAAATAAAATAATTTATGCTGCTGAAATAAAATAGTTGGTAAAGTGTAGAAATGGGGAAAATGGAGTGATGGGGTCATTAAGATCCATGAGAGGACAGGAATTCTTATTTTTGCCAACGATTTATTAGTCTGGAGATAATCATTTTATATACTGAGTTAATCATGTTAAACAATATGCTAATATCACACAAAAGCCAACCTCCCATTGTTGGAAGGGTTAGGGTTTGATGCTAAAAATATCAGTTTTGGGGTCCCAAGGGAAGGGGGGTGAGCAAAAGCTGTTTTGCAATTAATTAAGAAGAGGTTATCTATTCAGAGAAGTAAACAGAAAATGACAGGAAATTCAAATTTGAATAGAACATAACATACCTGTTTTCGTTGATGCATTTTATATACTTACATACAAAGAAAGCTGCCAGACTGGGCATTGTCAAATATCACCACACACATGCACACACAACAGCCAATGCTCATCCACACTGACACAAAAAGTGTATGTCTTTTAAAATCATTGAGACAATGGAATTCATTCTAAATTAGATGCAGTCTTTGATACTCAGCAGAGGTAGAGGTAATGCAAGTATCATTTGCGTACAGTATAGCAATATTCTTCAAACTTTCCCAAAAATCTTCTTGAATTTTTCTCAGCATAGAAAATTATCTTTCTACATCTGTAGCTGCTGTGAGGAAGTTTCGAACATGCAGATCTGAAAAATGACCTGCAACTGCAAATGGCAGATCGTGTTCTGCAATGAAATTTCAGAGAAGTATTTCAGCTCTTGTGACATGGTCTGTCAATGATTGTTTATACATGTTAGTTATTTTTGGGATTGAGTTCTGCATTCCTTTCTGTGTTTGGAATCAAGGTTTAGATAAGCTTTGTAAACAAATGAACCTTCACATTGTGCTTGCAAAAACAACATAACTATTTACCCAGTGACCACCATCACAGTGTTGTTGATCTTTTGTACATGTGGGTAATTCAAGGATGTAAAGCACTGGCATCAGCACCATATTTTCTGATAACGCCCATTAGTATGCAATTAAAGAGGCTAAAGATTGCAAAACTTACGAGGCTGGTCAACTGTTGAAGGTACTCGTGTTGTTGTGGACCGGGTGAATACATTTCGCAGCAATCGAGCGGTTTCTGTCAATCTGAAAATAAAAATAAATGTTAAGTTTGATAAGATGTAAATATGTATAAAATTTAAAGATCAGATTAATTCATACTTGCCCGCAGGACATTTCTCCAAATTTTGGTAATATACTTTGCCATGATAACAGTTTTGTTGGTATACTGATTGGATTCAGGCATTTTGCTTTAATCTTCATTACAAATAATGTAAAATAGTAATAAAGTGATAGATGCATATAGATATAATAGTAAACAATTTGCAATACTAGTATACAGATATCGGCTTTTTGTAAAACTGCATCCTTTCTAACATGGTTTATGGTGTAAAATGCATTTTGTGGATTTTGTAACAATTTGATAATCTGTTTAATATTAACTGGATGCCTTAAATGTACCCAAATCAGGTTTATAAAAAAAGAAGGTGGAGCTAAGGCAACTCAGACTTCTACACTCTCATCCACCCTTTTTTTACTTGAAAATACAAGTGTTCTGTACCATATTTAATTTATCTGAAACTAACTGACCTACTACCATCACTGACAAGGTGTGAAGCATTTTGTAATTACAAGCAATAATACAGATAATCATTATTCAGCAAATTTCCTAAAATTCATGGTATATACTTAAAATCTGCTAATTCACATGGAGGTAAATGTCAAAGAATAATTATATTATGCTATGCTATTGAATTAGTGGAACTATCACACTTCAAGCAAGAAGTCAATTTAAGGTCTTCAAACAAAAAGTAAAAATAAAAGTTTCAATATGTATATCATAATTACTGAAGAGTCAACAAATTCATACATGAAATTTTCTGACTGTAATACAAAAGAAAACTACAACATTATTTTAGGAATTCTCAAGGACTGATCATATTGCTTAAAAATTATAGTTTACCAAAAATGAAAGTTGGCATTATTAAATACAACCTCACCTTGTTAATGTGATGCAAACTGCTGGAAGCAAAAATGTTGAATAACCAGGTTCATTATAAATGGGTTGAATTTCTAACAATTTTTCAACCGATTATTTCTGTTCAAGGCACTGCATTAAAGTGAGTGAGTTTATTTTTGTGGGCAACAATTTGTGTGGTTTTACTTAAAATAACAAAGAAGGAATTTACTGTTTCAACAGAAGGATCATTTGATCAAGGGTTTTTTAAATTCAAGGTATATAGTAACCATGAAATCCACAAGAACTGGTACCCTCCCAAAATTGCAACCTGTTTAACTGATGCCTTCATAAAATGGACACCTGTTCATAAGAGACACATTAGGGGATACTCAATTAAAAACCTTCTATTAAATGATCTTTATGTTGCATCTAAAGTGGATGGTGTTTTCAGGTCAACAGAAATGCATATAATAAGCATCACGACCTAACACAGATTTGCCTCCCTTGTGGCCTGCCACAGGTGTTATCACATGTACACAGGTTTGTGAAGCTCAGGTTGTTTTGACATTTAACTTCTAGGTGAGCAATGACCATTGGATCAAATTATATCACAAGTTTTCTTAACATTGATTCTTAAATTGGTATGCTCTTGCTTGAATCAGATAAAAAAGACCAGAGTTATGGTGATGAACACCCCACTGATAAATAAAATGGTGGCTCTGAATAGCTGTGGTTTATGACTGAGTATGGGTAACTAGATCTGGCTCAAAATATAATACAATATTAACATTGTTATCAATTAAAATCCTAACATAATAAGCCAACATACAATGTATAATGCTCACTTTAATGAAGGTCTGTAGTGCATTTTAGCTTGTCTACTTCAGATCAGATCAATCAGCATTACAGGGTCCATGTTATTATTATATAATTGCAATCTTGTAGTTTATAAATAAAATAAATTAAACTAAATCATATCAATTTTACATTCTGATTTTGCACAAAGTCACTGCTGACTACCATGTGTTGGAATCAAACAGTTTTGTGTTGACCTTTGAACCGTTTTTGAGGTTGCTGGTGCTCAAATTAAATTTTATTAATTTTAATTTGAAATTAATTTGTTGATGGGTAGGATCAAGGTCATAGTGTATGTTAGTGCATTAACATATTAAATACAATTGTTTAATGTTTTACCTTATTGACACATATTTCAATTTTTTCAGTTTCGCTGCTACTAGACTCAAGACATTCAGTATTGCATTTGTATTCTTACTGAAAGCAACAGTGCAGTACATTATTGTATAAAGAATCATTTTATCCCTAAGATCCTCTACTTTTCTGCATTTTATGCAGCACTCAAGAGTCTTAATTTTATGAGCTGTAAATCAAATAGAGAGTACTGGCCCCATATATAAAAGACACTCATCGATAAACTATAATTTTGTCATGTCCCTTGACTATCCTTTATATACAGGTTTCACGGGATCAAAGGAAATTTGCATAATGATTCATTTGAATAAAAACAGAGATTTTAAATGTTCTCATTGTGAATAATGAAAAGTAGAAGTTTCACATAGCTAAGCTACAACATAAGAAAAAAGTGTGAATGCTAAACAAGAGGCCTAAGTGGACCTAATATCATTTACTTGGCTTTCATGTCTTAACATCTTCACGAAAGAGCATTTCACTAAGCAGAAGAGCACAACCTATCTGCACAGAATATGATCATGTTGATTTTATTTATCTTACTATAGTGGAATCAACATTATTTCAATTAAAGTCATAATTAATACACAATCTCTTGTTCAGAGTCAAAGCCATCCAGGATCTTTAAAACTGAAGTCTACAGACAAAGCTTTAACTTGAAGTCTACAGAGTCACGTGGTTTTCACACAAACTGAAATTATAATTCACTGGTTGCATTCTTTTAAGGACATGGGTTTCTTTAATTCTGGTGATTCAATCCGGAAGTCTTTCAGGCAATAAGAATATTGGGGTCTTTTTTGTTTTAATCAGAAGCTAAATTTAAACAATACAATTTTTTTGTAAACAATGGCAATTATTTAATGACATGACAATACTAGCAACCGTCTAACTCTATCTCAATAAACATACCAGAACCTCAATTAGATGCAAGATGACCTCTTTAATATATGTTCCAAGTATTTCAAAATTTCAAATGTGGCAACAATTTTGGAAATAATTATCGGCAAATTAATTTGTATAAATTTTGACATGATTTTTACAAGAACCTCAACAAAAGTGAATACAAGATGAATTCATTATTATAGGTGGATCTCACTAGTTATCGAACTTGTCCAAGATCTCGATAATCTAAGCATATATTCTACGTTTGGTCAAACTCAGATCCAAACTGTGCCTCCAAAGTGGTAACAAGCTCAGCCAATCTGATGCAAAATCATCCAATTTATTTCATGCATGCCAAGCTTGATCAAAATCTCATCAAAAACATTGACTCCAGAGTGGCAACAATCAAATGTAGATTGACAGAATGACATACAATAAATGATGGATACTGGACACAAGGCCGTACCAGAAGCTTTTTTGTCCTTAGGACAGATTACCTAAAAATTAGTGGAATTTTGAGAACTGACCAAGCAATGCAGGTGGATGATAGAGCCCAATGCAACTTTACAAAGCAGTGTGTATAGCATTGCTGCAATCCACTACTGAATGTGATTTTTGACAAGAAAAACTTATATAGATATGCTGCAAAATATCAGTAAAGCAAAAAGCAATGCAAACTAAATTTTACGGAAACAAATGAAATTGTTTATCAGGCCAGGTTTTTAACCAAAAATATGCACTAGCTAGGAAATGAGCAAAAATGCACAAATGGTATTTGACCATTACATAAAAGGTTGCTGGAACAAGGTGGGTTTCATCATAATGACCCTGCCCTGATATGTTATGTCCCAGCATGTAACACTGACCAAATTTACTGGGTACATTTAATAAACAATCAAGAATTCTGAATTTGAAAAAACATGTATCTTCACTCTTCCCCTTTCTGCCCTCCAACCATAAGTTTGAGCCTGTTGTGTAGGTCCCTGAGGGTTGTTGTTGTTGTCGGATTTAATGCCATTTTTCAGCACACGATAGACTATACATGACAGTCACTATTAATGGTGGAGGAAGAACCTGGGAAAACCCCAGAAAGAACCACCGACCCACGAGAAGCAACCGGCAAGCTTTCTCACATACCCACATTAGCCAAATCCGAGACTCAAACCCACGCAGACAGAGGTGAGATGGCAGTGATCCGTAAAGGAGAGCACTTTTGACCACTCGGCCACTCAGGGCCCCTGGTCCCTGAAGGTAAGGACTGCACCAAGGGCAAATGTCAGCTGGGTATATGCAACTGTTTTTCATGTCCAGTAAGGATGTACATGGTTATAGGATTGGGATCTCAAAAGCTTGCAAGGTATGCCCCAGAGTCTAAGTCCCCTCAAGGGTATGGATGAACCCTTAAGCCAATGTCAGCACCATGCATACATTTGTCTTTTTATACCCAGTAAGTGTTTATATGGTTATAAAGTGGGAATTTAAAAAAAAAAGGTATGACCCAGGGGCTAGGTCCCAGAGGGTAGGGATGGAACACTGGGTCAATGTCAGCTGCATGTATATATGTTTGTCCTTTCATCGCAAGTAAGGATATATATGGTTATAGGATGGGAATCTTAATAGTTTCCAAGCTGAAATCCAGATGTTATGTCCCTAGTGGGTGGGGATTAATCCTGGAGGTAAATATAAGTTGCATGTGTAAATTTATCATTTCCTTCCCATTAAATATACAATCAAACCCAGTGACATCAGCGTCACTTATGTTGATAAACCACTTGCTTATGATGAAAAGCAAAGTCCAAACCCATGGTATTTAAAAAAATTTTTCATGCTTATGTCAGTGTTAGGTAAAAAAATAAATATACATGTTGACAGAAGCTCCAAGTCTCAACTTGAACGAATCCTTTGTTGTTTTCTAATTGTTTATGTTGACAAGCCGCCAGTTCCAACCCAATATTTTGTTCTACATTTATTTGATGCTGCCACCAGGCTTTAATGTTGCCATTGCATTAATAAATAGGCTTTTGTTTTGTTCTCCAAAAGTGTCCTCTCATGGTGACTTCAATTAAGCATGCACCCTTCATCAAAGCAAGCCTTCCACAATCTTCAATAAAAACAACACACCCTTCAACAAAGAAAGTTTTCTGCTATTTCGAGAGAATTCATAATTTGTAGACAGGTTTTCAATTTTGTAGGAATAGCATTATCCCCTTCTTAACTTTTATAATATGATCACGTCTCTTGTCTCAGTCAGACCGAAATCAAGACCAATTTAATTAATAAGAACTATACAGCCACATACTACTGGCATCATTTGAATATTCTTATGAATTGTTTAGTCACACATTGGTATATGATGGGATATTGATCAAACAAGGACTACCACTTTGTAGACATGTACTTTGTAATAGGATGTGACAGATACATGTGTTAGTAACAGGATGTGACAGATACGTGTGCTTTGTAAAATGACATAATACTTGAATTCATAATTTGTCTTCATTTTATCAAGATCTCCATTGTTTATTTTCTCAAAATGTAAATCCTACTCTCTGATGACAGGTCACCTCTTACACATGAATTTCACTTGTATGTTGGTCAATGAGAATTTTGCTTTATTCAGCTTCGACCTACCCATCTCAATATTATTATCTCAGACCCAAGATGTCAATATAAAAGGTGGTGGTCTGTCAGCTGTGTGTTGACTCTTGAGTCAATGGTTACATATTCTGAATACTGAGTTTTAAATTATTATTTTATGTGAAATAACCTCTCTCCACATCCCCTGGAGCATGTAAAAAATTCTGAAAGTGTTGGCAGAATCTACACTTAATGGACTATCAATGACCTAAGTTTCACTAATGTTGCTGGTGGGTTTCAATGACATTAAACATGTATGCCAGTACATACATGTGCATGTATGGATGGAAGGACCATAAAAAAAATACCTAAAACAGTTAAATCATGAAAAACACAAATTGACATCAGCAATAAACATCAATACCATTAGATAAGCATATATCTCTTGCAAAGTAGAATTTAGACCGGAATTTTTGTGAGTGGATTTTTGTATATGGGTCACAAATAAAGAGGACCATAAAAAGCAAATAACATCAAGAGCCAAACAAAAGAAAGAGGAATATAGGTGATTACAAAACAAAATGTAGAAACAACCGATGTGATTAGTATTAAATTTGTCAATAAGATATTTAAAAATTGCAGAATGCCATGTTTTACCCAAATGAGCCATACCTCTTGCAACTACTCTAACCCTTGTCCTAACCCTAGGGTAAATGTAACACTAATTCAAAATAGCATCACTGTGACCTAATTGCATGATCAATGTGCAATCCTTCTCAAGATAAATGCATTAAATCAAGTTTTATGACCCATTTGCAATAGGTTCAGAGAATGTAAAGACATCAATAATACCGATGCTGCCAACATAAGGAAAGTGGCAAGTATGTCTCATATGCTTTGTGGGTCAAAGAAGAAAATTAATTGGAGCTAGAAATGTACTTATGGAATACAGATGCCCCACCACAGTGCCTGAAATTAACTCAATGAAAATCTGATCCAAGGTATGATGGATGGACAGATGGACAACAGTAATATTTCCATATGCTCTACCACTGGTTGGGCATAAAATAAAAAAGATTACAGAAAATAAACAGACAAAGAGATTTGTGGGGACATGGCAATTTGGATAATCCTGGTGAGAGAAGATAAGGTTGGGTGCAGGTTGACTGTTGATACCTTTGCTTCGTAGCAAAACAAAGACAGTCATGGTTATGCAAGGTTTTCTAGATTACATCATAATGTTTTGGTATTTGCGAATAAAAGCTTTTCTAGCAAAGATGCACAAAGAAGAAAATTGGACACACAATGAATGAATCACCAATCTCTGTCCCTGTTGAAGAGTGAACTTCCAAGCTATTGCTTCTATTAACCCGCTTCTCATTTTTCCTCCATATTACTGAACTAAATCTGAAAATTCATTTGAATATATCAATTACAATAACAAATTTAATACCAGTGTGTGCAGATTAAATTTACCGACATCAGAATCAAATGCTAAAGCAACTTCCATGGAAATATAATTGGAAGGAATTACTTTATTAAAACTGCCCAATACAATGCCCTAAAGAAGATGAAGATAAAATGGAGACAACAGGTTCAGTGAGTAAATGGAGGAAGAGGAAGATTTTTATCAATCTACCACAATTGGTGTTAAAAAAGTTGAAAAACAAAGGACCAATAAAAACCAAAACTAATCAAATAAAAGTAAATCCACAGCTCATTAGTGATTAGCAATGATAAATGCAGCAACCACATTTAGACTAACAGTCATAAATAAGGTGAGTGTACAAATATAATAAAAAAATAAAAAAAATAAAACTCATTGATGTAAATTTTCATTGTTTTCTTACAGCTTTTAATATCTGTTAAAACCATGCTCATATTCAACTGCATACCCAAAAGTTTATTCAAGACTGACAGATTGGATTATTCTGCTGATTGTAATGTTACCTATGAACATCATGGCAACATATTTTAAAACAGCTCTGATCAAAGAAAGGATCAGTCCTCAAGTCAGAGAAGAAAAAGAACAAAGGACGTGTAACAATATTTCTCTCCTGTAATATAAGGATTTGATCTTTTCAAAAACGTTATCTATTATTTTACACATCTCTGAAAGAATTGTAACTCTGTTGACATTTACCTTTTATCTGGCAGAAGAACACAGTTTGTTTCTAAACTCTTTTCACGATTTTTATTATCAGCTGTATAATCAGAAATGTGCCCGTAAGCCATGCAGATTGATGTCAAAGTTAACAAATGGAGATAACTCTAGCAGGCAGTGCTTATGATGTGTCCTATCTAGTTTGACTAACAAAGACAGAAAACAAAATCTTCATACTGTTAATAACAATGATGGCTTTTAAAAAAATCTCACTATCAGCAAAGGCAGGTGTGACAATAAAGCAATTAATAATGAAGGGGAAATAACTCACCTCTTTTTTGTTGATTTTAAAACAATAGTGGTGGGATCCTGATGAGCAATTTCAGCCTCCTGCACCTGTTCCCTCAATGTTTTGAACATTGTCCTTCGCAACCTGAAATTAAACAGATACCTAATACAACGAAACTGACACTCATTGACACAAGAAAACCTGCTCAGTGTCAAATTAGTGAAAATTTTAAACTACATGTGTATCACACTGTAAATAGATACACATAAAGTGACTCAAAGTTACTTGACATTACATCTTTGTTTTGTAAAATAGATTTGATTACTATTCTAGACATATTGCCTATGAAAAAAGTAACGTATAGCATACTGCCTGACACATGAATAAAACACAAAAATTTAATACATGTAAAAATTGGATAACATTTCACTTTTCCATAGAAGCCTGAACTATCTTTAACAGGCAACACTCAACACTATGTACTGCTGTGGCAAGGTGTGAAAAAAAGGAACATATAGCAAATGCAATTCTGAAAAAACCTGAGAACAGTTAATGACCCAAAAATGCATGCCTCAACAAGCTGGTTAAGTCTTAAAAGTGGTGTAACTGCTGTGTTGACCCTAAATTACAAACAGTCTGTTTTATAATAGAGACAAACTGGTCAATGAAACAAGGACTTGAATTTCAGATGTCACTTACACTTTCCAGGCCAGATCTCGAAGCAGACACATGAAGGGTATGAGGAACAGGCCCATCCAAAATATAGAGCTACCCAACACATGGCTAGCCTGTAATGATACAGCGAAAAGGGGGAGATAAATGTGTGCTAAATGATGAACAATCATACATAATTAAACTAAACTGGCTAATATTAGGTAAATACAAGTCAAAATTTAATGATGATGCCTTGGAACTGTTTACTTTTTTATGGTGAACTGATGCTTGTAAATAAATGAAACATCAATCATTTTAATAATTTAAGTTTACCTGCACCATGCAATTCGTAATTTAAGTGTGTCTGTTAAATTAAAATTAAACAATAATGCATGGACATTTTACATCAATATACATGAAGGTTCTTTATATATATAAAAATCACAGAAAACCACTAGATATCACATACCAATTTTCAGGAATGCAGATGAAATGTCTAATATATTGAGGGTATAACAAACAAACAAGTGTGGAAAAAAAATGAACATATATTAAATGAACTGGCAAAATGCTATATCATCTTAAAATTTATGTATTTTCCACTGTAAGTAATGTCATTATCAACAAAACTATTAGCTTTCCAGGGTCAAGGAATTGAATAGTAAAAAAAATATTGTGATTTACAATAAATTGATTCCATGTGCAATGGTTAATAGAAAAAGAATTATCAAATTGAAAATGTGAAATGCATGCCAATGGTATATTCTTACCATTCCCAACATTTCAGGAGCTATGTTGATGGTTGGGTACACATGGCTATACACAATCAAGAATAAGAACCAACAAACAATGCTTCCCCATATTGCTAAGTGTGTTAGCTACAAGAGAAAAAAGAACAAGAGTGTAATTGTTTTCCGATAACATGTATCTGACCACAAATGGTGCTTATCATAATCTACCATCTCATGATGCTGCAGATTCACATTTCAATTTGAAGGGAATAGCATAGACCTTGATTTTCTGGCACACTATACTATGCTATGGTCTGAATATACCTCCACATTTGTTTGTACTCCACTAGCGATTTAAAAAATGAGATGCATAAATGAGATATAAAAAAAATATGCACAGAACTTAGTTCATTCACTGATTTATAATTTCAACCTGATTATGACTGGGGGGAGAGACCTAACACTGTTATGATCTGCGCATTTCATACTAAAATGAAGATTTCAGTGTAACAGATGACACTGGACAATGGTCATTCCAGTTCCAGGTTAAGTCCATTTTCAATGAATGGTGAATGCATGACTACACATGTACGTACGTAGAAGGTCAATACTATGTCATCTGCTTCCAATATTTACAATGATGAATAAAGCAAAGGAAAGGAATGACAAATAAAAAATTTGCCTTTCACGTAGATTTAACAAGCAGTGTAATTTCTGTGTACATGTGTGCAAAGGGATATAACTTTCAACTCTCAACCTTATGGTAATTTATGGAATTATCTGGCAGTTACCAAAAAGGATGAGACTACGTCACTCTGTTGTCTAAGGAAACTAGACTCACCCATTGTGTACGCAATATGGTGCTGTGTTAGTATGAAAACCCCATTAAGCATGAACGCGCAGATGATGACATTGTTAGGGCCACTCTGGTCACAGTCAGATTAGAAATTATGAATCAATGAATGTGCATTTTTATCACAGAAATCGGTAGGGGTTTACAAACAAATGGGGAGGATAAAGCAAAAACTATAGATAGTGCTGACTCAACTTTCAGTTTGAAGTGAAGTGTAGACCTTTATTTTTCTGGCACACTTTATTAAGTCAGATTTGAATCTATATTATTTGAACAAGGTGCATATTATATATTGGTAAATACAGTATATATAATTATGACCAGTGTTCGATAGTCCTCTGTGTAGGCACAATCAGTGTATGAGTGACCGTACAGATTATTATAAATGGGTCTCAACAACTTTGGTCAACATGTACACTTTAAAATTGAACTTACTATACAGAAACTATATTTCTCTTACGTGACCATGAAAATAATGTCTTACTTTCAGACCCAGGAATCTACAGATTTCTTGATTACCTTAAGTGCAAACTGTCCACAATGTTTGGTTTAAGAACAAAAGTTATCCTGCTAAACTAATTTTTCTTTGAGCAACAATGAATTTCACCTTTCACCCCAACCCAACAGGCCTCTTCAATACCTAAAGTGCATGCCCTCCACAAACCTGAGTCAAGGTATATGGTCCAGAACTAGTCATTATGCAAAACATTTGTCTTCTTTCAGTCAATGATCTTGACGTTTGACCTTCTGACCTCCAAATCAACAGGCTTCTTTCCTATTCATCATATAAGTCATTCACAATCTTTTGTGAAGCTGCATGAACAAAAACTGCAATTTTTGTGCAGAAACCATTTTTCTTTCAGCCAATGACCATAACTGTTGACCTTTTTGACCCCAAAATTGAAAGGCTTTTTCCTTATGTCAAGTGCAGGCCATCCACAAAGTCTGGCAACTGTAGGTGGCAAAGAACTTGAGTTATTGCAGAGAAATATAACTGGTAACAGACAGATGGATGAATATCAATCACAACAAAATATGCTCTACCTTATGATGGGCACATTCAAATTCTGGAAAATCTTATAACAAACACAGACACTTGCTTTAAAGAATTAGTAAAATTAGTAAACACTGATTCTTACTTTTAAGCAAAATCTTAAATGCTGGTTGGAAAACAGAAATTTTCCCATTATTGCAGATTGCATATCTTATGAAAACAACCATTTTAAGATGTCTCTTTTCTTTTGTATTTTAAATGATATTTGATAGCATATCAGTCATTTGTGCAATACTGAAAGGTCTTTAATTTGTGCAAAGATGCTGTCTGTCAAAGTTGTTAGCAATAATCACCACATCTGATGGCAAATAAGCAATATTTTGTTCACACTTACAGGCATTTCATGCCAGGATATTTTCTGTCACATTTGGTACGATTCTGTTGTGTTTGAGATGTCACTTGAAGGTTTTGTAATTATGGCAATACTTGAAGGCTAACTGGAATCATTTGTATAAATCTGGAAGACATTCATGCCAGGATGCCCTGTCAAACTGGTCAGATTCTGATGAACAGTGCTTGTGAAGAAGTTGTTGAAATGTTTTTGTTTTAAAATGATGATGGCCATATATGGTGGATCAACATCACTTAAACAAAACTGAAAGCCATTTATGCCACAGTGCATTCCGTCAAATATAGGCAAATATAGGCAAATTCTATTTAGCTCTTTTTGAGAACTATTTGTCTATTTTTCCCACTTTTTGTATTGGCTATCATGCTTGATGGCAGATTGGCATAATGTGTACAAATTTGAAAAGCCTGATGCTTCTTGTGATATTTGGTCAGATTTTGATTAACAGTGTTTGAGAAGATTGAAGTCACTGAACATTTTTCAAGTTTTAGTTAAGGTGCCATATTTGGCAGCATATCAAAATCATTTGTATAAACTTGAAAGGCTTCATGCCAGGATGCTCCAGGCCAAGTTTTGCTGAAATGTGTCCAGTTGTTATATGAGGTGCTGAAAATAGCAAATGCTGATATATCATGGATGGATAATATACAACGATGTAGGGTCACACCATATGCTCATTTTTTCTTATATAATTAGGTCATATGCATTAAAAATTTATTTCTCTTTGTCACCATAAGATGTTTTCTATTTTTAGTAATGATGGTCACATCTGATGGCAAATATCTAGCATTTCAACAAACCTGAGATAAATGTTTTATGCCAAGATATAGATTGTGAAATTTGAATATATTCAGTTAATAGGTTTAGGAGAAGGCACTAAAACATGCTTCTGCATTCAGTAACAGCAGCCATCTTTGATGGCACATATTTAGTTAATGCAAATTTCAGAAAGCTGCCTTTGAAAATTAGTCATTAGAAGTTTTGTATTTTTAATACCTGCAGCCATATATCCTAGTAGATAAAAATTAAGATTTTTATGCCTGGATGCTGCCTGTGAAATTTTATTATATTCTGTCCAATGGTTTTGAAGCTTTTCCATTTCTGCAACAGTGGCCATATCAAATGGCATATTAGCATTAATTCTCAAAACTTGTCAAATTTATCAAATTTTGATCAGCAGTAATGGAGAATTTAGATTAAAAGTTTCCATTTTTACTAACAACTGCCATATTGGAAAATAGATCAGCATCACCAGCATCAATCTGAGAGGCCTTATGTCAGGATGCTCTGTCAAATTTGACCAAATGCTGTCGAATAGCTTTTACTTAGTCATTTAAAGATATTCCTATTTTTAGTAATTGCAGCCATATTCTATTGCAGATCAGCATCAACTGTATAAATTTAAATGGCCTTTATGCCAGAGTGTTTTCTTTTAAATTTATTCTAATCATGGACAACAAAGTCTGAGAAGTTGTTTAAAAATTGTCCTATTTTTAGTAACAGTGACCATTTGTTTCTAATGTCAGATTGCCAGCACTTGTATAAAATTTGAACAGTCTTCATCTCAGAATGCTTTCAATAAAATTTGGTCAAAGCGGCTTCATCTGTACAATTTGAAGTGCCTTCAATGCACAATGCTTTCAGTCAAATCTGGTCAAATTCTGATCATCAGCACTTTTAGAGAAGTTGTAAACTTTTTAATGTTTAGTAGTGGCAGCACATTTGATAGCAAACTGCTATCATCTGTAGAAATCTGAAAGCACTTTATGCCAAAGTTGCTCCCAATGAAATTAAGTTGAATTGTTCCAGTGAGTTTTGATTAGCTGAAAGTAGCAAATGTTGATGCATGAGAGGCAGTCACTTCATAATGGATGCTAGGCCAACCTACAAGCTCAAAGGTCCATTTGGTTAGTGTGAGCTAAAGGATAAAAGAGGGGAAGAGGGGATGGAGTATAGCAAAAACAGCATGAACTGAGAGAATTTGAATTTCATGCTAGCGAGAAGGTACAAAAACTAAATATGAAAATTTGGCTTAACTTTAGGGATAATTTTGAACATGAACGTTAAGAAAAGTAGATCTATACAACACAGAACTTTTGGAGTACACACAATTCCTAAAGAAAAATATGTAATGGTTATGATTTACAAATCAAATTAAAAAAAAAAACTGTAAAGATTGTTTTTGTTTTGCTAATTTCATCATTTAAAAAACAAACTGCATATTGTTTTTGACTACGGTACCATTTCAGCTCTGTTTAAATAAGAAATATAACTGAAATAGCAATTATATAGATATCTCAAATGGGTAAGGATTTAATACTGAATTTATGAAACGAGTTGAATGATGTCAAGCTTTTGTGGGCCTTGACAAGCTGGACATTATTCAACCAATTTCATAAATTTAATATTAAATCATTACCCATCTGAGATTTTTTTATAATATAGTTTTTATTTCAATGGAAATTATTTAGACAGAAAGAAGAAGGAATAATTTTGTGTTCATTCTGACAGATGCTGCACCTTTCATTTGTTGTGTGGAAGAAATAGTCCCAAACAAAGCTGAACCAGTAAAAGTAGAACATACTTTTTTACAAACTATAAATCAAAGAACAAGCATCCATCTGAATAAACAGAACATTTTACAAAGACAAAATCATTTTTCAGCACAGAATGTCCGATGTGTGTGATGTGAGTACACGATCAACGTTTACCCTAAAATGTCACTTACTAAAGATTGCATTGTTCTGATATTTATGTGAAAAGAAGAATACTGGATGGAGAAATTCCCAATATTTACTGTAAAGTATTTGTGATCGTACATTTAAAGTGCTTGATTTGGAATGGTACATACAGATGACAAACAAATTTCTATTGAGTCGGATTTGTGTCACATTTTTACTGTGTAAATATGATGTGGTTGGATAAAGTTCTGTCAGTTGGAACATCGGTTTATGTCACATTCTTCTGTGAACAGAGGTGAGTTTATTTACTTCTATAAGTTCACATTTAAACCACGCTTGTATATAGGGTGGATTGTATGTTACAGATATACCCCACCTCTACCCACTATCAGATAAGCAATACCCTTCGTTTTACTTCTTGTTCTTGTTGTGGTGTTTTATGCCATTTTACATATAACAATCGTTGGGGTAAATTGCCATATTCAGACAGACAAGACCAGACATACATATGGAGATTTACAGATCAGTAGAAATGAAGACAGATTACATTAGATAGAAAGATAGATAGACAAACATCGTGAGAAAGAGATAGGTTGATAGGCAGACTGACAGTCAAGTAAACTGAGACTGATATTTTAATAGATGACATACCCAGGTCCAAGCGCTTGTTTCAAGCCCTGCCTTTAGACACACTGTAACAACTACAAACTGAAAATTGAATGAATCTGTTTGTCATCTATGTTTTGATTGGTGTTTTCCAATAGTCATTTAACTGATAAAAAAGCATAATGGTAAATACTTAAGTGTATATTTATAAGATTTTAGGAAACATTTAAGAGAGAAGAGCTTGAAAATATACATGTTTACAAACCATTTTTGATCAAACTGGATTTATTCAATATTCATAAAGTAAAAGAAATGTCAAGGTAACTTTATGTTTGTAAAGCTTGTATTTCCCAATTTCAGACATACAGACAAAATGTCTAGAACAATCCCAATTTTTTAAAAAGTTTTAAATATTACTTAAACTGCATGAAAATCAGATCAGGTTCTCTACATCTGACCTGACAAAAACATCAGATCATGTTATTTACATCTGATTTGACAAAAACATAGGATCAATTTATCCGCATCTGACCTGACAAAAACATCGGATCAGGTTATCTACATACTGACCTGAGAAAAACATGCCTACTAAAATTTCATTTGTCAACCTGAAACGGTTTTTGATTAGGCATTTAAACAGTGTTTTCCTTAAAATGGCCAGATGTACATATAAAACGTAATTTATCAACCTCAAGTGATTTTTGTAAAAAATACTGAAATATAATGAAATGGTATGAAATTCTAATCAGGTGATCTGAACATGCATATATACTCGTATACTCATTATTCCAAGTATGAAAACAAAGCCATATGGACAGCGTTCTTTTGCATACCAGGGCCCAGCAACATGGAATGAATTGCCCACTGAACTTAGACACAAAGACACAGTGATCACATTCAAGAGGGCTCTCAAAACTCACTTATTTTGACAGCAAGAGCAAACTTAAAGACCTAATAATGTTTCCTACCTGAAATATTCTCAGCATGTTTTTTATTTTTTTTTATAATGTTTTTCTAATTTTATGTTGTTTGTTGTTTGTTTTTGTAATAATATTATTATGTTTCTTATCTTACAGGTGTTGTCTAAAGTTGTAAAGCGCTTAGAGCTTCTAAAGATTAGGCGCTATACAAAGTCCTCATTATTATTATTATTATTATTATTATATGCAAATAACATAATCTCTTTAAAACTTTGCTCTACTTCTGCTAATAAATACATGTCATGTGAATGGATATTTAAACATTTCTTGATTATATTTATTATGCTCCAGTTGCAGCATGCATGCAATTGAGTTTACATTTACCATACTTACATGCAGAAATATCATGCATAAAAAAACATCACAGGGAAAAATGAACTTTTTCCAACCTTAATATCTAGATGATAAAATGAACCCCCAAAATAACAAATTATTCCAAAACAAAGGAGGTGTTGGTGGGGTGGTGGGAATGATTGTAGGGAAAGGAACACTTACTGGGTGTTATATGGTAAAAAGGCAAATTACTAAAGTAAAACAAAAATAAACTTTGATTATTTTAATGTTGATTGAATACATGTTTAGAGTAAAATTCATTAAAAAAACACAACAATACTGCAGCATTTTACCCTGAAAATTTGATTGCTGACTGATTACGTATTTTGGAGTAAGACTCGTTAAAACAACAACAATACAGTGTTTCAACGAGGTCTGACAAAAATGGGGCTAATTGGCACTCTCCATATAAAAAAGCGGACTACTGGTGTGATCATAATGGGCCAATCACATAATAAAATGAGATATCATTTACAACATCTACATTACATTTGTATGAAAAACCAAATAAATAACCATCTTTAAGATTTTCCTCTTTAGTGCTTCAGACTAAACTCTAACATCAAGGGGGATGTAAAATTGTATGCTCCTCCAACATGATGCACTTTAAAGTGATTTCTTGCGGGTGTGATCATGTTTTTGTTATTTTCTACCGCTGTGAGAATAAAAAATTTTTGGCAGAAGTTTCACTTCACAATGACTTTTTCTCTTTGTTTTTAAGGCTTTTACCAGCTTGTTAGCTTTAGTCATCTTATCTATGGTAACTGTTATCATTTCATGATTTCAGCAATTATACAGCAGTAAAAAAATTGGTTATCAGTCATTCCTAATTATCTCTTAGCGCACTTCATGAAGTTTACCAATGATAAATGACACTACATATCATGTGACTGGAATCATATGCATATGAGAAGTGTCGCGAATTCAATTTTTTCTTTAAGCTAAAAATGTTAAAAAAGGAGTGGAAGTATCTCAATATATTACTTGAATGCATTTCATATTTTGTCATCAAGACTATTGCATGCCAAGCTTATTATGGGATATACTGAGCATATAATTATTCTGGATGAACCCAAGACTTCCCATATAGAGGACTAGAAGAATGGGAGAAAACAGAAAGTCGGAGCATAGTAACCAGTGCAACCAAATAAGATTGTTAGATGGCTTTTGTTCATTTTCATAAAAACAACAGTTTGTGCAATTCAGACATTTAATGATTGGTTGGTGCATCTGTATCAGGTTGAAAGTACCCAAAATGCACCTTGTTAATTTTTTTTGGGCCACTAAATCACATTAAATCTCATTTTTTGTGGGACCTCATGTCTATTTGCACAGTTCTTGTAAAGCATGTCCTGGCAGAAATAATTATACTACTACTACTAATAATAATAAAACTACTAGTACTACTACTACCATTAATAGTAATAATAACAGAATTTGTGCAAGGCATTTGTTCAAGAACCACGTTTGAAAGGTGAACCTAAATTCAGAGGTCACCTTTGTTAAGAGAACAGTTTTGCATTTTCCTAAATGTGTCTGCTTAACTCAGGTTTGACTGTATTAGTAGTCCAAACTAAAATATCCTTGCCTTCCTGTCATAGAAACTAATTTTTCTATTAAAATATGTTACTTCGTGAACACTTACCCAATTATAATACCGTAGAAGAACTATTACCTCACAAATCCAGTCCTCCCAGATAGAGCTAAAAGAGTTAAAAGTTATCTGCCCAAAGGGTGGTGGATGGGCAGATTGATTTCCCCTTGATATAAGAATTGGCATAAAAACCCATGAATATCTAAGTTACAACTGGAGCATAAGGCATGCCCTCTATATGTATGTAACTGTGGGGAGGCTGAAAGTCTGCATGTGTATTATGATTGGCTAAGTATTTACGAAGAAATAATTTTACTAGAAAAATTAGTTTCTTCTTTAAATACAATCATAATACCTTAGGAGAATAGGTAAGAGATGGAGGTATATCCCCTTACCCAAGAGATGCTATCTCCGGTCCCCTTGAGTAAGTGAACAGCTTCTAGGTAATGCAACTGGAGAAGACTCCATCTGTCAGGGAGCAGCTTCGACAAGGAAAAATATTCCTCCCACAAATCCAGTGGCAGTCACGTCTTATGAAGCTGTCAAATGACCTTTTGAAAGGTGACCTGTTGCACCATGGTGCCATTTGGGATGAAAGCTCTGTGAGGTAAAAACTGGGGAATTTGGACTCAGGTCTCCATCCCATGGCATAGATAATATCAATTAGGGAACAGTTACTGTCAAAGGCGATGCTTCTGGCAACTGCTTTAAACTTGTGAACCAAAATGCATAAAAAATTCATCTGAATTGGAGTTATTTCTTGATAGGCTGAGTGAATAACACACTTAATCCAGGATGTCTGTGTGGTTATATTGTCCTGTCCCAATTTGAGAGGTAAAAATAGGTGTGATCTCCCTTGATGCAATAGCTCTGTCTTTTTAAGATACCACTTCAAAGCTCATAGTGGATTCTGTAGGTGGCCTTGAGTGGAAGTGTCCAGAGTAGGTAGCGATTTCCGTACCAAGATCTGGTTACACATGGACAGAAGCTACCTATACAAGTGCCTAAGTACAATTAACTGTACAAAGACAAAAAAGTGTGGCTAAAATTGTAAAGGCATAACTTTCTCAAGACAGATACAAAGACAAGTTGGAAATATATATATGGAGTTTACTTTCCTTATGAAGTGAGAACTCCTCCAACTTGTATCAACTTGATTCTGGCTTTTGAGAGGTCTCTCTGGGTGAAAGCATGCTTCTTGGCACAACTGGAAGTAGTAACTAAGATATTCATGGGTTTTGCCATTGATCCCTATATCATGAGGAGATCACTCTGCCTGACCACCACCGAGGAGGTCAGATAACATTTAGCTCTTTTTAGCTAAAAGTTCTACATGGGAGGGCTGGATTTGTGAGGTAGTAGCAGTTCTCCTAAGATATTATGATTCAATAACATATTCGATGAAGATTTTTTTCAATAACTTCAAATAAATTGCATTTATCACATACTACTATGTCATTTACGTTAATATCCCATATCATAATTTTCCATATAACACATGTAATAACATATCTTGGCATCACAAATGGCAACATAATGCCATGCAAAAGAAAGGTGTAAGGGCATCCAAGTCATTTCACTACACTTGTCTGCAGTTTACTCAAATAAAATCTGTATTTTTCATCATGCAGTAAAACATTAATCTTAAGTGTGTGCTCATTTCAAATTAAATGAATGAAACCTCTTGGATTAAAATTTTTGAACTGCAAAACCTTGCAAAATTAGGAATTATCTGACTTGTTTCATACATGTATTTGAAATGAGCATTCATGTATGATCCTCTCTGAATTAGTAACAACAACACTGAAGAAAATCATAATAATTTAACTCAAAAACACATTCAAAATGTATTAAATGCTTTACTTACTGTATATACAAAATTTCCTAAAAACAAATAGTCCCCTACTTGTCCATTAGAGAATGCAGTATCTGTAAAAATGAAAGAGGAAATTTTCTTACCGAGCAAACTATCCTTGTTGAATAAACTCTTTGAGCATAAACAGTTTGACATTGTCCATATATGATTGAAAAGGTCCATATATATATATATATATATATATATATATATATATATATATATATATATATATATATATATATATATATATATATATATATATATATATAATTGACAAGGTTCATATGTATAATTGACAAGGTCTATAGATGATTCTGATGAATCATATGTATACAGATCCAGATTTATCAGCATATTATGTGACAGCACATCTGAGTCTATGAAGTTTACAATTCAATCCAACATGTACACAAATTGATATCATAAGCACATCAAGATATGAAGATTCTAATCAGTTCTATAGGGAAGTATTCAAATAAATTCATTATTTTTTTCCCCAAAATTGAACTTGTCTTGTAGATCCCAAGTAATGTTCTTTCTTTTCTTTCCTTCAGCTAAAACATAACTATCCTGTTACAATTAAATCAGTTTCATCAAAAATCTCATTCAAATGAGGTGCAGTCCAAATAAACAAGTTGTGCTGATTCTTTTTTTTTCAACAACAAAATATCTGCCCACAATTAATGGATGTTCCTGACAATATGATTCAACTAATGGGAATAATTCTAACTTAAACAGTGACCATAACACAATAAATGTTTTTGGAAAACTGGTAAAAATTTAATCTGAAATGCATTATCCTAATGTAAAACCTATCACCAAATTTGGTTTCATTGTAGTCTATCAAAGGTTACTGAGAAGAAATGAAATTCATGATGGATGTGACATGGCATGGCCAAATGGGTTGTGATGTGGTGAACAGTGGACTGACATGGGTAACACTGATTGCTCCCTCAACAGACATGGTAGGGGATTATAAAAGTTTATTTATAATACGTGTGTGCAGGAATTTTATACCAATTTCATGTAACACACAAAATGTTTTGTACATGAGTAACTTAACTTTATATTTTGCAATTTAAGTTCATCAAATTCTTTTCCCTCACCTTGTTGTAAAGATAATACAGGCATCCAGAACAGTAAAATGGAGTGAAATATTGAATTCAATATCCACATCCAAAATACCTGAAATAAAAAAAATATCAATATTTTACAAAGTTAATTCTTACATAAATTTTTTCCTTGAGAATACTTACATGATTAAATTAAAATTAGTAAATAAACTAGACAACTTCTTGAACTGAGACCTGCCAGCAAGATGAAAAATTCTCTCTCTCTATATATATATATATATATATATATATATATATATATATATATATATATATATATATATATATATATATATATATATATATATATATTTATATATATATACATTAAAAAAACATGGCATTTTAAGTGTTGGTATAAAGCAATTTGGGCTGGATTTAAACCTTGAAATAGAAATTACACCAAGTAATCTACAAGAATATGGTTCACTGTAATGATACGTGTGCACTTTCCTTTGGATTTATCTAGTGTTTATCAATGATACAAAGTTGCAAATCACATCAACATTATACAGTAAATTCCTCGGTTATGCAGTACAAAGACTGTGATGTATTTAATGTTTTGCTTTTGTTGTTGTTTCTTAAACATACTATAATGTTCTAAAAATCGATTATTATTAATTAAATATGAAAATGTCCAAAGGCCCCTCTCTCTCTGGCCCATCATAGCAAGATACAGGCTAAAATCTATGAAATGACGAATGCAGGGGGTTTTAGTTTGTGTCATCCCACAATATCTTTGTACTTATAAATGATGGTAAGAGTTAAGTCAAACCGACCAAAAGATGAGAGAGAGAGAGAGAGAGAGAGAGAGAGAGAGAGAAAGAGAGAGAGAGACAGAGAGTTTTAAAGTCAAACCTACCACAGAGAGAGAGAGTTTATGGTTGGTGGTGCTGTTACTAAAACAGAATAATGACTTAGATCAACTGTAAATATATCAAAATATTTTAATTACCTCTTGTTGGTTCATCATTTCGCTTAGTTTCTATTCCACATTAATTTACATCAGCCACAAGGTGAATGGCTTAGCATTCATGTGAATTGCGTAGCTAACCAAGTGTTTGTAGTGCTCTACATTTATTATTAAAACCATCTATCACGTTTTAATCATAAGTGTGTCTTACATTGATTTAATCAATGTGAAGAAAAATAGAAACTAAAAAAAGAAGGCAACTTATCAATATGCAAAGGTGATTGTGAGCAGCCACAAAAGGCATTGAACAAAAATTTGAAGCAGACACACTCAGGTATGTGAGTTCATTCACTAGGTCCATATACAGCTGCCTGTAGTAAATCTTAACTCTGTTCAAAGAAGAAATATATGTATTTGTATGTGATATAAATAAAATGTATGTACAGTATGTATGATGTATCAATGATATACCACTTGTTGTATAAATCATTTAATTAAAGGAAACTTGGCAAACCTCATTTCCTTTTAATGAAAAATGTATACATCTCGTGGTATATCATTGATACAGCGTACATACTATACATACATACATGTGTGCGTGTGTGTGTTCTGTCCTAGGATAGGCAATTAATATGTATTATTCATGACAGTCCAGTATATTTGAGGAACTGGAATTCATTCAGAACATTTGATTCTTTATGACTTGGGATATAACTTTTGGAATTATTTTGGATTCATTCATAATACTACAAGTTTCTCTTACATTTTTATATCATAACTTTTAAGAACTAGATAACTTGTTATGTTTTACAAAACTGCTATTGCTTCTTTCTGTTACTTAGTTTATGACCATACAGTCGTAAGATTTGCTACAGGAAGTAACAAGCCATGATGGTACTCCTCTGTATAACATGGCAACCTTAGCTAACATGTTAATGAAGGAACAATATGACTTGGTAATGATGTATTCAAATACCAATGGATGCTCATGTTATATTCACAGATACAACTGTGCTCAGATGATCTCTTGATAGGTTGTCTAGCTGCTTGCTGATCATGATCACACATTTGTACATATGTGAAATTTGTATATGTCTGCCAAAACAATTCTTACAGAACTTATTATATATAAGCCCTTTGATTTGAAGACTAACATTGCACTATCTGTAAGCAACTGTGAATAAAATGCAGAAAATAATGGTGTGCATTCCATATATATATATATTTATATATTGGATATATTTATTTATTCCTACCTTGCTATTGAACTGCTCTGCATTTTGAGAAGATTTGTACAGTTCTGGAAACTTGAGACGGCTCTCAGCACTGCAATATCTATCAAACAACCCCATTGCAAGTGGTGGAGCTGCCGTGAATATCTGATTAAAAAAATAAGTTCTCAGTACGAGTTAAAGAATTGGAAACACGATGCTGAGTATACGAAGTATACACAAACCCAAATGGGTGGGAAACATTATTTACATGCATATAAACCTTAATTTACATGTACATAAACCCAAATGGGTGGCTAACATTATTTATTTGTAAACACACCCTAATGGATGGGTAGCATTAATAACATGCAAATAAACCCTAATGGATTGGTAGCATTATTTACACATAGATAAACCCTAATGGGTGGGTAGCATTATTGATATGTACATAAACTCTAATGGGTGGCTAACATTATATATTTCTACATAAACCCTAATGGGTGTGAAGCATTATTTACATGTATATAAACCCTTGGGGGGGTACCATTATTTATTTATGCATAAACCCCAATGGGTGGGAAGTATTATTTACATGTATATAAACCCTAATATATGGGTAGCATTATTTACATGTATATAAACCCTAATGGTGGGTAGCATTATTTACATGTATATAAACCCTAATGGTGGGGGGGGGTAGCATTATTTATTTGTACATAAACCCCAATGGGTGGGAAGTATTATTTACATGTATAAAAACCCTAATGGGTTGGAAGCATTATCTACATGTATATAAACCCTAATGGGGGGGGGGCATCATTATTTATTTGTACATAAACCCCAATGGGTGGGAAGTATTATTACCATGTACATAAACCCCAATGAGTGGGAAGCATTGTATACATGTATATAAACCCTAATGGGTTGGAAGCATTATTTACGTTTACATAAACCCTAAAGGGGTGGGGGGAGTAGCATAATTTACTTTTCATCTACAGGATATCATATAGGTGAATAATATAAATTTCTTTTAAATTTTATTTAATAAGTGTCACAGTATATACCCTCCCAGTCCTACACTTGTGTAATGATTTTAACTAAAAGTACATTATGGTCCATCTCTTTTAGTTGGTACTTATGCTATACTTTGTTTCCATGGCAGCATACAAGACAACTAAATGCAAAAATGTCTCTGTATCAGGATAAACCTTTATGCAAGTCTTGCTTGACACGTGTATCAAGTCTGGGTGAAATACCTTAACAGTTATGATACAGAAATTAAATATGTACTGACAGCTATACAATACCCGAAATAAGTAATTGGCTATAATATAAGGTATGGTAAATTTTCTTATAGCATTTTCATATGCAATATTTATCACTTACGTTGCCAAAAAATATTCTTACTAATAAAGCATTTCATGAGAAAGCCAGTAATGTTTTCTGCTGTAGCTACAATGTAATATCTACGGTATCTGGTAATAAATCTTATCCCCACTGTTACTGTATATGAATATGTTATTATGTCATACAAATTTTAGAGACTGAAATTTGTTTTAAAATGAAAGACTTGACATGATTTGTACATCTCCCCAATAACAGAATTCTCACCAAAATACATACCACATTATAAAAGCCTATTGTCCATCTCTCAAACAAAATTTGTCCTGAGAAGCCATTTTGTATTGCGAACCAAAACTGTCAAAGAGACAACAGAAACAGTGCATGCTGGGATAGCTAATACATTTAGACAACAAACAAAAACAAGTACAAATTGAATTTGAGTTTGAAATTTGGAGGACTGCTTCCCTTGCTGGACATCTGCTAGAAACAATTTCACTGTATAAGAAAAATAATATTTATTGAAAACAATGTATAAATGAAATAATAATGGCACTCAATCACAAAGGTGTAAACCTTTTATGTGAGAAAAACAAGAAAATGTAGCTTCACTTTCTTTACATCACAAAAAAGCAAAATGTAAATTTGACATTAGTAGGGAATATCAAACTTCATGACTACTCATACTTACTGGGTAAAACAAAATGCCAAAGATTTGTGTGTCAACACATATTTAGGATTTTCTCACTTCCTTTTAACAAGAGGACCATGCAGGCCTGATATTGCTCAGCTAGCTTATTTAGTATTGTAAGGTCACAGCCAATGCCAACTATCTTCAAACGTCTATATTCTGTTGATTTTACCTATTTTTCTAGTCTAACCAAAAGATTCTCTCAAGATAAAAACATAACTGACATGCTAAGACCTCACTCTTAACTGGACTTGTCCGAGATCTTGATGATATGAACTAATTTACCAAGTTTTATTGAAACCAAATGAGAATCATTGTCTCAGTCAACTGGATGCAAATCCTCTCATCAACATCTACAGATCTCACTT
The DNA here is from genome assembly GCA_028554795.2 of Sinohyriopsis cumingii. NCBI lineage: Eukaryota > Metazoa > Mollusca > Bivalvia > Unionida > Unionidae > Sinohyriopsis > Sinohyriopsis cumingii. Next base: position 47,884,982 of record CM068829.1, read on the forward strand.
ATTATAAAATCATTGGAACACCATGATGACGTAGACTTACTTTTACTATGCTGGAGCAAAATTTGAAATTCAATCTCAAGAGTGGAAACAAGCTAGATGAATCAGATGCAAGACCACTTCATCAAAAGTACAGTCTCTAGATTGGTCAAATAGTCGTCCAATCAGATACAAGACCACCTCATCAAAAGTACAGTCTCTAGCTTGGTCAAATACTCATCCAATCAGATGCAAGACCACCTCATCAAAAGTACAGTCTCTAGATTGGTCAAATACTCATCCAATCAGATGCATGATGATCATCTCATTAACATGCAGAAATATGATCTCATGAGTGCTCACTGCTGGCAAGCTCAGCTCATCAGATGCAAGGACAACTCATTAATATGCATGTAATCTCACTATTAATAAACTCATCCAAAATCTTGGAGATATAAGTACATATTCCAAGTCTGAACAAAAGTGAGTCTGAAATGTTGCCTCCAGAGTGGTAACATGCTCAGCCAATCAGATCCAAGAATAAACACATTTGCAAGAATACTTACACTCTAGATTTTGCTCAATATCAAATTCATACATGTTTTATCAAAATCAAAACAAAAACAAACCCTCCAGAGTGATAACAAACTGTCAATCAGGTCCATGATGACCTCATTAATATGACTGATCTTGCTCATTATCAGATTCAATTAGATGCAAGCTCACCTCATTAATATGGATGTACCTCACTCATTATTGCATTCATCAAAGATCTTTCAGACATATGCATATATTTTAAGTTTGATCAAGATCAGAAATGTGATCTACAAAAATAATCTTAGCTGATCAGATCCATGATCACCTCATTAATAAGTGTAGATCTCTTACTGTCAAACTCATCTAAGATCGAGATATTATAAGCCCATATTCCAATTCTAATCAAAACTGGATCAGAAATATGGCCTCCAGAATGCTAAGAAGCAACTGTTAAGAGACGGACAACGGGTGATTCATGGTGGACACAGGGGCATACCGAAAACTCACCTGGCTTTATTTTTGGTTTAAACTGTTGTCATGAAAGAGACATATACCCATCTATATCACAATACTTGAAACTGAAAGCAAAAGTAACTACACATATATACCATATTTACCTAATTTTAACACGCACCCAATTGTGAGCAACATGGATTAAACTATGCCATCACATGATATGTCTTTAAAAAGAAACTTATGTGATAGCATGATGAATGCTGTCAATGGTAGCGTGCAATTATGCACAAGCAAATATGGTAATTTGTAATTCTTCGAAAGGGTGGAGCAAGGTATATTGGGAATCAACATTTTTCAAAGCCAGCATCTAAACATCCAAGTAGACACACCTTGAGTTCTATCTATTTGAGTTCCAGATGTACACACACTATTTACAGTGGTTCTTCTATATAACTCTGTTTAGAAAAGCCATAACAGAAAACCTTGATAATATTGAGGTCACCTTATACTTGAGGTATATTATATGGAAAAATACAATTTAACCTGTATAATGGAATCCCTCATCATTCCTGACTATATACCAAGTCCTGTGTTATGTCAGGGACCATGATATATCAGTACCATGTTATATCAGGAACTGTGTTATATCAGGGGTCATGTCATATTCAGGTGCTTTATAATTAAGGACCACTGTATGTACACGTTATCTGACACATTGTGCTGATACCTATCATTGTGTACACAAATTTACTTAAAATTTCAACTTCAGTGTCACTTATTCATGCCACATATTTTAAAGCATTGAACAATACAAAGAAATCAATTGATTCTAATTACCTATGTAATACAATCTTAACAAAACAACTAAATGTACAATTATTTTATTACTAAGACATAACTTATCCAATATTCCATACTCCACCCTTTATTAAAGTGTGCATCTTTTTCCAAACAGCAGCTAAAGTGTAAGGCCATTTTCATTTGGTTCCTTTTACAGTATGTCTGTATTTTGTAGTAAAGAAATTACTAAAGAACACTAGTTCTGGATCAACACAATTTTGTAAGTATCAATGTAATGACCAGACATTCAATGTGTTAGTTTTTATCATTTTAAATTTACTTCCATCTCTATGGTAGGTAGATGTTTTTGAAATTTATATTATTATTGATATCTGAAATTAATCAACATAAAAGCCAAAATTTCAAACTTCCATTCCTTAAATGCCATTGCTTGTTTCATCGTGTATTTTAGACAAGAAGCAGACAATCTGCCTACTGGTTTCATTTTTTTATTTTTAATTTATGAAGTTTAATCAGCATTGTAAACAGCCAAAATATGGACAATCGATAGTGACAGTTGCACAATGTAATGGGCAAACCTTTTTTCAGATGTATCAAAACTCCATAATGTATACATATAATGGAGTTAAGACCAAAAACTAACCAGCATTTGCACTAATGTCTAGCACTTAATCTGATGATGGAAAATATGTGCACAAGGAGCAGTATAATTTTCTAACATGTTCCACATGACCAAGGGGCTAAGGGTATTATTGATTCGTTCCACATAGATCATTCTGCAAGCGGAGTCATTAGACATACCACATTGTACAAGCCAATTGTCCATCTCTCGAACAGAATTTGACCTGAAAATCCACTTGTCAAAGCAAACCAAAGCTGAAATGGTACTAGTGTTAATTAGAATGAAAATTACAGCACAAAATTTTTTAATAATCAAGACAAGACATTGTTGAGATCTTAAAGTCATTGATTTCAAGAACAAAAAAGAAGACAAGGTTCCTTCTTCAATTGTTTAAAAATATTAATCCATGCTTGTCATCAAATTTGATATTTACAATGATATGCAAAATGTACACTATCAAAAGTACACGATACTGCTTATAATAAAAAATTTACTGGTGAAACTTCAAGTCTATGAGACAAAGTGTTATGTGCTAACATTCTATTTTTTGAGAAAGGCTTATAATGATGTATTTCCAGACGAATTTCTATTTACTTTTTGCTATCAATATTCTTAACGAAATTGCAGAAAAAAAATGATTTTTAATACTTACATAAAATTCCAGATCTATCAAAAAAACTTGACTGTATTATAGGTGGTGTTCAGGAAGTGGTGGCCTAGTGACTAGTACACTGGCCTCTGGTACCAGAGGTATAAGGTTTGAATCCAAGTGGGAACAATAAGCTTTGGTTCCAAACACCTTTATTAGCATCTTTGCTAGGTATGGTGCTATAAAGTGTGCTATCCATCACATGGGAATGTTAAATGGTTTTCTCTTGTGCAGGTAGAGTTGCACCCCGTGCAAGTAAAACATCTCTCTTATGGTATTCAGAAAAGAGTAGGTGCCCCATTGTACCTCAGAGGTTCTTCACACACCCAAGTGTGTATAAGCACCAGACCATAATATGATGGGGTGTTTGAAAGAGTGTATCAGTAACTAGTAGACAGACAGACAGACAGACAGATAGGTAGATAGATAGATAGACAGATAGGCAGGTACAGTTTTTCTTGTTTCTTAATGTAAGCCAACCTCTATAACATATAAGCAGATGTTCTTGTAAAACGAGTACAGGATGACCTTGCACAGTCGACTATAGCTCCATGCTCCATGCACCAAAAGGAGTTTGTTTAGGAAGCGGAACTGGAAAAGAAGAGAAGGGACATTTATATTATTTAAACAATATTGGAACCCTCACTGCTGCTTTCTTTTGTTGAATCAAACATTGTCCATGCTGCTGCATTGTTTTTCTATCAAACATCTCACTGACAAACAAAGTAGGGAATACAGTTTCTGTAATTAATCTAAAATCTATTTCCAACTGTGACATTTGATATTTAAAGTGACAAAGAAAAGTCAAAATGAACAATGTTAAAATAATGAGAACATCTCAACATAAAAAAACAGGGCAAAATAAGTGTAATCTATACAGTGTAAGAAGTGTAATCTATACAGTGTAAGAAGTGTAATCTATACAGTGTAAGAAGTGTAATCTATAGTGTAAGAAGTGTAATCTATACTATACAGTGTAAGAAGTGTAATCTATATACAGTGTAAGAAGTGTAATCTATACAGTGTAAGAAGTGTAATCTATACAGGGTAAGAAGTGTAATCTATACAGTGTAAGAAGTGTAATCTATACAGTGTAAGAAGTGTAATCTATACAGTGTAAGAAGTGTAATCTATACAGTGTAAGAAGTGTAATCTATATACAGTGTAAGAAGTGTAATCTATACAGTGTAAGAAGTGTAATCTATACAGTGTAAGAAGTGTAATCTATATACAGGGTAAGAAGTGTAATCTATACAGTGTAAGAAGTGTAATCTATACAGTGTAAGAAGTGTAATCTATACAGTGTAAGAAGTGTAATCTATATACAGGGTAAGAAGTGTAATCTATACAGTGTAAGAAGTGTAATCTATACAGTGTAAGAAGTGTAATCTATACAGTGTAAGAAGTGTAATCTATACAGTGTAAGAAGTCCTTTGGTGAAAAATACTTGCTGACATGACCATCCATTCAGGATAATTAGTCATAATAAAGTTTTTAATCTGGCAGACATATTGGATTAAGATAGATACCACTTTCATTTAAGACCAAACATAAGAAGTCTTTAATAAAAATCCCATGTTGATACATTCATCCATTCAGAAGAGTAACAATAACAAGATTTTCAAGACGGACATCATGGTGGCCATATTAGATGTCAGATTGGCATCTTTTTGATTGATGACCAACCTGCTGGTGTCATAATAAGTCTTAATGGATCTCGGAGGAGTAGCATTTTTGTTTACAATGAACAAGACCTTGGGATAAATGTGTGCAAAGTTTCATTGATTGGATTGATCGAGAGTAGAGGGATAATGGACAACAGGTTATCTCATAAACTCTTGTGCTCTATGATTAGAAGACCTATGACTGACTGCACCTCTCCTAGTCATCCTACCTGAGCTATTGTATAGTCAGAAGCACATGCTGCCTGGAGACCTTCTACACCACTGATACCAACCCCAACATGGGAGGCCTGCAAAAGCAAAAAAATAATAGATTATCATGAAGCATTGTTTTATAAAGTGTCAATTTAATTTCTATACATTAGGCAGTAACTGTACATGACTTTCTCCTATTTACTTGAATGTTGGTACAGCATAGTGTAAAATACATTTTCTTGTCACTCTGGTGCCACGGTCATTCAATTACCATGGATGTCAGTTAAAGGTCAAACTTCTTCTTTTCAGTTCAGTAATGGCCAAAGCCCAAACAAAAACTACCAACCAATTTGTTCCAATAATTTTTTTTAAAGAATACTTACCCAATCATAATACTTTAGGAAAGCAACTACTACCTCACAAATCCAGTCCTAAAAAAAAAACACTTTCAGCTAAAAGAAGCTAAAAGTTGTCTGCTGACCCATGTGGTAGTCAGGCACTATTACTGAAGCATAAGGTGGTGGTTGTAAAAGTGTGGAGGCAGGTAGGGTATATATTATGATTGGGTTTTTTGAAGAACATATTTTACAAGAAACTGGTTTCTTCTTTAAATACACTACCCAATCATAATACCATAGGAGAATAGGTAAGAGGTGGAGGAAGATACATCGCCTTATCCTGGAGAGACCATTTCTGCTTCCTTAAGGTATGCAAGACAGCTTCTAGATTAACCGACTGGAAAAGTCTCCATCTGTTGGGGAGCGGCTTTGAAAGGGAAAATTCCCCTCCCACAAATCCAATGGAAGTCATGAAGCCACATCTGTATGAAGCGGTCAAACGACCCAGATGGGTAACCATCGTGTCATGGGTAAAGGTTTCTCCAGACCAACTTGAGCCTTTTAGTATGAGAGATTCCTGATAAGAACTGAAGAAGTGTACTCAGATCTCCATCCCATGGCATGGATAAAGATAGAGAACAGTTTCACTCATAACATTGTTGGTACTGACTGTCTTAACTTCGTGAGCCAATATGGGGGTGGGGAAGGTAGAAAATCCATTGGTGCAGGTTTATTCCAATAAGCAGGACAGATTGACCACTTTATTCAGGATGAAAATGCCTATGTTAATAAATCATCTTCAATCTTTGAAAGTAATGTTAATTAGAGTTTCACTCATATGCAATGAATGTGCTGTCTTAACTTCGTTGACCAATATGTGGAGCAAATTTATTGGTGTGGGAATATCTAAATTCTGGTGATTCTGCTGCAATTGATGAGGTTGCTCAAATATGTCCCATTTAAGTGTAGTGATCAGAATGAGAAGACACTTAGGTTTGCTGATTCCTATATCCTATTCCAGATCACAGGCACTGAAGAAGTGTATACGTTGAGACATTCCAATCTATACAATGAGCATGGATTATTCTGGCCCTTTGTGTCCAGGACAGGGAAGAAAAACGCTGCAATATTTGGCATTCTGCCTAATCACCAATCCGCCCATCATAGGTTGATCCCATCGAATGTCTGTTGAGTGAAAACTGAGGGATGAAGAGACCATTCTTCAAAATCCATCAACCTGAACATTAAAGAGAATAGATGATGAAGGTTGCAAGCATATCTTGGGCCATGACTGGTCTGTAAGGTGGAGGTAGAGAGCACTGCAGTTTTTGTTCACCTGTTGCAAGTTCATGGCTGCTATTATGGCTATTGTATGTTGTGCCTCTGTTATGAAGTTTACCATCCTATGAATATGCTCCTGGAGCATCTGAATTGATACCGTGACTTTCAAGCAGTCACTGATTAAGGGGTATTAGAGTCAAAGGGTTGAGAAATTTGTGCAGAGACATCATTTGGAATTGGATGTACTAAGCTCTTGCCAGTGTCTTGAGGCAGTATGTGTGTTAGACTGGTTTCTGTAATTGCCTGTATTGACCAGGTTCAACTTATTTGATGACAGATTGTCTCCTGGAGACTTATCATGTATATGTTGCAGTCATTACCCCTAAGATCCCTTAACTATGGCCTAGGCTGGTCAAAATGGAAGTAAGTCATCTGTGTGGGGAGAAGGTCATCCAATTCATTATTGGGATGGGTTACATGATGTTTGATCCATGTAACAGGTCACTGCATCTTCCGTGTGAGGGATACTTTTGGCTGTTTGCTTTGCTCTTTCCCTGGCTGTTCAGCAATAGATATAGAGTTGAACCCAGAGGTGTGGTGGTGACCTATAAAGATTCCAGATGTGGAAACAATTGAAAGAAGTATCTTCCATAAATAATTTTCACATGATGTCAGAACTGTAGACCCAGCAGGTGATGAAGAGAAATGAGGGCAGAAGTCCAATGGGATTGGGCTGGAAATTTGGTTCAAATCTACCAAGCGGGGTTTCACTCATCCAAGTAGGAATTAATAACAACTAGGGAACTTGAATGCTAGAATCGTCATTTATAGATTAAGGTAGTGTAGCAGACATCTTCTGCACTACTTGTGAAGTAGTTGGAGAAGAATGTTAATGATGGTGACCCACTACACTTGCAGCACTGATGAGTCAGATCCCGTTATTTCTAATGTGTTGCTAAGTATAGCTTCTTGGGTGGCAGAGGTGATGGGCAAGTGAAGAGACATCTCTTGAAGTCTGTGGCCCTAAAATGGACCTTGTATGCCACAAGTGTGTTGAGGTACCATGCTGGTAAGATATATCCATGAGGTGTCTACATAAACTATTCGTCTCTCACAGGAAGTACCTAGCAGCACTATGCCATCAGACTGATCCAAGAGTGCCTGTATTAACTGGACATCGTCCACAGCAAATACCTATTCATGATGAGCTTGGCAGTCGTGGAACTGGACAAGTTCACTTTGGCTGACACTGTATGATCGATTGAGGTCATGACCCATTGCAATCAGAGTTATATGGCCAAGTCCGGTCATGAAGAAACATGGCCATCTTGACTGGCAAGAAGCTGTCCAGTGCTTGAGGCTGGGATGGGGTACAGGATATTGATCTACATATCTGGTCAATAATTCTGATAAAAGAGACTGGAACTGATACTTGTTCCTGTTCTCCATCTGCCCAGACCCTTGCACGCATTCAACTGTTTTTGTATCCCAAGCTAAGACTGACTTCTGTCCATAATATGCAAGTCTGAAATGTGTTCAAGTGGTGACAACAAGTGAAACTAAACATCTTGAGTGGTTGTCAGCTGGTCTTGCTCATGGTCTAAATCTGCACGACAAATCAGAGCAGACCCTATATACATATAGTGTAGTGTCTTTCTTTATGCACATGTTCGTAGAAGTAGCAGCTTTAACAATTTTCCAGTCATATTGCTACGGTGTCTGCAGTGTGGCAGTTCATAGCGATATCTAGCACTGGGGCACCTTGATGCAGACATGTAGCATTGTTTCCCACCCAGTCACATTATCCTTACATCAGGCTGATCAGTCCTAACACTAACCTCTTAATATGAGCACAAGTAAGGCAGCTGCTAGTACCATTTTTATGTCTTTGGTACGACTCAGACAAGGTTTGAACCTGTGACCTCTGGCATCCAAGGCAGATGCCCTAACCACTTAGGCCACTGGAGCAGTAACAGTAACTGAGATAATTAAGGGATTTGGTGCCAATTCTACACCAAGGGGAGATCACTCTGAATGAGTACTACCTAGTTGGGCAAATAACGTTTAGCTTCATTATCTGGGAGGGCTGGATTTGTGAGCTAGTAGTAGTTCTCCTAAGGCATAATGCTTGGGTAACACATTAAAAGAAGAAATGTGCTTGAGGAACATGGATGCCCAACCACAGTGCCTGAAATGAACTAAAACAAACCTAACAAAAGTGTGTTTGATGGACAGCTGGATGGACAATATCAAGTGTGCTCTACGATGGTCATGGCAAGTTGGAACAGAACTGAGTATGTGTATAAACTAAGACAATTTCTGTATTTTTAGGCTATTTTCCTACTTAATTGATATAACAGCAATATCAAAATTCTATGAAAAGCTGAATACCTACATAAACAAACTATGTATCATGAAAAATCTACATAAACAAATTATGTATCATGAAAAATTTACTCCCACTATCCACCCAACCAGAAAAGAAAGACTTGAGGAAGATATTTGGATTTGGCTGGTGTTTACATTAATCTCACTTCAACTACTGTGGGTTTGGAATGTGACAAGTCAAGAAATTTTCAACACAGACATTATACAATGAAAATTAAATATAAAGTTACCACAAATAAAAATGGTACTGTAGTTACCACACTATTAATGAATAAACAAGAAACCCAAATAATACAAACTAAGGATGATTGTACTACTTTAATTATGGCTACTTGGCATCCACAGAATGTTAATTTTTAAATATCTCAATTGAAAATTTAATGAATGTTGCTGCCAGAACTTTTCTCTCATTCCATTGACATCTGTGACACATGATACCAGATCTGAACAATAATTTTACCTTATCTTACCAGAAGTCATGTTAAACTTGGCATTGCTTTAATTGGATTTAATCATAATAAATTTGGGTCCAACCAGGACCTTCATATTTGGGAAAAATTAACTTTCTTAAGAGAGAACAGGTAGAAGAGTGTTATCACAATAATCACTCTAAATTAGTGTTTTGCACATTTTAATGTCAGATTATTAAAATCATGATGAAATGTTATTAAAAGTTTGTTACAACTTTTCTTATTTTGCTTAACTACACTGATGTGAAACAGACAATAGCGAACTTGAACACAGGTTAGTCAAAAATCAACAACATCTTCCATAATAGAAACCTTATTTTCATATTAAATTCTTCAACAAGAACATACAGCTCTCAATTTTCATAATAAAGGATACAGAACTTTCTTTATTCGAAATTTTCATTTTACTGGCTTATTTGATAGTTGAAAGTACAATTGGTAATGGAATATTGTTTTAAATAGTGGTCAGTATTCAAGCTGTTAGCTTGTAAACATGCTACAAAGAGTCACATCCTTAAAAAAAAACAGAACTTTAATCTTACGTGAAACAAGTTAACAGCGATATAAATCACCTTTAATAACACATTCATGTAACAAACAGAATTATTATTATGAAGTCTAATTTTATATTGTGTAGGATAAATTAACATTAATTTCTTTCATACTGAAGAGTTATTAAAAAAAACAAAAACAATGCTTTTTTTCTGCCAAGATCACAACAACAGCAATTTCTACTACAGCTACCATTATTTAACAAGTGAACTTACCTACAAAAATAAAAAAAATTATATTACTAATTTTGGCTTATATTATGAATTTTGTAACTGGCTATAAACTGTAACATAAATTATGAGTGATGAAGGTTATGATGTTAGAAACAATACTGATGCTTTAAAATTTCCAAAAGTACTAATATCACTATGAGAAATTCACAATTCCGGGGATGGGCCCCAAAACTGTACTCTTGGAATCATTCCTGCAGACAGAGACATTTTGAAATAAATCCATCTTCTGATGGCCTACCCAGTGATATCATTAATATGAATGGTTTTATCATCAGGTAGGTTTATATGAACTGTACACCAAGCATTAGCACTTGATGGGTGACCACCATCTTGCTGATGAAGCAAAAATTATGAACATTTCAGAAACACCAAAATATTTAAAAATGGCAATAAAATAATTTTAACAAGATTTTTATTGAAATATTTAAAATATGTCAAGTTCATCATCCAAAATAAAGTTTTCATTTATTGACAAAAAGAAAAGAGAAGCACACATAAACTAAACTCAATTCTCACAAAATACTCTTATCACCACATACAATCCATAGCACCAAGAATACTCTTATGTATTATCACCACATACAATCCATAGCACCAGGAATACTCTTATGTATTATCACCACATACAATCCATAGCACCAAGAATACTCTTATGTATTATCGCCACATACAATCCATAGCACCAAGAATACTCTTATGCATTATCACCACATACAATCCATAGCACAAAGAATACTCTTATGGATTATCACCACATACAATCCATAGCACCAAGAATACTCTTATGTATTATTGCCACATACAATCCATAGCACCAAGAATACTCTTATGTATTATCGCCACATACAATCCATAGCACCAAGAATACTCTTATGTATTATCACCACATACAATCCATAGCACCAAGAATACTCTTATGTATTATCACCACATACAATCCGTAGCACCAAGAATACTCTTATGTATTATCACCACATACAATCCACAGCACGAAGAATACTCTTATGTATTATCACCACATACAATCCATAGCACCAAGAATACAGACTGAGGTAACACTGGGAATACAGTTTTGTAATATTGGCAAACTGGTTTTTCAATACAATTTGAGTTGTCATTTCCACTAGAAAAGAACCTTTTATTACTTCTTAGATATATATTTCTTTTCATTCAAAGGATTGTGTACATGTGGTGAACTTGATATTCACCTTTACCAGCTGTACATGGTGATAATATATTAAACTTATTTCTAATTCTACATCATGTTTCCAGTTCTTTCTAGACGTTTGCTATGTGGTCTGGTAGAAGTCCAAGGTTTAGGATATTACCTGAATCATTCCTACATCATTAGCACCATCACCTATTGCCAGGGTAATTGCCTTTACTGTTTTCTTCACAAGTTCCACTAGCTCAGCCTTCTGCAAGGGAGACACTCTGTAACAAGAGAATGTATAATCATCTTTGATTCCACTCATATTGATTATCCAATAAAACAACTTATTATCAAAGTGGTGGAAATATTTGGCATAGTAAATTCTATGGTAGAGAGTTATGAACACATAACTGACTTTTCTCCAAGGAATAATTACTACCACTACAAATATGATTTTGCTTCTAAACCAGAAGGGTGTAATAACAAAAGCATAGCTAAGCAAGTTTCGAATGTACACAGTGTCATGGGGTTGGATGGGCAGCATGATATTTTGTTTATTCTACATTATACATATGTCTGTGTAATCTTAAAAATGCCCTGTTTACTGACATATGATGAATATTTAAAAATTAATTTAAATCTAAATTTAAAGTTATTTGATAATATATAGTTCTTATGTGCTGCTATTCACCACCAAATGCTGCAGTTTTGGGGCATTTAGCTCAACAAGACTCAGTTAGGCATACAATCTCAAAGAACACAGTACTTATGACTGACCTGCAGCAAATAACAGCTTTACATGATACTGCAATGTCTAGAAAATCCTGTCGACAGTCACATGACAAGGCATACTTCAATGTCTGGAACGAAAGCAGACATATTAACAATTCATTACAAAACAGAGGATACACCACTTTATACAAATATATTTCAAATACACACATACACACACACACACAGAGGATGCACTGTACACTGACTGTACACTGTATATACATTTTACCATGCATACTTTATCTATATGTTAGTGGGTACACAGCATATCCATTTTAGTGGGTACACAGCATATCCATTTTAGTGGGAACACTGCATATACATTTTATTGGGTATAATGTATATCCATTTTAGTGGGTACATTATTGCTGTTGTTGTTGTGGGGTTTAACGCCATTTTTCAGCACACGATAGGCTATGCATGGCGGCCAGTATCAATGGTGGAGGAAGAACCCTAGAAAACCCTGGGAAGAACCACCGACCCACGAGAAACTACTGGCAAGCTTTCTCACATACCCACATTGGCCGAATCCTAGACTTGAACCCACACAGACAGAGGTGAGATGGCAGTGATTCATAACGGAGAGCGCTTTAGACCACTCGGGGCCCCTTGGTACAATGTATATACATTTTAGTGGGAACACTGCATATATATTTTAGTGAGTACACAGTATATACATTTAAGTCGGTACACTGCATATACATTTAAGTGGGTACACAGTATATCCATTTTAGTGGGTGCATTGCATATACATTTTAGTGGGAACACTGCATAGATATTTCAGTAAGTACACTATATCCATTTTAGTGGTTACACTGCATATACATTTTAGTGGTTACACTGCATATACATTTTAGTGGTTACACTGCATATACAATTTAGTGGGTACACTGCATTTACATTTGTGAGAGTAAGAAGCAAATAATGAGAATCAATAAAGAAATTCAGAGACTTCACTTGAAAGTTTGAGTAATCATTTCTTATTCCACTTTAACTAATGTACTTCATATCATAAACTGTGAAATGTAATTGAAAAGCATTATGTAACTATGGTTTGTACTAAGCTGCTAACTTTATGTCATTTTGTGTTAAGCAATTTCACAAAAACTACTTTTTGTTGATTTGTAAAAACAACCCCCCCAAAAAGTTCAGAGAGGTGTCTAATGTAATTGGGTCACTGATGGAGTGGTTTCTATCTACAATTTTGATATGGTGGACTTTAAAAAAAATTTCAGATATGGCAAAGTAGGCTGTAAAATTATTGCACGATATTTTGATTTAACTAAGAATGCTTACTATTAGTCCCAGGTGTTAGTGATAAACAAGTGTTCACTGCAGTGTTGTAGGTACATTTTAGCATACTTTTGGCACTTATTCTGACCAGTTCCAAGGTGTTTATCATAAGCAGTTTTCAATAATCTGTTGCAGGTAATTTTTGTACACTATTTAGTATTTTTTTAAATAAACCTCAAGGTATTCATCATAGGCAGGTTTTATTCTAATGTGCTGTCAGTCATTTTTGTTAGATATTTTATTATTTATTTTTCCCAATGTGTTTATCATAAATAGTCTCCACTCTAGTGTTGTCAGAAATGTTTGATTTGCAGTTTAGTAAATTATTTTACTAGTCCAAAGGTGAACATGATAAACAGCTTCCACTGTAGTGCATTGTTGGTCATTTTCAGTACAGTATGTAGTACTAACTTTTACCAGTACTAAAGTATTCAATCCAAAATAGGAGTCCACTGGAGTGTATTGTTGGGTTTTTTGGTACACATTTTAATATTTATTTTTATCAATCCCATGGAGTTTGTGCTCAACATTAGTCCACTGTATCATGTTGTAGTTGTAGGGTTTAACGCCATTTTTCAGCACAAGATAGGCTATACATGGTGGCCAGTATTAATGGTGGAGGAAGAACCCGGGAAATCCCCAGAAAGAACCACCGACCCTTGAGAAACTACTGGCAAGCTTTCTCACATACCCACATTGGATTGGCCATATCCAAGACTCAAACCCATGCAGAAAGAGGTGAGATGGCAGTGATCCGTAACGGAGAGCGCTTTAAACCACTCGGCCAAATGGGGCCCCTCATGTTGTTAGTAATTTTGTTTTAAATACACCTTTTGGTTTCTATTTTTACAAATCCCAAATGTTCATCATAAACAGCTTTCACTGTAGTGTGATATGGGCCATTTTTGATACAGATTGTGGTGCTAATGTTAATCAGTCCCAAGGTGCCCATAAAAGCAGGTTCTATTATAATGTGTTGTCAGTCATTTTTTGCATGGTTTTTGTACTTATGTTTACCAGTCCCACGGTGTTCATCATAAACAACTTCCACTGTAGTGTTTTCAGTAAGTTTTGGTACATGCTTTTAGCATTTATTTTTACCAACACAGTGTGACCCCGCTATAGAATGCTCCATTACAATACGAATATGAATATGGATATAATGCGATTCTGATGTGGCTCCCAAAATTTCATATGCACTGTATTTTCACATATACAAAACTTTTTGTCTTCTGTCTTAAAAGTACAAAAAGTAACATGTAAAAAGTTTATTATCATACTGAAGAGATCATGTATGAATTCTAATAAAAGACAATAGTGGTGTGCCTCCTGAAATTTCATATACATGTATATTTCTTGTACCCTGGAAAAAGGATTTTCTTCCTAAAAGTCTGAAAAATAACTTGTAAAAAGTTTATTCAGTGATCATGCTGGCTTTGCCAGTGTTGCAAATTGCAATTTATATTCATTACTGGCAACAAAATATACCATCTAACCAAGATTTCTGTGTGACACTGTTGGTCATATAAACTTGTATATACAACATTTGCTTCGGAGTAGTGAAATTCAGAGGCAATGTGAAAGGAAGCCAAAAGCTTGAAATAAAATGCACTGGAATTTTTTATTGTTAGATAAACAAAAATTTTTTTTTTCACATGACAAACCATCTTAACAGTGCATTGTTATAATATAGTTCCTTTATTCTGACATATGGGCTGAGTACTGTATGCTGTGAATCTCCACATTTTTAAAAAAAAGTTTATTTTCTTTGTTTTTCTTTTTTACATTTCTGGTAGCATAGATCAACTGGATGAGGCACTATCTCATAATGGATCTTTCAGATGAAGTAGTGTCTGACTATTGGCCTCTTGCTGGTAATAAATATATTTTATTAGACTGACCTTTGTATGTGGATGGTAAGTAAAATTCCTCTACTTTTCACTAACAGAACTAAATCTTTAAGAACACTCAAATTTTCTGTAGTAATCCCTGTCAGAACAGAACACCTGTTGGCCTTTTTAAAAATATTTCTTATGCATGCATGGAAAAACAACATCACTCACTGCAAGAAATGTACTCCCCCCTCAAGATCTACTTGTTTTTTTATCCAACAGTCTTGCTACTGGGACTAGCTACAGTCAACCAACTTTTGATGGAAGGAACAGTCACTGCTACAATTGTCTAAATGATGGTGAATTCCTTTTGTTTTTTAATTGTACACAGGAATTTTTTTTACTGAAACTTCAAAAAATACTGATTACCTTTGAAACACTGATCATTCTGTATAAATACTAAACAAACAAAAATAAAATTCAGTCTCAATCAATATTCTACAATTAATTGATGTTACTGCCACAACAAGAAATGGAGATTGTTCCTCCAAAGTTGTCCTTTTGCGGTAACTTCAATAACACATGCACCCTTCATACAAGAAGGCCAGCTACAATCTTCAACAATACCCCCCCCAAAAAAAAAAAAAATTCACCAAAGGAAGTCAGCACCAAATTTCAATAAAAGCAACATAAATTGATTGACTGCTGCATTTTCTAAAGTGACTGGAACATGTTTTATTGTGCCATGAAAATGTCATTTTTGCTGGAAAAAATTATGCATTTGGTCACTACCAATGATGGGATAAAATTCAAATTAAATTTCCAATCTTCTGAAACTATGGATATCTGGCCATCAAGTTAATTAAAGATGGGGTATCTTGAAAAAATGTTTGTTTAATTTTTTATTTGTCCACATTTTCATTTCCCTATGACTAGCCTCATCCCCAGGGTAGCCTCGTCAAGACAATAGGCCAATTTAAGTACATGTATATGTATCATGTAAACAACTATAGCCACATGCTATATGCAACAGCTGTAGTGAATTTTTTAGTGACAATTGATCTAGATCAAAATGAGGACTACTAATATTTGTATGTGTGTTATTTGTTTTTCTCTAATGGAACATGAGTCATACATGAATTTTACATGTTACCTATACTCAAATTCATGGATTTCTTATATATATATTTATATGTACAGTACAAAACAAATGTAAGCTGTCAATATACAAGTGTTTTCAGACTAGTTTATCTTTTTTTTTAATCAAAAGCACATATTTTTGCACCTGCTTTAATTACACCACCCCCCCCCCCCATTTTAGGTAAATGCATCATTTTATTCACCTGACTGACTTGGTTGGTTATAACATGTTTCGGTCTATAACACAGTCAGTTTCTATGGACTCCAACCACCGTGTTATAACAGGGTCACACTGTACTTAGGTATTCATCATAAAAAACTGGTGCCCAGTGTAGTGAGTTGTTGAGAATTTTGAGTAAACTTGTTAATGTGTGCAGTGTGCTGTCAGTAACATTTTTATACACAATTTATTTTATCAGCTCTACAATTATATGTACCCAACAAAATAATAATTATCATTTTCTACAATACCAGGAGTTAGGAAGATTTTTCCATGCCAAATACCAAAAGACCCAAAATATTTATAATTTCTGAAGAATTAATGGCATAAGAAAAATTAGATAATGTAATAGAGTGTTTTTAAATCATGTTTGTGGTCTGATTAACACGATATAAAACTAAAACTTGCAGCCAAACTAGATGTAGGAATTCAAAATACATGCTAGAATCTTACAGGAACAGAATTGGTGGAATGTACTCAAAATTTCATCGTATGACATTCAGCCAAGTAAATTCAAAACATTCACCATGACAGCTATACAAGGCTGAATTTTAGGGTACTGCTTTACAAACCAAATGCAAGTTAGAAATGACTGTCAGGTCTGTATGTAACATTACACAATTTTGGACTGCTGTCACTAAGCAGTAAAATGTGAACCAGAGACCAATATCTATCTTTGACGGCTCCGTCAAACAATCTAATGAGTAAACAAAAGCCTATGATTATTTTATTACGTTCATACCATTATCTAAAAATATGCCCATGTAAGCACAATACACACTTTTGGTGAGCTGACTGTATTAACTTTGAGTGAGTGTGACCTGTTCTGTCAACTGACAGTTCAAACAAAAGCTTTAAAGCAATTGACTTCAAGACAGTTTGATACCAAGAAAGACTGAGCAGCTTTACTTAAGTTACAAAACCAGAAATAATTGAGAAACTTTGGTGCCTTGAAAACATGCAAGCATGATGAAGTGCAGCATAAACGAACCACAATTTACACACATGATGAGGTGCAGCATAAATGAATCATAACTTAAAAACATGTACTTATATAAATCACAGCATGTGCTCATACGTTTCCACTTCAAAATATCCCATATATGTCTACAATTATTGATATGCTATTAAAATGCTGTAAAATGAAGTTAGGTGGGTGGTTAATGAACCATATGTTCAAAACCTTGGCATTACTAATGGCTTATCCTTTAGTCAATTTCTGCAAAAATGTTGAGATGTACTGAAATTACAAAACTTTGATTATTGTGATAAGTTTTAAAATAATTCACACCAGGCATTTATGGATAATTGCCCTTGAACATTATACCATATAAAACTTTAATGCCATTCACATTCTTGCAAATATAGTATCAATCAATCTATTCTTTTAAATAAATGGACATTTTCTGTTAAATAAATGTACTGAAATTTCAATTACTATGAAATGATAATCATTTTAAACAAGAATTCTGCATAATGATAAGTTGTACCTGCTTTACTGAGATGTATTCCAAATACCAAGCAGTCACTAGATCATGAAAAATAAGTCATTATGACTGACTGACTGTGATGAGCTCTGCCCTCCACAATTAATATACCAATCATTTTTCATGACTGTACATGTAAACTAAATGCAAATAAGTTAACCTTGATACTATGCCAACCATGACAACACTATTTGAGAAGTGATATGTATGTTCTGTTCACTCTAAATTTCACTTAACTTAATGAAACTCTGGCATTTTGACAAAATGTGAGAATTTATTTATAATCACGGACTGCACAGTATCTGGACATGTCTGCTTTTCATGATTTTCATGGCCTGATTACAAACTGTGAAAATATAACATTGCAAATCAAAGAATAAATATTCAGAAAATTACAGAATTGCAAAGATTAGGCAAGAAATTACTGAAAATTAAAAAATATGAAATATCCCCATTACAGTATTCTGAAATCTGTTTTGAAATGAAAATGTATACTTAAAATTGTTATAGTATTTAATTGTCCTGTCTACTAAATATGATTACATAAAACAGATATTGATTGTTTACAAATTTTAACCATCTTATATTTGAGCTTTTACTGGTAGAATTACCAAAGATGTATATATTACTTAAAACTTAACAATTATTTACCAAATAGGAAATAATTTTTATTTTTTATTTTTTTATTTGATTTATGAGGTCAAAGTAAATGTAATTTCTTCCATTTGCCATTACATTGTTTATCTTGATCCTTAAAAAGACATGCAATTAAACCAAATTTGAATTTGTTAATAATTGCTCTATCAAACACTGATCAATCAATGAATGGGTGGGGTAATAATGTTATGACAAAACAGTTTGTAATCATTGGAAAGGGTATCACGCAGGTCTGGCTAAAAGACAAACAAACAATACATTATACCAACACAGGTAGATGCATACTTTTGATTTTGTTGAAAACTTTACACAACTCTGCCCTATATCACGACCATTATTACAGTCACAAGTCAGAGCATACCGCAACGTCTGTGAAAATACAATACATAGTGATCAGAGCTGAATTATAAAAATCCTGAAATGCTAAGCTTTATAATGCAATATTCATAGATTTCTAAGTACTGGTGTTTTCTTGATTTCAAGAGATTTTTATTTTTTATTTTAAAATTTGGGCACATGTTTAAAATTTTATTACTATATTTATAACTTCCTTAACTGGATTTGGTGAATTAATTTTAAGGCAGTTAGTATACTGTGTTTTATTCAGTGATAAATTCACACTTACTAATAAGTCTACCTTGTGGCAAAGGTCAGCTTTATCTAAAAATAAAGCAACTAAGACTTTTTAAAAAATATCACTAGGCTGACCCACTAGACTGGTCCACTAATCTCATTATGGGAGAAAGAATGTTTTTTTTGGAGTAAAAAAAATTGTTTCTCCAAGAATACTCACCTGATGACATTAACAATAGGAAATAAACTCCACTACCTCCTGAATCCAGCCCTCTGTAAAGACAAGTTTTGTCTTTCTTGACAATATATCATGTGGGAAAGGGAGGCAACTCTTACAGATTACATCTTCCCAACCATAGGTAATCTGTATACCAGATGTTCTCAAGTTTAAGCCTAAGCAAGACAAGAACAAGGGTGCTTGCTTTTCCTGGGAATGGTTGGGATGAATTAAGAGTAATGTGATGAGGTAAGTATTCTGAGAGAAATGTAATTTACTAAAATGAAACCTATCTCCATCAACTATATTACCCAGTCACATTTTAATTAAAATGCATGAGCATCCAATCTTTACCATACCCATCCGAGAACAATATGACTCTATCATCATCATCATCATCATCATCATCATCCACAAAAACTCCTCTCCTAAAATGAATTGAAGTACTGTCACGAACAATGCCACTTTAATTTCACAGGCTGAGATCTTCATGAAATAAGATTCCGAGAGTGCTTAGAATATATCATCTGTATGACTCAAATAAGTCATTAGGTCAGTGCATTAAGTTATATATCTTTTTTTCCTACCAGAACACATAGAAAGAGCCATTGCCAAGGAGGCTTTTCATGCGCCTCAGATAGTACTTGAGTGCATGAACCAGGTCCTGCAACTTTCCCTCTTGCTTTGGATTGATTAAAGACAGGGGATGAATTACTATTTTCTACCTGCTTGTATAAGACTACCTGAACATGAAACTAGGATGCAACACTAGGATGACCAAATGACCCAGTTTGAAATGGGGGAAGTTCAGCAGGTAGATAGTGTATGCAGTTCACTCACTCTACCTGCCAAAGTTAGGTCTGTCACAAAAGACTGAGGATGTGATGTGATGTGATTTGGATTTTTAACATAGCTTTAACAGTTTTTCTATCACTATGATGTCTGCAATGTGTCAGTTTATAGTGATGTCTAGCACTGGGGCATCATGCTGCAGACATGTAACATGATGTCACACCCAGTCACACTATCCTGACACCAGGCAGACCAGTCCTAACACTAACCTCTTAATGCTGAGTGCCAAGTGAGGCAGCTGTTAGTACCATATTTGTAAGTCTTTGGTATGACTCGGCTGGGGATCGAACTCACAACCTCCCTTGTCCGAGGCAGACACTCTAACCAGTAGGCCACCGGTGCGATCCCAAAAGATCGAGGAAGTCGGGCTTCAACATGTTGATATTGTACAAAAAGTTTTATCTTTTCAGAAGGACTGAATTTGGGAGGTAGTAGAATTTATTTCTAAATGTTAATATACTTGTGTAATGTGTTCAGTACAGACTAATTTGTAGAATTTTTCCCATTTTATCAAACTAAAAACCTTTTGCATCAACAACAAGACACTTTTACATTGAACATGTACTATTTTATTACACTTCGACCAAATAAAGAGGACAGGATCATAAAGTAAACATAATGTATTAAGAAAGTAAAAAATCTGACACCCCATTATATTACAATTTCTCAGTTTAAAACATAATTACACTACACCAAGCATTCATCTGATAGTAATAAAGCAAGGCAAATCTGGCCAATTCTATAAAATTCTTCTGCAACTTGTATTAATTGTATATTTAGCCTGAAGCTTAAGCTCTGAAACTTGAATGGTTCCTTCTTGGCTTTGAATTACTCTAAATTATGCATTTAAGAAAAGATGTCTATGTCAATGAGAATTTCCCTTAACATATGTTTATGGCAATTCTCATTTCATCTGTTCGCCAGATATAGATCTAACTGATCTTTATAATACTATATATTAGAACAAGCAACAAAAAAATGATTTTCTGAATAATTTCCCCAAAATAATATCAACAAGCGCAAGAAATACAAATTGCAGGTGACATGACAGTGTCATTCGGGAAAAGAAACAAGTAAAATCAAACTCCATGCTTCTTTCTAAACACAGCTAAGGCAACAACTGAATTGCTTCTCATTAAAATGCCACAAGAATTTCCAACAGCATAGGAAAAGGAGTTTTAATTGACTAATTTTATATCCAAAGATATATGCTGCATATAGAGACAGAGAATTACTTGAAGTTATTTGTTCTGAAGTCTAAACTGTTTTACTGAAAGATAACTAAGTCTATAAAAGTAGGTTGCAATGACATATTTTAAACTTCAATGTCACATAAATCATCAACTAAACTAAAAACAATATATAAATATTGCACATGATAAACTTGTGCAGGAGAGAGAGAGGCTTATATTATGTGAAATGTTGAGACGGTTGTTGTTGTTGTTGTTGTTGTAGGGTTTAACGCCATTTTTCAGCACGATGGGCTATACATGGCGGCCAGTATTAATGGTGGAGGAAGAACCCAGAAAACCCCGGAAAGAACCACCGACCCACGAGAAGCTACTGGCAAGCTTTCTCACATGCCCACATTGGCTGAATCTTAGACTCGAACCGCCGCAGACAGAGGTGAGATGGCAGTGATCCGTAACGAAGAGCACTTTAGACCACTCGGCCACTCGGGGCCCCTGTTGAGACGGTACTCTTCTTTCAAAAAGCTAATCACTGTAAACAGGGTTTTCTTTCTTCTTCACTAAAATCCTTTATATAATTTTAACAAAGGAAATATACTTATTTTACAACTCTACAAAACTGAAAAGCATTAAAAAAATTCTGCTGGAAATTCCATGGGTTAAAATGCCTTTTGAAAATGAATGCAAACATAAAATCCATGCTTGTAAGTGTTCCAGTGAAGAATACAAATTTTCAAATCATGCCTAAATTAAAATTGTAAAATGCAACAAATAATGTAAAATAATGACACAAGAAGGCATTCTTCTAAAATATCTCAGTCATCTCTGGTGTCAGGTTATCAAAATAAATTATTGGAACTATAAAGGATCTGAACAGTGATGTTAAAAGTTGTACTAGGGAAATACTGAATTACTGTGTTTACTATATGAACAATGACGTTAAAAGTTGTACCAGGGAAATACTGAATTACTGTGTTTACTATATGAACAATGACGTTAAAAGTTGTACCAGGGAAATACTGAATTACTGTGTTTACTATATGAACAATGACGTTAAAAGTTGTACCAGGGAAATACTGAATTACTGTGTTTACTATATGAACAATGACGTTAAAAGTTGTACCAGGGAAATACTGAATTACTGTGTTTACTATATGAACAATGACATTAAAAGTTGTACCAGGGAAATACTGAATTACTGTGTTTACTATATGAACAATGACGTTAAAAGTTGTACCAGGGAAATACTGAATTACTGTGTTTACTATATGAACAATGACGTTAAAAGTTGTACCAGGGAAATACTGAATTACTGTGTTTACTATATGAACAATGACGTTAAAAGTTGTACCAGGGAAATACTGAATTACTGTGTTTACTATATGAACAATGACGTTAAAAGTTGTACCAGGGAAATACTGAATTACTGTGTTTACTATATGAACAATGACGTGATGCATGTATTACATATAAGACAGAAACTTAAATACAAACTTCAACTTTTGCAACCATGATGGCAAAGATATAATCTCATTCAACCAGACCTCTAGCATGCCTCTTCGAGACCTCTGCCAAGTGTGGATCTGGTCAGATCGAGACACAATACGTGCATTATTTTTAAAAATGATGTTTAGAGATATCCTTTTTAGGTTACAATATAATGTTTCCTTGAATGAATAATAAAGTATGTCTGAAAAAAATCTAAAACAAAGTTTGACAAAAGCACATTCCACTGGTAACAGTAATCAATGAAACATTTCAACATAACCTTATAAGACATAGATTTCACAGAGCCACATGAAAGTCTAGTTGAACTAGACAAAGACGCTCATGCCAATGAATCAAATGTTCTGCTGAAGTAGGCAAAACAGTTGTGTTAGTGAGAAGAAACCCCAAGATACTCACAGTTCTCTGGTATTATTCATATGCAAGACAGTACAAATAGAGTTGATATGTTATAGTGACCCAATTTTGCCATGTGGCATATTTTCACCCATAATACATTTACGATGGTGGTAAACAATACAGAGAACTTCAAGAAAGCCATGTAAAATATATCAAAGGCAACATTATATACACATCAAGAGGCAACTTCACTGCACCAGTTGGAGGTATTATGCAAGTTCATGCTGGAAGAATAATCCATGGATGGGATCAGAATGACCCACTTTTAACAAGGTTCATGCCACAAATTTAAATAAAAGATCCCAGACCTTGTCCATACCTTTTCCAGACCAAAAAATTAAAAATTTCCAGAGCTCCTTATGAGCTCTGAATCCATATACTAAAACTACTCCTAACTGCAAAAGAGCTACTGGTTTCTGACTAAGACAGTTGTAATAAAGAAAATTTAAAACTTTTTCAAGACTTTTAGTCATTTTTCAATTTTTCCACAAATTTCAAAACCTGAAAAAGCAATTTTCAAATTTTAGACCTTATACAAAATTCCAGACCCAAGCTGGGACCCAGTTTTAAGCACAACAAACCTTGATTTAAGATTCATCCGAAATACACTGAGCAAAAATTACAGCAATGGCTCAGAGAACCGACTGACAAAGTGGATCCAGTATAATGCCTTCTTTTAATTGAAAGGGTTTGACAAAATGTACTGTATATACCTGCTTAGAGGATGAGTCCAACTGCAAACTGCACGGGCCCAAATCTGCCATCGCATAATGTGTTGACAGATCTGGGTCTGTGCTGGATGTTAGGAGTAATCACTAGAACAAACAACATATACCCTGATCTGTAGGCACAGTATACTATGGCGGATAAGGATCTTTGTTGTTTGCAGTTTGATTTGACTTATAAGTGAGTACCTATGGTAGATTAAATTGGGGACATAATCCTAATAAATAAAATTAATCTAAAAAATGAACCTCAATACTATCCTGAAGTTAGAAATTTCTATAGTGTAAAGGAGGAATGCAACATGATACATGCACTATTGCAGACATGTACAGGCAACATCTTACTTTGAAAAGTGAAACAATATATATGTTCACTTCACTTCATTCCAACGCAGACACATAAGGGTATAAGTTAGCATGATGATCTTGGTTAATACTGCACATTCCAATATGTTTGTTTTAATACTGTAAGTTAAATCATAATTTCTGTAACATGTGTACATCCCTGTGCTTTTTTAGTTATGTTTAATACTACATCTGCAAAAGATATCTCCCCTCCCTTCAGACCAGCTGCCACTGCCCACAATCAAAGCCTAAGTTTTAATGTCTCAATTTTGAATCACACAGGAGGAGCAGCACAAAGTTATGCATACATGGATGGGCTGTATTACATACCACCCCCTACCCCCTGCTGCATTTCTTCAAAAAGCACAGGGATAAAAACAACCATAGCATCTTGCCTGGCCATCTATGATCAGAGCCACATCATTCTCCTTGCGTATAAGGTCACCAAACTCCTGCACATGTTTACGTAGGACGTCCCTTGTACCCTATGAATACAAAATAAAAAACATATATGAATTGAATCCAATAAAAAAAGTTTCTTGAGCCAAGAAAACCTACTTTAACTTCCAATAACAAATAAATATAGCATACCATCATTAGCAAAGATTGTAGACTGATAATTCCCACATGTGGTTTTGCTGGATAATTTTGAATATAAACAGAAACAGTACAGGTGACACTCAGTTTATGCGACTCAGTGGCACTATGTGCTGCATGCAGCTCAGATACATGCATTTACATTACTTCTGATTAATGCCATACATGTGTAAAAATTAATATTCATATTTTAAGCTTAACTTGATTAAATAGCAATTGATATTAACTTGATTCTTAAGGGACATTAATATTTACTAACATAAGTAGTAATAATAATAATAATAATAATAATAATAATAATAATAATAATAAAGGTTCTTGAGCTTGGTTGCAATCACAGTGCTCAGAAGTTTTACTTCTGGATTAAAGTTTTGTACTGAGAAATAGCTTATTATTTGCATTCAGTCATTATTATTAGGCTAAATGTATTAAGTCTATGATAATTTTTAAACTTTTTAGTTTCCATTACAAACAGTAAGCTAGTTTCTGTACCTTGTATTAACATGTACATAAATGACAACTGTACATTCCACTTAAAATTAATACTTACATCCAAACTGTATTCATTTATTGTCAAAAGTGGCATGCCTTGTGTAAGAAGTTTACACGAGTAACCTGAAGAAGAAAAAATGTATACTTTGAAAACATTAAATGTTCAATCTTTTGGTAAATTTATGATTCTGTGACTGTATTTGTTGTGATACTGAATTTAATGTAAATCATGTACGTTATCAATCATGTATTTTTTAGTAAGAGGCCCCTAAACAAATGCCAGAAAATGGCCCAATAAATATGGGTCAGGATATATTACGAAAAAAAATTCTTACACTACTACTGATTGTGTATGTTATGAACACAACTATGCAAGGTATTTCTATTTTTGGTATCTTCATCCATATTTGATAGTAGAAAGCAAAATTTGCTCAATACTGAATGCCCTCACTGCTTTCTGTCAGAGTTGGTTAAGAAACATTCTGTTATGCATTTCTTCTTCAAATAGGTTACCTTTGAAAACTATTACTAACGTGCAAGTCCATCCCTCCCTGGCTAAATGTTTTAGTTAAGAAGCTCAAGGTTACCATTCCACATAGGTGGCAATTAGAGTTATCTCCCTTGATGGACATTAGGCCAAAATCGCATAAATACTTCAGTTATTACTTTGGCTCATGTTGAGTAGCACGCTCTCAACAGACAGAGAGGCACATAAAAGTAATCTGCAAGTCATCCACTTTAAAACAACTTGTTGGAGTGTTCTCTTCAAACAGAAGTATACCCCATCTCAATTTTCCAAACTATTCTTGCTTCTTTCTTACAATTAGAAAATTCTCTGTCATTCCTTAGAATTATAAATTTGCCATCAATAAACACTTAACTGCCCTTGGTATATACCTGAAGAGTCGCTAAATGCATCCCCTGACATTTCTGTAGCTTTATTTTATGTGCAGGTATTATATGTTGCCACAGAAAACTCATTGATATTGCTGAAAAATTTTGACTGGGGTCTGATATATATATATATATATATATATAAGGTACGTTTTCTATTATATACTTTAGTCATAGTGTCTAATTCATAGTTACTCTTAAGCAATGCTTTGGTGATTTGACCTGTATAGGTAGTCAACTGGTCTTTCATACAGGTTACTTTTATTAAAATTGATACTTTAGTATTCAGATTGTACTCATTAATAGTGATGTTCCAATACTATATCTGTATTGGCTGCTACATGCTCCCTTTTACTGGTGATATATCATAGTGTGTAGCTCTGCATGTACCTGTATGTATTCTCTGCTCTGTTTTGTCATAATGATTTAAACCATAGGCAAGACCAAGTGTAAGCTTTGTAAACGTTGGAAATATGGGACTGACAAACATTCTACATGTGTAGTTTATTCTGGCTGCCAATCTATGAATACATATAAGGCATGTATGTGAGAAAATGTGCTATGTGAGAAAGCTTGCCAGTAGCTTCTTGTGGGTCGGTGGTTCTTTCTGGGGTTTTCCTGTCTTCTTCCTCCACCATTTATACTGGCTGCCATATATAGCCTATATGGTGCTGAAAAATGGCATTAAACCCTACAAGAACAACATCAGAAATGATAACCAAAATTTATATAATTGTTAAAGAATTTACAAAATTATTTAACCATGCACAAAATCCTTTATTAGACCAAATTACTTTTCTTCAAACATTTATGAAATTACCAATGTTTACAGCTGTTTCCTGCTTGTCACCAGTAAGGACCCAGATTTTGATGTCAGCTTTGGCAAGATTAGCAATTGTCTCTGGGACACCCTGAAAGGTAGTGTAAATGTACAGGTCTAGAAAGGTAAAATAATATAAATAAACATAAGTTGTAAGTCCATTTTGGAACATAAACAGGTGTTGTAAGTCCATTTTGGAACATAAACAGGTGTTGTAAGTCCATTTTGGAATATAAACAGGTGTTGTAAGTCGATTGCGGAATATAAATAGATGTTGTACGTCCATTTTGGAATATTAACAGGTGCACTGTCTGCCTTCAGGCCTGCATAGTTATATGACTTTGAAGTGATGCATGAAACTTACAAAATATTCAAAGCCTGAAACAGACTAAAGTAGCATAGTTTCTTGTACATTAAATTTACTATATAAACTTCATATTACCTTTGACTATATATAGTGCATTGTGATAATGCCAATTTGTTAAAAACAGACTGCATTTGCTGCCATATGACTGGCTGTAAACAAATGTGATAATGAACTGAACTTTTCTTACGCACTGCAAGATTCTGGAAATTTAGTTGAAGAAAAAAGCTACCCTTTCAATTTCCAACTTGCTTTCAGTCAAGCTTCATCTGTTCTGTATCTATATCAACTCCTTATACCTCCACCCAACTTCCTCTACTTTATTTAATTTGCAAACAATTAAATAAAAGTTATACCTTAATAAATAAATACCAATCCATGCTCATCTAATCCTAAAACATTTTGTAAAAAGTTATCTTTTTACTGATCAATTTTTTTTCATGAGATATTATTTTCTTCAAAGTTCATACACTTCACCTTTCAAATTTTCAACTTATGTTATAATAACAGATTTTGTGAAGGTCCATTTTTAATACAATATCTAAGGACATATAACAGGTACATCAATGCTCATTTACCAATAAACCAGAGAAGCAAATCTGATTTTATACTGTCCCATGCAAATCATGCTATTTTCATAGTGACATACATTATATTTTGTCCAATAAGAAGCTCTTGATGAACAATATTGGACACGTTTGATCTTTACCATAATAACTGATATTCAACAAGAAAAAAAGGCAAGACTTACTTCCTGAAGTTTGTCCTCAATAGCTGTAGCTCCAAGAAGTGTGAGATTCTGGAAAAGAAATATTTGATACCAATGCTATCACACAGAAATTTTCTCAACATTATTTCTATTTTCAGCAATTAATTTATTCTGACAACTGTGAACATGCAAATTTAAAAAATTCAACCTACTGAAAAAATGTAATTCTTTTTACATTTTGATTATCAAAATCAGTTGACATCTGTATCTGGTCTGACCATTCAAAATTGGGATTATAGAATCAAAAATAGAATCTGTCATGAGCTCTTGGTTAAAAGCATCCTACAAAGCTGATATGTTTAGTATCATGATGAAATAATAAAGCAAAAGCACAAAGTAAAAAGAAACCTCTAGCTAAAGCATAACTGTAGTCATTATTTCGTTTGTTACTATTGGTAACCCACCCTTTCAATGAGTTCTGCTGCCTCCTCCAGCTTCTTGTCTCGGTTTTGAAGAGAGGTGCTTGCTTTGTAGTATGTGTGCTTCCACTCTTCATACAAGTCCTCTGGAATCTCAGTTGATGCAATACACAGTGTTCTGAGACCTGTAACCCAGAAAAAGAAGGCACCATAAAAAATTAAATAAATGTATAGTCTTGCCATCATCTATATATAAAACCCTGCTTGAACCTGACTATTAGCCCTTGAACTTTTAAATGATATCTGTGTACCGATAGTTTGAAGAATCCAGAGAACCTGGCATAAAAGTCATAAAACTTCTGAGCTGTGTTTGAGCTAGAGATTTTTAATAGCCAATAAAATGGGGCTTTACTTTCATAATATCACTTCTCACTGGCCAAAAATGACAACTCGAAACCAGTAACCATAGATGGACAATAACAACAACTGTCCAATCTACACTGAGAATGAGGTTCAAAGACATGAATCTGATGTTAATATTTCAGGAAGACAGAGTCTTTACACTGAATGACAAGTCTGATGTTAATAACTGAAATAAATGATCAGCTTAAACTTCATAGAACAAAAAAAAAATAGTAAATCCTTAATTAATAAATATTTATTTAGGATATCATCAGAATTTTTATAATTTCAATGTTCAAAATAAATTTTCAGTTGAAGTCATTTAAAATGAAAATACTGCAGAGACTAGCAGATTGAATTTTATCAGTTTAATAGATTAAACTGGAAAATATTGTGAATTTATTTAACAGTTTGTGCATCAGTTTTGTTGTAGTTTTGCAAATAAATGACATTCCTGTCATCACTTAAATGTGTGCGAGGGATTTTGTAGTTTTCAACAATGAATCACTACTGACTGAGTCTTTAAATTAATGGTCTGTAGCAACTAAAATGTCAATAATTTTTTGTATCCCATCCAAAATAGTAAATACACAGTAGTTTATGAGAGAGAGAGAGAGAGAGAGAGAGAGAGAGAGAGAGAGAGAGAGAGAGAGAGAAAGAGAGAGAGAGAAGAAACATTACCCTGAGTTGCAAATTCTTCAAGATGTTGTAGTGTAATATCCCGGTGTAACTGATTTTGATCCAGACGTTCATAGATAACAGTATCCTAAAAACAGCAGAGATTATGATCAAACAATTTAGATGCCCTCTTGTTTTTGCATAATTTAATGTTTTCTATTAGAAATCAAAGTATTCAAAGTACTGATGGGTTGGAGGGTTTCAGTGATATCAATTTACAAATGAGAAGATGCGAAAACATAACTGCTGAGATATTGCTATCCATGGTCCTTTTACTATTAAAAATACACTGTTCTAAATTTATCTTAACATCTGAAACATTATTTGAGGAATTGTTTTTGCAATTTCCTTTTAAAAGCATTTTCTGCTGTTGTTTCAAGTGTTAAAAAAGGTGATATCTACTTTCCTGGCAAATCATTTCACTAGATTTGGTTGCCTCCCTTGCCATATAAATATTTACATGAAAGGACAGTGGATCTATACGTTGTAAGATAGGTAAAAGATAACGGACACTATGTCATAAACATGGATGGATTGAAAACCCTCTAAGCCAAAAAGATATAAACAATGTCAGAACACATAATCTGAGGGGGAGAGCATGTGCTTCCTCCCAGAATCCCTAGATCTGAATAAGTTTAAGTGGCACAATTAGTTGAATAGTATGTCATGAGGGACAACAGTTGAAGAATATGTGTATAGCAACCTGTATTTACAGTATAGTTTGTTGAAAATATAAAAAAGCATGAAAAAGCAGAGTGAACTGAAAAGGTAACTTACAGCTCCCTTGCAGTATAACATTATTTTTCCTTCTGGTGTCCTTACAATGACTGACATTCTTTTTCTGTCACTGAAAATGAACAAGATACAAGTACAGCACCTGATGATTTTGTGTGAACTAATGCACCATTTTGCTTTATTCTGTATTAGTTTTTAATTTTGAGGGGTGTGGGTAATATGTTTAATTTCTCTAGAGATCAAATGAATTAATCACCTCCAGAAACTGACTCTTCCGCAAAAGCACTTACACAGACTACTTTCATGTTGAAAGATATGAAAAAATGTATTAAAACATACATTTTTTGTGTGTACAGCCAGCTCCACTTAACTGCATATTGCTTAATTGCATAGATCACTTAAGTGCATAGTGAACGTATGGTCCCATTTTATATTGTAAATATACATGAATTCTGCTTAAATGCATACTCCGTTTATATGCATAGCTTGGGTCCGGTCAACAAGCGGAGTTGACTGTACTTAGATTTTGTGCAATAGTATTTACTTACCTTGTAAATTCTAAAACATTAAGTACTTCATATCTTTCTTCCTTTCCATCCTGGAAAACATAAAATAATATTAACCATATTTGTAACCAAGATCAAAAGACATCTTAAAAATAACATAAGGGTCAATACAAAAATTTCAATTTAAAATTTTCTTTGCAAGTGTAGTGTCTAAAAATTAGAGAGGGTCATGGTCCAAGATTTTTTTTAAAACCTAAGACTAATCGTAAGCAGTACCAGCACACTGGACCTTTAATATTTCTTATTTTGTTGCGAGAAACTGAAGAAAATGTGCTTTTTAATTCTTAAAACATCTCAAAAGAGTCATAAAAGTGCAATGATGCAACTGCTCAGTCAATTTATAGTGTGAAACTGGTGGTGTAAAATATTACTGGAAATCTGCAAATTTAGCAAGTTTGATCTTCATACATCAAACATTTGTCTCTTCTCACCCATAGCTAAAACCATGCATCAGCAGTATTGGCTTACCATATGTTCTATGCAAATTATGATGAGTTTAAGTATAGATATACTGGCAGAAGGCAAGAATCATACACAGGAAATATGTCTGCTACAAGACATTATGCACTGCAGTGCTTCCAACATGTCCAAAAAGCATGGAAATTACAATAAAAATAACATATTTGGACTTTCCAAGATTACTGGAAAGAGACCTGGCCACAAGGTGAATCTGATGAAACAGATGTCGTTTATGTTTTGTTCAGTATGTATGGCATATTTAGCATCAGCCAATGTTTTACGTGCCTTATTCAAAGGCATGTCCAATTTTACAATTTTACATCCAAGATGACTGGAAAAAGACCTGGCCACAAGGTGAAACTGATGAAACAGATGTCGTTTATGTTATGCAGACCTGCCAACCTTGATGAGTCCATCTCAGTAAGGTAGTTGACTCTTCTCCGTAAGATTGACCAATTTTCAGTAAGGTGTAACAAAATATCAAGAACTGCTATTGTAAAGCTGGAAAACATAATTAAAAGTTTGACACATCGACGATAAACATTATGTTCAATTAAAAAGTTTGTTAATTTCAGAGTCGACTTTATTTACCACTAGTAATGTTGCACAAACTCTAGTTCCAAACCCCATGCAGCTCAATGGCTTGTTGCTATCTCTCAGTTTGACATAATTCTTGGAAATTGTTTTCCATTTCACAATCTCCTGCCACGAGACTTACTCAAATTGACACATGATGTCCAATTTTCATAATTGTTTCCTTTCCAGCTTTTATTCACAAAAATCTGAGTACTCCTATTTATTCTTCTGTGTTGATTAGCAACACTTTTCTAGAAGCTTATTTTCCCCTTAAACATGCATCACTTTCTGGATGCCATTTAAAAAAATTCTATAATCAACAGTTTGATCATGCAGATGCTTCATATCAACAAATAGGTGCAGCTTAAAGCATCTGGGTGCTTTTGTAAAGTTAGTCTGGTTCCCTAACTGATCTTACTAATTATATGATGAAACCCGGATCCCAATAAAACATGTATGAACCAATTATCTGGACTTTTCGGCAGTGATAATTTTTCTGTAGTTTTTGCTAGTATGTTGTAAGTCTGTATTTTAAGGGTAATTTTCATAAGACTTATGGCAAAATAGTAAGAGTTGGCAGGTCTGATGTTCTGTGCAGCATATATGGCATATTTAGCATCAGCCAATTTTTCAAATGCCTTATACAAAGGTAAGTCCAATTTTACAAATGACTGATAGCAAGTGAAGCAAACAATGAGCATATTAGTAAATAAAACATACCCCTCTCTACCATCAAGACCCTTACTGCCCAAGTCTTTACAAAGCTAAGGGTACAACTGGTTATTCACTATGTCATAAGGACCAGAACTAGTTATGACATAGTGAATAACTGGTTGTACCAGAACTAGTTGATTTCTTTCATGACAAGTCCATTGCCCATTGATTACTTTCTTGTAAGAAAACATGGCACTTGACAAAATACTCAAAGGGTAAAGTTCATTTAAGGTTAAGCAATCTGCCAAACTATCTGAGTTTCCTCTGACCTTTATGGTTTGTGGCAGACCCATATGTAAGGTCTTTCTGTGTGTGTGTGTGTGTGTTTCAATACAGTTTACCTCAGACTATATGTAAAATCTTCTACAGGTTGTGATGTTACTACAGTTATCACAGACCCATATGTACACCTCTGTCTGTGTGGGTTCTAGTCTCGGATTCAGCTAATGTAGGTATGTGAGAAAACTTGCCAGTAGCTTCTCGTGGGTCAGTGGTTCGTTCCGGGGTTTTCCAGGGTTCTTCCTCCACCATTAATACTGGCCACCATGTATAGCCTATCGTGTGCTGAAAAATGACGTTAAACCCTACAACAACAACAACAACAACAACCCACATGTAAGGTCTTAAACCGGTTGTGATGTAACTACAGTTTTCCACAGACACATATGTCAAGTCTTCCAGTAGCTGTTATGACAACATAGTTTACCACAGACCTACATGTAAATTCTTCCAGGGACTGTGATGTTGTTACAGTTTATTACAGACACATATGTAAGGTCTTTCCAGGGGATGTGATGTTGCTGCAGTCTATCACAGATCCAAATTTAAAATCTCAGAAAAAGCAGTGATGATGAAATTTTAAAATCACGTCAAGTAACACTGATCCTTTATTGACTTTATGATACTCAACCCAAAGATGCAGACATTTTTAATTCACCTGTTGTTCATAGATTATCTTGACACTGCCATAGGATACAGTACGGTGGTTACATAAAGGTAGTGCAAATACCAAAATACTCACCACATCAATCATGACAGCATCTGGAGTTCTGGAGAAAAACACAAACCCTAGCTTTCTAGCACCTTTGACTAATGCTGCTTCATCTACAGGAAAACATGGAGTGAAAACAGAAGTTATACGTTAGCATACCAGACAGGCATTAGATGGGGAACTTTCATGTAGATGTACTAAAAACATTAAAATGTTTTAAAAAATCATAAGAAATCATGCTAACGTGAAACCAGGAAAACCACAGTACGAGTATCTTTGGCTTTTCAAATAAGGGCTGTGAGTATAAGTATTTCTCAAAAAGTATTCACAAGTACCAATGTAAAACCTTTGACACTTCATCGACATAACATTAGGAAACCTAATACTATACTGTTTTGATTAAAGTTTTATAAAAAAAACCCAACTTATGTGATAGTTGCATTCACAAAAATGAACACTTAACTCATAATCATTAAGGGGCCCCGAGTGGCTGAGTGGTCTAAAGCGCTCAACGTTCCGGATCACTGACATCTCACCTCTGTCTGCGTGGGTTCGAGTCCAAGGCTTGGCTAGCGTGGGTATGTGGGAAAGCCTGCCAGTAGCTTCCCGTGGGTCGGTGGTTCTTCCCTGAGTTTTCCAGGGTTCTTGCTCCACCATTTATACTGGCCGCCATGTATAGCCTATCTTGTGCTGAAAAATGGCGTTAAACCCTACAACAACAACAACAACAACAAAATCATTAAACTCGAAATCATTAAACTCAGAATAGTTTTAAATGAAAAACATATAATTCAATTAACTTTAATACCATTCATTTTAGTTCTTTAAAAAAATATTTTGTTTGTTTCAAACAAATAATCTTTGAGTCTTTAAAATTAAAACAAAAATAAACATCATATGAAATTGTGTTAATTTAGACCCAGAAAACCAAAATAAAAACCATGTACCCATGGAAGCTGCTAAAAAGCTTTCTCACATGCACAATGGCTAAGCCAGAGACTCAACTCCAAGTGAACAGAGTTGAGATAGCAGCAATCAGTAAAGGCGAGTGTTTTAGATTACCTGGCCATCATGGCCACTCTCCATAATGAACTCTATCAGTGAAACTAAAATTCTCATGCACTTAGTATGCCTCTTGCTTGGTATTCTTGCTAATCTAAGTCATAGTTGCAAATGAGTAAGGTCAACTACTGATTAATGTCAGACCTTTAATTATCTTATATACCTAATAATATTTACATGGGTGTCTGAATGCTAATTTAGTTGACTTGACACACAGCTGTAATCACTTGCTCTATGTAGGTAAGATATGCATGCCTTTCAAGTTTTCATTCAACCCCTTTAGTCTTCATTTAATACAATTAACATGACAACACAAAGCAGTTCTACTTTTAATCAACTATATACCATAAACATTCACAAATCAGAGAACAAAACAATTGGCACTTAATCAAGTGCTTGTGAAAATGCTCAAAGACATTGCCATGATGGTTTATTGACATTTTTCACGCTGAATGTGTAAGGGCATGTCACACTTATGATGATTACACTGAAGCCGAATAAAGATAAAACTGAAACCCAAATTTCACTTGATAAGACATATATAACTGATATTTATAAAGTGCTGTCACCAGTTGTCATTACTAAAAATTTAATTGATTAATATTTTGTCATATATTATTTTTAGCATATAGACAATTTTATAAAACCCGAAAACTTACAAATAATATGACTTCTTTTTAAAAGTTATGAGTTGCTGTTATCAATGATAAAACAAGTGATATATCAAGGTTTAATTAATCAATTTTGATTGTAATTTTATTTATGTTTGGCTAATAGGAGGAATTTTTTTTTTTTCAGTTTAAAAAAATATAGCTTCACACCCCCCATAAAAAATGTGAGTAATTTGTTCACAGTATAACACTATTCATCACATGGATGAATATAATTAGCATTATTGTGTACATGACAATTCTATATGCCTCACCATAATGTAACAAATGTCATAGTGTAACTAGTGTAACGTAACATTTTCTTGACACAATGATCTGCCAATAAATGCTAAAACTATACAATACAAATTATAGTGTACTATACCTGGAGAGGATGCTTGGTAATTGATGCCATTGGTGCTGTTTGGGTTGTTTTCTGGCACTACTGTGTGACAAACAGCTAAAAGAGTCAGGAATTCTCGTATTACTGGAGCGGTAACCTGTTCAGGTGAAAAAGAATTAATCCGATATTCAATACTAAAGGTAGATATTACTTTTGTCTGACAATCATAACAAAGTTAACACTAATGGCAATTAAAGCAACATTTGAGACTTGATATTTATGAATTTACTGCATACAAATTAATGCCAAAAAATATATCATACTTTTCTGATCATCTGATTGTGAGTGTGAAGCCAGAGTTTTAGACATTTGAATATTTAATAAAATCTTACAAGTGATAACACTTCTCTAATAATCTGTAAAACTCCTTTATGAAATCATCAATGTAACTTGCATTATATATATATATATATATATATATATATATATATATATATATATATATATATATATATACACACACACATAAATATATATATATATACATACACATATACACACATAAATATATATATATATATATATATATATATATATATATATATATATATATATATATATATATATATACACATACATACATACATACATACATACATATATATATATATATATATATATATATATATATATATATATATATATATATATATATATATATATATATATATAAACTTCAAAGATTTGCACTTTTAAATCATTCTATGACACAGGAAAAATATTTTCATTCAAAGATTCCAACTCACATGGTTTTGTACAAGATTATCTTTGATACTGAAGTCATTAAAGGTATGATCGCTTTCTTCATTGTTACTGAAACAGAATATATATAGGAATGAATTTTCAAATGGTATGATGAGTGCAAGTATCAACACAGATTTTTTCAAAGACACTTTATATACAAATAACTACATATAACACAAATAATTACATATAATACAAATAACTATATATAATACAAATAACTACATATAATAAAAATAACTACATTTTTATAATTAGCATAAAATAAATAGGCTCTTTGTATCTGTGCAGCGTAAGCACCACAGATACTAGTGGTTTACCTCCCAAATTTAAATCCTGGGACTGGTCTGGTTAGGTTTGGTGTTTTATGGCATAGCAGGACAACAAAAGTAGGTTACTGATGCCAAGGCAACTGAAGTGCATTGCCCAAGGACACACCAAGGTAACTGACTCAGACTGATCCAATGGTAGGATTCAAACTTGCACCTTTTTGGTCATAAGTCTGGCATGCTAACCACATAGCCAATGTAGTTTCCAAGCCATGGAATTGAAACAAAAGCAAGAAGAAAAGCAAACACATTTTGGTTCTCAAAGACTAGTGTGACTGCAGGTAAAAATAATGATTCGTTTCATAAAATTACCCCTACTGGTCATGATGCAGTTTGAGACTTCATTATGAATTAGCAATTCTATGTGCTAAATATTTAAGAGCAAATGTTTAAAATATGGTGACTATAATTAGCTGATTAAATTGTGTGTATAGTTAAATTATGCAAAAAGAAAGATAAAATTTCTCATGCAAGACATTCACCTGTTCTAGTGGCTTGTTTTAGCAACAAAAGTACTAAAAGGTCCTCTGTTATGTAACACTATAAAACTATTTTTGACAACAGGTATGTTGAGGATGTACGCTCTAACCTCTGAAGCCACCATTTAAAAAAATGAAGTACCATCACCACGTATCAAATATTCAGACTCATCAGAAAACACTGAAACTGAATCAGTAAAAAAAAAGACTGACAAAACTAACCCTTCTATCATTCATTTCTTTACCAATCTGTGCAAAAATGGTGCACAATAAAACTTACCTGAAGTGAGGAAGCTTAAAAAAAAGTATTGTAGAACAAGATAGAGGATGTGGTATTTGTGTGGCCTGAAGAAAGAGTAAGCTGTCAGGCATGAAAGGAGGCAGTAATTTTAAGTGACAGGATCTGGCACCAAGTTCTCATTCCAAGGCAAAGAGGGTGCTCTTTTGGCACTTTTGTTCAAAAAAAGCTGAAAACAAGATATCCTATTTAGACAGGGACATACTCTCCTCCTGTTTCATGACCGAGTAACATGTTTGAAGAAGTAATATATTAACAGTGGAGAATTTTAGTGATATCTCTTGATGTAGGCTCTAGCATTTGGAACAATATTTAATTCCAAAATGAACAACCAAGACAATTTATAACTGTTTATCTTGCATATTTAATTTTAAAGGAATCTGAAATAAGAAATAAGTATTAGACAGGAAAGAGTAGAATAAATATGAATCAAGCAGACCTTAATGATTAAAGATAGTGGAGCATTGGGGATCTAATATGTGCCCAAAGCCAGCTGCATGTTTCATGTACTTTTTATCATGGGTAAACTATGCAGAAATAGAAAGCTCAGTGAGGATATAATTTGTTGTTATTGTATAAAAATACTTATCATCAGGTATTAACATAGCTTGTTGTGATGGTATAAAAATACTTATCATCAGGTATTAACATAGCTTGTTGTGATGGTATAAAAATACTTATCATCAGGTATTAACATAGCTTGTTGTGATGGTATCAAAATACTTATCATCAGGTATTAACATAGCTTGTTGTGATGGTATAAAAATACTTATCATCAGGTATTAACATAGCTTGTTGTGATGGTATAAAAATACTTATCATCAGGTATTAACATAGCTTGTTGTGATGGTATCAAAATACTTATCATCAGGTATTAACATAGCTTGTTGTGATGGTATAAAAATACTTATCATCAGGTATTAACATAGCTTGTTGTGATGGTATCAAAATACTTATCATCAGGTATTAACATAGCTTGTTGTGATGGTATCAAAATACTTATCATCAGGTATTAACATAGCTTGTTGTGATGGTAACAAAATACTTATCATCAGGTATTAACATAGCTTGTTGTGATGGTATAAAAAATACTTACCATTAATATGCATCTTTTCTCAATATTCAGTACTCTCTACATTTCAACTGAATTTCTACAATTTTAAAAGGTAGTCAATCTGATAGAAATATTGTAAGTTTCATGAACATTAATATCTCAGACAACAATGTGTTAATTACACATATATCAAAGATGGTGTGATGATAGTTTATTATATCTGACATACCCATAACATATCCCTGCGACACTGCACTTTCTGAACTCCATAATGTTCCTTGTGAGTGTCCCTGTCTTGTCTGAAAATATGTACTTCACCTGTGGATAAAACATCTGGTATTAAAAACTAAACATAATTGCATAAATCAAACAGAATCAATATAATATCAATAATACCTTATGATATGATTTATCAAATGTTTCTGTAGTTTTTTTTAACACGGTTTACTTTCCATCCCACAAATAACAGTTCAGGGTAAAAACCTAACTCATAGATTCTTGGTAAATTTCAAATCTGTGGTTATGAACAACTTTTTTAAAAAAATCTATGTCAAAACTAGGCAACAGTAAATATATTTGTCTTAAATTAAGTAATATTCTCACAACAAAGCTAACATAAATATAATATTTAATTTACAAAAGCTCAATACCTGGAATGAAGTAAGACCATAAATATAATATTTAATTTACAAAAGCTCAATACCTGGAATGAAGTAAGACCATAAATATAATATTTAATTTACAAAAGCTCAATACCTGGAATGAAGTAAGACCATAAATATAATATTTAATTTACAAAAGCTCAATACCTGGAATGAAGTAAGACCATGAGATATTTAAACATAATGCAACTGAAAAGCCTGGATACTACAAAGGTAATATACACACTTTGCACTGCTGCAATCTCAAGTTTGATCCCTGATTCTGGCATAATCAAGGATAGGTAGTTGCTCAACTTTCTTTGGTGGTTTTTCACTATGTTCTGTGTGCCATAAACTTTTCATGATAGCAAGAATACTACTTTTACACGTGTAATGACTTGCATATTAACTGAATTCTTCTAACCATGTTCCTAACTGTCTTAACTATCTTAAGGGCATATGCAAATAATATTTTATTGCATATAAATGAGTTACTTTAATAAACGATGATGATGATGATGATGATGATGATGATGATGACAACAATGATGATGATGATGATGAAACTAATGGTTATCATCAGTGTTAAACTTTGATCTAAAGTTTCCCACAACTTTGTATCTTATGTCTTGACCTCAGTACACCCTTACTATATTTCTTTAGTGTACTTCTGTCAAGGTAAATATTAGCTCCAGAAATGTTGGCTTGTTGCAGAATGCCAAGATGTAATGTAAAGTCAATGATGGCCACTAATGAAACATTTTTTCAAGGCTTAATTACTGACAGAATTTCTGGGGTGAAAAACATTTAGAAATATACTAATTTGCAAATTAATGAATGAAAATACATTTTTAAAAACCATGGGAATTATTATAAAAAACAATGGCAGATTTTGAATAAATACTAAAGTTGGTTGAGAAGAAGTCTGGAAAAGGAAAATTACTTAGTGAATATCTTTTTAGGTCAATCCGATATTCAGAAATGTAAATGTTTTTATGGGTTTCTCGAGCACTTGATAAATTCTTTTACAAAAATAATATACATATCCAAGGAAAAGATAATATTGCAGTGAAGCTGACAAACATTAAGGTGGCAAAACTATCAAAGCAAACAAAATTATCTCTTTTTTGGAACCACTTGCAGTGTATTAAGTACTACAGTAATATTTTTCTTTGTCTCTTTAAATTTTTGAAGGTCCCTCAAATTGGATAGGATAGAGATCTGCATGATACACTATCATTACACAAGTGATCAAAACTGATTGTGATCGTACAAAAAAAATGTAAATGTAGTTCGAACAATTAATCAAGGTATTCATAATACTGATCGCATGAGGGTTGAAGTGATACTAATTTATATAGTTCAGTTGCAAAAACATATTTCACAAAGATACTACTATTTATTCTAGGTCCATTTTTACTATCCTAAACATATTACTAAATATAAACTTTAATATTTTCCTAAATTTTCTTACCTTTTATGTCACAAAGCAATTATGTTACCATTTGAAACATTATCTGAGGAATTATTATGGTGATGTTTTATTCTTTTAAGTATTACCACATTGGGGAAAAAAAATGTAGTCAAGGGAGATAAGTAGTCTTGTGTAAAATTATTTATCTAAATTTGAGTTGCTACCCTTGATAAATACAATTTACCTAAAAGGCCAGTTGTCCAAATTTTGTTACTAATGTGAGTAACACTTGTTGTTGTTTTTGTTGTTTTAGGGTTTAACACCATTCTTCTGCACACGATAGGCTATACATGGCGGCCAGTATTAATGGTGGAGGAAGAACCCGGGAAAACCCCGGAAAGAACCACCGACCCACGAGAAGCTACTGGCAAGCTTTCTCACATACCCACATTGGCTGAATCCGAGACTCGAACCCATGCAGACAGAGGTGAGATGGCAGTGATCCGTAACGGAGAGCACTTTAGACCACTCGGCCACTCAGGGCCTCGTGAGTAACAATGTATAGTCTGTTACTATTACAGGTAATATAAACTAAATTTGGAAGAAAAGAGAATACACATAGAACCATATGCAAGGAGGGGTTAATCTCTCTCTCCAAACTAAAAACAGTAGTTTCAATCTCACTTTATGCAAGTATTTACCCAAAATACAAATACAACCAAAATAAAAACGTTTTTCACTGAACACTCTGTGATAAACAATACCAAACAGAGGATAATGACGTTACTTTATCTTGATGACAATAGTACAAATTTAACTTATGTTTAAATTCTGTATTTGTTTAATGTTTGTCCTAATTACATGATTATAATATTCTGAAACCTTATAGTAACAATAAATTTCAAAGAGATGCACACATTGTATCAACATAAATTACTATTTATGTGTATTTTAAATGTCCACTATGCATGTGCCTTTTTAACTTCATTTCATTATTATAGTGACTGTGTCATGCTAGAATCACTGTATGAAAATTGTATATGACAAATTGATTGTACCACTCTTGAGATTATCTTTCAGAGACAAGACACATTTCACATAATATCTGAACCCTTCTCTTACCTGTCCTAGCTCCTCGTTAAGATTGGACGTTCTTGCCATAGCAGGTGTGTCCGTCTCCTCACAGTACATGTCTAGGTCCTGTGGGTATGATACAGGGCTCACAGTAAGGATGAAGTATGTATGCATAGAGTTTAATAGCACGTAAGTAGTCTTGGCTATACAGTGCCAAATACGTTTCAAAAGGCATATGGAAGAAAGATTACCATACATACTCGCTTAAAAGACGAGTCAGCTGCAAACTGCACAGACCCAGATCTGCCACAGCATAATGTTCAGGCAGATCTTGGTCTATGCAAATTGTTAGGAGTAATCAGTAGAACAAACATAGACTCTGAAATGTAGGAGCATTATATCAATGGAAGATCAGGATGTTTGTTGTTTGCAATTTTACTTGAGAAAAGTATACACAGTCTGGCAAAATGGGTAAAATCCTTAAAATACAAAGTCAATTTTCTTCTCCTAAAAATCTGACTCTTTAAAAAAAGTCCAAGATCTTCTCAGTTTGAACATCGTCATTGGATGTATCCCATAATAAATGGTTACCTCCATTAGTCACTATGAGGTCTGAAGTGTGGCAGTTTATGCTGACGCATAGCTGCCAACCCAAGAGTAAAAAGTACTAACTGCTTGTCGCAAAAATAGTGATATTCAGGAACAAATACTGAGTTCTAAAATTTTAATGCATGTGTAACTATTTACAACATCTACAACCATCAGTAAAGTAAGACAATAACTTATTTAATGTCAAAGATGCATGTGTCACACTCTCACACATTCTGAACAGGCACCCTCTTCCATTTAGAAGCCCATTCAGAATATGCAAGAGTGCAACACACTAACACTCAGACACTGGCTGTTTTAAGAAGCCTTTTCCCCACCGATTTTTTTCAATCATTATCAATTCAAATGTTGCATCTTTCACTGATGATCTGAATTCTGTGTGATTTCTTTTACTGAACTTTTTATTCTAGCATACAAGTAATCCTTTGCAATCTTACTGTCTGGAAAAAGTGTGCAAAACAGATCACCAGTAACTGAAATAGGAAGGTTCATTTGTAAAACAAATTTAGTCAAATGAACCTCTGATCAAATTACATCAAGGTTCTCTCTGGTGTTTATCAGCATTTTAAGTTTAGGCTGTGTTGATGTTTACGATGAAGCAGCAAGTTGATGTTAATTAACTTTTTCATGCTGTTTTATGTCTTGCCCGATAATGAAATCACAATTACACAATTTACAAAACGTGATTTTTTTTTTTACTAGATGGTTTCACAAGTCTAAACATGACTGCATAGCTGCCTTTCCATATTTTTTTTTGTTGCTGGAGAAAATATTCTGAATTTTCTGCTTTCCTTGAAAAAAAAGAGATACAGTGATAGCAGCAACTGCTTTGCACAATCCAATATGGTGGTTAAAGACTGGTATGGTAAACCTCGATTTCAAATGAACCAATCATATTTTAGAAATCTATATCCCTGTATATATATGCAAAATAATCTCAAAATGGAACTGGATGCCTGTTCTAAACAGAAAATTGCTAGAAAATTTTCAAAATTTAATTTTCTTTATTAGAAAAATGGATTTTTTAACAAAAAAATATACACCCATATTCAGGTCCTAAATACTGCACAAATACAGGAAGAAAAAAAAATTGACAGCTATGGTGATGTCTAACACTTGGGCATCATGCCACAGACATGTGTCATCATGTCCCACCCAGTCACATTATCCTGACACCACGCCAACCAGTCCTAACACTAACCTGTTAATGCTGAGTCCCAAGTGAGGCAGCTTATAGTACTATTTTTATAAGTCTTGGTATGACTTGTCTGGGGTTCAAACCTGTGACCTCATGCATCTGAAGCAGATGTTCTAATCACTTTGATGCATCAGGATTAATTTACATCCCCGAGTCTGTGGTGGGTGTGTGTGTGTGTGTGTGAGAGGTGTGTGCAATATGGATGAGTGTTGGTGAAATGTACAAGTATTTAACTTTTTGACAAATGGAAACTTTTCCATTTTTGTTGTGATCTAAACAAATCAACAAAATACCTGGTTTTAATATTAAGATTTTCCTAGGCTTCCTCAAGCTAGTTACGTAAGTTTCATTTTAATTTATAATTGACTTTATTACTATCAGAGACATTTCTGAATATATTCATTCACTGACGAATGCATTTACTTAATGTATAATATCAGTATTATTATTTGCTGGCATGGGAAAGTCTTGAGAAACAGTATATTAGCATGTAGGTTTACAACAATTCAACTCACCCAGTTGATGAAGATGGCTTGGATGAACTTGACAACTTCCAGTGTTACCTGAAGACTTATGGGAATGAGATTGTTGTACAGGATGATGAAGGTCAGGAAGTTGA
Source organism: Sinohyriopsis cumingii (assembly GCA_028554795.2). Lineage (NCBI taxonomy): Eukaryota > Metazoa > Mollusca > Bivalvia > Unionida > Unionidae > Sinohyriopsis > Sinohyriopsis cumingii. The sequence goes on from CM068829.1 coordinate 47,929,515, forward strand.
AACCAAAATTACTGGGTGGAAGATCTGGAACACAATGAAGGAAAATTCCTAGCATTTAAATAAACCTGAAAATGTTGAAGGATAATGCCTGACCACCACTATGTTGTGTGCTGTAAGTCTTTCAGAAGCCTGAACATGACTCCTTATTTTAAAATCTTAAGATTGTTGAAGCTAATACACCAACTGTATAGCTTGCTAGAACATGAAAGACAAAGAAATTATTATTTTAAAACTAAAAAATCTCTCTACATTGCTCCATTTTTTTTTCCAGTGTTAGAATTTGGTAATGGACACATTTGCATAAAATTTAAATTATTTCCACACCTAGAATTTATATTTAAGCCAATCAAATTCAATGTACATATTAAATATGCAAATTTAAAAAGGAATACAGTGGTCCCCGTCTTATACAGCCACCCCTTCTGCACCGGGAAAGTGGCCTTATAAGACGGGTGGCCTTTCCAGAGGGGCCTTATAAGATGGGTGGCCTTTCCAGAGGAGGGCTAAGAAGTATATGTAATGTATGTAGTAAGAAAGCTACATACTTTAAAGCATTTAATATCTTCATTTAAAAGTAACATTAATTATTAAACGGTTCTTCTTGTCTTAAGAACAGACTTATTTCAACTGAATATACATTAATAGTTCTTATTCTTGACGTAAGCGTGATATGTGAGTGGGTATTGTTGTCATCCACATTGCAAAACCATTCCAAAATATCATTTAAATCTTGGTACATACATAATTCTCTTGCCATTTGCTCCATTTTCCCACTGCTGCTGAATAATCTCCTTATCAGTTACAATGTTTATTTCAGTCCTTTCACCATAAAATTGTTCAGCAAGCTCCCTCCCCACCCACCCCCACTCCTGATGTCGTCGAGTAGTGAGTGTGTGATTTGGATTTTGAATGTAGCTTTAACAATTTTTCAGTCATATCGCTATGATGTCTGCATTGTGGCAGTTTATAGTGATGTCTAGCACTGGGGCATCATGCCCCACCCAGTCACATTATCCTGACACCAGGCAGACCAGTCCTATCACTAACCTCTTAATGCTGAGCGCCAAGTGAGGTAGCTGTTAGTACCATTTTTGTAAGCCTTTGGTATGACTCGGCCAGGGATCAAACCCATGACCTCCCGTATCCGAGGCGGATGCTCTAACACTAGGCCACCGGAGCAGTCGTTGTTGAGTAGAATAACCGTCTTTCTTCTAAAGTAATACATCTCAGTTTACGTGATGACATGTTAATGTTTGCTAATGATTTATTCAGATGTTGCTAACTGTATGCAATTTAATTACTGCAGTATCATTTACTTTCATTGTGCTCAACTTTTTGTGGTTTTGTATTAAAAAAAAGGCATTTTTGTGGATACTTAAATTCATCTTTTCAGCTCTTAAAGTTTGCATGTTAGTATGTATTTAATTTCATGGTTTAACCTCTACAAATACCCAAAATAAAGATTACAAAAGAATAAAACTTTGCCGACACAAACACTTTGATGTTAAATGCAATACTACCACCTGTATGAGCACAAATCAAAGTTCAATACTTACCCCATGTTTTCGACCAAGTGAATAAGATCAGTTGAAGCCGATGCAGCCAACAACACTAAAACAATACTTCCACCTCACAAAAAAAACAACTGTCAAGATTAATCACTTTAGCCATGTTTTTGTTTCAGTGCTCAACATCAAAGGAAGCTGATGCAGCCAACAACATTACGCCAATCGGTTATTAAAGAAGAATTAAAGTCACACTTCCACGAGTGGTATGCTAAACAGGTCATGGATGCCATTACGAAAAAAGATGTTACTGGTGACGATCAGTGCACAGTATTAGTAAACCTTGCAATTTCATTAATCAAGCGAATTCATGCTGAATGGATAATTGCAGCTCATGCAATAATGAGTGAAAGATCGGATCTAATTATCAGTGGTTTTGAGAAAGCTGCACTTGTTTAATTCAGTGATTTGGGGATTATTTACCTGAGAAGCATTTGTGAGTACCATGAAACTTGATTGACATGATGCTGATACAGTGGCTTTGTCCAAAAATCTGTAAGTGTGAGCTTTAATACTCTGCTGCAATTAGTGTACATACATAGTGTTTCATTAATAATAGTGTTTCAAGAAATAGCTATAGTATTTTACAGGCCTGTTGTTCTTTTGGATTAAAAATGCATGGATAAAACGAAATGTGCTTTCAGAAAGATTTAAATGTTTCAACAACAGCTGCACTCAAATGAAGGATTGATTTGAATAAGTATTAAATTTAAGTTTCATATACTGTTATTTTGAATTATTTTTTCTTTCTTTTTCAGTATTACTACTGTTTGAATACCTTATGATTTTTCTCTATTTTCTCTCTATCCTCATTTACCTCACATACTGATTTAAGGGAGTTAGTGTACAGTTACAGCTATTGGATACCTTATCAAACGTGTGCATTGAAGTAACATAAAATGATTTATAATTCTTGTTCCAAAAGGTTGAAATAAAAATAAAACAAACACATGTAAAAGCTAATATTTAATTACCAGATTACAGTATTGAACTTGATTTATCAAATACTAGTATCTGTGTTAATCTCTAGGAACGAAACACTGCAAGAAAAAGGGGGGGGGGCATTAACCTACGTGGTTCATTTTTCATTAGGGATTTAAATTCATGGTTCGGCGCAACAACGAAAACCACGAAAATTGATCCCCCACAAAAATTCATAATACTACAGTATGTAGACAAAACTTTTATAGAGTGGACAAATTACCTTCTTCATAAAGGAAGCGATAGATGTACTGTCAGGTGATTTTTGGGACCAACTAGACATCATCAGTAGTTACTTGGTGAAAACCCGATGTCATAAAATCATCCATTCAGTACAAGTAGTGACAACATACTAAATGCACAGTTGGCATCATCTTCATTTAGGACCAACTTGGTATCATACATCTGTTGATGAAAGCCAAATGTTGAAATATCCATTTTGGAGAAAATATAACATTATTTTCAAAATCGACACCATGGTGGCCATATTGAGGGACAGATAATTTCATTTGGGAGCAAGTAGGCATCATAAGAACTATTCTGATGAAACCAAATAAAAAAATGGGGCCACATAATGGATATCGGGATCAATAAGAGTATAATTTCATTATGATATGACAATTCAGTCACAAGAAGATGTGTTAACAAAATTTTCAAGGTGGCCACAGTGGCAGCCATATTAGATCAAAGATCGGCAACATTTTCTATTGACCCCAGATCGGCACCATTTTCTACTGACCCCAGATCGGTACCATTTTCTACTGACCCCAGATCGGCACCATTTTCTATCAGATCAAGTATACATAAGCATTTTGGTGACAACCTGATGTCAATATGACTTTCTGTTCAGGAGTAGCAATAAAAATATTTTCTAGATGGCTGCTGAATCAACCATATTGGATATCAGACTGGCACAATTTTCACTTAGGATGAAGTAGGCATTATAATAAGTTTTTACATGAAAATATCTTGTTGTTATTCAGGAGGAGTAGCGATAACAAGATTTTCAAGATGACTGATATGTGGCAATTACATCAGACATCAGATTGACACTATTTTCATTTAGGACTCACTAGATATCATTGGAAGTGAAAACTCCATGTTGATATGACTATTCAATCAGCAAGAGTAGCAATAACAAGATTTTCAAAATGGATGTTGTGGTAGATACATTAGACTTCATGACAGAACCATTTCCATTTGGGAGCAAGTAGACATCATAAAAAGTCTTTGAGGTGGCACTCTATAATTTCATAATTTGCATTGGGTGAGATTTATAAATAAAAAGAATTTACCAGGTTTCCTTCACTGGTTATATTGGCTATTTAAAATAGACCTTGTATATCTTAGGTGTTTTAAAAGAACTGTTTAATTCCCTTTATTTTCATATATGACTGATGGGTGTAATTTGGGTTATAGAGTATTGACAAGTCTGGAAAATTTGTCTTCCCTATTCTAATAGCTGCAAAAGATAATTTACTTTAATTCTGGCTGATTTAATGAGAACAGCCATTTAGTTAGCTGTGTGCTTAAATCATATACAATATCCACAAGCTTAATATACAAAGAAATTTCAGCCACAATACATGAAAGTAACATAGCGGTATGCCAACATTTTCTCCAATGTGCACGCTGCAAATGTGAACAATACCATACACTTGTCACTCTCAGAAGTACATAATATCTGCAGAGTGCCCCCTAAGTGAAAACACCATAATGATATGAAGATACAGGAGTATAGTACAAGTCAAACAGGTCATGTATGCACATTTACTCATTTTAAATTTAAGATAAATTGTTCTTTTAAATTTTAACACTAATTTTCTTTAACAGAAGTCTATTCAATCCTGATTACTGAATACTCTGCACATTAACTGTGATCAAGAAACTTCCAAACAAAAATTATTGATCTCCGCGGACTTTTGCAACGTTGGCCATGTGCTAAACATGGGTCAAGAAAAGGGCACTTCGAGTGGAATCATCATAATATAAGATAGTACGAATTTGTTTATCAATATGCGTAGCTTTCATTGTGACATTACAGTGACATTCAATCTGGACTGTACTGGATCACGACTTTAAGTTCTTTACATCCAAAAATGTCTATGTACTTTAAATTGATTTTGCCATATGCACTTCTTGGGACATCTAAATAATGACCTTCCAATTAATGTGGACATACAAGAATCCAAATGAAGTGAACACTTGCCACTTTAAGGTATGTAGAATCAAATTCTAAAAAATAACACCCATTACTGATAGTCTGTGTTGAATGCCTACATGACCTGTGTGACTTTTACTTTAGTAGATAACCAAACTTTCAAGAGGGTTCCTGTGATGGTATACTGGATGCCAGATCAGCACCATTTTCATTTAGTACCATGAAGTCCTCGAGTAACAACCTCATTTTGAAATGACCATCCATTCAGAAGCAGTAGCGATAACAAGATTTTCAAGATGACTGTCATAGTTATGTTTACCTTACTGGACCTCAGTTCAGAACCATTTCCATTTAGGACCAAGAAGACATCATAAAAGTCTTTAAGTGAAAACCCAATTTTAATATAACCATCCATTCAGGAGGAGTAGCGATAACAAAATTTTCAAGATGGATAATGTGATAGACATTTTGTATTTGTGAACAGCACCAATTTCATCTAGAACCAACTAGACCAAGGGATGAATGTGTGTGTAGAGTTTCATGGCAATCCACAAAGCAGTATAGGAGGATTAGCTCCAACATCCTCCGGCAACAAACCTAACAAGATTGGACATCTCAAAGTCAAGCAGACAGCTGGATGTGAGGTGATGTGCATGTACAGTGAAAGTTTCTCAGTGGCATAGACCTTAGTCAGCACTTTTATGTTTGCTTCCTGGTGACCCAGATGTGGTGGGGGAATTTTACTTAGTATCAGAAGCCATGGTAAAGGACCAGGATTTAGTGTTCCAGAGATTATGCGCATTGCTGTGATTGGTTGGACATCAGCTAACTTAGGTAGGATGAGGAGTCCAGACAGGAGCACAATACTTGGCTGTAGAATAACAGAGGGCCAGTGCTGATGTCTTGAGTGTCTGAGCACTAGCGCCCCAGGCTGAGCCAGCCAGTTTGCAGGGTAGATTGTTTCAAGTGCTAAGTTTTGTTACAATTTTCTTCAGGTGGTTGTAGGCTGTCAGTGATCTGTCCAGAGTCACGAAGTAATGAAAGTCATACATAACAGCAAGCAACTAATCACCAATACTGATTTTGGATGCTACCAGGTGATATTTTTCTTTACTTAATTCTTCAAATTTATATTAGTGGTTGATTGATGGACTATCAAGCCATATTAAGATGGGTCCATTATATCTGAATGTATCTACAAGTTGAATAATCCTTGTGACAGTTGTCAAAGCAAGTATACACATTTTTTTGTTGCTTCCTTCCTCAAACTCATACGGAGCTATTGTGGCTCAGTGGTTAGCATATTCAACTTGACCAGACTGGGTCATTTGTTAGCATATTCAACCTGACCAGACTGGGTTATTGGTTAGCATATTCAACCTGACCAGACTGGGTCAGTGGTTAGCATATTCAACCTGACCATACTGGGTCAGTGGTTAGCATATTCAACCTGACCATACTGGGTCAGTGGTTAGCATATTCAACCTGACCAGACTGTGTCAGTGGTTAGCATATTCAACCTGACCAGACTGGGTCAGTGTTAGCATATTCAACCTGACCAGACTGGGTCAGTGGTTAGCATAGTCTACCTGACCAGACTGAGTCAGTGGTTAGCATATTCAATCTGACCAGACTGTGTCAGTGGTTAGCATATTCAACCTGCCCAGACTGGGTCAGTGGTTAGCATATTCAACCAGACCAGACTAAGTCAGTGGTTAGCATATTCAACCTGACCAGACTAGGTCAGTGGTTAGCATATTCAATCTGACCAGACTGTCAGTGGTTAGCATATTCAACCTGACCATACTGGGTCAGTGGTTAGCATATTCAATCTGACCAGACTGTTTCAGTGGTTAGCATATTCAACCTGACCAGACTAAGTCAGTGGTTAGTATATTCAACCTGACCAGACTAAGTCAGTGGTTAGCATATTCAACCTGACCAGACTAAGTCAGTGGTTAGCATATTCAATCTGACCAGGCTGTTTCGGTGGTTAGCATTAGCATATTCAACCTGCTCAGACTAAGTCAGTGGTTAGCATATTCAACCTGCCCAGACTAAATCATTGGTTAGTATATTCAACCTGCCCAGACTGGGTCAGTGGTTAGCATATTCAACCTGCCCAGACTGGGTCAGCCACAATGACATGTCTCTGGGTAAGTCACATTGCTCCGATCATCATGGTGCTCAATCCGAAAATATCCAAACAGTAATTTAATTTTCTGACCTGAAGTGGCTGGAATTGCCAATATATGGGCAAACACTGCAAAATTCAAATAAGTATTCAAGTGAAAATCTTGTCAACATTCAAATGATCTAACGTTACCTACAAATCAAAAGGCTAACCTTTGTATCCCAGATACCAGTCTCGGTTTTCATGATAGGATGTCCAGACATGACTGGCTATAGTGCTGATCAAAGACAGAACTAGCAGAATCACAAACAGGTATATAATCTGAAAGACAAAGAGAAGAAATAATCAAAAGTTGTTAAATTTTAGAAAAATTATAAGAATAAAAGAGTACACTTTCTTTAAAAAAACTTTACAATTTCTCTTTCCATGAAATGTTTGATCACAATGGGTAAACAAAAGTTGTTTAACTTCATTACACAAATACAGCATAAAGATTTTAATGTTTATCATCATTTCTACCCATCTATCAATACAGATATTTTCAACTGAATAAAGTTCATCAATAACAGAGCAATGAAGACAGACAGACATATGTATAAAGGTTAACTATAAACCAGTAATTTCTATACTGTTTACATACCTGAAAGTTGGTAACTCTTTCTACATTGGATCTTTTTAGAGGAGCAGTTGTGGAGTTCAGCATTAGTTTACTTTCATGGCCATTATAGACAACTATACCTGTAAAAATACAGATTTTAAAATATATATGTGACCATAAGAGGTGATTTTGCATTTATATTTGTACGCTAACTGAATCTAAATTATGTTGTCTTTCAAAGAACAATCTCTAAAGTGTCCATTCATTTGGAGGATAAAATAGGGGATACAAATCATAGACAAATGTCATTTATATTTCACACTTCAAGAGGTTCAAGGCATCACCTGTCTTATGTATAACTCCTTAAAAATAGTGGAACAGTGAAAAGCAATGAAACCAGTAACAAAACCAGATTTAGCAGCTTGGTGAATATAGTAATATACAAATCTTATTATCGATCATTAATCTGTTTTATAGCTAATCTTTTTTCCGGTCCCATCAAGCTTGCATTACTCATGAATGACCTCTCAGATTTTTTTCCTGAACCCTCAGAAGCTTGTGCCCCTATCTACAACATATTGCTAAACTTTGGATGAAAATAATAATTTCTTCAAATATTCTGAATTTTTAAAACAATCCATGTTTCCAAACAACACTATTGAATCCATCTGCATTCTATGTGAATGTCTTGGTTAATGTTTACACCTGTGACTTTTTAGACCAGGTTAACTAAATGTTTGTTGATTTTACAGAAAATCTTTGTGTGTAGCTATTTCTAGGTAAATGAATCAAGACTTTGCTTTAAGGAGTGAGCTATTTTACACAGTGCTTTATCATGCTTGTTTCCTGTACAAGTTCTACTTTATAAAAATTATCTCTCAAAGGTCTAGTGCCTTTGGAAAGATTGATATATTATCAGCCATACAATTATAACTATTTTATATACAATCTCTGCACTAACCAAATATCCATTTTGTGTTCTTCAACATTGCCCCTCTCAAAAGCATCTGGTCAGGTCCCATCGGTATAGCTCTGAAAAACAGGTGTTCTATTAGTATTCTTAATCAGTCTACAACAATGATTATGGTCAACTCTTGACCATGTCCTTAATCAGTCTACAATAATGATTATGGTCAACTCTTGACCATGTCCTTAATCAGTCTACAACAGTGATTATGGTCAACTCTTGACCAAGTTCTTAATAGGTCTACAACAATGATTATGGTCAACTCTTGATCAAGTTCTTAATCAGTCTACAACAATGATTATGGTCAATTATTGACCAAATTATTTAATTTTCTGACCAATAGAAGAAATATTAACGGAAATATATGCATGTATTAGAAATCATTTGTAAAATACCAACATGTTAGAAACTGGAGACGGGTGTATTTGCCAGCAAATTAAACAGTAGAAATGGCAAGGAGTAACATCTCTAAATACTTGACCATGAAACTGGACACCCATTAATAAACATTTTATAAAACTAACCATGAAATTGAACACCCATGAATAGACAGTTAATAAACTATGAAATTGGACACCTATTGAATAGACAATGCATAAGGTAACCATGAGATCAGACAAATATAAGAAGACATTTTATAAACTAACCATGAAATTGGACATCAATGAAAAACTAGCCATGAAATCAAACACCCAAGAATATATATTTTATAAACTAACCACAAATCAGACACCCATGAACAGACATTTTATAAACTAACCATGAAATCATGCACCCAAGAATTCACAATGATTCACAGTATTTACCAAAGGGGATTCTGATAGTTACTGCATGGGAAACAATTGTCACATGATGGTCCTTACAAGTTCTTATTAATGATTATTAGACTGTTTTTGTCAATAACAGATATTTCAATACTGGCATTTAGGAAACATTTTAGATAGCTGCCAATGGAAGTCAGGCACAAAATCGAAAATATATTTACTGTATATATTTGGACACAATAAAAAAAAAAATTCCTGTCCCAGAACTTATGATGAAATTTTTTCAACCTGGATCATATGTCTCAATACTTAGGAAACAAAATATTTGCACCTCCCCCAAACTGTATGCTACAATAAAACTGATAAATAAAATGCTTATTCGATGACAATGCAAGAATCTAACCTTGTGGTGTTATCATTTATTCACTTTTTTGTTCTTTAGGAACAATTTGTTGAAGGCAAATATATATCCACAAAATCCCTTTATGTAGTGCATGCATCCATAGTGTGTATTGCTTCTGTATGGTAACACGACACAGAAAACTGGATTCAGCAAAATCACAAATGAGAGAGAGAGAGACAGACCCACTGCTTGAAGACACCTGCCATTCAAGCATGACATGGTGTAAGGTGCAAAATAACCAAGAGTATATTATATCCAGGTTAGAAATATGCAATATCTTGCAACTAAAAACCATTATTAGAAAATACATTTATTGTAAGTATAAATGATAATCTTCTTGCTTGTATGGGTTACAAAAAATACTATTAAAGCAAGGCAAAGCTGCGTATAATATTTACCCTGTAAACATCAATGACTGTTTGTATCAATTATGATTACAGATGGCAAACAGACAGAAGCCCATGTGTTGAATAAACACAGCTGGTAGCGAGCAATAAACTCATTGTCTGAACTTACTGATAGTATATCAAATACAAAGATTATTTTGTTACAAGCTGACCCCAGAAGGCAACTTTGGAATCTTTTAAGCATACTGATTTTTATATATATATATATATATATATATATATATATATATATATATATATATATATACACATATACACACACAGAGACAAAGTCAGCTTATATAGGGAAGCCAACTTTGGTTCCGTTGTACTGGTTTGCACAGTGATTTTGAAAATAAATTGAAACAATGACATAATTGCATACTTTAAGCATGAACATCAATGACCCAATATCTCCCAGATTTGGGGGAGAAAATAAAATCGGTCAGTGAATTCATAAAGGCCAGAGTAGATGATTTCACCAAAATATGACCATTAACAAGGATGAAACTCCAGTGTAGTTTAACCTCATTTCTATAAGGGGGCTAAAACGTGTGAGAATTGCATGACTAGTGCAGATAAAGAATCTAACTCAAGTCCTTGCAGTTTCAGCAGCAGATGTGTTACTGCCAATGACAATTTTTGAAAGAGTGACGGAGTTAAAAAATATTCATGCACTGAAAGGAGGGATCATACATGAGCATAAGGGTTAGGTTCATGAAGTGAAGAATTAAAGAGTTTTATCTCAAGCACACAGCTTAATATTTTATTAAATAAAAAATAAGTCTGAGTGCATTTTTTTACATCTAATTTTCAAAGAAATTTAAAACCCACAACTTATGACTAAAAAATCCTGATGTGTTTTAGAACATACACTGCATGAAAAATTACTTTAAAAATCAATTTATGGTGCCACAACAAATATGGTGTCCCAATATATATGGAAAATACATAATATTGCATTGTGTGGCAACAGAAAATTTACAACAATGGTTGCAGTCCCACAACAGATCTGCAATTATATCAAGTACCAGCAAATCTGGGTTTACCTTATTTGCAAAAAATTATCAACAGAAATAACATTGTAGATCCTGTCTTGTTGGCGTATTGTCTGATGGCAGATCTCGGTCTATCCTATGTGACTAAAATTTCAAGCAGAAACAGCATCAAAGACCCTGTCCTATGAGTAAATTGTCTGATGGCAGATATGGTTATGGATCTATTCTCTGAGCCTAAAATTATAAGAGGAAATAGCATCACAGACCTTGTCCTGTAGGCAAATTGTCTGATGGCAGATCTTGATCTACACCACTCATAGTCAGGCCCCCATTATAAATAAACAAACATGGAAGATAAGCAAATACTTTACATGCACACACACAAAGGAAGAATAAAACCTGATTCTTCATCACAAAGTCTGAGGGCAATAAGGTAGTCAAGACATAGTAATCAAGTTGAAACTTTACTCATGAAGCTTATTATGCGGAGTACATCCAATTTTCATCAATAAACCCTTGTTTTAACATGAAATCCAATGAATAGCTTCAACAAAAGCATCACCTTTAACTAGAAAGCAATTCAATGCTACTTGAATCCAGAGATTCCAGAAAAATGAAAATTTAATCTTTCAGGTCTATAAACTGTACAGACAAATGAAAGAAACTCTTACCCATTGTCTCATCTCCCCCAGGTGGCACAAGTTTAAACTGAGTGATATATCAACAAGAATGCTAACATTTGCAGGGCAGTGTGGAAGGGTTTGCTAGTACAGGGTTCATACAGAATTCTGAATGATAAATTCAAAGACTTTTCCAAAACTTTTAAAGACCATAAACATTGATTTCCAAGACCTATTTTTGCTAACATTTTTTATACAAGTTAAGTTATATGAGAAAATAATGAATATAAAATACTACAATATTGTTTGTTGTTGTTGTTGTTGTTGTGGGGTTTAACGCCATTTTTCAGCACACAATAGGCTATACATGGCGGCCAGTATTAATGGTGGAGGAAGAACCCGGGAAAACCCCGGAAAGAACCACTGACCCACGAGAAGCTGCTGGCAAGCTTTCTCACATACCCACACTGGCTGAATCCAAGACTTGAACCGGCGCAGACTGAGGTGAGATGGCAGTGATCCGTAATGGTGAGCGCTTTAGACAACTCGGCCACTCAGGGCCCCTCAATATTGTTTAATGATGAAATGAAACTGAATGGGTCATCAAAAGAAAGAAACCAGGAAAACTTGACTACATTCAAATCTAACAACCTTGGACAATTTTATGTGATTATGGAAAGAAATTAAAATGCTTGGGTTTATTTCAATATTCAAAGACTTTTTCACAAACTGTAAAAGACCGTATGAACCCTGTAGTAATGTGATCAGGCAAGTATTTTTCAAGAACTGTAATTTACTTAAAACCTATTTTTCCTTTGAAATATCTTCTGTGATTACATTAACATTAGGAAGATAGGTCAAAAGAAGAAAAAATGTATGAGCATCCAATCTCAATCATTAGCCTTCTTCAAGGGAAGACTGTCTCAATTCCCTATAAGAACATGAAGAATGATAAACCACTCTTCTAATATAACACTTAGATAAGAACAATGGCTGACTTTCCCTTACTGAAAAAAAATCCAGCAAAAACCTGTAAGGAAGTTCAGGAGGTTGTGCTGACCTCAAAAGGGTCCGGCAGATATTTGGTCTACAGCCACTGGACCCACCTGATTCAATTCACATCTCTAGGATGCTAGATATTAGAGATAGAAACTTGAGAAATTGACTGTGCATACCAGCCACCAGTTTACAGTACATCTAAAACTGAAACATTGCATTCAAACACGAGACTTGGTGAGATTTCTTTCATTTCATGAGCAGAAATTTTCATGAGGCATAGCTGGCCCAGACCTGCCAACTTGAAAAAATCAAAATCAGGAAGATCACAATTAAAAATTAGGAGGCAGGGTAAATAAATCAGGAGGTACAAGAATAAGGTGTATAAAGATGTTTTTTGTTATTTCAGTCCAATGTATGTCACAAATTTGCATTTCTGCAAAAGTTCATCTTTTATTTGTCTTTGGGTACCAAATTTGCTAACAAGAATAGCTTCCAGGGTTGATGCTGACAGGCTGGCTCTTTGGCTAGTTCTGTTTTTATGACCATTGAGAATGCTCGCTCAGCATTGCTGTTGCTGTGCAATATTGAAAGTATTGATAGGGTATGTCTTGAGTTTAGGTTATCTCTTATTCTTTTCAGCTTGGCATTGCTGAGACTTGCAGCAGGTGATGACGTTGTTAATTCCTTCTGCCTAAACCAGTGGTCAACAATCGCAGCAGCAGCATCTGGCCCTGCCTTCTTACAAGTAGCTGCTGAAGCCTTCTGTGCTTTTGCCTTTTCTTCTAAATACATTTTCTCTATAAACTCACTAAGTGGCACCAACAGCTCTAAAAGACGATTAATGCACTTTCCAAGAGAAAGCCATTTAGTTGGGCAATACTTCATGATTTTCCTGACTTCATCATTATGCAGAAGTTGAAAATTCTTGAAATCCCACACTCTTTTATCACTTGGCTCCATGTAATAATAAATATCCAGGAGAAGCTCACCAATCCACACAGAAAGTTGCCGGAAGGACTTTTTAGCTGCAGCATTGATGAGGTGGCAGGCACAATCCACTGTAAGTAAATGAGGGTGTGCTTCCCTAAGCTTAGAAGTGACACCACTGTGACAGCCAACCATCGATGCTGTGTTATCAGAGACAAAGGAGAGCATATTGTCAACTTGAATACTGTATTTCTTCAACTGTTCCAGTATCAGCCCAGCAATATTGCTCCCAGTGGATGCCTCAGTCAGCTCAGGTACTGAAAGGATACTTGTTCTCACTTCTGCACTTTCATTGAAATATGTTATGACCATTGGGAACAACTTCTCTGTGTTGTCATTGCTTCCATCAGTTGCCAGGCTGAAACAAAAAAGACCAGTAATTACACAAAATGTAAATAGCGTCAGTATACAGGTATTTAAAACAAGTACATTAGAGTATTTTAAAACAGCATTATATTGTGAGATAAACTACCTGAAAATTTTATGGCATGAAACAATTATTTCTGCTATTTTATAAATAAAACAGTATTTACATATTTTGATACTCATCATACCTGAAAGGAGAATCACTCTTTGCTCTTGCAAGTGTCTCTGCGGTGTATGCAGCCAAGGTCAATGCAAAGTGTGTTGATTTTGTTCTTGCACATCTATATTTCTGAGCAATTGTATTGTCTGGAACCATGCTCCTCAAAACATCCCCAAACCCATCAGTGGCTGCTAATGGGATGTTATGATTCACAAGCCACTGAAACAAAGTATTAAAAGCACCATTCATGCAATCATGAAATAAACCTGAAACTGGATTAGCAGATTCACAACTAGTAAAACTGTGTAATATTTCGATTACAAGTGTTAATTTTACAGGTCTCAGAAATAGAGCTATTTTAAGAAACAATTTACAGGTTATCACTATAAGCATATTATTTAAAATTAAATGATTTTTGGTAAGTATTATATAGTGTTTTGAAATATTTGAGGAGATAATTATTTGAGGAGGCATCACTGCTTGCAGCGTTCCAGTTAAATAAAAAAAAAAAAACATTAGCTTAATTCACTCCAAAATAAACAATCTACAACAGTTTATTAATTTACATTAATGCTAATTCTGACAACATCAAACTATGAAAAATACTGTGTTTGCTGTACATCAAAAATGTACACCTGTATTTAAGGTTTCAAGAACTGGACATATCGGGGGGTGGGGTGGGGAAACTAAATGTTGCTTGATACATAAGCTGGTTCTAATTAATTTTGTTTACTTCAAATACTTACTCTTGTAAAATAAGTCTCTGCTCTGATCACCGACAGGTCATCCTTCTCTTTTACCATGGAAAATTGCAGTGGCCTCATGCTGCTAATATCTTTTTCACACCATTTGTGCTTGGCTGTTGCAATGTGTTTTTTAATGTCATCTAAACCACCACATCGTATTGCGAGATGCTGTGAGCAGCATTGGCAGAATGCATGATAGACCCCGCAAGTCGATGGACGAATGAAAGCAAACTGCTTCCCCCAATCACTCCTATATTTTTTATCCCATTTCTTTTTCTTCGCTGGTGAAAATTCATCAGTTCTTTTTTTCGCTTCTTGCTGAGAAACATATCCATTATGTTGCTGTGATTTGCTGATGGGGTTGGATAAAGAAAACCACACTTTGAGACAATCTTTTTGTATTTACGGATGAAAACTGGAAATCAAGCCGGATATGGTAAAGTACTAATAACCAAACCAGACACAGAAAAATCAGATACAGAAACAGGAAAACAGAAAATGATGTTTTTGAATTTATAAAAATACGGATTTTTTTCTTCTTGAAGAGTTGAAAAATCAGGATTTTTTCTTAAAAATCGGGGAATCAGTCCGAAAATTGGGATTCTCTAGATCTCTAGACTTTTTCAGTAGGATTGGCAGGTCTTCTGGCCCCGAGATGTGTCACAATATGCTGATCATATTACCCATTTCAACCATCGTGCCGTAATGGGCAGAAAATGTTTGTGAATCCATGGCTCTTCTCTGTGCATTTCAAGCAAATTTTTAGGGCAAAGACCAGGTCTTGCTTAGCTAGCTATCTTGATGTGTTGATAGGGGAAAGAATTTGGATGGCCACCTTTGACTGTCCACAAACAGTAATTGGTTTAGTTTTAAAACCTGGTTACATCACTAACACCATGGAACCATCTGATTTGAACTCAACCCGCACACAGAGGCTAGCACTATCCAAAAGATGCAACCACATCCTGGCTCTGGCTAAGGGTTTGAACTTCTCAGAGTTGAACCAAGTCGAAACCCATGAAAGATTCCATTTTGGATAAAGGATGAGTGTTTTAGGCCATGTCAAAGTTGTCTGACCCTTGTTGTGATCTATATTCAATTATGTTTGACTGTGTCAGAAATCATGAAGTGATATCCCCTGACAGTAACCCAAGCTAACTTTTTCTCATTCAAAGCAAGAGAAAATATCTAGCCACCCGAGAAAATGGGGCATTCGAGGAGACAATGTTATCTTTGCACCAGTCCATGAACATCTTCCACTTCCCTTTGAAGACTTTTATAATGGAGGGCTTTATCCTTCACAGCATTATCTCTACTGCTGAAGATTGAAAGCTCCTTTTTACACTAAGAGCCAAACAGGAAGAAGAACCCTATCAAGGCAGAGATGAAACACCTGTGAGCATGGTTGTTTAAGTGGACTGAATTTCAATGGGATCTTCCAGTGGACATCTGATACTATTTTAATGATTTGTTCCATTCTAGTGCGGCCACCAGAAGTATTTCTGCAATTCTTGTCCCTGATTTCCTGAATGACTCCTGGAATCAGAACATTTGGAGGGAAGACATAGACCAAAATTCCATATGAACTGATTGCCAGATCATCCCTGCCCAAGCTTCCTGGTCCAAGATAGGAGAGTCAAAATGGATTGTATATGATTACTTCATGTTGCAAAAAGATCTTTCATCGGACACCCCAAACATATGCATATTCACTGAAAGATCAATTGATAAAGGAATCAAATGAGGTACTCACTTTTTACCCCTTCTTGACAGAGAATCTACCAACATACTCAATCTGTAGAGGATGTGTCTAATCTGGAACATTTTCTTGTGCTGGGAGCACAAAGTATTATTTAAATAGACAAGAAAGACAAAATGTTCATCTTTCTACGAATGTTACATTCAAGGGGAGAGAAACTTATATTGCTAGCATTATTGCAATTCAGGAACATATTCTAAAGAGAAATGTATTTGAAGCAATGCTCTGCTGTAGTGACCTAAATGTAAAACTTAACATAGGGACAGATAGATATGCGATACTCCTTCACTATAACGCTGTTCATGGGAGACATACAAGTAGGCCACCATTTAGGTTACCATGCTTTAGAGTATATGATAATAATATTACTACCAGATATGGAATTAGGATCCATTACCATACTTCCCATAAAAAATTAACACCTTGCACAGAGCTATCTTATAGTGACAAAGTAAGGTACCTATGGACAGACAGACAGACAAGGGTAATATTAAATATGACCCCTCCACATCAGTGGCAGGTGCATACAAACTTAAATTTTGGTGTTGTGCTATAAAATTCTAGGCTTTATCTCACATCTTCTGTAGAATACATCTAATAAGTTGTCTGGGTTACTTACAGCCTGCCTGACGGCCTGATGTTACCCACAAAGTCATGAAGATATCTGTTGGGAAGTTCACACTCCACAGTTCCTGTGAGGTCTAACAACTCATCCTTGCTCAGCAATTTGGCTGTCTGGGGCAGACCCTAACAAGAGTAAAAATAAATTAGAACACAGCAAGAAATGAAACAATATCAAGGTTTAAATTAGCTTTTTTCTCTCTATTGCAGTGCAGGTACTTGCTGCAGGACAAACAGAACACTATTCAGAGGCACATTTCATGACAGCCAGTATGAACACTATTCAGAGGCACATTTCATGACAGCCAGTATGAACACTATTCAGAGGCACATTTCATGACAGCCAGTATGAACACTATTCAGAGGCACATTTCATGACAGCCAGTATGAACACTATTCAGAGGCACATTTATTGCATTAGACATTACCTTAATTAGCCACTACATATGCAGCCTCATACGAATAAGCATGCAGTCCACTCACTTAATTCCTATATTCCTGTGTACAACACAGAGTTAACCTATCAAAATATACAATGTACAGTCAATAATATTAAAGTTATCCATTCAACAAACATATTTTATTCCTTTTTTCATCTGTACTGGTCAAAAAGAGCTGTACATAGCATTTAGAAAATCCATGTAGTCATAAACTAAATGCAGATACTCAGCCAATGTCTAACCTGGCAAAGCATAAAATGTAGATCTCTCAACTTCTTTATCTGCATGGATGCAGTACTAACAGAGATGTCTCCAATAATAAAGTTTCAAGATTCTAACATAAACAGCACCCAAAAATAACATTTGAGAACAAAACATCAAAAATATCACATCAGCATGACCATGAGCCACAGAAGCCTTTTTGTTGCAATGCAGGTGAAGTATTTGTCAAGATGCATCCTCTCACCTAGTCCGACATCAGCCCTGCTATTTATGTTTTTGGTGCGCCATCTTACTGCCTAAATAACGGTGTTGTGTAGCGTGTTTCCCAGTCAACTGACAGGGGGAAAAGAGACCCAATTTGCAGAAATATCTCAAACACAGGCAGCTCATATCAATGCTTTTGTACAAATTAAAGTCATATTCTTTATTTAGATCTTACCTTGATGTCTTCTTTCTAAAATATTCAAATTCTGATAAAAGCAAATGGGTGTGTTTTCAAATTTTGCTGACTACATTTCAGTTGGCTGGAATGTAATGGAAGCTTGGAATGCTGAAATCGGATTAAGCTGAAGTATGTTTCTTTAAAAAAAAACAAATAAAAAGATACTACTATTGAAGAAAGTGTTTAAATAGCTTCGTTTCATTCAAAATACTTATTATCCTTTTGACCGATTTCTGCATTCTTGGTCACAACATGGCATCATAGGTAGTGGTCAAGGTAAAGTTGATGCATCAGAAATAATAAGCATAAAAATAGCATCAAGTTATACCTTGTTTTCTAATGTAACCAAATACCATCAAGTTATACGTTGTTATCTAATCTAACCAAATACCATCAAGTTATACCTTGTTATCTACTGTAACTAAATGCCATCACATTAAGGTCAAAATCCTCACTTCATGTCACATTAAAGTCAAAACCCTCACTTCATTACCCATATCTCTTGAATGTCACATTAAAATCAAAATCCTCACTTCATTACCCCATATCTCTTGAATGTCACATTAAAGTTAAAATCCTCACTTCATTAACCCATATCTCTTGAATGTCACATTAAAGTCAAAATCCTCACTTTATTACCCCATATCTCTTGAATGTCACATTAAAGTCAAAACCCTCACTTCATTACCCCATATCTCTACTGTCACATTAAAATCAAAATCCTCAAGGAAAAATCTCTGAGAAATTTCTGAGCCTGTTTTGGGGCTGAAATTCAGCCCATTCCAATCCAAAACTTCAAAAAGAACAACAAAAAAAAACAACTAAACATCCTTTACTATACTGGTTTGGGGAGAGAAATTACTATAATGACTTTAGCAAGAGATACAGAGTTCTAGCAACCTAAGCTAATAATTAGGCTGATAATTCAGGGTCTACAATGGATTCTAATATTTTAGGAAACTTACTTCTTTCCAGCAAGAACTGGGTGAAGTGGTGCCAACAGTGAGAAATGAGTGCAAAAGGTTCAAAATTATAACCTTCAAAATAGTCACTTCACGCTTCTTTTTTTTATTAGTACAGTAAAACCTGTCTTGTAAAACTACCCATTCTTCCAACAAAAATGCAGTTTCTCAAGACAGGTGTTCCATAATAGGTTTGTGCAAGATTACCATTTTCAAGGTCAAAATGTAGTAGGGAACGGAAAATATCCACAATACTGTACAATGTGTTTTATTTTCTATTTATAGTTCTTGTCAAAATATTGCAATAATTTAATCTCAAAGTAGCAATAACAATACCCATTTATCACAAAACATTTAGAATTATAACTGAAGATTATGTGGACATGTAGGATAACATATGAATTTCAAAATAAATAAGGTAATATATATTTATCTTGTCCATAAGTTAACCTGACATGCCCATATTTCAGACTAAATTCAAATGCAGTATATGAACTGCATTGTTAACTATGAAAATACTTTCTCTGTATGAATTAGAGGCTCTGATCAGGCTTTCAGTAGATATATATATATATATATATATATATATATATATATATATATATATATATATATATATATATATATATATATATATATATGTATGTATGTATGTATGTATGTATGTATATATATATATATATATATATATATATATATATATATATATATATATATATATACACACACACACATAACAATTACAGAAATCAAATGACAGAACCCATCTTGAAACAAAATAAATTTATTTAAAGAAAAAGCCAATATGCTCAATTCACTGGCAACATAATTAGATTAACTTGATATACAAAAGGTGTAACAGACCAGCACAGCAGTGAACAGATGACATTTTGGTGTAGGTTTTAACAATGGTAACAACAAAAATCAACAAGCAAGAACAAACCTTTTACAATGAAAATTGGCAATCTTTTAGTGGGAATTGCACAGATAGCAATTTAATTTCTAGCCATTGGGTCAAACCAGGCATTAAAGGTGGAAGCTAGGCAAGTTAGTAATTGTCACTGAGAAACCTAAACCGGCATCCAAGAAGCAATAAGAAAAGGTGTCATTCAAGCGACAGGGGCATGAAAGTAGTTTTTTTTTAACAGAATAATTTTTTTTAAAGAATAGCAGGAAAAGTAAAAACATATTGGCACTGGCAGGTTAAAAAGCATCACTGGCTGACGTGATTGTGTACTTGGACTGTTACGGTAATTGGTCTTTTTAGAACATTGTATAATCTTACCTGTCTTATTTTTAAGTTTGTCTCTCCATCTAAATTTGATGTCTCTATGTAACACATTGCCTGTGGCTCACTATATATAAAAAGAAATTAAAAGAAATTACAGGTTAATTTTAATTAAAAAAAGTATGAATGAAATCAGTTTGAAGTTTCTTCAAGCTCTAGCCTAATTTCTTGAACATTTCATTAAATAATAAAATAAACAATATATCAATTAAAAAAATTCTACAATTCTTTATAGTGCATTGGCATTAAGGCCATTAGGATACAAAGTATCTAACTTATGAATCCAATAAGTTTCTTTTATGAGTCTATTCAGGTCACCATGCACAATATCTACTGGCATGAAAGAGAAATCGAGTAGAGATTGATTACTGGGTTAAAGTGTGTTGAAATATTAGAGAAAACTGGAGAGCTCTATAATTTTTATATGAAAGTGATGGCTATGCATTCTCTTAGAAACTTGTTGAAATGTTTGTCCAACATACTGCATGCTACAGTTTTTACAGGTTATCAAATAAATCACATCAGTTGATATGCAGTTAGTATTATCACGTAGAGAAAATACCTCTTTTGTATTAGCGCTACTGAAAGAAGTACTTTCTCTTATGTTTGCACACTGACAGCACCAGTGTCTGTTACATTTTGATGACGAAAATTGTCTTTTTTATTTTCTGTATGGTTAGTTCTAATTAGAAAATCATGCAAATTCTTGGGTCTTCTATAAGCGAGAATTAGTTTATTTTTGTAAAGTGATTTTATGCTGGTTTTATTTGATAAATTTAGGAGATTATAATATTTATTATTATTATATGACCTATGTTAGGTAATGAAGGATTATATTGTATTGTGAAAGGAATTATATTTTTCTCTATTTTACATTCTGCTGTGTTTAAAGCCTCATGTTGAGTAAGATTATGGGCTTTGTTCAGTGCAGAATCAATTATATGTGTGGGATAATTTCTATTTTGGAAATATGTTTGTAATTTATACAACAAATTTTGTAATTGACAATCATCTGAAATAATGCATCTGTATCTTTTGGCCTGGCTATATGGTATACCGTTTTACATGACATGGGATGACATGAAGAATATTCCACATAATGTTGGATACTAGTTTCCTTGACATGAAAATTTGTAGAGATAGTACTATCAATATTTTTTATTACATTTACATCTAAAAATGAAACAAGCATACTAGATGCAGTATAAGTAAATTTAATCATCAGATGAAAATGATTTAGGTGATCAATACGTTTTTTCAGTTTTTCAGCTGAATGGTTCCAGATCATAAATATGTCATCTAAAAATCTGAACCAAACTGATGGATTAAACATTTAGTTTTGAAGAAATCTTTTTCTAATTTACCCATGAAAAGGAAGCTTATAAAGGAGCCAAAGGACTACCCATTGCCATACCTGTTATTTGGATGTAATTCGTATTATTAATTTAATTGAAAATAATTATTTTCCAAGATAAGTTTTATTATTTTACAAATATCTTCGCTAGATAGTGTGCTATTATTAGGATTGTTATCAAGAAAATATTTACATGCTTCAATACCATCTGCATGCAGAATGTTGGTATATAGTGATGTTACATGATACCAGGATTGAGTCATCAGATAGCCATGTAATAGACTTCAACCTTTTAATGAAATCAGTAGTATCTTTAATGTATGAAGGAAGTGATTTCATTAAAGGCTGTAAGACACTATCACTAAATTTGGATAGGTTTTCAGTATACGAATTACAACCTGATATAATGGGTCATCCTAGATAATTTAAGGGTAAATTATGGTCAAGATATTTATGAGTTTCGGGTAATATGTAGAACTGAGGTGTACGTTTTGTGCCTGAAGAAACATAAATGCAAAAATAGCTGCACAGAATTTTCGGTGTTTGTGTTGTTTTAATCCCAATTTTGAACATTTCCGGAAATCTTTCATTATTCTCCATTCCATGAGTTGTTGGACTGACCAGCAAGAAAAATAAATGAATGTTTTTCATTTTTGGATGCTTATACTTTTTCAAAGAAATTTCCAAGATTTTGCACAGACACATGGAAAATTTAAATCAAACAAATACAAGATACATACTTTGTATAGCATCACATCGATGATGAACAGAGCTATCTTAATAGCAGCAAATCCTGTACATTGTAAAGTGCAAGTGTTTATACCTGAAAGGTCTAGAGGGCTTACCCGTGAGAGAAACTGTCCTTTCAAATCCAAGATATATATTTTTTTGTTCCGAATGTGAAAAAAACATGTTCAAAGAGTCACAAATGAATGACCACTGGTCTGACAGACCTGTGTAGCCATAGTAAATATCTTACTCCTGTCTACCAGAAGTATGGTCAGTTTAGAGATAAAAAAAAGATGATTGCTGTACTGACCTAGATGACAGAATGACCAGGTCAGCTGGGAAGAATTGACCATTGACCACCTTCACAATATCTCCTACTTGAACATTTGTCCATTTCAGATCTTGCCATTCTCCATTCCTCAAAACTGAAATAAAAAAGTTTATTAATCTGCTTGAATGAATTTATATTCTTTATTCTTTTCAAAAATTCAACAAATCATGCACAAATGAAATTTAATTACAGTAAATAGCAAATTATCCATATATCAACTATCTAGATTTTAATGAAGGGGACAGAGTCCTGAATTACAATTTGTCAATTTAAACTATTTTACTAACACTGTTCAAAATTTAATATTAGTATATTAGTATCATGATGTTAAATACTCCCAAGGCAAGGAAATTTTAAATTTGCAAAGATAAAATTTTATTTTGGGGTTTCTAATAACCCAAGAAGTGGTTTGGAAACACAGAATTTTGTATTGTTGGCAAGACTGATTTTTCCTGCATCTTACTTCCTATCCAAGAAAACAGAATAAAATTTGGTTTCTAAACATACATGGTTTGGTATTTGGGACTATAGACAACATTATTTGTGGAATTCAATAGATTAGTGAATAGTTTGGTATTATACTGAAGAGCCAGGTTCATGTGTCTGATAAAGTGTGATTATTCATTTGAATCAGCATTGATGCTTTCTGAAGGGGATATTCTATATACTCCCCAAAGAAGTTAAAGTCCCCCAATTGTGTAATCAAGCAAGCACCTGCAGGTCAGATTTCCAAACTGATCTGTACACAACTGAGCCATAGTCAATTTTACTTAACTCCTGTATAACTGGAGTAGGACCATCCAGTCTGCTCCCAAATCAATGTGCAACAACTCATATTGAATTCAGAGCTTTCTTGAATTTGATCCTGTGGTATCTAATATGTTGAAGAAAATTTACTTTACGGTAAAAATTAAGTCCAGCAAATTTTTCTCCTACATAACAGGATAAGAGATACATCAGGATTTAGTTTTGGATCATCATGAAATCCTTATAATTGACAGAAATGCATACCAAGAGTTTTCTAATGCAAATTTCTAACTCTAGGCTTATCTGTAACTGGTGTTCAGTAGTGTATATATACTCAATAGCAAGTCAAATATTCGTCAATGTATAATAAAGAGTTAGTTCCTGGATTAAGTCATTTCAATAGGCTGTTAATTCTGATGCTGAAAAGGGTGACTGACAATATGCTGCCCTGTAATACAACCACATCCATAGGATAACTTTTAGAAAGAGTAGCACACACCTTAATTCTTAAATTTCTACTTTTTCAAAAAGCTGGATATAAAGACAACTAAGTGACCCCTTACATCTTAACTGAACAGGTCATTCATTATACTGTACTTCCATGTGATGTCATAAGCTTTCTCCAAGTCCTGCCAAAAAGGCTATATTATGTTCTTTCTTTACAAATATTCTGTAAGTCTTACTAGATGGTCAGTTATGCTTTTCTTGCTTCAGAATCCATACCGAAAATCTGATAGAAAATTGTTGGATTCTAGACACCAGAGGAGTGTGATTTATCATTGTTCCATTGTTTTTGCAACAAAACTTCTAAGTCCTATATGGAATTAGTCTAGAGAGTCGGTAAGGCCCCTTCTGGGTTGTTGTTGTTGTTGTAGGGTTTAATGCCATTTTTCAGCACAATGTAGGCTATACATGGCGGCCAGTGTAAATGGTGGAGGAAGAACCCTGGAAAACCACCAACCCATGAGAAGCTCCTGGCAAGCTTTTTCTAACACCCACACTGGCAAACCTGAGACTCAAACCCATGCAGACAGAGGTGAGTGATCTATAATAGTTAGCACTTTAGACCACTCTCCCACTTGGGGCCCCACCCTTCTGGGTGTATGTATTGGTATCAATGCTGCTTCTGCCAGATTTTCCTGAAAATATTCATTAGTATATTAAGGACCTGAGGTCTTCTGATCAAAAATAATACTTCAATGGCAATGCATCAAAACCTCAAATGGAGCTTCATAACACTACCATTATATTCAAGTTTGCACAGGTTTAGCATAATCAGTACTTACCCACAATGATGCTGTTCATGGGAGTCATAAAGTGGACCTCCTTATAGGTGAGGTTGCCTTATATTGAGGTATTTTATACATAATATTACTAATGAATAATGAAATGGGATCCATGTCTATAAAAAGGACCACCTTATAAAGAGGTGCCTTATAGCAGGAGTAATATACATGTACTTTTCTGACACAAAATTTGACATCTGATCAATAAAAAAACAATAATTAAAGATGAACTAAAACTGTACTTTTTAAGCATCTGAATCTATCTATATCACTATTTCTTTTTCTTTTTATTATTTCTCACCTGTTACTATTCTATTATTAACAGCATCATCTGCTCTGTGGCGTTTCTGAAATAAGATAAATAAAAACAATCATATAAATATTTGTTCTAAATATATGAAGATTCCTATAAAGTTTGCTCCAAAACTGAAAATGGAGAGAAATTTAATTCATATAATTTCCTACATTTAACAAACAAATTAATCCCCACAAATTACTACACCACCACCAAAAGGCAGAAAATGTCTACTCTTATACTTCCCTACAATTTTTAGATGCAGTCTTTAAGCTACAGTCTACAGTGAAGCTGTACTATCCGTAAGTCTGCAACGAAACAGTGTGTGTACATCATTAAACAAAACAGATCTTTTTAGACATAGCGAACAAAAAATTTCAGAATAAAAACTGCCAAAAATTTAAATGTCTGGATGTATTTCTTATTTTGACAGGACTACTGTAATTCCTGCCCAATCATAATGTAAAACTGGCAGTAATTTTTTGAATGGTGCAGGAAAGGCTATACAACCACTGGTAATGCGTACAAGTCCAACTGAAAAACTACAGAGACTTGGATCAGCCATCAAATAATGCACCATCACATCTGGTTCTATGTAGTTTGTTATCAGTTATCAGTAGAGCAAACAACACAGACCCTATTCTACCAGTGCATTATGCAAAAGCTGATCAGACACCATGTTGTTTGCAATTGAAACCTGACCTATAAGCAAGTATGTATGGTACATACCTAATGGTCATATCAATTGATAGGATATAACATGTACTTACTAGGTCCTTGAAAAAATGGGCACAATATCATCATTCTGATTATGCAAAGGCAGAATGAGATGACTTTGCACATTTTGTAATGTGTGACATGGCTAGGATGAAACTAAACTAAGAATTAAGTCCTGCAAATTTGTCTCCTAAATAGCAGGGGTAAGAGAATCATCAGGATTTAGTTTCGGATCATCATGATTTCTTTGTAATTGGCAGAAATGCATATGAGTTGTCTAATGTCCATTTCTGAACTCTATATGTATCCGAAATTGATGTTCAATAGCATAAATATTTTACAGCAGATAAAAAATTTGCTAACATATAATAAATAGTTCCTGGATTAAGTCATTTCAATAGGCTGTTAATTTTGATGCTGAAAAGGGTGACTGACAATATGCTGCCCTGTAATACAACCACATCCATAACATAACTTTTAGAAAGAGTAGCACACACCTTAATTCTTAAATTTCTACTTTTTCAAAAAGCTGGATATAAAGACAACTAAGTAACCCCTTACATCTTAACTGAACAGGTCATTCATTATACTGTACTTCCATGTAATGTCATAAGCTTTCTCCAAGTCCCACCAAAAAGGCTATATTATGTTCTTTCTTTACAAAATATTCTGTAAATGGTCAATTATGCTTTTCTTGTTTCTGAATCCATAGTAAAAATCTGATAGATCTGAACTCCATTATGGAACTGACAAACATGGTCTTTTTAGAGCTACTTGTTAACATCAGGAAAATCTAGACGACTGATCCATAATTCTTTCTTTTAATGTCCGATTCATGCATTTTAAAATACTAGTCAAGGCAGAATTCATTCTATGTAGGCTTGGACACACATGCCTATACAATAAAATGAAGTACAACAGAACCCAGACAATCAAAACTCCAAATAACTGGAAGCATGTGTCTGAAAAATAATCGATTACAAATATTGACATGGATGGATGATGTGTTAATGGGTGAACTGAAAATATGGATAAATATTAAATGCTCTGTTGTATTTTAGTTTAGAAGGTACAGAAAAAATGGGACTGTTTTTTATCCCAAGTTTTTTCATAAACAATGAGACAAATAGTGGATATATATATTTTTTGAGTAGATATAAGAAAACATTTCAGAGTGAAGTGGGAAACATTGTATTGTCATGAGTGGCTTTGCCACTTGTGACAATTGAAAATGTTCCATTTTACAAGTTCCAAAATTTTACAATAATATTAGGGGAGACACTTTTTACAAATTTTGTGTGTGTATGAGATTTGGATTTTAACATAGCTTTAACAATTTTTCAGTCATATCGCTACGATGTCTTCAGTGTGGCAGTTTATAGTGATGTCTAGCACTGGGGCATCATGCCGCAGACATGTATCGTGATGTCCCACCCGGTCACGTTATCCTGACACCCGACTGACCAGTCCTAACACTAACCTGCCCAATTAGTAGGACCACCAGAAAAGCGCACAGAAATAGTTAATTTTATCAACAACCAGAATACTGAAGTCTTTTTCCTGACAGAAACATGGCTAAAAACATGAGGCGATGAGCCCAAGTGTGCGGATCTAACACCCACTGGTTACTCCATCAAGTTGTTCCCCCGTAACTCTCACGGAGGTGGAATTGCTGTCATCACAAAGAACTCCATGATCAAATGTCTTAACCACACCACAACATTCAATTTCGACCACACATCGTTTGAACTAGTCCAAACCACACCCACACTGGAGCAAAGGTCAGTCCATTTTTTCTGCCTATACCGCCCTTCTCCTAGTAGAAAAAACAAGCTGACTGAATCTCTCTTATTGAAGCAGTTTCCGAATCTCCTGGAGTATGGAAATTTGATAGGTGGCAACCTGATTATTCTTGGAGATTTCAACTTTCACTTTGACTGTCCTGGAAACCATAACACATCAAATCTCCTAGATTCCATCAATGTTTTCAACCTCAAACAGTCAGTTAACCAACCCACCCATAAACACAGTCACATTTTAGACTGGATTCTTCACAGACCTGATGATAACATTCTACGGTCCTCCCTGGTATCCCATGAACTTTCATCAGATCACCTCTGCATTATATGCCATATTGACGTATCAGTCCCTAACCCTCCACCTTTATTTGCTACTAAGAGAAATCTCTGTATGATAAATAGAACCCAACTAATGCATGATATCCAAGCAAACCTAACAACTTGCTTACCTCCTACAGCAGAACAACTCGATAACTGCCTACTTTCATTGCTCGACAAACATGCCCCAGCTACCAAGTGCAGAATATCAATTCAAAAGTGTTCTCCATGGTATAGCAGTGTTAGGGACCAGCTTTGCACTGCTAAAAGAGACCGCCGTTAAGCTGAGAGGCGTTGGCTTTCCACCAGACTCACTATTCATAAGCAAATCTATGAAGCAGCTAAGAAGAATGTCACAAATATAGTCCATGCAGTGAAATCAGCCCACTACATTACTAAGATCATGGAAAGTTCCAGCTGCAAGAAGCTCTTCGAGATTACTAACAAGCTAATTTCAAGGAACAAATCTACACCACTTCCAACTAACTTCTCTCCAGTTGACCTTCCAGACATGTTTGCAAACTTCTTCTGTGACAAAGTACAAACCATTAGAGATAAACTTGACACCACAATTTCGATTGACTCATCATCACCATACAGTTGGGATACAGAATTTGAGCGGCAACCATTAGCAGCATTTGAACCTGTCTCTATGGATTTCATACGTACAATCCTGATGAAGAGTGCACCAAAGTCATGTGAACTTGATCCAATTCCAACATCACTACTGCTTGAGTGCTTAGATCCAGTATTGCCTTTACTACCTGATGTTATCAATACCTCTCTCTCATGAGGGGAATTCCCATCATTTTTCAAAACTGCCATTGTAAAGCCTCTGCTGAAGAAACCAACACTAGACCACAATGATTTAAAGAACTACCGCCCAGTTTCTAATCTCCCATTCATATAAAAAATCTTAGAAAAGGTTGTTCTATCCCGGCTTGTATCTCATCTGAATTCAAATAGTCTTTTTAGCAATGTACAATTTGCATATTGCCCTTGCCACAGTAATGAAACTACTGTTCTAAAAGTAGTTAATGATATTCTCTCTGCTTTGGATAGCAGAAAGATTACAGTCCTCACCCTCCTTAATTTGTCTGTAGCATTTGACACAATAGACCATGATATATTACTTCATAATCTCCAGCATGTATTTGGCATTCGTGATACAGCCTTACTGTGGTTCATGTCCTACTTGGTCAACAGGACACAAATTGTGTCTGCAAATAGAATACACTCCAGCCCAGTTGATCTATGTTGTGGTGTTCCACAGGGGTCTGTTCTTGGACCTATTCTCTTCATTCTATACACTCAGCCACTCTGAAGTGTCATAGATCATCATCCAGTGTCTCACCAATTGTACGCTGATGACACCCAAATATACAAATCTAGCCTCCCAACTGAAGTTGATGCTATCATCCAAGGTGTAGAGAGGTTCATTTCTGATGTGAAATCATGGATGACATGTAACAAGCTGCAGATGAATGATGATAAAACTGAGGCCATTCTGATCACAAAACAAAGAATTTCTCATTCACATCCTTTACCTGAAACAATAAATATCAGCAACACCAGCATTAAATTCACACAATCAGTATGAAACCTAGGTTTTACTCTGGACAGTACTCACACATGCACCAACATGTCATGAACATATGCAAGGCTGCATATCTTGAGCTGAGACACATCAGCTCCATTCGCAAATATCTTTCAGTTGATGCCACTAAAACACTTGTGTGTTCATTAGTACTTTCAAGACTGGACTATTGTAACTCAATTCTGTCTGGTTCATCTCAATATCTACTCCAGAAACTTCAAAGCACAGCTGCTCGGATCATACTTAGAATACCACGATCAGAGCACACCTCCCTGCCGCTCTGTACCCTACAATGGCTATCCATTCGATCCAGAATCAAACACAAAATTTGTTCTCTGTGCTACATTTCACTGATGGATTCTAGTCCAACATACCTATCCGACCTCACCCATGTGTACACACCAGCAAGATACTTACGCTCCTCTTCTGACAAATGTATACTCAGTATTCCCACTATGAAAACAAAGTCATATGGACAGCATTCTTTTGCATACCAGGGCCCAGCAACGTGGAATGAATTGCCCATGAACTTAGACACAAAGACACAGTGCTCTCAAAACTCACTTATTTTGACTGCAAGTTGTTGTTGTTGTTGTTGTTGTTGTGGGGTTTAACGCCATTTTTCAGCACACAATAGGCTATACATGGCGGCCAGTATTAATGGTGGAGGAAGAACCTGGGAAAACCCCAGAAAGAACCACCGACCCACGAGAAGCTACTGGCAAGCTTTCTCACATACCCACATTGGCTAAATCCGAGACTCGAACCCACGCAGACAGAGGTGAGATGGCAATGATCCGTAATGGAGAGCACTTTAGACCACTTGGCCACTTGGGGCCCCTTCGACTGCAAGAACAAATTTAAAGACCTAATAATGTTTCCTACCTTAAATATTCTCAGCATGTTTTTCATGTTTTCTAATTTCATGGTGTTTGTTTTTGTAATCATATCATTATATATGTTTTTTATCTTATAGGTGTTGTCTAATGTTGCAAAGCGCTTAGAGCTTCTAAAGATTAGGCGCTGCACAAAGTCCTCATTATTATTATCATTATTATTATTAATGCTGAGCACCAAGCAAGGCCGCTGTCAGTACCGTTTTTTTTTTTTTACGTCTTTGGTATGATTCAGCTGGGGATTGAACCCACGACCTCCTGCATCCGAGGCAGATGCTCTAACCACTAGGCCACTGCAGCTTTATTCTCCAACTGATATATTTCAATATTACATTATGAAATATATAATATATTTCAAAATCTCATTATATGATATATACTTAAAGCTGTCAATGGGTACCCTGCTACTTGCCCATCGATAATAGGGGGCCCCGAGTGGCCAAGTGGTCTAAAGCGCTCTCCGTTACGGATCACTGCCATCTCACCTCTGTCTGTGTGGGTTCGAGTCTAGGATTCAGCTAATGTGGGTATGTGAGAAAGCATGCCAGTAGCTTCTCGTGGGTCGGTGGTTCTTCCTCGGGTTTTCCTGGGTTCTTCCTCCACCATTAATACTGGCCGCCATGCATAGCCTATCGTGCACTGAAAAATGGCGTTACACCCCACAACAACAACAACAACAAAAGCCCATCGATAATAACCTGGGTAATAAAATAG
This sequence comes from Sinohyriopsis cumingii, assembly GCA_028554795.2. Lineage (NCBI taxonomy): Eukaryota > Metazoa > Mollusca > Bivalvia > Unionida > Unionidae > Sinohyriopsis > Sinohyriopsis cumingii. The sequence goes on from CM068829.1 coordinate 47,960,867, forward strand.
ACAACCGAGTACCTGTTAAAAATTAAAAAATAAAATAAAATAAAGAAGAAAGCAAACCATGTTTCCAAGTTCAGATCAAAGACATCAGGAGTGAACAAGACACAGAATAATGATTATAGTTTGAGGCTTGTGTCGTGTGATGTCCACTGGCTGCTCGCATTTATTTATTGTTAGACCTCCATCTAATTTCTTTATTTTCTATTTATAATAACTGTACACGAAACCATCCCATGAAAACGGACGGGTTTCTTGAATGTGAAACCATGTGTCACTTATAATACTAATAATTACGCTTATACCTCTCTTGGGGGTTGGCATCTATGAACCTACAACAAAGTAGTTCAGGTTCACATTTAATACAATTTTCCTTTGATCAGGTACCAGGGTAACAGATTGTTAGGATTGACAGGTACCCTGTAGAAGTTTTCTAAAATTCAGACAGCTCTATATATTATATAATAAACGTTTATTCTGCACCTAAAACACTACAAAACAGTGGTTATATAAGGATTGAGTGGAGGAGTGTACTATGTGCTTTACACTTCAGGTCAAAATACACAATTGCTTATGTGGTTAGCTCCTTGTTTCCATAACATAACCACATGGAAATAAAATCTAATATGTAAACAGATGAAATCTGGTAAAATTTAAATGTACGTCTATCAATGATGCTGATGTTTGTATGACCCTCCCTTCACATTGACTTATACTTGGACACTGTATTCACTTCAAAGTACATGTCCAATAGATCATTTCAAACATGCATACATAGTGTGCATGCAGATCTGGATCCAAAGTTATTAAAATTGTACATTAAACAAGCAGAGCAGACTCTGATTCACAGGTACATAGTAGTCCCTTATTACAAGACTGTTTACATGTGACATGAAAAAGAACAGTGATACAAATGATAGTAGTTCTATGCTTGGGTATACTGTAAGGAAAATAGAAGACCAAAACTATGTTACAAATATTGTAGTGTTGTAGTGAGAAGCCACTATATATGGTGAACTATATGATGGCAGATCTGATTTATTTTGTCCGCAGTTATATCTGTACTAAACATGAGAAGATATCAGAGATGCTGTCACAGGTTTATCTGCAGAGGGGATCTCCCTCCTCATCACCAAAATGAGGAAAAAGTGAAACATAAAGGGTGAGATAATCACCATAGTTAATTATCTACCTAACACTTAAATATCGGTTTCTTCCTGCTCCACCCTGTTTGGTCTCTACTGAAACCAAATTCCTCTTAAGATTCCCCTTTTCCCTCATGCATAGTCTTTAAATTGATGACTGTTTCTGATGTTAATCTGAGTCCGATAATAGTGTTCCGTGCTGAGAACCCACTTTCACAGTTGTGTAAACAGATGTATGCCAGCTAACTTAACCAGCTTAAACAAGTTGGGAAACTGTTCTTTATGGGTTATTTTATAAACTTTTCCACAGCTTATAGGGGTTGTCTCATGGCTATGTCCAAAATGCATGTGATATGGTGACTTGGTGTGTCAGATAAAAGTTGATGTCCTGAAATTCAAATGCTGATTTCCAACATAAAAGGGATATTTTTTTCCACAATTTGTGCAAATATTACACTACATACTTCACATCTTGGCACTATGTTGTAACCATTTGTACATGCAACAGCCAAGATTTCTGAACCTTTGCGTTAAATTTTCTTTGGCAGTTCATCTAACCTGGTATCTCGCATCATTTTTGGAATTATGATCCTCTGTTTGACACGAAAATCCACATCATTTACTTTCTTCATCCCTCCATTGACTTTGTACGTTTACACCAGCACTGACTTCAAGTTTGAAAAGAATCAGTAATGTTCTGCTCAGACATGTTTGACTATAAACTCACTTTACAGAAAAAGACCAAAATTCACACATGCACATATGTGAGAAAAGGGTATAAATTGCATAACCACTCAAGTACACAATTACATAACTACACTAGAACACAATTGCATAACCACTCTAGTACAGAACTGCATAACAACTCTAGTACACAACTGCATAACCACTCTAGTACACAACTGCATAACCACTCAAGTACACAATTGCATAACCACTCTAGTACACAACTGTATAACCACTCTAGTACACACATTCTTCTGTCATAAATGATCAGCAGGATTTCCAATTATCCTTTCACATTAACCGACATCTGCATAATTTGAAATGAAAAGAGGTATTTGCACCAAATAAGTATTATTACCTATAAAATTTACTTAGAGTCTTAGTTGTTCAGTTTAAGACAGTGGTTAAATATAACTTCTATTCTGCTCAAGGTGCATTTTTATATATACATGATTTTTAATGAATCTGAGGGATGCATACTCATAAACACTGATAGCAACTATGAAATATGATAGCAGCCACACCTCACTCATACTTACGTAATCTTCTATGATTTCCTTGATGGCAGATACTGTCAAAATGAAGATGAGTGGTACCGCTGTAGTGTATCTTCCTGTAGGTGACACATGTGGGATTTGCTACAAGAAGATAATGCATAAATGAAACCCTTCTGAATTTTAGCATTTTAAAAATTATAAGACCTGTTTATGATAACTACTGAGTTAACTTCAGGAACCAAATTCTTTTTAAAAATCCAAAATTTCAGCGTATCAAAACCTACTGTCACAATCTGAGCACTGGTAGATGGTCAAACCCATATTTTATAACTTAAAAAAATTAAAAAATGAAGGCATATTGTTTATTCTCTTTTATTTAGTGGATATCAAAGTTCTGTGGATTTTATAGTAGCTACAAGACATAAATTTAAAGACAATAACATCTCCCTTCCTCACCACAGGTATATCCATGAACTTAAGAATCGTAGAGAAAAAATAATTATTTTTAAAGTTATGAATCATTGGGAAATAGTGAACGGATTTTAATTCTTACCTGTAGTAAGGCGATGAAAAGGAAGAAGATATTGGCATACTTTCTAAACTGCTCAAAGAGAAACTTTGGAAGGAAGGTTATAATGCTGTATTTGGCAGTGCTGGAACAATAAGAGAAAGCTATAAATATCTATACTATACCAGATTATAAGGGATACATTAAATAACGGTTTTTTCTTCCGGTAACTAAATGTAAGCAAACCGTTTTCACAACATGCAATTTTGGTGTGAGTTTTTCACCATGTCAGTTACATGTATATCAAATATCAGGTCACGGACAACATTCTCTGTCATGATATAAAATTGAAAAAGATCCTCAAGCTTAGAATAACAAGTTAAAATTAAAATTATAACTAATGTATACTGCTTTGATAAATATTTACTTTTGGACATAAAACATTACACTGAATGTCTGTGAGTTTGCACTGCCCTCTGAAACAGTAAGCAAAGGAAATAAATCATTAGCAAAAAGGTTAATTTATTAATGAATTTTGCAAACCAGTTGAATAATGGCCAATATTTCAGTAACAAGAATGCAGAGACTGTAAAAACAACAAAGTATTCTTTCTATGAAAATATTTTCATGCTTTTTATTTTTTTAAATTTGTCTGCACCCTACAATATCATAAGGACATGCAAATTTTTGTTAAATTTACACTACCTACCTATCAATGTTTTACTGAACACATCACATAATAATTTCTTAAGTTCAATTTGGCTTAACATCAGGAATTTATATTAGGACAGTACACCTTCCCCTTGATTTCAGGGCAGCATACAAGTTCCCAGAAGCTTCTGCAATCACATTACATTATCTGAAATAATCTATTACTGCCTTCTCCCCTGGGAACTATTCTCCTATAGTGCTGTCTGGTAGAGTACAGTAACCAAGTCAATTGCCACCATGCAACACTGAAGATGAAATATCTCTCTCAGGAGAAAGCAATATGATACAATAGGGTTGTTTAGCAGTGGCCATCATGTGACCTCACATCCCAAAATATAATCTACCGGTAGTTGCAGTTTCAGACAAACAGATATGGTGGGTCAGTACCATTATTTAAAATAAAAATTCCTGAAATTGGAGAAAATGGATAAAGCAAAATAACTTTTAATCAATATAATGAAGCAGTAATTAATCTGACTGATTACATTTATTGCTGCCTAATAACCTGTACATTTTGATGTTCTGTTCTGTTCTTACACCTCTATAACGATTCATAAACACATTCTACTGTTTTAATGCACTATAATACCTATGTACACAAGCTGTTATTTTAATATCCATTTTAAACTTATTACATATTTTTCTGATTTTATTGGGTTTTTTAAAAAAGTTCAACCATTCCAAAATTTGACTTGTTTTTCATTTTTATTTATAATAATACATAATTATAAAACATTAGTAATTCTTTTCTTCCATATTCAACTAATGTTAACGCAAAATACAACAGCATGTGCAGAAATGCTGGGTATGAAACGCTCTGGTTATGATGTGACGTATGCACCCTGCTGGACTCCCCATCACACACCATGCCCGAATTTGGGTTAACATATCATTTAAACATTTCTTTTAAAAGTGCTTGTTAAAAAAGATCACGTGAACCTGTAGTCTTTATATGAGTCCAGGCCCTTAAGTCTTTATATCATTTCTGCAACATAATGGCAATTAAATGACGAAGTAGCTTGTGCTCTAACATGAGAAAAACATTTATTTTCTGTCTGTTAAAATTATGGGGGGGTGTTGGGCATTTAAGATCGAATTTGAAAGCATTAGTTTGTTTTACTCTAGTCAAAATGGGCATAATTAAACAATCTTTATTATTAAAATGTACTTTAACCTTGTAATTAATTTCCAAAGATTTACAACTGAATCTTACAAAACTCAAATAATAATAATAATAAAAATAATAATAATAATAATAATAATAATAATAATAATAGCTGTTGTTGTCATAGTTATTATTATTATTATATATCTTTGCAGGGTTATACAATGCATAGAGACAGGAATAGTGTGTCCAATTTCCATAACTTGTTTCACAACAATTATCAAAAGTTGGACAACACACAAAGGTTGTCACTTTACTTTTATAAAGATGAAAGAATAAGGATTACTGTATGCTGTATCATATGTTAATCTGAAAATACAGCTGTTAGCGCAATGCCTAGGGAGTGAATGACATCATCAAACAACAACCCTATAGTGAAGCACAAGTGTAATTGAATAAAAGTAACTGAAGAAGAACGTTGCCTCATTTTAAAGTCAAAACAACTTTTGAATAAACAAATTTGTTTCATGACCCACACATTCACAGTGTACTTGATCTTGACGTTGAATCTTTAATATTGTATGCCATACACTTACTAGCAGCGATACATGTATATCCCTAGTGTTATCTCTCCATCTTAATGGGTTGTAAACAAAATAATGGTAATAATACATACTAAGGTTTATCAAGTTTAATTCCTGTAAAACTCTGATCCAAAAGGAAAGAACAACTCTGATCCATAGTTGTGACCTTTAATGTCTTTAACCGTCTAATAAACAACGACACACTAAAAGTTCAAAATTATCCTACAGATTAAATTAAACATCGTCCACTTTTTTGTTTTGATTGCTTTCTAACCAGTGTATAATCAATGATTACATATCTCACCTCAACTTTTGATATAGTTTGTACAGCTCAGTATCACAAATGATAGCTGCATAACTAAGTGAATTTTCACATGAGCATCTCAAAATGTAGATAAAAATTACTTATTTCATATTGCACCCAAATGGTATTACACCCAAATAGATCAATATACAGATCAACACTTGTGATACATGCTTAAACAAATAGGTCTGTGTACATGTAACCCACCAGACTGGTCCTGGATTTTTGGAAGAATATATTTTTCTACAGGACTGAGCCATCATGGAAGCCTTTATGTGCCATACGCAAACAAACACTGTCTGCATAATCTAGGTTTCATTAAAATATATTTAATTTCTACTTGCACTCTGTGTATGATATGATTTGTCTAAGATGCAGATAATGCTTTTTACCTGAGGCATGAGACAATTCCAAAAACTTTGTCTATTATCTTGTCATTGTTGAACTTCAATTGTTTTTAAAAACATCAGTGCAAAAATATAATTATATTTAACAATATATATTAAAAAATACTTGCTTATAAGATGAGTCCAACTGCACATTGCACAGACCCAGATCTGCCATCCAATAATGCACCAACAGATCTGGGTCTGTGCAGTTTCTTAGGAGTAATCAGTAGAACAAACGACACAGACCCTGATCTGCAGGTGCATTATGTTATGAGAGATCAGGATCTATATTGTTTGCCATTGGACTCACCTCATAGATGAGTATGTACAGTACATAAATTAATAGGCATTGTCAAATTTTGGCAAAATATGATAGTGTCTGTAAGTAAAGTGACCAAAGATATATATAAAACAGCATCAATGCATCTATTAATTACTAACATGGATAACAAGAACTTAAAAGATTGTAATATTCATACAGTATTTCCATGAATATGAAAGCATACACAATAACTATTAATAATGAATGTGTATTATTTTTATTGATACAACTTTTTACCACTTGAATTTTGCACATGAATCAGAATATCTGATGTGTGATGCATAGGTGTCAATCCCTTGAGATGAAAACCTGTACGACAGACCAATAAAAACCTTACAAAGACCAACAAAAACTTACACGAAAAAATGTATTCCTACATTATATATGATTAACAGTGTTAAAACAGCAAATGCTATACACAAAGTATTTTTACACATATTTGTATACTTATTTACATTTCTGAAACTTTATTTCATTCTTTTTACTTATAACACTTATCATCTTCCTGCTTTGGCTAAGCAATGAAGCTTTCGGTGGATGCTCCCTTCTTCATTTCAAATTTTTTTTCATGCAGTTTTGTCCTGAAGTGTTTCTCCAGATCATAAATGCTCGACACCACCACTTTAATGTCTTTACTGCATATTTTACAAAAAGCATGGGAAGATCCTAATTTGGATACATCTACAATGTCAGGGAAGACTTTAATCCAATCAGCCTGAAACTTGCCACAACCTCAGTCAGTGTCTTCAAGCTTGTGTTTCTTTGAGTTAGGCTCAGCCATTTGATGGATGGAATATTTCAACTAAATGAAAAATAAAACAAAAAAAAAATTAATTTTTTTAGATTTGTCATGTGATATAGGAATATTTCCCAATTACAAATGTGTTACGAATTTATATTTTTCCCCATAAACACCAAGATATTACACCAGGAACTCTCCAAAACTTTAAATCTAGAAATAATTTTTTTTGACACAGTAGCAGTCCAGAAGTTTAAACTTCGTAAGCTGTTGATCATTTCTATTAAAATTGCATATATGATATTTGAAGAGTTATGAATTTGCTATATGGTGAGCCACGAGAATGACGTCACTCAGTATCTCTACTACGTCCATCATTATGGCAATGCATCTTCCTGTTTGAATTACATATCTGACAAACTTATTTCAAAACTGTAACAGCAAGATAAAATGCCAGTGCTAAAATCAGTAGAGTATTTATTTTTAATTAGTATATTGTTAAAATTTTAATAAATCAACTTTATCTCCACACAGAAAAGTTGGACAAATTACAGTTACACCAACATGACAGCCACACTATGTAAAGTATGAAAATTGATGCAAACTTCAGGCATTTGATAGTAATAAGTATAAATAATAAAATAATAATGTATAAAATAAGAAAACATACTTACTACACAGGTAGTCAGTCAATATTAGAAATCCGAGCGAGCATCAAATTTCAGAGCGATAAACAACAAGATCTTCACACACAGGAGTTGAATCATGAATGAAACTCGTTTCATTATCAAAGGAAAAACGCGGTTTTGAGTATGATTGGATTGGTTGTTTCGGGCCACCCTGATCTCACTTAATTCTCACTCTAAAACAAAAAATTATGCCCAGAGTCCAGAATGCACATAAAACAAAAAATATTTTTTAAAACATTTTTTTACAGAAAAAAACACAAAACAGCTGTATGGCCGTACACTAACAAAAAAAAGGAGAAAAAATGTACAAATCACAGGTAAACCATACAAGTTGACACCTATGATGATGTTTTATAAAGAGTATAGACACATGTAGACATACTGTATGCATACAAAATAAAAATGAAGTAACAACTTATTTGACACTGGCTTTTTTCAAAGTAGGTTTACTTCTGAGACTGGCTAAGTTTCATATTTACTTTTGTGATAATTGTTTTACAAGAGATATATCACAACAAATATGAAGTTTCATCCCTTAAGCACCTCTTGAGTTATAAGGCAGAAAACCAATTTTTTTTTGGTGAAATATGTGTCTTTAAAAATACTTACCCAATCATAACACCATAGAATTACTACTACTACCTTGCAAATCCAGCCCTCCCAGGTTAAACGCTTTTACATAATCAGCAAAAAGTTATCTACCCACCTAGCTGGTGGTTGGGTAGGGGTGACCTTCCATTGGTACAGGCATTGGTACCAAATCCCAAAAATATCTCAGTTATCAATGGAGCAGAAGGCATGCTCTCTATATGGATGTAAACTGTGGGCCGGCTGGGAGGGTGTCTGTGTATTATGAAGTATTCTTGAAGAAACACATTTTACTAGAAAAAATTGGTTTCTTCTTTAAATATGTTACCCAATCATAATACCTTAGGAGAATAGGTTAGAGGTCACAGAGGGAGGTACATCCCCTCACCCCAGAGATGCCATCTCCAGTCCTCTAAGGTATGTGATACAGCTTCTAGATGACTGGAGAAGATTCTATCTGTTAAAAGCAGCTTCTAAAATATTTTCCCTCCCACAAAAACGGTGGAAGTCATGAAGCCATGTCTTATGAAGCTGTTGAACAATCCTGATAGGTGGTCTGCTGTGCCATGGCTATAGTTCTTACCAGACTGAGTTGTTCCCTTTAGGATGAAAGACCTCTCTGAGATAAAAACCGAAGAATACTGAATCTGATCTTCATCACATGGCCTGGATAATGTCAGTTAGAGAGCAGTTCCAGTCAAATGCCTTGCTTCTGGAAACTGCCCTAAACTTTGAAGTCAAGATGCATAACAACTTCATTTGAGCTAGGGTTATATCTCTATCTGCTGAACAAATAACCCTTCGATTTGTTAATTTTCAGAGGTAAAAAAATCAGTGTCATCTCCCTTGACACAATGGCTCTGTCATTTTTAAGATACCAATTCCATGCTGTTCCTGGCAATGAAAGAGGGTATTGTCACGAGTGAATGTGACTCATCTTGTTGGAACTGCATGAAATTTGAGTCCACTGATAAGGCATATATTTCCCTGATATTGATCCATCATGTTGGAACTGTAATAAGATGGGTCCACCAAGAAATGTATTGTTGATTTTGTGTGCAGATTGCCAAAGTAAAGAGGAGGCAGGATGTATATGATACATGAACTAATTCAGCTCTTGAGAGCAGTTCAACTGGTGCCTTGTTCAGCCAGGTTAATCCCCATGAAAAGTCCACTGGTCAAGGGTCCAGTGCCTTTGGGGAGTTGAAATCCAGATGAATAAAAGATCAGAAAGGTCTTTGATTCAGGCAATATCCTTTTCTGTATCATAGCACAGTATGCTAGTGATGGTGGAATGATAAGTATAACTGTGATGGGTGCCATCTGTTTCTCATCAAACAACCAAGAAAAATAGCTATTGTGGTATATATGTCTCCATTGGAATAAAGTACTCTGGTGTGAACCACAGAGATTATATTCCATTGCCTTCCCAGACTGACCTGGTTGGTCCTGTATTCCATATTTTAGCACAGTAATCGGGATAAAGATACACTGAGATACTTTGGTTCCTGTATCACATTCAGAATCCAATTCTGTGTATGCAGCAGTATCACCGATACAAGTTCAAAGTGCCTTTGTGATGCAACCTCAGATGGTTGTCAGTTGAGAGAGTTGGTCCAATTGTCAAGGTATGGTCTCCACTTGGACCATGTAACCATTGTTATGAGAGTCCAAAAAGTGACCACGGACAAAGATGTCCAGTGCCATAATGAGCAAAACATGGTTGTCAAATGAATTCTCTTGCAGACAGATTGCTTCAAAAAGGCAGAGAACTTACCACTGCCTGACTACAAATCTCTTTCTTAGGGAGCACATTCTTCTTACCTGAACATGAAGTCCTGACATAGTCAACAGAATCTTAAAAGGATGTGAGGTCTAAGACGTTCTTCTTGACATGAGATTGAGAATGAAAGAAGTGACACTTAAAATCATGTCTTGATCCAAATATATAACTTGTCTACTGTTTGTATCCAGTTTGTAGGCAAATCAGATAACTGCTGAAAACCGTTTGAGTGAGGTGTGAAATGATGTCTTGCAAGTCCATACTGCGCAGTCTTCACAATGGACATTGTTAGGACCCATTGTTGTATTCCATCGCAAACCTAAAAGCATAACAGCAAGGACTGAATGCGCTTAGGCTGATCAACTGATAAGTGGGGTGATGTGGCTGAAAGAGCTGCGTCCAAAAGTTTAGCATGTGCGCTGAACATGATGCTGAGTCCCCAGGAGCTACTGTTGGACTCAAAACATCATGGTAAATCTTACCATTCAACCATGAAAGGTTGGAGCCTTCTCCCCACTGGGATCTGTGATAAGGGGGGGGGGGCTGTATGTATGTCACTGACATACAGATGATCTCATGATATTGAGATAAGGATGGTCTTATGATATTCTGGTGAAAAGGACCAACCTCCCTCTTACTCTTTCATTTAGTTGTATAATTGTATCCCAGTGGCATGTACTCCAGGGACATCCCTGCTATCATGATGGTTGCTTTGCAAATCTCTCCACTGTTTCAAAGATAGAGAGGAATGGTGGCATGCTGTTAACTCTGTCAACCTGATCACAGAAAAGGAGAATAGATGATGAAGTTGTGGGTGTATCTTGGGCCATGATTGGTCTGTGAGGTGGAGGTAGAGAGCGTAGCATCTTTTTCCCACTTGTTGCAAGTTTATACCTGTTATTACATTTATAGGATAATGTGTCTCTGTTATGAACTGGACCATCCAATGAATATGCCCTGCTTGTTCCATTGATTAAACTCATGGGAAGCCTAGAACTGATACAGTGACTTTCCATTAATATGTTGAAGTCAAGGACCTAATAATCACCTGTATATGGCCTAGTCTAGTTGAAATGGAAATAGAGGATCTCAAATGGGTAATGATTTAATACTGAATTTATGAAAGAAGTTTTGTGTGTGTGTGATTTGGATTTTTAACGTAACTTTAAAAAAAAAATCAGTCATATCGCTATGCTGTCTGCAGTGTGACAATTTAATAATGATCTCTAGCAATGGGGCATCATGCCCCAGACAAGTAGCATGATGTCCCACCAAGTCACATTATCCTGACACCAGGCCGACCAGTTCTAACACTAAACTCTTAATGCTGAGTGCCAAGCGAGGCAGCTGTTAGTAAGTCTATTTTTGTAAGTCTATGGTATGACTTGGCCAAAGATCGAACACATGACCTCCCGCATCCAAGGCGGATGCTCTAACCACTAGGCCACTGGAGCAGTATGAAAAAAGTTGAATAATGTCCAGCTTTTGCTCACCAAGGTTCACAAAAGCTGGGCATTATTCAATGAGTTTCATAAATTTAATAGTAAACCATTACCTTGGTATAGAAAACTCACCTGTATGTACCCATTTGTAGTGGAATTATATATTAAGAGTCTTCTATAAGCACTAGAGACTTGCACTTGCATAAAAAATAATACAGCCCAAACTTAGTCACATAGGCTACCTGTGCAAGTACCTAAATGTGTGATATCAAAGTGTTAGAAAATTGTAAAGGCAGAACTTTGTTGGCATAGGATGCGAAAAAAGTTGGAAATTTAGATTGACTATACTTTCTGCAGAAGTGATAAACTCCTCCAACTTGTTCTCCTAAGGTATTATGATTGGATAACGTACTTAAAGAGGAAAGAAAAAACTTTGGAAAAGAAACTGTTTATTGTCATTGAACCATATGATACAAAAGCAAATGTTGCAGTGAGTAACATTGCTAATAATGATACATCAATGTACCTAGTTTCATAAATATCTCTTGCACGGTTTAATAAATGTACCAAGTTTCATCAATGTACCATGCATGGTTTAATAAATGTACAAAGTTTCATTAATATATCTTACATGGCACAAAATGAACAATACAGAAAAAACAAATATGAGATAGGTGGATGGATGGAAGAGAAAAACTGATCTCTGATCATGACATTTAAGATATGACTCCAAATAGGTCCTCAGCTAATGACACATAAAAGAACCAATTGTAATCAATTTATTCTATAAAAAAAACAAAGACTTAAGGATGGACAGAGAGCAAATATACAATGAAAGAGGATAGATGAAAATGCAAATGCCCCATGCTTTAGGAGGGGGACTAAAAATGTATATTCTTCTAATATTTTTTGTGTCTGTATGATATTTCTCACCTGATTTTATTTGAACAATATTTAATTGGTTGTGGAGCATTGATAAGGATGATACGAGAGTTCTGGGGTTGAACCTCTTCCGTAGTCTCTGATTCAGCAGCATTTTGCATTTGGTGGTATTCTGAAAAACAATGGAGGGATCACTAATTACTACTGCACAAGTCAAAATGAGACACATATACCAATAATTGTTTAAAAAACAAGAGTTTCATAAGTTATTAAAGTGAAATATAATCAAATTATGATATTCTGCAGCAGCTCATCTAAGTCCAGTTGTCCAAATAATAAGATTGACAAACTGTAACAAACACAAATGGATCTGATATGTCACTCCCAAAATCTGTCTCACAGAGCAAGCCATGATTTTTCAACAGTGGTCGAATCCAAGCCAGGTCCAGAATTTAACCATCTGATTCAACATATCTGCATAGATAAATGAGTTGCATCATTATCTCTCTGATTCCAGAGTTAAACTGACATATGAATGCATGAAAAGGCATAATAAATTACATTGATAAGGCCTGAATGAATTGAATTTATAGCATTCCAGTCAACTCTTAGAGGAGTTATATCCCCTAAATGCCAGTTCTCCTAATTTTATTTTCCAATAAAATTCTTTTGATCAGTTGAAGGCTTTTTTGTGATGTTAATGGCTTCAGTTTATACCATGCCATGCAGAGTAAACTTATGTCACTTTTTTGTGATGTTAATGACTTAAGTTTATATCATGCCATGCAGAGTAAACTTATGTCACCTTTTTGTGATGTTAATGGCTTCAGTTTATACCATGCCATGCAGAGTAAACTTATGTCACCTTTTTGTGACGTTAATGGGTTCAGTTCATACCATGCCATGCAGAGTAAACTTATGTCACCCTTTTGTGATGTAAATGGCTTCAGTTTATATCATGCCATGCAGAGTAAACTTATGTCACCTTTTTGTGATGTTAATGACTTAAGTTTATATCATGCCATGCAAACTTATGTCACCCTTTTGTGATGTTAATAACTTAAGTTTATATCATGCCATGCAGAGTAAACCTATGTCACCTTTTTGTGATGTTAATGCTTTAAGTTTATATCATATCAAACAATGTTCATTCAGTAAGACAATATTTTTGCTCCTTGTGCTAAAAAGAATTTTACACTTCCACTCATTTTACAGAAGAGAGTAGCTTGGTTGGTAGAGTGTTGGACTTGTCATCCAAGTGCTGCAGGTCTGATACCTGCCCTAACCAGCATTATGTGATGACAGATATGGGTCTGTGCAGTCTGTGACTGAACTTGACTTATTAGCATGTATATATGAGAATCAAATATTTCATACAATTTATTAATAAGTTCATCTATTTCACAAAAAGTAATATTGTGCAATCCAATAAAGCTTCTTTTTTTTAAACAAAAAAACAGAACAAATTTCTGATCTTTATAAAGTCTGAACCAAACAAAAGAGCAAGATGTCTTATTCACCCAACAGTTTGGTTAGGGTGATGAATTTATTTTTACACAAACATTTCACAAAGAAAGTCCCAAAAGAAGTGATTTGGTCAATAATTCCAAAGCATATGTAAATCAATACTGTACAAGTGAAATATCTGCATAAATTATCAATCTTTTTCCTCTTATAAAAGTAATCAAACATGAAAGCTTACAAGTTTTGCCGACATTTGACAAACACCAGGTCCAATTTTCTTATTACAAGTTCTCCACCATAAACTCTGTACTATGCAGTTGCCCCTCATATTGTGACGTTATACCTGGAAACACTGTCACTGAGGTGTTGTGTGTTTGTGTTTTGGGGGTGTGTGTGATTTAGATTTTTAATGTAGCTTTAACAATTATTCAGTCATGTTTATATGATGTCTGCAGTGTGACAGTTTACAGCGATGTCTAGGACTGGGGCATCATGCCTCAAACATGTAGCATGATGTCTCATCAAGTCACATTTTAGTATCCTGACATCAGGTCGACCAGTGCTAACACTTTAAACCTCTTAATGACAAGAGCCAAGAAGCAGCTACTAGTCTGTGTTTGTGTTTTGACTTTTAATGTAACTTTAATAATTTGAGTCATATTACTACGATGTCTGCAGTGGGACCGGTAGGCCTGTACATCATAAATATACAAGTCAAACCAGATGGTTTGTAACTGGTAAGACCAGTCTTTATGGTTGAGTCAGAGTTCACAAACTATGATGATGTGACTGAAGATGTAGAGATCTGTTACCAAAAATAATTTGATGAATGAATGAGCTAGCAACTAAATTTATGCTATTCCTGTAGTTAATCAAGTTGAAGATTAAGCTGGCAACTAAAGCAACTAAATTTATGCTATTCCTGTAGTGAATGAGCCAGCAGCCAAACTTAAGTCTGCAACTAAATTTATGCTATTCCTGTAGTGAATGAGCCAGCAGCTAAACTTAAGTCTGCAACTAAATTTATGCTATTCCTGTAGTGAATGAGCCAGCAGCTAAACTTAAGTCTGCAACTAAATTTATGCTATTCCTGTAGTGAATGAGCCAGCAGCTAAACTTAAGTCTGCAACTAAATTTATGCTATTCCTGTAGTGAATGAGCCAGCAGCTAAACTTAAGTCTGCAACTAAATTTATGCTATTCCTGTAGTGAATGAGCCAGCAGCTAAACTTAAGTCTGCAACTAAATTTATGCTATTCCTGTAGTGAATGAGCCAGCAGCTAAACTTAAGTCTGCAACTAAATTTATGCTATTCCTGTAGTGAATGAGCCAGCAGCTAAACTTAAGTCTGCAACTAAATTTATGCTATTCCTGTAGTGAATGAGCCAGCAGCCAAACTTAAGTCTGCAACTAAATTTATGCTATTCCTGTAGTGAATGAGCCAGCAGCTAAACTTAAGTCTGCAACTAAATTTATGCTATTCCTGTAGTGAATGAGCCAGCAGCTAAACTTAAGTCTGCAACTAAATTTATGCTATTCCTGTAGTGAATGAGCCAGCAGCTAAACTTAAGTCTGCAACTAAATTTATGCTATTCCTGTAGTGAATGAGCCAGCAGCTAACCTTAAGTCTGCAACTAAATTTATGCTATTCCTGTAGTGAATGAGCCAGCAGCTAAACTTAAGTCTGCAACTAAATTTATGCTATTCCTGTAGTGAATCAAGTTCAAAATCTATTAGGTATGAGATTAGGAACAAAGTATTAACACAGTACTTGTCACATATAAATGAAATGATACTGCTTGCTACTTATCAATTAACCGGTGAAATTCTAAATAAAAACATGGGCTTGCTAAGCATCATTACATGTTTTCAGGCAAAACAGTAAAGTTAGAAATCTACAATAATGTGTTTATGCACATTTTAAAATTTGAAAATCTACTTGTCCACACATCCTGATAAGATTAGGGTAACAAAAAGACAATAATTTAAAAAAATCATTTAGTACATCACTCCCTCACTATAATGCTTTTCATTATAATACATTTCCTGTTACATGGTGGATATTGTCATGGATCCCATTTTATTAGGTGGTTGTAAAATGTAACTTAAGTACTTAAGTAGTATAGATCCTGACATCCATGGACAGTGTTATAATGATGGAATACTGCATGTAATTGTCAGCTGGACAAATAGCAAAATAAATATGCTTTTTTTTTCTTCAAATAACTCTTTATTTACAGTATTTTTCTTTAAGAATCAGCAAGATGTTTAAAAAATCATATATTGCATGGAACATAGTTTCGTAATGAATGACATGCGAAGGGACATACACATACTACAATTGTTTTATTTTATAACGAAACTTGGCCAGGACTTCAACTGAATGATCATTTTGCATAATCTCTCAAAAAGTCTCAAAACAATCCTTACAGATGAAGTATAATGCTTGTATTTAATTACTGGACATCACTAGCATAATAGTTTGAAGAAAAATAAACTTTCTTCTGACTGATGTATTCCAGTACAATTCCAGGCTGATTAAGTTCACACATCCATGGTGGATTTTACTGTTTGCATGGGGGGGGGGGGCAGCAACAGCTCAATCATTTGGCAGTTGTACATGCAGATGACCCAAGACCTGACCTTGTACATGTACTCTGCCTGTGAGCCCTGGGATGAAGATTAAGTATGATGCATCCTCCTGCATGTCCTGAGTGGCAGTTGATGTTTGCACGGGACATGTTCCAACTGTGAAGGTCATTGTATGTTTTTGGGCAAAGCACTTTACTCCAATTGCCTACTCCAATTACCTCAGCTGATTAAATAACCTACTTGTGTTATTGTGTCATAAAATGGCAAACTTAAGTCAACCTACTTAAACCTGCAACTAAGGCTACAAAGCATTTCTGACTGCATATCACTTAAAGCTGGGGAGTACTGAAATAACCATGAGGAATGCAGATGGCAATACCATTGCTGGAAATCAATACTTAGAGAGACAACTAAATGATCCCTTACCTTCCAAGTACCTAATCACAATGTGTTGAAACAGGGCAGAGCTGATCTCTACAATTATTTAGAACTGAGGGTGAGGCAGCTGAACTCAAGTACTGCAGTTGCTAAGAAATAATAGTTTTAATGTGTGATTATGGATAATCAATGAAATGATGGAAACTGTGTTAAACACAAGTCAGTACAATAACCTCAATGTCTCTGACTTCCACCATACAAATTAAAGTGAATATATGCCAAAAATTGCTGTGTGTTCTACTGAGGTGACAAAAATGCAGAACAAGCACAAAATATTGCTGGATATAATGGGGGAAGAATTTTGGTCTACTATATGGTTTGACAATATATATTTAAAGGCTATTCACTATGAAGAAAGCTTGCATTATCCAAGTATATTTTATGAATCTGACTTGGGCAAAATGGTCATAAAATTAAATATTCCTTACATGGTTTAAATTCAATGATAAGGAGGGTATAATTTGTGAGTTTGGTTAAAAACTGAATGAAAAATAAAAATGAATGCAAAGGGCTACAATTTGGGGTCGGGTGCGGTGGTATTTTTGACCATAAGTGCTAGTTAGATCTAAATCGCCACATACTCACTTGTTTTTGTGATACTGATTCAACTAAATTTTACGTATAAATCCATTTCTTTTAATTCTAACCAAATAACAAACAGATTCAAACATATGAAAATGGGTGAACCAATTTTTGGGTCACAGTACCATAACATACCCTGGATGAAAATGATTCTACTTTGCTCTTTAACACCTTTTTGCCTGTGCTCTCAAGGTTGTGAAGAAAATAAAAATCAATTCAAAAAATAAAAGATGGACAGAGTCAGTTTTGCTTCAGATCATAGTTTCCCATGTAAGACACTATTAGAGACCTAAATCTGCTCTTGTGCAAACTGTACAAAATAAACTAACAGTATCAAGTATTGGACAATGATGATGGATCTTCTCAACAGCGGGTCCAATTTCAAGCAAACAATAACTGTTACTGCCAGAACATCATGCGATATCAGATCAATGTGAAATGTTGTTTGCTTAAAATCATGTTGAAGAAACTCACAGCACAGAATATTAGAGCTTGATTTACTGCTGAATTATGCATGATATATCAAGGCTTACACTGTAACTAGATATGTGTAATACATGAGCAAACGCAATATGCATATGCTCAAGTACCAGGTCAGTTACAGATTTTACCTTTTCCTTTTATCCTGGTAAGCATGAGCACATCTGGTACATCCATGGCTCATTAGTCCTTGCTAATGGTGATTTTTTTTAAAATCGGTGTACCAGTCTATTTCAGCTGCAGAACCATTGATTATCACTTTCAGAATCCATATCCTTGCATCCTGGGAAATTTCTTCTTTTGTTTAAATAATAAATTTAAAAAGTCCATACAAACAGGAATTGGGCATGCTGTGATGCCACTATCTTGAATTCACAGAAATAATTCCTAAAGTGAATCCACACATCACAGTCCAATGCTTCCAGAAAATGAAAATCAACAAATATTCAATACATCTCCAATTCAAAACAATATGTACACAAACATGCCAACTACATGAACCACTGTGACAGTGTATAGTAACTGACTACAGTGATTCTATGCAAATATGTTGGTGGTTACTCATAATTGCAAGATCCTGTTTTGACTCAACTAATATCTTTTATCCTCCTAAGGTATACTGTAGTATATCAAATATGTTGTATTCTAATCAATATACAGGATATCAATAAGTGGCCAAGTTTAAACTGGAATCTGCATGTGTCCTCTCAAGCTGGGAGAAAAGGCTCTGACACAATACATGTATCACAGTATGTATGTATGTGTATGTATATATATATATATATATATATATATATATATATATATATATATATATATATATATATATATATATATATATATATATATATATTTGAAACAGGAACTGAAACTGAACAAATTCTTATCACACAAAAACACCTGGTAACACTACATTATATAGGTAGGTAAAACAACAGTTACAATCATTCTAAAAATGTTCTGAATGTTAATTTTGTCAGTTGTTTCTCTGTTACTACATAATTCTGCAGTCATGAAATCAATGATGGGCCCATTTCTGATATACAGACCACATCTTCAAGCAGAAAGAAATGATCTCTGGCTCATATCCAAAATTTCTGTTGAAGATCTCGACAAATAATGAATTTTATATCCATAGACTATCAGTCTCCTTTGCAAAAAATTGAAGATAAATCCATATCCCACCAACTTACCATTTATTAGCAATTAAATCAACATCTGCTGTGAGTTGCCATAAACAGAATTTTTGTTCCATTCATCGGTAAAAGCTCATCCACAATTAACTAAGTATTAATGGAGACAAAATTCATATCCTTAGCATGCTTTAAATGCCAGCCAAGAACATTTTATGACCAGTAAAGAAAAACTGGCAATAAATACTCCTATTTTATTGTGGGTTACCTCCCATTGGTAGGATAATGTCACTCCCACAGGGCTGTAAATTTGATGGTAAAATGCAACCTGCAAAAATCCAAACTGTTTGATATTGTTATGACATTTTTACTTTTAATTGTATTTACTGAGGTTTATGTGCTTATGTGCCCTGGGTGCTGAATCTGAAGGAATAAGAAAAAAACTACTATCCCGTGCTTTCAGCCATGTAACACACAATCAATGATAATGCAAAGTAGCACGTAAGCAGATGTCATAATATACCAATGACATCAAGATATAATGCATATGAACTACCATATTTATACTTATTCTTTATTTGTGATGCAATTTCGCTGCATAAATTGGAACAATATTAGGAACCAGCGATGGTTACTACAAACTAAAGATAAAATCACCTTGTGGTCAAAACATCATTATAACTATCAGCAATTTATGTTGAAAGAGTACAAGTTTATGCCACTGGTAAATCAGTCAACATTTTATGGGGTGGGTAGGTTGCTTTGTTTACAACACTTTTAATACATTGATGGCTGTATCAAACCAAAGAAATGGAGCTTGGTAGATGGTTTGGTTTGGAAATATACATTTAATTCAATAATGGTTACATCATGACAAGGGGCCCCAAGTGGCCGAGTGGTCTAAAGCGCTCACCACTACGGATCACTGCCATCTCACCTCTGTCTGCGTGGGTTTGAGTCGCGGGTTTGGCCTATGCTGGTATGTGAGAAAGCTTGCCAGTAGCTTCTCGTGGGTCGGTGGTTCTTTCCAGGGTTTTCCCGGGCTCTTCCTCCATCTTTAAAACTGGCCACTATGTATAGCCTATCTCATGCTGAAAAAATGGTGTTAAACCCTACAACAACAACAACAACAACATCATGACAAGGAAATGAGAAAGGTACTTAGCTCTATTTCCCTGGTATGATATAGTGAATAATGTGTTGTGATGGGCATTAAAAACCAATCCACCAACCTTAGATACTGAAATATTTACCATGACTTTGTTTCCCATTTTAAAATATTTATCATTAAACAAACTAGTTAAAGATTATATTGGTGTTATATGAACAAGTTTCATGCTTGAATAAACCTGAAGATGGAATGGAACAAGGACCATTTCAGCCCAGACAATGTACATATTCCACAAGATCATTTCAGTCCAGCCTGTATATATATTCCACAAGGATCATTTCAGTCCAGCCTGTATATATATTCCACCAGGATCATTTCAGTCCACCCTGTATTTATATTCCACAAGGATCATTTCAGTCCAGCCTGTATATATATTCCACAAGGATCATTTCAGCCAGCCTGTATATATATTCCACCAGGATCATTTCAGCCCAGCCTGTATATATATTCCACAAGAATCATTTCAGCCCAGCCCGTGTATATATTCCACAAGGATCATTTCAGCCCAGCCTGTATATATATATTCCACAAGAATCATTTCAGCCCAGCCTGTATTTATATTCCACAAGGATCATTTCAGTTCAGCCTGTATACATATTCCACAAGGATCATTTCAGTCCAGATTGTGTTGCATATTCCACAGAATGTGCAAATTAAAGTTTTGGAAAAATTAATTCCAATTTACATCTTGTTGGAATTCAAATAAATTTTCATGGATGACCCACAGCATATGAAGAAAAAAAAAAAAACGTCATGATATTTACTCAAACTTCTCATAATATTTTGTCATCTCTCAGTCTCATGAACTGAAATTTCAACATGTACAGTATGAATACATTCAATCAATAAAAAGACAAATTCCAAATCTGATTTCAAATGACACAATATGCTAATTCTGAATTCATATACTTGTGAAGCAACTAAACATCCATCAAATTCTTTTTAATCAACTCTTTTCTCCCTCTCTGATGACTTAAGAACAAAGTTCTAAATGTAGCAAAATCCATGAAACATTAAAAATACATTACTTTGATCCAATAGATTGAACTGCACATGTAACAGTACCGATTTGCCCTTGAATGAAGTCAGCAGTAGCTGATTGTCTTAATCTTGTTTGATGCAGGTCACCTGATGTTGAGCATGGCTTAAAGTAAATGATACATTATACCTGAGGCAACATATGTTGGCTACAGATTTCCGAACCTTATGTTGCACTTAAAAGCCCAAGTATTGTTCAAACAGCTCACAAGAGATTCTGCACCACCTCAGCAACTGATAATGAAAGGTATGTATCTTAATTTAATTTACAATGTATAGTTGTAATTATAATGTATCACCATCAGAATCATAGTATATACAAACAGTCCCTCCAAGGAATTTGATCTACTGGCCATAAGGAATTTCCAGTAATTCAAGAAAGGACCATTTGTTTCTGTTTAACTGCTAAGTGTTGAATTAAAGCATGTGTAAAATTTGTCAGTGATAACAAGATTTCAAATTACATGTAGCTGCTGTAATGGACATATTGATTTTCAGACTGGTATGATCTTCATTTAGAATCAAATAGACATTACTTTAAGTCTTTTGGTGCAAAGCCCATTTTAGTATTGCCATCCATTCAGGGGTAATAGTGACAGTATTTCCAAAATGGCTGTCATGGCAGCCATCCTGAATGTATGACTGGCACCAGTTCATTTAGGATCAATTAGTTATCATAATAAGTCTTTTGGTGAAAACCCTGTGTTCATAATGGCAATCTATTTGGAATGTGTAACAATGACAAAAATTGTAAGATTGCCACTATGGTGGCCATACTGTGGGTCAGTTTCCACAATTTTCATTTAGGTCCTGCAAGACACCATAAGAACTCTTTTAGTGAAAGTTACATGACAGAACTACTTTCCATTTTGAAGGAGTAATGACAGGATGATTTTCAAAATGGCTAACATGGTGACTATACTTGATATCAGATTGGCACCAATATTATTTAAGAAGCACAATGGTGATATTGCAAGCTATTTAGTAGAAGTGGCAATATCAATATTTTTAAGATGGCCATGGTGGCCTCTATACTGGAGGTCAGACAGACAACATTTTCATGTACGACCAACTAGACATCATATGATGTGACTTTCAGTGAAAACTATTCCTTCTGGAGAAGAAGTGATAAGATTTTCAAGATGGTCATTGTGGTAACACCATTTTCATGTGGTACCATCAAGGCATCATATGAAGTCTTTCAGCAAAACCCCAAGTTGGTATGATCATAAGTTCAGGTTGAGTAGCAAAAACAAGATTTTCAAAATGGCCAGTGTGGCATCTATACTGAATGTGTGAGCAGTACTGTCTTCATAAAGGATCAGACTGACACTATAAGATGTCTTCTCAAGAAAACTCCAAATCAATTTGACTTTTTGACCAGGAGGAACTGTAGTAAAAAGATAATGGAAACCAGATCAGAACCATTTTCATCTGGGACTAATTACAGACATCACAAGAAGTCTTCTGATGAAATCTTACACCATGTCAAAGTGATTTTCTGTTCAAGAGAAGTTGTGGTGACAAGATATTCAAGATAGCTGTTTTCGCAGTCATGTTGTTCATTGGATCAACATGATTATTTTACTTTGGACCAACCAGACATCATAATTCGTTAGTAGATATCCTATGTTGTCATGACCATCCATTCAGAAAGAGTAGCTTTAACAAGATTTTCATGATGGTCATTGTTGCCTTCTATGCTGTAAGTCTGACAGGCACCATTTTCACTTAGGACCAACTAAACTATGGGACAAATATGTGTGTAAAGATCCATTACAATCCAGTAGTTTCAGAGATGTAGCAATAGCAAACCTTGGCAGATGAAAACATTTACACAACATATATGGAGCTGCTGAATAACATAATTACCACTGAAATTAAACAAATTGTTTCCAACCTTTAAAAATATCTAAAAACCTATTTAGTCAGTTACAGCTGTACAGCTTGCAAACTGAATTTATGTCAGGTGCCAGAAGGTTTGTATTAAGATTTCGTTTTGGTTTAAATTATCTCTGTTCAGATGATTTCTTGAAATAATACCCATTCATCCATAAATCAATATAATTTTTGTATCCATCTGAATTGTGAACCTTTATACCATCTGGCTATTGATTGTCTTGACTGTAATGAAAGTCTTTCTGTGCCCCTGATCAATCCCCTTTCCCTATTGTCCAAATCTCTTCTGACCTTTCCAACCACACATTAGGTGTCTGGGCAGTTATTTTGGGGTGAACCCCAACATAATTGTCCAAATATTTAATATGGGGTAGAAAAATTCAGAGCAGAGCAAACTGTATTATGTCTGCCCAAGCAATCACTTATGGTGTTCAATGCATATGTCCTCCGGTAAATAATATGCAGTCTGCTAATTTTATACTTACTGTATATGGTGGCAACATCCCAAACCAGAGGCAATAATTTGCTCAGCTCCTTTATCACCTGTGGCTCCCCAAGATTTCCTCATTTTTCATAAGCACACATAAACAAAATACGTTTAAAAAGCAGTTAACAATCCCCCACAAATCAATGAAAGTGCCCATTTTATCTTTCAATAAGTGTGCTTGGATGAAAAACTTGGCTCTTTCAAACAGCATCAAAGGTCATGCTTGGTCACAATGGCATGATTGTTGTTGTTGTTGTTGTGGGGTTTAATGCCATTTTTCAGCACAAGATAGGCTATACATGGCGGCCAGTATTAATGGTGGAGGAAGAACCCGGAAAAACTCCGGAAAGAACCACTGACCCACGAGAAGCTACTGGCAAGCTTTCTCACATACCCACATAGGCCGAATCTGCGACTCGAACCCACGCAGAGATGAGATGGCAGTGATCCGTAACGGTTAGCGCTTTAGACCACTCAGCCACTCGGGGCCCCCACAATGGCATGACAAATTTACTTGCACTTGCCAATGACTGGTTAAACAGGTTTGTTCATATTTCTGAGATAAAAGGAAATCTCTGCACATGCAGCCACGGGTGGCAGAGAAGCACAGTGGATTTAACTGACCATGGCTTCTGATCATGATAAGAAGGGTGATGAATAATTTAAAAATATCAGAAAATGAAAAATGACAAAAAGCTGTGGTTGGGAGTAAGTATTATCAAGCAATATGGAAAACAGGATTTTGTAATTGCTTTATGGCATAGCATAAAACAAAACTGGTTCAAAGCAGCATATTTATCAGGAGGATTCTGATGTCAGTACTCTTCATTGACTTTTTCTCATGTATCCACAATGTCTACTGATAACAAAATTAAAACTTGGATATCTGCCATTTGTAAAGTTTGCTGCAAATCACAAACTTGTATAAATCTTGGCAATGTAAACTAATTTCCACAAAAATGTTATGTCTGTGCACAATTTTGTAATCAAAACATATACACGATATCAATACCAATGACAACTCAGAAATACAATTTGAAAGTTTGTAATGGTACTGATAGATAAAAAAAAAAAAGTATGGGGATATTTAGATTCATACCATAATGCTGTCTGTTGGTGCAATCTATCTGTGATAAATAAGAATTGAGCATTTCTTGAAAAC
Organism: Sinohyriopsis cumingii; assembly: GCA_028554795.2. Classification (NCBI taxonomy): domain Eukaryota; kingdom Metazoa; phylum Mollusca; class Bivalvia; order Unionida; family Unionidae; genus Sinohyriopsis; species Sinohyriopsis cumingii. The sequence continues at coordinate 47,985,720 of CM068829.1, forward strand.
ATATCCCTGTGCTACCCAACTTTGTGCCACCAACCCCCAAATTGTGTTCTCCTATGATAGCAGTGAACATGGACATCAAAGTGGTCATCATGTTCAGATTTGGCCAAGATTGGCTTGTCAAAAATTGTGTCCTTGCAAAATGTCATGGATACCTAGAAATCACAAAGTAAAAAAAAAATTACATCCATGAATGCATTAATTATTTACTTATCAATGAAACAGCAGTCAGAGGTGCATGGCCACCCACCTCATGCATGGAATTATATCACAAAAAGTCAAAGGACCTTTTACACTATGCAGAGGTTGAAGCATGAATGCCAATGAAATAGTATGTTGTTAAATTAAATGGAGTTATCTCTCTTGTCATATATGAAACCAAAAATCAATATAAAGAAATGTTTTTTGTATTTCAACCTGCCCACTTTTCCAGCTGTCTCTGAATAAATTCCATAAATGTGAAGTTTTGGCACCATTACTTCTTGTGAAGCAAATCCATTTTTGACTAGATTTTCATGGAGGTCATGCATGCACAGTCACACACATACAAACACAAACATTTTCATGCATGCACACATACAAATGCATGCATGCACATACATACTGCCTCAGCTCATCTACTCTATCAGATTAAACTTGGCTTCACAAGAAATACTGGCATCTATCGGTAATCTTCAAAACTGGCAAAAGTTTTCAGGTACAAGAAAACGATTGATGGATGAATCACATTCTGTGACTTTGAAACAATACATCAAACGAGATATTTAACTGGATGGTCCACTATTTTGTCCGTATATGTGATCACTTAATGACATACCAGTAGCTTGAACTATCCTTCTCATGATTTTATCGACATAATATCACTATGCTCGATCTCTCTTGTTATGGCTGGTTTCAACAGCACTCTTAACACATTATTAACTATATCATGCAGAGGTCATGGAAGTTAATTAGTGCCTTTCTCAATGACACAATGAGGCATCTGAGACAGACTGGCTTGGGTGGGTACTGAACCCACAACCCATGGATTATGAGTCCAATGCTCTACCAAATGAGTTACCACTGGTGAGTGAAACTGGCAGCTATGAGGTTAAACCATGCACAAGTATCTGGCATCTGTAAACCATCCTGCTTCCAACTACCATTATGGACTCATTCTGACATTGCCCTTTAACTTTGTTATTCTTGTATGGAAAGGTCAATTTTATGCTAGATTTACTACTAATAAAATTATTTCATATTATTATAAAATACAACATTCTATATAATACCCACACAGTGCAGTTAAAAAATATTATTCATGATAATAAGTGTACATCAATGATATCACAATTTTTATACCATGTATTAGTATACACAAGATTTTGCTTCCTTTCTTCTATATTCATGTGTTCTCCATTAAGTACACTCACTGTATCTCCAAATATGGATGCACAAAAACAAAAATACATACATAAAATTTTTTGCAAGTCTGACTTAGGCATCAAGTTAAATCTCACAAGGCATCAAAACAAGTATGTTCCAAGAAAATCTGATGTTTTAAGGCAAGATTGAGAAATGTTGACATGGTAATGGATAATTATTTTAAGTTTTTACCAACAAGATGGGTGTGTACATATTAAGGCATGTGTAAATTAACAGAAATGATATATTATGTGCAAACTGCCAGGTACATATATTGATTTTTCCCTCTACACTTGCTGAATGAATGAATGATGAATAAATCATGAATGACCAATCCCACAGGACAGCGCGTGAAATTCATGAATACTACATTTTGTTAATCTGTTTCATAGATGGGGTGCTGGTATTCTCATGCGCAATACAACTGCAGCCATTAAGATGTTCCACCAAGAGAGAATGTGAGAATCCATTATTTTCAAACTGATCAGAGATTTATTACTGTAGACAGGGATCATCACTATAAGCTACCATAATGCAGACATTACAGCAATATGACTCAAATTGTTAAAGCTATGTTAAAATTCCAAATCACACATACCTCTTAAAATCCCATCTATTTCAGCATTAATATCCTCCACAGACATGCTGGTTCATTCAATGAGTACTATTCTGGGGAAATTAAATGGATGCACACAGTGTCGTAGTGGATATGATCAGGCACATGAATACATATAAATATCATTTGATTCATTTTAAGGTTACTATGTTCATCCCTCCACATTAAGTAACTGGTGGCTTTTCATCAGAGGTGTAAATTTATTGCATGTCACAACTTCTAAACACATGTTTCAATTTGAACTTTTGCAGCTATTAAATCAATCAGTCATCCTTTTCAAGAAAATGATCAATTATTACCTTTTAGCTTGTTTGTAATACATCCTCACCTGTTAACAGCACCAACCAAGATTTGCTGATATAATGCACATCAGAGTCTATGTTCTTAGTCCCATCTGACTTCAAGCAAACAGTGGACACAATAGGCTGATCTGCCAGAACATTATATGTGAAAAGACAAATGTGTGCATAGTCTCTTTCATGCACCCTGGCTTGCCATAAAAGTGAAATACCATGAAAAGTACCAGACAAATCTAAAAGACTGTATTTGCTAAGTTTAATTTGAATAACAGTATGAACTCTGGCACAGCATATGCAATTTGCAATAAATTTTGTTCTTTGTTATCATAATTTTTACATGTATCAATCAAAACTGGTTGTCCACAGAGTGGAGACCCTGTTCTATCAACACAGTATGTTATGACAGATTTGCATGTATGCTGTTCACAGCTGTAACAATACATTCTTTTAACATGGGCAAACCACAACTGAAACCAATTTTTAAGTCATCCATGCAGTTTAAATACAAGTTCTCCTTTTCTTCATGATGCCGTAGTGTAGTCAAGTACAGTGTTTAGTATTTGTATTCAGTATTCACCTGGGCAAACAGTTTGTTTAAAATAAAAAAAATGTACAAATGTACTTGTAGTTATGTCTTAAACAAATATTTTTTTAAAAAGCAGTGTTTCATTTTCAAAACAGAATAAAACAGACCTCATCCAAATGAAAAAATGGCAATGACTACTCACTTCAAATGCACTGACCCTCCCGACCCCCAATTTTTTGTGTGCATACATTACTATTCACTTTATTCATGCACTAGATATACATGCAGTGACAGAGACATGCATATCATAACACTTCAGGCATGTTATTTTGAATAAGTTTTTCTCATAATATATGGCAAACAAAATACATTCTCCTCTCCTGAGACATTTGGAACAATGACCAATCAGAATGCTTCATACACATCTGTGAAATTCTAGAAGTAACACAGCAGAGTTGCACTAATACTAAATAAACAGGTTCAATTCTCAAATTTCCACCATTAAAAAAAAGTTGATAAGCAATAATAAACTCAAATGCACTTGTACCCTAACCACACTGAGGTATTTCACCTATAAAGTTTCCATAAAATCCTATAAGCATTATCAGATATTAAGTTATGAAAGATTAATTATACCAAAATAGCCCTTGTCAAACAATTTTCCAAAAATGTCAAAACAGATAAAATACCTACTACTTTATTTCACATCTAAACCAACCACACATCTATTGTACATGTAAGCTAAAAAGTGTCATTAAAATCCACCAAACTGGGGTGGGGTGGGGGGTAGACAAGATGACAAAATCAGTTCCTGAAATACACCCTACTTTGATACTTTTCACAAAATTTCCCCCAAAATGGGCCTGAGGAGAAACGTATAACCTTAGCACACATGTAATTTAAGTCTCAATAAAATCTTCTGCTGGAGAAGAAGCAGCAACAAACTCAATTCCCAAAATCCCACTTTTCTTGATAATATTTTGAAACACTTGTAAGAGAAAAAAAGATCCATCTTACTGCACATTTTAAACAAATCCATTTCTAGTGCAGAAAGTTTAAATACAATCAAAGGATTACTGAAGTAGAAGCAATAACAAATTCAATTCCCAAAATACCCATTAAAAAAAATTCTCATATCCATCATGGTCTTAGTGCAGCATTCAGCAGACTACATGCCAAGGGTTGGACCAGTAGAGGCATTAGTCTTCAGACAAAGTTGAAGGTGTACAGAGCGATAGTACTCCCTGTGCTATTTTATGCCTGCAAACCCCAGACAGTATACCAGCGCCATGCAAAGAAGCTGAACCACTTCCACACTACCTGCCTTAGAAGACTCCTAAACTTCATGTGGCAAGACAGGATCCCAGATACTGAGGTCCTTGCCCAAGCAAGCCTGCCCAGTATCTACATCATCTTGATGCAATCACAGATGCAATGGACAGGTCATGTAGCTCACATACCAGACCACCGGCTTCCCAAAAACTCTTTCATGGTGAGCTTGAACAAGGTAAACACAACAAAGGAGGCCATAGAAAATGATACAAGGACACCATGAAGATGTAATTAAGAACTTTGGCATAAGGTATGACATGTGGGAGCAGACTGCCCAGGACAGGGTTGTGTGGCACTCTTCCATCACTAAAGGTGCTGCAGTTTGCGAGGCCAACAGGCCAATCACAGCAGAACAATGGAGGCAAGCCAGGAAATCCAGAGCCAGTAACCCCACAATCAGCATTGCTACCATCCCATGTACACAATGCCACAGAACATTCAGGGCAAACATTGGCCTCATCAGCCATGCACCCACAGACCATTTGTTTCCAATAAACACTGGATGACTAAAGTGTCCTCATCTGGATGAACAAACATATACTGTATGAGTGTAAAGTCTCTTAAAGGTAGGTTAACAATAATTTGCATTATTAAAACAGATAAGATTTAAAAATTACAAATAACTGACAATAAAATAACTCAATATAACAGACCACACAATAGGTATACCCTGTATTCCTAGTATCCTAATTTTTTGGTCTGATGCTGTTTGCATAAGCTACCCAAGCATGTATTGAGTCAAACTTTGTTAAGTACAGTGCGACCCTGCTATAACGTGCCCCGTGATAACACAAATTTGGATTCAGTGCAGTCGTGGCGTGGCTCCTGAAATTTTGTATATTCATTCACACAAGAAAAAAATATTTTTTGGTCCAAGTACGAGAAATAGTGTGTAAAATGTTTATTATCATTTTGGGGAAGAGTTTGTGTATGAATTCGTATACAATATGATCATGGCGTAGTTCCTGAAATTTTTGAATACATGTACATGTATTTTTCTTGTACTGGGTAAAAGTATTTTTTTTAAAGTATGAGAAATAGTGTGTAAAATGTTTATTATCATTTTGAGGAAGAGTTAGTGTATGAATTTTAATATAATACGATTGTGGCATGGCTTTTGAAATTTAACACTTTTGCCAGGTTCTTTAAGTGTTATGCCAAAATAAACATTATCGGAAATGTTACTTATTACTGATCCATGAGTAAAGCCAGTAAGTTGTCTTTGTGATTGTCTTCAATTAATTCTGTATACAATCATTGCTCGAACAATAGCCAACATGTGTTTCTTCTTTAACTGCATACACAAACAAGCAGCAGACAATGCGGTGGTTGATAAAAGAGTCTCATAATTTAATAAACATCAAAAAAACGAAAGCAGCCAACATGTTTGCTGGGCTTGGTGATGTTATTAGATGCCATCATTTGACCAGTAAATAATGTCTGCTTTATTAACTGGAAATTGAACATGCATTCAGCTTTAAAATTTTTTTATAAAAGTGACTCGTGACCATTGCAGGCCTACTACACTTAGTCCTCTGGTTTTACATGGGTATGGTGTTTGTTTATGAACTCGTTATTAATTTCCTATTTTTCATAAAAATATTTTACTGTTATGGAAAAGCAAGTTCACAAATGCAAGTCGTTCTCTGCACTTTGTGCAATGATTAGCATAGTAGGTTTCACACGTTTCTTTCGATATTCACAAAATCTGAAGTAAAAGTTATATGCATGCTGAAAGCACGTGTTGATTGTTAATTATTCTTGCTGTAGTCATTCAAACAAATAGGCCCACAAGCGTTAATTATTGGAAATTTGCAATGGATAAATGTACACGGAAATGCATGAGAAAATTTTAGCAGTATGAAATTTGTACAGACATTGTTCATAGACCCTAGAACGTAATGAACAGTACACATGCTTCATCTTTCTTAACCTAATTTTGCTGTTTATTTTTCCATTTGAATTCAGACACATAATGATGTGTGACAAAATTGTTGAATAGTTTAAATATTTATGCAATTTTTGCAATGGAATTACATGCATTATGGATTGATATCAGACGGCAAGTAAATGGTGTTAATACTCTGTTGATGCTGTATATTAGACGTTGAATTTTTTTTTCTTCAGACTATCTGGTACAAAATTAACATGTGTGCAATTTTTAAATGGAATTACATGCATTATGAACTGCATGCCACGACAGCATGATAGTAAATGGTTGTTGTTGTTGGGTTTAGCGCCATTTTTCAGTACACGATAGGCTATACATGGCGGCCAGTATTAATGGTGGAGGAAGAACCTGGGCAAACCCCGGAAAGAACCACCAACCTTCGAGAAGCTACTGGCAAGCTTTCTCACATACCGACATTTGCCGAATCCTAGTCTCGAACCCACGCAGACAGTGAGATGGCAGTGATCCGTAACGGAGAGCGCTTTAGACCACTCGGCCACTCGGGGCCCCGATAGTAAATGGTGTTGATACTCTATTCATCATATACACTAGACATGTATACACGTATATGTGCCAATGAGTTGTTCTCTGAAAAAGTAAAATACTGTAAAAACCCACATTAACGCAACCACAATATTAATGGGATGCAATTTTTGGGACCCCAATTATTGCGTCATTGCAGGGTTCCACTGTAACTGCATAACAACTTTTATAAACTCAGATTTGCATACAGCTTCTTTATTTTAAAATTAGATTTAATCTGGATCTTACTGATACAATAAACCTTTTATATTTTCCAAATAAAGTCTGAAGGTTTGATCTGTAAGATCAAGTACTCAAAATTTGAGCTGTGTGATCAAGGACTAGTAGTTACTCAAAATCTCAGCTGAGTACTATACTACTCAGAATTTGAGCAGCGTGATCAGGTTGCGATCACGTACTAGTACTACTAAAAGTCTGAGCAGTGTGATCAGGTATAAGTAATGCTCAAGTTTGAGCAGTGTGATCAGGTATGGGTACTACTCAAAGACTAAGCTGTGTGATCAGGTGCAAGCACTTAAAGTAAAAGCTGTGTAATCAAGGAATAGTACTACTCAAAGACTCAGTTGTGATCAAGTATTAGTATTACTCAGACTTTGAGCAGTGTGATCAGGTTGTGATCAGGAACTAGTACTACTCAAAGGCTGAGCTGTGTAATAAAAATTTAAGGAATAAAATGGATTCAACAGAAATGATCAACCATTAATTTTTATCAGTTGGAGACATTGATCTATATTTTAAATGTATAACCACTTTCACATACCAGCAGATGCATAAATTGCTTGTATTCCTGCAAGTCAAACTGTTTACTGGCACATGTCATATGTCATATATTTGCTGCTTGGACAGAACTAAACAAACTGAAGTCTCTATTAAATGAAATCTTTTATTAACGTATCTTAATTTTCTTGTATGATTCCATCCAAGATAAATGGATGAAACAAAACAAAAACATTTTCTGTCACGCAAGCTGTCTGACTTGTCATGGACTGCTCAATAAGCAATTGATTTTAAACCCTAGTATATGTGCTGTTGCAAGGGGCAGCTGATATGAAGAACCTTAACTTCAAGCAGGGGTGGGGGGTGTACCATTTTTGAAAAAGAATGTTCTTTTCTTGTTCTATATTGTATTTAAACATACAGCTTTTTTTATTCAAATACGTACATTTAGTTACTATTCTCATGACTTTAAATGCATTTTTTTAAAAAAATAGTTTGCACAAATTTTTCTTTGGATGTGAGGAGTACTGTTTCATCAAGCACAAACATGTTATGTCCCTGCCTAACACCTAGTAAATTGGAACAATTACAAATTGATGACTTGTACACTATTATCTGTACAATATGTATGATGTGTGATTTGGATTTTTTAACGTAGCTTTAAAAAAAAATCAGTCATATCGATACGATGTCTGCAGTGTTGCAGTTTATAATGATGTCTAGCACTGGGGCATCATGCCACAGACACGTCGCATGATGTCCCACCCAGTCACATTATCCTGACACCAGGCCAACCAGTCCTAACACTAACCTCTTAATGCTGAGTGCCATGCGAGGCAGTTGTTAGTACCATTTTTATAAGTCTTTGGCATGACTTGGATGGGGATCAAACCCATGACTTCCCATATCTGAGGCAGACACTATAACCCCAAGGCCACCAGGGCAGTATCTGTACAATATGTGATTCCTGTCAGAGATAACTTTGAATGGCACAGTCTAGTCATGTGATATTGATTCAGGCTGCATGGTCATTTTCCATATTGCATGGTTACGTATTGCGTGGTAATGATATTACTGACATTTACATGATTTCATAATGTTAAAATATTAACATCGTGCATCTGAAATGGGATTTTTACAATTCTATGGAAATTAAACTGCAATTTTCCCCTCCAAATCATCTAATAAACAACTTATAGACACTTATCTTGAAAAATATCAAGCTTAATGAACCAGTAAACCTACCATATTGACACCTCTGCTTTGCATCAGTCAATATGATGTGCACTGATTAATACAACTTCATATTCAATACTTGTATAATACCCATTAGCATCTCAAGCTAAAAGAAATGATCACAGTTAACCTATGCATTATTTGTGAACTTACTATCAAACAGCAGAATTGGCTGCAAGTGGATGTCCTGCATCATCTGGGCCTGTCTTTACAACAGAAATACACAACAGTCCTTTCTTCTTCCTGCTGGCCATCAAGGCTAATCTTTTTGAATGTGATTACATTCTAGTCCAGGTTCCTTCATGGCTAAACAATATTAAATCTTGAAACAGGAGAGGCCAAGAAGACCACAAGACCTGGAGTGTCTCACAAATAATCAATATCTCAAAGAATGATCTGACTGACTATCAGTATGGATTTTATTCTCTCTCTCTCTACAGATAGCTTTGTCAATGGCATGACAGTACCCCCCCCCCAATCCCATTTTAAAGTGCATGTCATTCTGCAATTTTTTAATAATACCAAATGTGATTGATGATTTGCAGGCTCACACAAAAAACAAAAAAAACTGCACATTCTGGAGCTTGGGTTAATTGGCAATTTTACAAACTGAATACCAGCTGAAATGTTTAATGATTATGACAAATTTATTTTCTACGGGTTACATATCCACAACACATTTTTAAATGATGACCGATGAGTCATACATAAAATAAAGATTTCACAGACAGAGAAACAAAATTCACCAAGGTAAGTGTCTTACTCACCAAAATAAACAAAAAGCAATAGATATTTAACACTGAAATATATGCCAGCTAAGAGAACGATTAGGCCAGAAATATTACACACAATGATATAAACATGACATTACTTCACACATGAAAATGTTATATAGTTATCAGCCCATTTCTGAATATTAATGATAAAAATCATATCAAATAGTCGGCTGCTTTTCAGGAATCAATTTTTTAATTAAAGATTTATTGGTACAACACAGCTACATTATACATTATATGGTGATGTAGGTCAAAGATTTACTGGTACAACCCTAGTACATTATACATTATATGGTGATGTAGCTTCCTGTCAAAGATTTATTGGTACAACCCTAGTACATTATACTTATATGGTGATGTAGCTTCCTGTCAAAGATTTATTGGTACAACCCTAGTACATTATACTTATATGGTGATGTAGCTTCCTGTCAAAGATTTATTGGTACAACCCTAGTACATTATGCATTATATGGTGATTTAGCTTCCTGTCAAAGATTTATTGGTACAACCCTAGTACATTATACTTATATGGTGATGTAGCTTCCTGTCAAAGATTTATTGGTACAACCCTAGTACATTATGCATTATATGGTGATTTAGCTTCCTGTCAAAGATTTACTGGTACAGCCCAAGTACATTATACATAATATGGTGATGTAGCTTCATATCAAAGATTTAATGGTACAACCCTAGTGCATTATACATGATATGGTGATGTAAGTTCCTGTCAAAGATTTATTGGTACAACCCTAGTACATTATACATTATATGGTGATGTAGCTTCCTGTCAAAGATTTTTTGGTACAACCCTAGTACATTATAAATTATATGGTGATGTAGCTTCCTGTCAAAGATTTTTTGGTATAGCCCTAGTACATTATACATGATATAATAATAATAATGAGGACTTTGTATAGCTCCTAATCTTTAGAAGCTCTAAGCGCTTTACATAATTAGAAAACACCTATAAGATAAAAAACATATAATGATATGATTACAAAAACAAACACCATGAAATTAGAAAACATTAAAAAACATGCTGAGAATATTTAAGGTAGGAAACATTATTAGGTCTTTAAGTTTGTTCTTGCAGTCGAAATAAGTGAGTTTTGAGAGCCCTCTTGAATGTGATCACCGTGTCTTTGTGTCTAAGTTCAGTGGGCAATTCATTCCACGCTGCTGGGCCCTGGTATGAAAAGAACACTGTCCATATCTCTTTGTTTTCATAGTGGGAATAATGAGTATATGATTGTCAGAAGAGGAGCATAAGTATCTCGCTGGTGTGTACACATGGGTGAGGTCGGATAGGTATGTTGGACTAGAGTCCGACAGTGAAACGTAGCACAGAGAACAAATTTTGTGTTTGATTCTGGATCGAATGGACAGCCAGTGTAGAGTAGAGCAGCAGGGAGGTGTGCTCTGATTGTGGTACTCTAAGTATGATCCGAGCAGCTGTGTTTTAACGTTTTGAAGTTTCTGGAGCAGATATTGAGATGAACCAGACAGAATTGAGTTACAATAGTCTAGTCTTGAAAGTACTAATGAACACAGAAGTGTTTTAGTGACATCAACTGAAAGATATTTGCGAATGGAGCTGATGTGTCTCAGCTCAAGATATGCAACCTTGCATATGTTCATGACATGTTGGTGCAATGTGAGAGTACTGTCCAGAGAAACACCTAGGTTTCATACTGATTGTGTTAATTTAATGTTGGTGTTGCTGATATTTATTGTTTGAGGTAAAGGATGTGAATGAGAAAGTCTTTGTGTTGTGATCAGAATGGCCTCAGTTTTATCATATCATTCATCTGCAGCTTGCTACATGTCATCCATGATTTCACATCAGAAATGCACCTCTCTACACCTTGGATGGTAGCATCAACTTCAGTTGGGTGGCTAGATTTGTATATTTGGGTGTCATCAGCATACAATTGGTGAGACACTGGATGATGATCTATGACACTTGTGAACGACTGAGTGTACAGAATGAAGAGAACAGGTCGAAGAACAGACCCCTGTGGAACACCACAAGATAGATCAACTGGGCTGGAGTGTATTCCATTTGCAGATACAATTTGTGTCATGTTGATCAAATAGGACTTGAACCACAGTAAGGCTGCATCATGAATGCCAAATACATGCTGGAGACGGTGAAGTAATATATCATGGTCTATTGTGTCAAATGCTGCAGACAAATCAAGGAGGGTGAGGACTGTAATCTTTCCGCTATCCAACACAGAGAGAATGTCATTAACTACTCTTAGAAGAGTAGTTTCAGTACTGTGGCAAGGGTGATTATGCAGATTGCTAAAAAGACTGTTTGAATTTAGATGAGATACAAGCTGGGATAGAACAACCTTTTCTAAGATTTTTTATATGAATGGGAGATTAGAAACGGGGCAGTAGTTCTTTAAATCATTATGGTCTAGTGTCAGTTTCTTCAGCAGAGGCTTTACAATGGCAGTTATAGGTGAGATACCTCTGTATGGTTAGGATATAAGTGCAGTTAAGTTTATTATTGCTTATCAACTTTTTTTTTAATGGTGGAAATTTGAGAATTGAACCTGGTTATTTAGTATTTGTGCAACTCTGCTGTGTTACTGCTAGAATTTCACAGATGTGTATGAAGCATTCTGATTGGTCATTGTTCCAAATGTCTCAGGAGAGGGAAATATATTTTGTTTGCCATACAATATAAGAAAAACATATTCAAAATAACATGCCTGAAGTGTTATGATATGCATGTCTCTGACTGCATATATATCTAGTGCATGAATAAAGTGAATTGAGTTGAGATACAAGCTGGGATAGAACAACCTTTTCTAAGATTTTTTATATGAATGAGAGATTAGAAACTGGGTGGTAGTTCTTTAAATCATTATGGTCTAGTGTTGGTTTCTTCAGCAGAGGCTTTACAATGGCAGTTTTGAAAAATGATGGGAATTCCCTGGATGAGAAAGAAGTATTAATAACATCAGTTAGTGAAGGCAATATTGGACCTAAGCAATCAAGCAGCAGTGATGTTGGAATTGGATCAAGTTCGCATGACTTTGGTGCACTCTTCATCAGGATTGTACGTACGAAATCCATAGAGACAGGTTCAAATGCTGCTAATGGTTGCCGCTCAAATTCTGTATCCCAACTGTATGGTGACAAGTCAATTTAAATTGTGGTGTCAAGCTTATCACTAATAGTTTGTACAGAAGAAATTTGCAAACATATCCGGAAGGTGTACTGGAGAGAAGGTAGTTGGAAGTGGTGTAGATTTGTTCCTTGACATTAGCTTATTAGTAATCTCAAAGAGCTCTTTGCAGCTGGAACTTTCCATGATCTTAGTAGTGTAGTGGGCTTATTTCGCTGCATGGACTATATTTGTTGTGATGTAGCTTCCTGTCAAAGATTTATTGGTACAACCCTAGTACATTATGCATTATATGGTGATGTAAGTTCCTGTCAAAGATTTATTGGTACAACCCTAGTACATTATACATGTTATGGTGATGTAAGTTCCTGTCAAAGATTTATTGGTACAACCCTAGTACATTATGCATTATATGGTGATGTAAGTTCCTGTCAAAGATTTATTGGTACAACACTAGTACATTATACATGTTATGGTGATGTAGTTTCCTGTCAAAGATTTATCGGTACAACCCTATTACATTATACAGGATATGGTGATGTAGCTTCCTGTCAAAGATTTATTGGTACAACCCTAGTGCATTATACATGATATGGTGATGTAAGTTCCTGTCAAAGATTTATTGGTACAACCCTAGTACATTATACATTATATGGTGATTTAGCTTCCTGTCAAAGGCAAATTAAATTCTGCAAAAGTCGACTCAGATTGAAAATCTCCAAAGCAACAACCATATAGTGAATGTATTTAGCAAACAAAACATGGAGTAATTTCGTCAACAATGGTATATTTTCTAATTTTACGAGTACATGTAATATTTTAGTAATTTCATATTTAGGGAAAGTTATAATATAACTGATTTTATTTTGATGGGAAATATTTTCATAATCTTAATGAAACTGTTATATCGCTACAGTTTCTTCACAGCCAAAACTTCTTGCTATTAGCAATACAGAAAGGTAATATTTAAAATAAGCTGATGAGTTTAGGTTGCCCTGAATAGTGCCACTTCACAATACAATGTACTATGATTTATCCTATATTTTTCAAAATCTAACTCTGAAAATGTTTCACTAAGCAGAATAAAGTGTAATTGTTTGCATCAAAAAACGAGATGTAAAAAAAGTGCATTCTCCGGGCTACAAGCTGAATAATAAATTTGTCGGAACCTAATAATCATTATTTACAGTACTTAGCATCCTAAATATTATGTTTCTCTAAAACGATTATTTTGCTAGCTTTGAATTAAAAAGTATATTATTAATATTGTAAAATCTAGATAAAATGAGCATATTATAAAGTGCATATTCAGCATCACCACACATGCAAAATATTCAATACAAGGAAATACATTTTATATATATATATTTTTTCTTTTAACAGTCAATAGCATACATGGTGGTAAATTTAACCATATATTAATTTGTGTATCATTGATAATCACTGGATAAGATGACAAAATTGTACAGATGGGGGAGCCCAAAATTGGCAGTGTGGCCAGGTTTTGCAGCACAGGAGGTGGGTGGGTTGATTTATAATTTCTTCTGATGCCCTGGTTTAAATCAATCTAATTGTGAACAGAATTACAATTTTAAATAATAAAATGGCATACCAAAAAGTACATAGAAAAATGTCACCATTCAATTTAAGAACTTAATTGGGTCATAACATTACACACCCACAAAAGTCAAGTGGACTTTGCATCAGTTAAATCCTAAAGGGCATTTTAACCATGCTGATGAAAACATGGGCACAAATGAGAAAAGAACCAGTGGTAAAATATTCTCTCATTACAATGCCTGTCTATGGTAATCAAGTATATACTACCTTATAGTGAGACTGCTTTATAATGAAATAATGTTCAATGCATATGTGTGTGTGTGATTTGGATTTTTAATGTAGCTTTAAAAAAATTTCAGTCATATCGCTAGAATGTCTGCAGTGTGACAGTTTATAGTGATGTCTAGCACTGGGGCATCATGCCGCAGACATGTAGTATGATGTTTCACCAGTCATATTATCCTGACACCAGGCAGACCAGTCCTAATACTAACCTCTTAATGCTGAGTGCCACGCGAGGCAGCTGTTAGTACCATTTTTGTAGGTCTCACAATGCATATGATTTTACTACCCATGACCGAAATGGAATTCAAAGCCATACCTGCTTTATAACAGGAATTGTATTATACTTAAGGGGCTTATACTGAGAGACTACTGTATCTAACAAGAAAATGTACTTATCAGCGTAAAGAGTACTGCAGAGAACATTATGTACTGTATTGCATGCTTGGTGTCACTCAGTAGCTTCCTGTCAAAGATTTATTGGTACAACCCTAGTGCATTATACATGATATGGTGATGTAAGTTCCTGTCAAAGATTTATTGGTACAACCCTAGTACATTATACATTATATGGTGATTTAGCTTCCTGTCAAAGGCAAATTAAATTCTGCAAAAGTCGACTCAGATTGAAAATCTCCAAAGCAACAACCATATAGTGAATGTATTTAGCAAACAAAACATGAAGTAATTTCATCAACAATGGTATATTTTCTAATTTACTACCCATGACCGAAATGGGATTCAAAGCCATACCTGCTTTATAACAGGAATTGTATTATACTTAAGGGGCTTATACTGAGAGACTACTGTATCTAACAAGAAAATGTACTTATCAGCGTAAAGAGTACTGCAGAGAACATTATGTACTGTATTACATGCTTGGTGTCACTCAGGGCCGGCGCCAGACCCGGCCAGACTATCTGGCGCCCTAGGAAAGGTTAGATTCTAGCGCCCCCCACCCCCACCCCCCAGGAAAATACAAATTTCCAAATTTATAAACAATAATTTTTTTAAAAAGTGCGCCCCCCTGAAATCAGCGTCCTAGGCGACTGCCTAGTTTGCGTATATGGTAGTGCCGGCCCTGGTGTCACTTCAGTGAAATACCAACAATTGCCATATGACCATATTATCCAGCATAAATTCTTTTACAAGATATGGGACACGGGGATCAAGAAAAAGAGTATTTAGCCACTGATCCACGCCCTACTCTCCAACTTTTATGATTAAAACTGAATGAACTCAATCTTACTCTTAGGCCAAATTTTGTCTGCATTCATTATGAAAGATAATAATTGATCTAACAAAAGAAATTTTAAAATATACATTAGAAGACCTAAGAACACATTTTTTTAAATTGATCTGGCATTACCCAAAGCAGCCCATTGATATCATTTCTACACCACATCATACAATTTTTTGGAAGATTTAAGCCTGCAAAGAAAATAACTTACCTAGATATTCTCTTCAATGAAATAATCCTGGCAAGCTTGTGGCTAACTTAATTTTCATAGCACAAATGAGAATGCTGATCATCTCACTCGACTGCTTTACCTTTGGCATTCTAACTGATAATGCCAATTTTTTCCCAGTCAATAAATTATCTGTAAAATAGTGCAAGCAGCTCCAGTTTCCAATAAATAGGCCTCAAGCACCCTCCTGCAAGTACTAGTAATTAAAAGTGACTAATTGAGACAGGAGTTAGTGATGGCTCAGTGGTCTTCATGCTGAACTTGCAACTGAAGGATGCATGTTTGAATCCAACCATCCAATCAGTCAGGATTGACTACCATGATGTGTCCTTGGGCAATGCACTTTATTCTAATGGTCTCAGCATTAAATAAAAACTGTGTTGCCATGTTGTAGAACACCAAATACACAAAAGAGATATGCCATATGGATACTTTATCAAACAGACACCATATCTGCTCGCTTTTTATGAGTCCAATTGCAAACTGCACAGACCCAGATCTACCATTGTATAATGTGCCAGCAGAGCTGGGTCTGTACAGCTTGTTAGGAGTAATCAACAGAACAAACAAGATGGACCCTGTCATAGAGTATGGTGCCTTACTGTAAGTCTGCCTTCTTGGGTGTTATCGGATATTTGCCATTTTACAGCATCTAATAGCCTTAGTATACACTGCAGTCAGTATATTTAGTGGTGCAAGAACCTGTACAAACCATAGGAAGAACCTGACCAACCCATGTGAAGCTACTCACAAGCTTTCTCACATACCTAAGTTGGCTGTCAGCCCAACCCTGAACCCACAAAACTACCTTGTAATAAAGTATTCTACTCAATCAACATAATGGTATCCATGAGAGCCATAAAGCATACTGCCTTATAAAGAAGTACATTATACAGTACTCCCTAATTATAACACTTTCCAAGGGAGTGAAACTGCCTTTAACACATTAACCCCTGGTGAGGAGTTTACATGGCAGGAGGTAGTAGCCTACTGCTGAGCTCTGTAGTGTCAAGGTCATGTAAGATACACTAAAGTGGGTGGTATTATAGAAAGGTAGGCAGACGTAGCTCTACAATGATACAAAATAATCTGGAATTTCAAGTTGCACTATAAAATACAGAGAGAAAACCTCATTTTTTGGATGTGATTTTTTTTCAATCCAAAATATGTCCATGGTCGGAATCCGATTTTCTGTCCAGATTTTAGACTTTTTGGTCTCCGATCTAAGGCAGACCGGTATGAACTGTAAACAGATAGTTGATGAACCTTTGCAAAAAGTAGGATAAGATGGGTATTTGGAATAAAAAGTGGTCTCAGTACGAAAATAATGGCTCCGTTAAGCAAAAATAATAATAATTATCTAAAAAATCCAACTTTTACCCTTCTGCTCAAGCACGAGCCAAATAGCCAATGGAAAACGATATTTCTAATTGAACTAGGCAGTATGTTACTGGAAGAACACCTGGAAGTTGTTTTTTTTATGGTGTATTCCGAAATAGCTTTCAAAATGTGTTTTCTACTCGCATTTCAGATGAAAACGACAAAAACCTCCAGGGGTTAATGTGTTAACGTAAGACTGCCTTATTAAAAATACATGATCCAACACTCCTTCATTATAATGCTGCACATGGGAAACATACAGTATACTGCCAATTAGTGAGATCACCTTATGATAAAGTACATTTTCTTTGACTTTAAAAAAGTAAAACCAAAACATCCTAAATGAATCATACAATGAGTTCCTGCAGTCATGGAAATGATCCTTTAATGATACAATCTCACAATGGAAATGTGCTGATCCAAACTGAATTCTTGCAGCCCCTGTTTACTGCCATCACCTTGACTTGCATAAGGGGAATGTTGGGCTAGCTGTCAATCAGCATGATATGCCAATTGGTTTTAGTTATTAACATCTGTGATTCTGCTGCTGCAAAATCTAGAGAAAACTGCAGCAGACTCAGCAAGTGGACAATAATACTGGAGTCCAATGTAACAAAATTGCCAGCCTAGACAAAATTAAAAGGTCTGTGTGACAACTGGTTCCATAACAAGGGGACTGAACCAACCAGAAGGCAGTCTCTCTATAAGGCAGTTTACTTGATGACTCCATTGAAAAGTGTTATAATGAGGGAGTACTGTATAATATACTTCATTATAAGGCAGTCTCTCTATAAGGCACTTTACTTTTATGACAAAGGTGTGAAACAGCCAGAATGTTTCCTAGGATAAGCTATGGGTTACATCCCACAGATCTCTTGGCCACTTGTTAACACATTAACCCCTGAAGCTTTTTGTCATTTTTGCCTAAAAATCGAGTAGGAAACACATTTTGAAAGCTATTTCTGAATAGACTCAAAAACACCAAATCCCTGGTCATCTTTCAATAACATACTGCCTAATGGTGTTAGAAATATCGATTTTCATTGGCTATTTGACTTGCACATGAGCAGAAGGGTAAAAGTTGGACTTCTTTTTTTTTTTTTTTTTGCTAAACAGAGCCATTATTTTTGTATGGAGACCACTCTTTATTCCAAATGCCCATCTTATCCTACTTTTTGCAAAGGCTCATCTGTCTGTTTGCAGTTCATACCGCTTTGCCTTAGATCTGAGACCAAAAAGTCTAAAATCCGGACACAAAATCAGATTCTGACCACGGGCAAATTTTGGGTAAATAAAAGTCGGGTCTAAAAAATGAGGTTCTTCTATCTGTATTTTGTAGTGCAACTAGATATTCCAGATTATTTGGTATCATTGTAGAGCTACATCTGTCTACCTTTCTATAATACCACCCACTTTAGTGTATCATGCATGACCATGATGCTACAGAGCTCAGCAGTAGGCTACTACCTCCTGCCCCGTGAAGTCGTCACTAGGGGTTAATGTGTTAACACCCTCCCTTAAAGATAATCAACATTTCTGGATCCACCTCTGCATACTGCAAACACATTTACTACAACTAATTCCTTTATACAATAAAAACCACTGTGGATCCCAACAGGCAGTTGTTAAGAGACAAAACAAATCATAATGGTAACCAGGGGCTTTGATTTAGAGACAGGAAAAATCATTACCATGAACAGGTTATATACAGTGATCAAGCTGAAGTTACAATCAACATCAAACATGAGACCCAAAGGACATACTTTAGGATAGAACAGATCAATATTATAACATACATGATATGCTAAACAGACAATGTACTTGGACCTAGTCTGGTGATTATAATAACAATCAGAGTCAGAGTTTTTTTAAATTAAGTTTCCACCATCAGGCCATTCACATTTTTGGACACACGATTGTAGATGTCATTATAATTTCTTTGAAATCCCAGGCAAAATATCAACCTGAGGCACAAAAGTAGCACATTTTAAAATCCCCACCCTTGTGTCTTCATTAAAACCTATAAAGCACTCCCTCATTATGGTCCATAACTGCTAACATTATGTACTGAAATGCATTATAGTGAGAACTATGGCATGTATGGAACAGCAATTATATTGAATACAGGGTAATATAATAAACAGCAGTATGACAGGAACTATCAAAATTTGCTAAGAAAATGGTGTTTTGAAAAGGAAAGTCATAGTTATACATTGGTGTGATTTTGGACAACAGGTCCATAGTGGTACCACATTATATACAGAATCACATTATAACAAAGCATGTTCTAATGAGGGAGAGCCGTATTTAGAAAACATTCTTTTTTTTTATCAAATAGCGAGGGAAACTTGGGTACAAAATTTTCAGTTCTAGTTTACACCAAGTACAGAAATGACCTATGAACATAATAGTGTCATTTTTGATTGGTCAAAATATCTCAAGCCCAAAATCAAATGTTTTACAATTCCTGGTCTGAACTCTTTTAAAGTGTAATAAAACAGCAGGGGAAATACTGTCAAAGTTGCCTTAGCTGAGGGCTTCAGAATAAGGATAGTTTGTAATACAGGACAATAACTATGGTCCTTTCACTTCTAAAATAAATAATTATCATTCCAACTTCTATATCAGAGTGCTGCCCATAACAGACAAAGTATGTGGCTTCTTCATTGTCCTTTATGGACAGGTTTGCATTCTTAATATACAGGTCTGACCATATTGTATTTCGAGGCCATTTTTGCATCTGGAAGCAGAGGATTATTTACTGGTGAATCACACTGGCGCTATCTTAAGGTATATGCTTCTGAATGCGAGTTTAAAATCATGCAAATGGCTCCTGGAATTATTCATATTTGTTTTAATTAAGCAGAAACAAAATTCATGATACAATAATAAATTTCAAAGTCAAACAGGGGATATAATTTTGTTTCAATTCACAAAATCCTTGAAAATTTCTAAAGTGTAGTTTGTATCTCATAATGCAAGTGTTTAGCCTGAACTGTATGTGTTGGACTAAACTGTCATGTTGCCATTAATGACCTACAGGAGATTAACTGTGACACTGACAAATTATAATTGATCTATTGATCTTCCCCATATTTTTGTTAATATTTGTTCTTAAATAAAATACTAGCAGAATGAGTACTTAAAAATCCATCAAATCTGCACAGGTTAAAGATCACAGATTGCTTTGACCTAATATAAAACTTGATGAGTGAACTTTCTTCTGTATGACACAATTATTGAGATTTCCACTGGATGTTCAAAATTAAAAGATTGCTGCCAAACATACTGTATATAATTACTTCTAAGTCAAATTGCCAACAACAAAGATTCTGATTTGCCATAGCATAGCGTGGCTGCAAATCAGGGTCTATCTTGTTTGCTCCACTGATTACTCCCAACAAACTGCACAGAACAAGATCTGTCAGCACATTATGGAAGATCTGGGACTGTGCAGTTTGCAGTTGGACTTATTTTATACACAAGTAAATACGGTACATAAAGAAGTTGTCTTTATAATATTTTAATACCTCATTATATTCCTTGACTGGACTGTACATGTATTTGTGTTTATTAAGACTGTAAGTGGCAGTGGCAGAGGTCAACGCCACTTCATTTTATGTCCAAATTTTCCTAGTCTGAATAATCAGCCCCGAAACCTGTTTTGATACATTGTGTGATTCAAGGGCTGATTTAAAAGCATGTATTAAGATGCATCACTTAACTAACATATCATGGATCTTAATAACAAAAAGCTATATTAAATCTATTTTGACTTAATGACTTTAATACCTGGAATAAATACTGACTTTTAAACTATCTCATAAATTTTTCTTTCTTTTATGTTCTAATACAATTTTTTTTACAAAATGAATGTGATAGCTTATCCACATCAGGCATAGAAAAATCCAATCCCTGTGAGATAGGAAAATTAAAGCATGGCAAGAATTTTTCCCAACATAAAAACCCAATCAGACAAATGAATAATAAAAATGATCGTGTTCAAAATTATAATGTAAACTTGTTTATTGTCATTGACATACATTTAATTATTAAACTGTTCCAATGGGTAGCTACAGTATTTCCAAAGTTGAATATACGATGAGTGATTGCTGTTCACAAGAAGTCACAGCTACTCGTTATCTGGTTACATAATCACAATAAATACGACCAACAACTCGTGGAGAACCTTTAAAGAAGACTTGCAAATGTTTGACTTTTGTCAACACACCAACATTTGGAAGTGGCTTCTTTCATCTATGGCTTGACATACAGAGTATTATCCTTTCTCATTGGTTTGTTGAAGAAAACGGCACTTGCTGTATGGTGTTACAGTTGCTAATATGCAAACAAACTTGAGCTAAAGGAAAATGACCTTTAAATAACAAAACTTAACATAAATCTTGTTACCATATACTGGCTTGTGGAGTACTATAATGGCAAAAGAAAATTCCCAAGTTAACAGCTCCCTGAGAGTTTATACACGTGACTGACACTGTTGGTCTAATGATACCATGAACAGTAATGATGTGAGCTCAATCAAAAATAAAATATGGATAAGTTCTTGGTCAGATACTAGAAAAAAGGCTTATAACAAGACACTGTAAAAATAGGAAGTCACTGGATTAATTTGTTGATCTCAAATAGATTAAAACTGTGTGTAAACTCGTGTGACACTTGCCATTAGCAATTATATTGGTGAAAAATGTTGATTACAGCAATCTTAGCGCCACCTGCAGTAGATTACTGTGCAACCAGATTTTCAAAGCTGTTTGGTGATAGAAAACCATGGATTTTACAGGTGTTTCTGCCCCTCTATATATATATATATATATATATATATATATATATATATATATATATATATATATATATATATGGAATAACTGTGAAAAGGTCTGTGCAATAATTTATAATGCACTGCAATTTTATATGTCAAAATACAGTCATTATTAGTTCTTGCTTTTTTCATTAATATGTAGTATGGGGAGGGGAACTAATTTTAATTATGCAATACTTACCCATTACTATTTTGCAGCTTATGCTTTTTCATGCTGAAAAACCACTGTCTGTTCAATGTGATTACACCACCACCCACATTGCAGAGTGGATAACTGTCAGTATGAAGCAATCCACTTGTGCACCTAGCCTGGGACATGCACTGAATGGTCACAGATGACATCAGAGCAGCTTGGGAGGAGGGCATTTGATAACAGCATTGGGTAAGTACTGCATAATTAAAATTAGTTTTATCCCCCAAAACACTACATTTTAAAGCAGCATTTACATGTTGCTATTGTGCAGCTGAATTTGTCAGATGGCTAGGCTGGTGCTCATTGAAACTGATCAAAAACTGATAAAATGGATAGTACCCACTGTTCAGGGTGAGATCCATTTATTTCATTATAGAATACTGGTATGTCTTTGGGCCACATGCTGCACCATAACAATAGGCCCCAGAGAAAAACTGCATTAGCTTTGTTGTGTTAACTAGCAGTAGTAAAAGAACGAGAAGGTAGCATGAGAACACCAAAATGCTGCCTGCATGACATCCTCCAAGGATGAGTGATTAAGTTAGACCCACAAGGCAGCAACAACACTCAAGGGCCTTTAATTCCATGAAGGTGAGGTTTCAATCAGTATGGGACTCATATGCTCTTTTAACTGTGGCAATAATCCACTGTGACAATAATCCACTGTGAGGTAATGGCATCCAAAATGTATACAGAGCCCTTATGAGGAAGGAAAAGATGTTTCCAATCTTTCCATTTTCATTTAGAGGCTTTAATACAGAACCGGATGGACTTCACTGGGTATAAGCATCTATCTTGATCATCCCCAGCATAGATCCAACTGAGACTGGGGATCTCCATACACTGCATAACTACAGAAGGTAACTGATTTTTAGCTAAAAATCATGGTTCACAAAGGAGAAAAACAGAATCTTAATTCCTATTTAACCAGAAAGAGTCTGTGTCAACTGACAAGGCACAAATCTCACTGCATCTTCTTGTAGATACTAGAGCAAGTAAAACTACTGAATCTTAATTCCCATTAAACCAGAGACAATCTGCATCAACAGACAAGGCATGAATCTCGCTGCATATTCTTGTAGATACAGCAAGTGAAAATACAGTGCTGAGTATTAGGTCCTGAAAGGTGGCCTTACTCAAAGGTTTGCACAGGGTTTTGGTCAAATACCATAAAACCCAGAAGGATTCCATCTGGACATAAGATAGCATGAGTAATGTATCTGCAGCTCAAAAAATACTTGAAAAAATCTGTTAACCTGAACCAGTTACCATGCCCTTTAAGTGTGCTGGAAATGACAGCTCTATAGCCCTTGGTAGTCTAAACTGAACATCTTTGTTCTCAAACAAGAACAGGGGGACAGCCAGGATCAAAGTGTTTCCTACTGCACCAGTTACAGAAGGTCCTCCAACTGGCATAAAAAAAGACCTTGATGTAGAAACTGTCCAGGCCTGACCATACATCACACAACCCCTGGTGCAGAAAAAGTGTAACCCAAGTGGACAAAAATAGTAATCCAAGCAGAAAAAGAGAAATCCCCAAATAACATAATAAAATTCAACAAGCATATGTACAAAATGATTTATTTACCCATTCTGGTCTTTTAACATCAATTACTGCTTCTAATTTTCATACATGCATATAGCACTTTGAGCTTAAAAAAGCAACAGTCTCTCATATTGCATTTCAAAACACTTTGTACCAGCCAAGATATGAATGTTTTGCACACCAGTAGAGAACCAGGTGCTGGGTTACAGAGACTGGATCTGAATTCGGTTTTATTTTTGTTAACAATACTGAACAATCTCTCACAGTCATCATTAGAATAGTAAAGAACCAATATTCGTTTCATAACTTGACAAAGAAGGGGAAATATATCTTCCAGTTATTGGATCTTTTACGTGGGAAATAAGGTGCCATTGCACATCAACTCTGTCTGCATGAAGTACATCATCAGGTGAATGCCAATTTATCAGCAGCCTTTTTCACAGCAAGATGCATCATATGACAGGGACCACCTAACACTGATGGAGACAAATTTTAAAATAAAGAATGCAACTCCTTTATGAATTCCAGTCATCACTGATGCATAATCAGCTGAAAACCCCATACAGTTCTGCCAGCTTATGTTTATCAAAAGTAATATCACAAAAATAAATGTTTTCTACTGTTAATTTTGGTAATAAAAGAAAAGCACTCTGACTTTGCCCTTTTCATTGTCAAAACCTCTTACACAGACTGGGTACAACTTTTTGTCATCATAATCATCACCATAATCACAGCTCCTGTCTGTTGCAATACTAAACAGCCCAATTTTCATGGCTTCTGCAATTTTAAGCGAATTATCTTCTGCTAAACACCTAACAATATTAGATGATTTTGTTCTTGCACATGCATATTTTCTGCAATTTTGGAATCAGGAAACATCCATTTGAACAAAGGACCAACATAGTCTTCTACTGCTAGGGCTAATCTATTTTATATTAAGAATTCGGTAAATAATGCCTCTGCATGTATTAGTTCTGCTTTAAAAAAGAAGTTACAAGTTACCTTAATATTGGAGTTTGTAAAACGAGCTAATTCAAGGTTTCTTTGTTTTACCATCACAATCAATATTAAAATCCTTTCCACACAGCCTGCAGTGAGCGTGAAGCTGCTCTAGAATTGAACGCTGTATTGTGTAATTCATGTATTCATCTTTGAATCTGGTTTTCATCTTTTTCTAATCCAGCTGTGAAATTATTTGAAATTTTTTTTTGCTCTAACACATGCATCTACTAGAATAAATCTGACTCAACTTTTAGCGCCAAATACCTACAGACAGGTTCTGTATCAGATATGAATTAGAACGAAGAATCCACAAAGATAAAAAATTAGAAAACCAGCCTGTTCTCTCCTAAGCCACACAGCTGCTATAAACAGAAACCGAGGTCAAAAGTTTGAAAGTAAAACCAGCACATTTCTTGGAAATAGGGCAGCTGCTATAAATAGAACATAATAGGAAAGTGCATGCAAGACAACGGACAAGCATACTCTTATGTTGTAGTTACGTAGAAGCCGTCTTTTCTAGAATATGGTCTGAAAGATTTTCTTGTTAATAAAAACAAGAAAACAAATTATTAAATTTTTTTAGATGAGGACATACTGAAAATATATAATTTGAATACATATACACGTAAGGCATAATTTAGTGGGGAAAAAAAGCATAATTATTTCGCCAAAAGCATAATGGTTGGCATGTATGCCTGACCCATGCAACTAGCAACTCAGTCTAAAAACTTGTTTTAGCAGAGAGATCACTTGAGATGAGCCAAGAATGAAGGTGCAGAACCTGTGGGCTGCTGTGGAGGAGGGATCCTAGGTGTTTTGACAGATCATCCCTCCTCTGAGGTAGCAACCTGGGTTGATTGATCAACAGGTCTAGAAGGTCACTGAACCACTATCACTGGGGCCACACTGGGTCAATGAGAATGATCTGGGCAGTGGAAGTTCTGACTTTTTAGCAAACAGAATGGTGGGAAGGCATATTCGAATAGCTAGTACATCCCACTGAAGGTTAAAGGTATCCACTGCCCACACTCTCTTATCTGGGACAGGAGAAACATAAAAAGGAAGTGTCCGCTAAGACGCTCTGTTACAGACTAGTGTAATGTAGTTTTTGAAGGGAAAAACTAATTTTAATTATGCAATATTTACCCATTGCTAATCTATTTTCATGCCAAAAACAAACCATCTGGTTGATGTGAATACATCTTCCTACAGGGACTCTGCTACAGAGTAACAAAAAGACCATTCTACCATTCCTGGAAAGGTTGTCAAGGGATGGATAAAACAGTCTTGACACTGCCAAGGTAGATTTTGGTCTACCAAAAGACTCTGAAAGATTTCCTTGATTGTATAGGAATAAAGAAGAAGCAAGCAGTCTGGTTAAAGCTGTACCCATGAGAACTTGTCCAAAACGGAAATGATCTTCTTGGACTGTGTACCAAATGGTTTTGGGCACAAGTCTGGGGATAAGAGGAGGTAGAGTTCATTTACTGCCTCATCAAAGGACCAGAATTCATTGTGATCATCCACCTAGGAGGAATGAGCTGGTAGGAGGAGTCAACTGTGATGCTTCTACTTTGAACTAACTGGGGTCAACAAGGATCAAAATGGCATCATCATCATCAATTAGCATACCCTGAACCAGAGATTGGCTGGGCATCAGATAGGGCATCACTCTGTGCCATATCATGTAAATCAGAGTGGTGAGTATGAAAAAAAGAGAATGTCTATGTGCCTTGGATGATACCTACAACCTTCTGATTTGCTGTGACCTGGTGAGGAAGTGATGGCAGGTTTTGAGCCACATCAGCACTTCTACCGTATGGTCAGGGTCCATTAGCCCACTGGGGCATACAGGACAAATGACCCTGAGGTGGAGGGCCCCACATCATTTAATGATTGGTTGGGATAATAGGGAATGGAGGTGGTAATACTGATCAGATCCCCTTTCTAGTCTGAATCCTAGTGGGCAGATTCCCAATCCTGTGCAGAATGGCATGGAAGAGAGGAGAGGGTATTCAGTCCATACCCTATCCCCTTACCCTGAGACAACTGAAAGATAATCACAGAATACCTGATCTGTGTGATTTGTCACTTAGAAAGGTGTGGTGTTACCCTTAAATGTTGGAAGCAGTGCACCACCACCCATGTGGGATGGAACAACATGCTTTCCTATACGCGAGATGTGTGGTGACCACCTCCTATAAGGGAGGGAGCAACACACTGCAGTAGGCACAATGTGTCTTTGGGAGGGAGCAATACGTTAATGTGGATATGTGGTGTTTAGTGCACCACTTCCCTAATAGGAGGGAGCAACATTCTATCATAATTGTGAGGTGTGCAGTGTAACATCTTAATAGGAGAGTGCAAAATGCTACTTGGTGCAAGAGTTGAGCAGTACACAACCTCCCTCTCGGGAGGAAGCAACATGCAACATCAAACATGAAGAGCATCCAACATGTCCCTTTCAGAGAAGGCCACTGAGTCCTTGAATGGTCAGTCCCTTCTTGGGGTAGGGTGGGTTGGGGCTCACAAGTTGCCAAAGAAATTGGTCCTATAAACTCCTGGAACCCTGAAGTGTTCTTCCAAGCTTAAGACCTAGGCCTCTCAGAGACTTGGGGGCTTTGACAGAGAAAACCTCAAAATTTTGTTGTTGTTGTTGTTGCTGTAGGGTTTAATGCCATTTTTAGCACACGATAGGCTATATATGGCGGCCAGTATTAATGGTGGAGGAAGAACCCAGGAAAACCCCAGAAAGAACCAATGACCCACGAGAAGCTACTGGCAAGCTTTCTCACATACCCACATTGGCTGAATCCAAGACTCGAACCCATGCAGACAGAGGTGAGATGGCAGTGATCCATAACAGAGAGGGCTTTAGACAACTTGGCCACTTGAGGCCCCTTGCAAAATTAAAATGACGATAAAATGCAGACACATGTAATAACAGCTGTGAGCAAGAGCATGGACATAATTAATATAGAACATACTGAAGAAAATAATGACAATAAGAAAACAATTTCAATGTGCCAACCCTGTAATTTTAGAAAGAGTGATATGCTAGTCGCTCATTCCCCCTTACCCATACCATAGCTGAAAACTTAAAGATGGTGTACCCAAGCTCCAAAAGGGTGGGATACAAAAGGTAACTTGCATCTCTCTTCAAGAATTGTAGTTCTATAAGAAAGAAAAAAGGTTACTGACACAGAATCTCTAAATACAGAATGGATAATATAACACCATGATTTATTACTTTCTCAATAACTGCAGAAGGGGGACTGATAATACTGTAAACTCTTTCTAAAGGCAAATTTCTCCAGTGATTTGAGCCATACCATCCATGCAGCATGACTTCCTTGAAAAATATGACCAGTCTATGCATGACTGGATTGTATCATACTGACAATTTTCCACTCTGGGCAGATGTATTACATCTAAATGACTGCTTTTCCAGCATGAAGAAACTTTAGCTTAACAATACAGTAAGTAACTGCTGGTAATAAAGTAAAGGGCCAGTGTACTATGCATACATTTTGTAGAAATGCCCCTAACCCCCAAAGGATGGATGTAAATACAGCTTGACAAGTCAAAGGAATAATTTGTTTCCAATAGTAATGACAAGGATATATCACATCAATAAATATGATCAATATCACACCTAGGAGTGAACAGACTTGTAAATAAAGTGAGTAATCAATACTTTACAAGTCTAATTATAGAAGACATGTTTGGGCATTATGAAATGTTATAAAATATTAACTAATCAGTACATACTTTGAAATGCTTTGAAGTTGACTCAACTATAAGTCAGTTCCCCTTTATGGGGCTACAAGAAGCCAATTTTCACCATCCTATAAGTCGGAGGTGTATTTTACAAGTAAAGTCCATTTGACAGGATGACTCTTCATCAATGAGTCAGAGTTGGACTTAGGGAAAAAACAACCCAAATGGATGGATGGATGGATAGATAGATGGATGTATGGCAACAAAACCAATGTAAAAAAAAAAATTATATTATCAAGTGGAAAATGTCACAAATAAAGTGACATCTTAAATATTTTTCAAATTAAATCCATTAAAATACTTGCTAGTAAGCACTCATGGTAAACATGATACATTTGACAGACACTTCACATTGATTTGGGAAGTATTTAATCTGCCTGAAATGTTTTGAAATTAGTAAAATCTAAATAACTGTTGATCCAAGTATTGTGTAAAGAAAATACTGTCATGAAATGGAGAAACACAGTGCATACCATATACACATTTCTGAATGGGAATAGTGGCATGAAAATGTTAAAATAATTCTTAGTTCCACACATCATTGTGACGTATCCCAACATTTAACAGTAACAGCATGTAGCTTTTCTTGCATGACATATGTCTCTCCTCTGAGGATTTTCCCCACATCTTTCACATCATGTTATCAGCACTGTAGTTCAATCTGCCATTTCTCCATTGCTGAGTGTTCTTGGGTTTGTTTGAAGCAAAATTATTCCTCTTTTGTGGATTTAAACTGAACTGGAATGGTACCTTCCTTTCTGACTTTTATTATATCAGCATTCAAATCGGAACATATGTGTCTCCCTCCCTGGATTACAGGTGCTGCTTCTTCATAGCCTCACTCTCAAGATAAACTGACTGCCTTTTCAAAGCTAAGTTTACAGTCAAGTTGAAGTTTGTCTGTCAAGTGCATTATTTCTCAGTCCAACCACAATTCTATCTCAAATTAATTAATCTCTAAGAACTCCAAAATCCTAGTATTCTGCTTGATTGTGTAATGATGTAACAAATGCATCTACAGATTCACTTTCCTCTTGTCATCTAGCTCTTTTGAAAATAACATATTTTGTCATGATCAAATACTCTTTGGATTTTTCTCTATCAATAGGGTTGTTCAGGACTGGCCATTGTGCTATGTCACAAATCACCACCTCTTATCTAAAAATAGAATCTAGCTGCAGTTTCAGACAAACAGATAATACTATGGTGGGTCAGTATTATTATTTAAATCATAAATTACCGTACTTGGAGAAAATGGATAAAATAAATTAACTTTTAATCAATATAATGAAGCAGTAATTAATCTGTCTCATCACTTTGTAAATACTTTTAACTGCTGCCTAACAACCTATACAAACAGATGTTCTGCTCTGTTCTTACATTTCTTTAACACTATCAGAGATCTCGGAAATGCTTAATTATGCATATTTGGATGCCGATTTTTGATCTGGGACACAGAAAATCACTGAGGCGGGAGTCCTCCATATGCATGTAATAAGTGTGCAGCAAATTTCAAAGACTTGCCAGTCATGCTTCAGCCACCTGCTTTGTGGGAAAATGTGTTGATCAATTAGCTGTGTTGATATTTACAATGTCAGAATTCAGTGACTGAAAGACCCCTTGATGTATATACATGTTGCCATTTTATAAGAGTATATAAAAAAGAACATGATGCAATAACTGGGTGGCAAGTTCAAAGGTTTTGACTGGCGGCTGGGCGAGAAAATGTTGCGATATTTACAGTGATTGAATTCAGAGGCAGAAAGACCCAGAGATATACATATGGTCATTTATAAAAGTTCATCAAATAAACAACTTTAGCTTTCGTTATTGTGTTCATTTCCAAATGTAGTGGAATAAGTAGTGCAGGTGACCTCAGAATCAAGACATTGAGACTTACCCGGTAGACAAAATGCCATTCGTAAGTGGGTGACAAGTCGTCTAAAAATTTGAACTTTGCCTTCTTCTGTTAGGAAAGCGAAAACGACTTCACCCTGTGATTATTTAAGAGGTACATTGACTGACCATGCCATTTTTTTTTTTAAACGCCCCTCGCCTTAGCCCGGTTAGTTCTAGTGTTGTAGCTAAATGAATTCATCAAGGCATCTGTAGCTAGGCCTAGTTTTTATATCAATTTCGTTGACAAACAAACACTTGCCCATTCACAAGCATCATATTTTGATAGCTGATTGACCATTAATCCTTTTCCGAGTTAGGTAGCAACTATCAATTTCCTGCATGCTATCCTTTGATGATAAAACATACAAACTTGTGTTTTGAGATCAGAATTGGTGATCTGAATATATATTAACTGCCTCTTATACACTATTTCGTCATAAAATTAGTTTTAAACTGTAAGTGAACCAGTAGGCCTAACAGGAAATAATGGCAAACTTCGCTAAGTCTGGGATGTACCAGTTTAGTAGACTGTCTGTTTTCTTAAATTATTGGGCAAACATATTCAGAAAAAATATACAAATCATTGAAACCAAAGCCTAGTGATATTTTAGTAAAGATTTGACTTTAAAATGCAAATTATGTAGGTCAGAAACATATTGGACATATGCTCTGTTGTGGAATTTGTGAGATGCGCTTTAAGGTCTAAGCTGTTTTCTGACTTGACACGTATTTGCAAAAATATGGGAAAAATAACAGCAAATCAGATACTATTTATTTGCCTAAAATTACTACAAGTACGTATACAAATAAATAAACCATAAATTTGCAATCCTGTCAATGGACTGTTGTAATGAAGCTATATTATAGTGAGTGATTACATTAAGAAAACCTCTCCATCTAAAAAGAGATGCACTCACATCTGTGTTGATTCTGTAGGAAAGAAGGGACTGCAACTTTTGATGGTGGGACTCCTACTTTTACCAAAATAGGAGTCCTGGACTCCTAGTTTTAAAATCCTAGCGAGACCTCTGGCTATTTATAAACATATTCTTCTGATTTAATGCACTATTATACTTTTGTACAAAAGATGTTATTTTAAGATCCATTTTAGACTTGTTATATATTTTTCTGATTTTATTATATGATTGCTCTTTCAATTATTTTAAAATCTGACCTCTTTTTCACTTTTAATGATGATAATACATACATGTAATTACAAACACTAGTAATTCTTTTCTTCTAAATTCAACTGGCGAAGAAAATACAATCACATGTGTAGAAATGCTTGGGACGAAACATCTGGCTTTACAAAATGATGTATGCACACACCTCTGGACCCCCACCCCACCAAACACACACACACAACAATCCTGAATTTGAGTCAACATATTGTTTAATCATTGTTTTTAGAAGTTCGTGTCAAAAAAAGAATATGTGAGCTTATAGCCTTTTTACAAGTCCAGACCCTTAAGTCTCTGTAACATAATGGTAATTCAGTGATGAAGTGGCTTGTGCTCTAACATGGGAAAAACATATTTTTTCCGACTGTTAAATATATGGGATTTTTTCCAAGGGGCACTGCGTGTTTTAGATCAAATCTGAAAGGGTTGCTGTATCTTACTCTAATCAAAACAGGCATACTTAAACAATTATTAAAGTGTACTTTATTCTTGTAATTCACTTTGAAAGATTTACAACTGAATTGTACACAGATACAATTATGCACAAAAAAAATCAACAACAACAATAATAATAACAATAACTGTTGTCATCATTATTATTATTATTATTCTCAGATATCTTTGCATAAACAGTGCACAGAGGCAGGAACAGTCAGTCCAATACCCATAACATTGTTTCACGACAATTATTAAAAGTATCTCTTGGATAACACAAAGTTATCACATAACATGGATAAAGATGAAAAGAACAATAAGGTTTAGTCAACACTGCATCATATGTTTGTCCGAAAACAATCTGGTCAATGGCACAATGCCTAGTGGGTAAATGACACCATACAGTATTTATAGCTTGCTAAACAACCCTACTGCATATTTCTTTTAATCATCATAACTTAAGCCAAGCTATGAAAATATATCATCTGCCTAACGTCCAATAATATAGATCATAGTTTTCACATGCACTTCTTCTTCCTTTCCGTTTAATCCAGAAGCAAGTCTAAATTGCTCAAATCCCTGAATCCACTTTGAACAAGACTAAGAATTTAAAAAAATTCAATTTTTCTGGATTTTGAACTTGGAAGGTAGGACTGTGTAAAATAACAAGCATTCTGTAAATACTCTAAACAAACTGCCCCCACCCCCAAGTCTTATTTCCTTTAAAGCTGACAACCTTTGTAAGTGTCTCAAACTCCAATTACACATGGCTGTGCCTCATTCACATATAACGTTACTACAGTTATATTTACATCTCAGATGAAACTCAATATCTCACATGGTCAAAATCTGCCCTTACTATTGTCTGGAACATATATGGTCTGTATCAGACTGCACCCTGGCCGTTATTCACATGAATCCACAAGGGCTCGTTAAAAATGAAATTAACAGCATCTGTCAACTGATAGAGGGTTGGGAGGCGAGTGGGGCATCCATACCTCTGTTATGGGTTTGGCCTAGTCCTACATTGTAAGACATAACACGTGCTATTTTTGTTTTAGTGCTATGTCCCTGACGCCCAAAATATAAATACCAGCGTCGAGGTCTTACATGTAGGACTAGGGTTTGGACCCTACCAACTTCTATCCAGTGACCGATACTCTTAACTTCATTTGTAGCGAGCGAACCTAGCTCTTATTCTATCTCTGAAAAACAAGGTTCATTTGCTCGGACTACTGTCGTTGTCAAACCAATCGATTTTTCGCCTGACACCAGCTCAACAGAATGCACCCACGCAAGCCAATGTGAAAGAAAGTTAACGTTCATCGATTTAAAACAGACGATGTGATGGATTTCGAAATGAATTGGAACTCACCAGAACGACCAAAATCGGTGAAATCTTCTCCAGGTTCCTTCGCAGCCATTATATTTTTGCTTTTACTTTTGACTTATCTTAGTTTTGATATAAATTTCGTTTTCTTAGAGAAATTTCCATGTTTATTCGACCACTCTGCTACAGGTTATTTTGCAGGAAGTGAAGAGCAATTCTTCAACAGGAAGTTACAGAAGTTACAGATGAAACAACCGGAAGTTTACAGATTATGCCGGTAGAAAAGTATTCATATACTTGAAGATAACTAATTCTGATCCAAGGATCAAATATGCGGGAAACACCCCTTACAAACTGTGAAAAAGACTTTGTGAAAAAGTCAATAGCTGAAAATCGGGTGAGTTTCCTAAGGTATGCTTGAAATGCAGTGTTGAAGGCGTCACATAATTTCGTAGACTATAATCACTGTAGTCCTACACGTAAGACCTAGCACATGTTGATTTTGTTTAGGTGTTTTGACACCCACAACATAAATATCAGCGTCAGGTCTTACATGTAGGACTAATGTTCACTGCTGACGAAACCTCATTTCTTGCCTCACGCCGACGCAATTTGGACCTAATCGCCAGTAATTTGTCATTTCATTTTTTTTAAATAATGCCTCAAACCTAAATAAACTACTTTTTCAGGTCATTGATGCGTTGACTGATCATGATATTCGACATATTCACACACTTGGTTATATGATTGATATTTTACATATAAAAAAGCTACTATTTTTATGTCACTGATGATCACACTCTGAAAAGCAAAACAATCAGATGTGGCAGAGAATATCTCAGTATAAATGTCTGTCACTTCTACGAATGATGCCAATCAATGATAAAATATGGCAGATGTTACTTAAAATAGAAATGATTCTTCTCAATGGGTGCCAAACATTTTTTTGAACAGAGAAAGCATCCTTACATGAAGGCTTTTCAGTTTTATACAAATAATGCCAATCAACCTTCAAATATGGCTGCTATTATCAAATTAGAATTTTTTTTAAGCACTTGTACATCAGAAATTGACTGAATTTGATACAAAGCATCCAGGCATGAAGACCTTTGCATATGATTCAAAAGATGACAGTATATTTTCAAATGTGGGCACATTAACTAAAAGGAGAAAAATCTTCCAATTACTTTTTGTAAAATACTATCAGAATTTGACTAAATTCAGCACATAGCTTCTTTGGATAATGACCTCTTTAATTTGTAAAACTAATGCTGATCTGCCATCAGTTATGACTACCCTTATGAAGATAAAAAAAATAAAAAATTTGAAATTATATCTTTACAAAAGTGCCTGAAAAGATTAACCACGTTTTTTTTTAAAAAGCATTCTGTCTCAATGACCTTATCACATTTTGCACAAATGAAGCTAGTCTACAGTTTGATATGGCTGTCATCACTATAAATAGAAAAGCCTAAATTTCTACACATTAATTGCTAATTGTTGTTTGCCAAATTTGACAACATTCTAGTGTATAAGCTTTTCAGATTTATACCGATGATACCAGTCAACCATAAAATATGGTTGATCTTGCTAAAAATATAAAACTTCAAATTACTTTTGCAAAAAAATATGAAATAAAATTTGAACAAGTTTGGCAAAAAGCAGTGGTTCACGATCATTAAATATGATGCTGATCCACTGTCAAATACAGCTGCTTTTACTCAAACTGAAATTTAAATCACTGTTTTGTAAAAGTCACTACATAGAATTTGACCAAAGTTGACAGCAAACTGAAAAGAAGTCCTTCCGTGTTTGTTTACTCCAGATGTGCACCTTTAAAAAGTGCTAGCTATACTTGGTCATTTTCACTTCCTGAACTTCAGAGGTAAATTGTATAAAAAAGAGCTGATAGCTTTTGTTTACATTTTATATATTTGGTAATTCATGCATTGCGCTTTCAGAAGCTGGTATTATCTAGTCTGGCAAAATTCATTTTCCCTATTTTAATAGCTGCTAAGGATATTGTACTTTAAACAAAATCAGGCTGATTTTTGGAGCACAAGGGAACAGTCATTTTAATTAGCAGTGTGCTTATATCATTTACAGTTTCCAAAAGTACAATATCCAAAGAAATGTCAGCCACATTACATTATAGTAGCATAGAGGTATGCCAACATTCTCTCCACTTTGCATGTAAATGATGTTTTAAATGCAAACAATGTCACCTTATATACGTCACTCTCTGAAAAGTACTTAATAACTGGTGAGCACCCCCTGAGTCATTCATAACTGATAAATCCATGCTCTTCCAGAAAAAAGGTTATTAAACTCTGTACTTGAGTTTCCATTATCGGCCATTAAATTAAATAGTTTTATAATTTGCAGACCTAATTTTGAGTACCTATGCCATACCACCACACAGTAGAGAGGGTAAATATACTCTCAACATTCAAGTGATAACACTCTTCTTATTATATACTAATAGGGATCAAAGTACCATATTTTCACGGGTATAACCTATTGGTTATACACATTTTTGTTTTTTTCTGGGAGGAGGTGCAGGGACTTGGAATGCAGGGTATGCAAAAACTTTAAAATTTATTACATACAATTGAGATCTTCTTCACAATGGTATAGTTCTGATCCCATGGACTGGTAGGCCATAAGTTAGCAGTAGTTACCACTATCTGTCAAATATTTGAAAATGATACAGTATAATAAAATTCAGAAAAGCATAAAATGAACAGAAAATGAGAAAATTAGTGATATATTAAAATAGTTTAAAGGCAGTGGTTTAAAAATACTAGCTGCTAAAACTGCCTGTTTGGTTAATTATGCAGTCATGCATTACCTCATAATTACTGACAGCAATATACACATCAAATTTTTTTCAACATTATTTTAACTGATGGCAGCTTGTGTAAGGCCATGGAATTAAAAATCAACATCAATAACATAAGTTTTAAAAAGCCTACTGGGCAATTTTTGAAAATGCTTAATCCAAAACTTCATTACATCTTCGTTCATCACCGAGTGTCTTGTTGCATGTTACCACTACTCCATTTGGTAAATTCTCTCTGGGCCTCGTAACATGCCTAAAAATGATAAGCAGTTTCATCTTCATACCAGTTGATGAACATGCTAAACTTTGAAGTCTGATCCATGTTATGCATGTCCTTTTTCAACAGAATCACAAAATTTTGCAACTTTTTCTTCCCCGTCATCTGTAGTTTTGACTAATTGTAATTATAGTATGTATGGACAGGTTGTTGAGTTTCATAAACTTGTACACCCATTTAATGTCACCAGTGAAGTAAGCTATTTACATTTCTTATGCCAGTATTTTTACCATGTGTTTGATCACCATCATTGATACAATTTGCATTGATTCTCACTGATCAAGGATCCAGCCTTTCAATTTTTCCTCAAGTTTTGGCCATTTTGCTGCCGCCATTCCTCTAAAGGCCCCTTTTTTTTGGAGGCTGGAGTTCTTGTAGAGATTGTTCATGTTTTTGCCACTCTATAATAGATTTATCATTTACAGTAGACTCTTTTCCTGCTGTCCTATTTCCTTTCTCTTTTATGAACTGCACTACTCTCAATTTAAATTTTGCTGTTAATGATTTCTGCATTCCCATGGTTAAAAAATGTTAAAGGTTTAACAATACTATAATTTACATTTGTATGAATGCATCAAGTTACACATAATTTAAATTTGTGCAGATAACATTGTGGGTAGCTTTTTATCAACCTATGCCTGTATGTGGCTTTCACTAGAAAATTATCAAAACATTCTAAACATCAGACTTTATACTTTTGTTGGGATGAAACACAAAAAGAAAACAAACAACAAAAGTCCACACCGCTATAATGCACTTGTTGGCCAAATGTAAAGTACATGGTTGTCAAATATTTCATCGTGTGCTAATTTAGGTGGTCATTCTCCTAAACTGATCACTACAGACAAAGCCTACTACATAATGGTAGTCGACTAGCAGAAGCTCTACTAATACCATTTTATAGGTTTAACGAAAACCAACACTGCTTTTACTCATAAAGTCTAAAATAATATTTGGCATTTATGCAAAAAGAACTTCGAAGTACAGCTTTGTTTTGAGTGCTTTTAAAGTTTGGTCCCTTTGTGGCATTGTCTAAATAATACAGGCACTGTCATACATGAATTTTTAAGTTACTGTTAAGCATGCCCTTTTTAATTAATTGTTCATTCATCATTTTATAGATAAGTAAAAGTAACGTGATTTGAACAGAAATATAATAGAATTGACAACTTATAATAAATCATTTCATGAAAAGAAAATACAATTTAAACAGGCTAAAGAAACTGTCATTCGGATAAATTGACATGTTTGCAAGTTTCTTCTGTGACAAAGTACAAACCATTAGAGATAAGCTTGACACCACAATTTCAATTGACTCATCGTCACCGTACAGTTTGGATACAGAATTTGAGCGGCAACCATTAGCAGCATTTGAACCTGTCTCTATGGATTTTGTACATACAATCCTGATGAAGAGTGCACCAAAGTCATGTGAACTTGATCCAATTCCAACATCACTGCTGCTTGAGTGCTTAGATCCAGTATTGCCTTCACTAACTGATGTTATTAATACCTCTCTCTCATCCGGGGATATCCCATCATTTTTTAAAACTGCCATTGTAAAGCCTCTGCTGAAGAAACCAACACTAGACCATAACAATTTAAAGAACTACCACCCAGTTTCTAATCTCCCATTCATATCAAAAATCTTAGAAAAGGTTGTCCTATCCCAGCTTGTATTTCATCTAAATTCAGATAGTCTTCTAAAAGTAGTTAATGACATTCTCTCTGCATTGGATAGCGGAAAGATTACAGTCCTCACCCTCCTTGATTTGTCTGCAGCATTTGACACAATAGGCCATGGTATATTACTTCACCATCTCCAGCATGTATTTGGCATTCATGATACAGCCTTACTGTGGTTCAAGTCCTACTTGGTCAACAGGACACAAATTGTATCTGCAAATGGAATACACTCGAGTGAAGTTGATCTATGTTGTGGTGTTCCACAGGGGTCTGTTCTTGGACCTGTTCTCTTCATTCTGTACACTCAGTCGCTCTCAAGTGTCATAGATCATCATCAGTGTCTCACCAATTGTACGCTGATGACACCCAAATATCAAATCTAGCCACCCAACTGAAGTTGATGCTACCATCCAAGGTGTAGAGAGGTGCATTTCTGATGTGAAATCATGGATGACATGTAACAAGCTGCAGATGAATGATGATAAAACTGAGGCCATTCTGATCACAACACAAAGACTTTCTCATTCACATCCTTTACCTCAAGCAATAAATATCAGCAACACCAACATTAAATTCACACAATCAGTACAAAACCTAGGTGTTACTCTGGACAGTACTCTCACATTGCACCAACATGTCATGAACATATGCAAGGCTGCATATCTTGAGCTAAGACGCATCAGCTCCATTCGCAAATATCTTTCAGTTGATGCCACTAAAACACTTGTGTGTTCATTAGTACTTTCAAGACTGGACTATTGTAACTCAATTCTGTCTGGCTCATCTCAAGATCTACTCCAGAAACTTCAAAATGTTCAAAACACAGCTGCTCGGATCATACTTAGAGTACCACGATCAGAGCACACCTCCCTGCTGCTCTGTACCCTACACTGACTATCCATTCAATCCAGAATCAAACACAAAATTGTCCTCTGTTCTATGTTTCACTGTCGGA
This sequence comes from Sinohyriopsis cumingii, assembly GCA_028554795.2. Classification (NCBI taxonomy): domain Eukaryota; kingdom Metazoa; phylum Mollusca; class Bivalvia; order Unionida; family Unionidae; genus Sinohyriopsis; species Sinohyriopsis cumingii. The sequence continues at coordinate 48,024,916 of CM068829.1, forward strand.
CCGTAGTCCAACATACCTATCCGATCTCACCCATGTGTACACGCCAGCAAGATACTTACGCTCCTCCTCTGACAATCGTATACTCATTATTCCCATTATGAAAACAAAGTCATATGGACAGCGTTCTTTTACATACCAAGGCCCAGCAACGTGGAATGAATTGCCCACTGAACTTAGACACAAAGACACAGTGATCACATTCAAGAGGGCTCTCAAAACTCACTTATTTCGACTACAAGAACAAACTTAAAGACCTAATAATGTTTCCTACCTGAAATATTCTCAGCATGTTTTTTTTTATTATTAATGTTTTTTCTAATTTCATGGTGCTTGTTTTTGTAATAATATTATAATATGTTTTTTATCTTATAGGTGTTGTCTAATGTTGTAAAGCGCTTAGAGCTTCTAAAGATTAGGCACTATACAAAGTCCTCATTAATATTATTATTATTATTATTGAAATGTTTTTGTAAATATTCGCAGAAAACGTCATCAGACTTGTTGGATCTAGACTGTACTGATAATTCTTCAAAACTTATGATGCTTTTCTGTATTGTTTAGTCAACTGTTACCCATCATGCCCTAAGGAGACATGTATGTCAACACTATTTTCTTTGGAATTGTAAAGCCTTAATATATTATCTACAGACCAAATAACACTATTGTGAACAAGATCCAGTGATTTTGATTTATAGGATAGAGTAATAGTGGTATCAGGACTTAAGATCATGTGGACAATACATGGGTGTGGGATATACATAACTTTTTATCAGAAATTTGTGATTTTTTTGCAGGTAATACATGGGTGCAGATTATACTTGTGTGCAGGTTATATATGCATAAATATGGTACTTGGTAATAATTCATCATTTTTATGACCCACCTTATATATATTGAAGGGGTTTATAGCATTCTTTAATCCATTCATTTGATAATTTAAACTTTACATAACGGTCACCTTGCTGATGCATTCATCATCCGCAAGAACATGTTTTAGTTAACAGACTTGTATGGGAATGAAAATATCAGAACTTGCCTTATTTCAGAGGGTAGATGGTCGTCAGCCCTATGATACACGCAAAGCCAAGATAACTTTTGGTGTGGACAGAGGATCTTGCCAAGTTGAGCTGGGACGGACTAGGTAGGAAAAGTGGAATAGTTTTGGTGTGATGACCATTTAAATCTTCATAAAGTATTCATTATATTGGATATTCTTATATGAACCATCATATTGCTTATAAATACTGTATATACTCGTGTATAAGCCGAATAATTTAGGGAAGAATTAAGGCCAGGAAAATGGGGGTCAGCTTATCTGCGGGCCAGTGTATGAACTTGACAGATTTTAGGTCTTTTTGTTGACTACTGTAATGGCTGTAAATATTGGGACATGAAGCAATATTTTTGTCTGTGTCCTAAGATATAGGCTTGTAAAAAAATAAGTTTCAGTGACCCGACAATTATTAAACTGTTATAAAGTACTATGATTGATTTTGTAATTATTTTGCATGTGCATATTTTCTTATTTCTCAAATGTGAAATTAAAAAAATTTAAATAAAGACTTCATATTTCGCTAGCTGGTTGAATTTACCCTGGAGATCAGGCTGAACTATAATATACAGTACTTACACAGTGCAGAGCACGCATAGCGTCACTTAAATCCTTATTTATTCCCAAATATGTTAGGTGCAGATTTTGATTTATTCATTGTTTCAACCAAATTGCATTCTTCCAGATAACATTTCAGCTAGTCTTTAATAGCTGTTTCATTTACATTGAATCAAGCGCTCTCGAGTTACTCATTTTCAATGATATAAGCAGTCCTACAAATTGAGGTAATATTTTAAAAAAGGTACGCAGTTTAATTGTACAAGGTACATAACCAGCATAATTTACATGTTCAGGAAGAGTGGTAATAATAAAGGCTCAAATTCTCATATAGATCAACAATCAATTTTAGTTTTTTGTTTTGGCTGAACAAACATAATAACTTTCAACACAGTGGAAAGCTTGATGTTTTGACATCTCCAATATTGATAATCGGCGAATTTGTCTTTCATTTGTGACAGCAGTACAGGCCAGTTAATCATTAAAACCCTGAAAGTGGCTTGTGTTAAGAGGGAATTTTGACCAGCAACTATACCAGTACATTGATGTGTAATTGCCTTTTATTCCATAATATTAGCATGATTACCACAGTTTTGTAAAACCATGTGTAAGGCACACCTATGAACTTTTCAAAAGCCAAGTAGGGAGACTGAATTAAAAAAAAATAGAGATTGGGACCAAAAACGGGAGGTTTTTCATGGCATTTTTAAAGCGTTGTTTTGACTAAATATTGATCAATCTTCCTGGTCCAATAGGCATGAAATTCGCAAAAAGACTCGCTGTTTCTCCCTGTGATGCACCCTATTTTCCCCCCAGGACATGCCCTATTTTCATATTCTGGTCAGCTGTGGTCAAACTGCACAATAGCTGAAGATTAATCTTAAATAAACAAGCAGGAAAGCCAGCGTAACTAATTAAAAGTTAATCCTTATCGATGCAACTATTTTGTGAAAACGACTGGACCTAATTCAGAGAAACCACGTTCTACACTACTGCACATTATGCAAGCACCAGGAATTGATTGGCAAATAAAGGATTCCTAATTTTGTTGAATTAAAGGTACCTAAATAGGCAGCCTCATGGTACCATACATGTGGCAACTATTTTCCCCTCGTATATCCAACCGTATTCCCTTATTGTCAACTCGTAAAGTATTTAGTATCGTTTACTATAAAACATGTATTTTTGAATTTTTTTTTATGACACATTTGCTGCATGGTATGTATTTTCATTCTTCTTTTAATTTAAATATGGTAATTAACATTGGTATATACGGTATAAAAATACCAGGTGTTCACTCATGTAAGTTTCTTTCATGAGAATGGCGCTAAAGCATATGGAGTTACAGCATTCGTAATGATCACTCTTGGGATTGAAATTAATTGCCGACAATTTTATTGTTGCAGTTTATTTTTTGTTCTAGTTTATTTAGTAATTTTGTATTATTGTAGAGGTAAAAAAAATCATTAATTTATGTGAATACTTTTTAAACTTAACATTCTATTTAGTGAAGCTAATTTTTTTCTAGTAATTATTTTGTCACAACAATAATTCACAGGTGATACAACAGAACATGTAGGACTTTTCTTGTTTAGAAGAAATGAAAATCAAAGACATAATGTAATAATCGGGAGTTCTCTGCTAAAATCTGAAGATATGAAATCGTGATGTAGGCGTGGAGCGAAAAAATTGGCAGTTTTTTTTTCTTCCTCACGGCGTAAAAGTTAAAAGGTACAGTGTAAGTTCGCTTACATCAAAGCAAGCTACAACTCAGCTTTTATGGTATTAGCATAATTTTTCAAGCATTTTTTCTGAAACTTCATTATTTTACTTTGGAGATATCATTAGAGTTTAGCACAATGCTGTCCATGATTCGACTCCAAGGAATGTGCTTAATTCAGCATGTAATCAAACCTACAATGTACATGAGGTGAAGCCAGTATGTAAATACTTTCAGTAGCCTAATTGTGAGCATTGAATCAAACCATATTGTTCACTGTGTTGTCATGCTGGGATTACATTTTAATGAGTTAGGTATTTACAATTTCAAAGCAAATTAGAAAAGTAATTGCTGGTGTAATGATATAAAATGTCCAGTGCAATAATGCATAATCGAGTCAAAAGGGAGAGGTAGTGTTACAGCAACTTGCAATTGCTAAATTCATGTCATCGTTCGATCAGATTATATACAAATCTAAACTTGAAATAATAAGAAAACAGAAAATTAAATAAATTACTTAACATAAGTATACATGTAATGTTTAAAAATATAAGTTTGCCTAAATAAACGCATTTAAAACTTACCTCATGCATCTTAAGATGTCTCTGAGTTGTGGGTCGACTTATATGTGGTTCATGCACTTTTTAGTACCTGTTCAGTTTGGGGGTCGGCTTATACACAGACAGGCTTATACATGAGTATATATGGTACATCATAAACGTGAGCAGACTCTACAGAATTGTTACTTGTAGAATCTTAATTAAGTGTTTACAGTTTATCCATGATGTTACTGTGGCAGTGCCATACTTTACATTAACATAGTTCCAGGTTTGGTCTCCTTTTTTCAGCACATGTTAGGCTAAGTAGTCACTGACCTAACATCAATCTTTTCTTAAGTTTTCAGTGATTGTATTTCTGCTGATGAGCAACATGAAAGTGCTTATAACTGCACCATAATCCTGACCAGACTCTGGAGGGATAAGAATTGTTACTTATTGCAAGTCACAGGAACGTATAGTCTTTTGGCTACTTGCAAAAGTTAGCAACTAAAGCTTCCACTGATCTGTGTGGTATTATTTTTAACCTCTTGTTCTTGAGATGATGGTTGGAAAGTCATGATATACTCTTTAACTTAATAAACACTGCTGAAAGTGTCTTGGTCCTCTACCATGGAGATACATATGTTATTATGATTTTATTACTTTTTGCAGAGTGTTTGCACAAGTGTCATGTGAAGTTGCAGAGCCAAAACCCACCAGGCCCAGTGATGGCATCCTGTTTGTTAACTTAGAGTTGTCTCCCATGGCATGTCCCAGCTTTGAGGCGGGTCGCTTATCAGACTATGGCGTGGAGTTAAACCGGCTGTTGGAAAGATGTTTGAAAGAGTCACGCTGTGTAGATACAGAGTCTTTATGTATTGCATCTGGGGAAAAGGTAAATTACACTTGACAGTCAATAGAGAATTAATATAAGGCTGGAAAAACTTACCTGGCAGCACAGAACAAAAAAGTTTGTTGTGAAAACAAAGCCTTTTATTATTTGCCTTGAGTATTATATAGAATATGAATATGAACAAATCTTGTTCTTTTTTTAGCAAAGCTCTGTTGCAGTAGAATGGAACATAGTAGATTTTTTTCCATTCATGCAATATTCATTCATTTTGAGACAGATAATTTATTTCTGTAAACACTGATACATTGGAAATATATTATATTTTTTACTGAATTAGCCCTTTTTTAGTCTCAGATATTTTTTATATACCTCAGTTTACATTGTACTTAAATTTTCAACTATTACTAAGGCTTTTTACTGACATACCCTTTCAATTAAAATTGCCGGTTGACTGATGCAACTTATCATTTATGTGTAGCTACAATTTTATTCTTACCTCATCAACAAAATGATATCAATGTAAGCCAACTAATAAGCTGATAACTGGGATTATTTTCAGGTCATGTAAATCAGCTAGACAGCTGGGTATTTATTGATTTCAGAGGTGAGAAAAATCTAGCATTCAGTGCAATCCCCCACCCAAATTATCTCACAAAAACAATTGTTAAAATACAATTTCTTCTTATTTTATTTGGTTTTATTTTATTTTATTACCTTAAATTTATAATTTTTAAAGATTTGGTTCAGGTTAAATTTGCTTTAATACCATGATTTGAACAATTTAGATACCTTACACCAGAGTGGGTCATTTTTTGTAGATCGCACTGATACAAAAAGTCAGTTCTGTATAGTATATAATATAATTACTATAATACATGCCATGTTTGGCCCACATACTTGACATTTTCGGTTCATGTGGCCCATGGTGTTGAAGGTGTTGGACCATCCTGCCTTAGACTATTACTATATATCAATTTGAATCTTAGAAGTTGCCGTAGAATGATTATCCTGATCTCTGTCCCTCAGATGCAGTTTAGATATTAATACAAAGATCAACTGAAGTCCAGTTGGTTTTGTTTGTTTACTAGTTCCCTTAAATAATATGCTAGATATTAGTAGACTGGTACTGAAATGCCCTTTTATGTTAATGGAATGTCATATGACATATATCAAGGCTAAAGTAGCCAGTCCACTGGCAGCAACTAAGCTATATCTAACTTGGGATAACTCTGGTGGCCTATGTGGTTAGAGTGTCTACCTCAGATGCAGGAGTTCATGGGTTCAAACCCTGGCTGAGTCATACAAAAGACTTATAAAAAATGATAAAAACAACTGCCTTGCTTGGTGCTCAGCATTAAGAGGTTAGTGTTAGCACTGGTCAGCCTGGTATTAGGATAATGTAACTGGGTGGGACATGATGCTACATGTCAGACACATGATGCCCCAGTTCTAGACATCACTATAAACTGCCACACTGCAGACATCGTAGTTATGTGAGTTTCTGTCCTTGACAAGTCTGGTCCATTCGGGTTAATGTCCATATGTTGAATCATGATGGAAACATTATACATGTAGCTAATAACATAGTGTCTGCCCTTGACAGGTCTGGTCCATTTGGGTAGATGTCCATGTCTGGAATCATGATGGAAACATTAAGGATGTAGCTGATAACATAGTATTTGCCCTTGCAGGTCTGATCCGTTAGGGTAGATGGCCATGTCTTGAATCATGATGGAAACATTATGGATGTAGCTGATACCATAGTATATATTTGTCCTTGCAGGTCTGGTTTGTTAGGGTAGTTGTCCATGTCTTGAATCATGATGGAAACATTATGGATGTAGCTGATAACATAGTATTTGTCCTTGCAGGTCTGGTCCATTAGGGTAGACGTCCATGTCTTAAATCATGATGGATCATGATGGAAACATTATTGATGTATCTGATAACAGTATTTGTCCTTACAGGTCTGGTCCATTCGGGTAGATGTCCATGTCTTGAATCATGATGGAAACATTATTGATGTATCTGGTAACATAGTATTTGTCCTTGCAGGTCTGGTCCATTAGGGTAGACGTCCATGTCTTAAATCATGATGGATCATGATGGAAACATTATTGATGTATCTGGTAACATAGTATTTGTCCTTGCAGGTCTGGTCCATTCGGGTAGATGTCCATGTCTTGAATCATGATGGAAACATTATAGATGCAGCCAGTATTGCAGCTATCTCAGTACTTGCGCATTTTAGGTCTGTATCTTTACAAGAAATACAAGCAAAAAATTCTACATCTCTGTGCAGTACCCCATGAACAGTATAAAGATTTTCCCCTTTTAGTTGTAATTACTGATGACTGAGTTGATTAGAATGGAGAAGGATGGGAAAGACAGGTCAACTCAGAAGCAAATGGTCATGTGTTAGAGCCCTTTCAATGGAGGTTGTTTGCAATTTCAGCTCCAAGATCAACAATAAAAACAGCAACAACTCTTAGTTCTTGTAGACCTGCATGGTTGCAGGTAATAATACACACCACTGCGTTATTCCAGTTAAGACTAATAGAGTCTGTAATAAATGATAGGGAAATCCTACCCAGAAGTGTGAACTTTGCAGGCTTTTTTAGGTTCCTGACCACAAATTATGATGCTGATGGTGGGATTTACCAATTTCACACCAGAACATATTACTGGATTATTTTTATTTAATTTATAAGAATGAAATAGTACTAAGAAAAGCCCTATCATAGGTATCAATGTAGCTTTAGAAATGCATAGCGTTTTCTAAAGGACTTTATGTTAGAAAGATCACACAAATTTTAGTGCACAATAAATTTATTTTATTGTAAACAAGGATTACAGTTTATAGCATGGTAAAATTTGACCTTTTAATACTAAAATTGCAAGGAACTTTGCAGACATTCATGTCTTAAGTATAATGATGTAATTTGCAGTGTCGTTAGGTCACCCATGTGAGATAGATGTATCCCACATGACTTTATCACATGGGTAAACTGTATGACAGCTGTCATAATGTAGCCTATCAAATGAGAAAGTAATCCATGATTGGGATAAAAAATATAATATGCTATGCTAAGGTTAAGTGGGTCCATCTTGATAGGCCCTTATTGCAAAAAGAGCTCTTTGTGACCTATATTTCATGTTTCATTGACTTTGTGTTTTAAATTTATTTATTGAATGCTGATTTTGTTAAAATCATGAAAATTTTATAATTAGTAATTCACTCTTGCAGTCAAAGAAGGCCACTGTGACCTACATTGTATGCTTTACTAAATATAGGTTCAGTATTCGTGTCAGATTCATGACCAGATATATCTTGCCATGATATGTACATCCTAGTGTACAAAGATGGCCAGGTTTGACTTGTGCAGCTGGAAGTAGGAATAAAAATGTTCATGATGTGATGAAATGTCAATTTAATGACATCGTGTTGTATATGATGATAGGTTACCCTCAACAGGTTAACTATGTGTATGTAGGAATTAGATGAGTGGACTGCATGCATTTCATGAGAGTCCTTAGCTGTTGTCACTAATCAGGGTAATTGCTGATACATGAACTGTGCTTGTAATAATGATCATACTGGCTGTTACTCAAAGCCTGCGAATTCCACAGTTGTGGACATTAATAATAGCTTCTGAAACAGATTTTATGAACACTTATTTTAAAAATTGAAATAAAGAGATCAAGTTTTTTTTAAAATCAGAGTCTGGTTTTTTATCAGCATCTGATTTTTATCAATTGATTATTACTCCTCTGCTTTGGTATCCCGCAAAAGATTTTCTGTTTTACTGTTTTATGTCGTTTATGCACTGTCACAGGGGCTAATGTTTCCTAGATCAAGATTGCATTAGTCAGAATTTTGTTTCTGGGTCATAATTAATGCTTAAAATGGCTGCTTACAACTATTGAAAGTCAAGCTATGTAATTGTTGATTACATTCTGGTAGATAGTGGTGTTATTGGATAATTGTCTTAAGTCTATGATTTCTTTTTTTATTATCATTAATTAGAATAATAAAGACAAAATCCATTTCTCAGACTCTGAAGAAGCACATGTTATGATATCTTGATGATATATTAAGACAGCTTTGATTGGCTGATATTAATATCTTCAGTGCAGCTTGACTGGACTGCAGATTTCCAGTAAAGCACAAATAATACATGACACAAGCACATTTCTCACCACACAGGGGATATGAAGATGAGTTAAGTGTTGTGTATAACGTCTTGACAAATGTTATACCCTGAAGGAAACAAAATTTTTGTTTGGGTCACAATTATAGTTCTAATCTCCTTTTCATTTTCACACAGGCGGCCAGATGTAACAGTGTCAGGAACTGAAATCACTATTGTAAGTTTATAGATTTGTTATCATAAAGGATTGTTTTCATGCCACGAAAAACAATATTACAACTTTACAACTATGTGTGCTAGGATCACATGATTTTATTATCTATAGCCATTTTTGTTTCTTTCTTTCAAATGATATGATCTGATCAGATTGAAAATTATGAAATTTTTTGTTTTGATTTCTCCTCTGCCATAATTTTTTAGTTACTTACCATCACTGTAGTGCCAAAGTCCTGTAAATCCCATTATGATTAACCATTGCCTCTTTTAATGAGGCTGTTCCACTTCAGTGGTTTTGTATTGTCTATTTTTATTTGTGATAACCAAAAAACTCTGACAATGCCTCAGTGAGAACTCTCTTGAAAGGGCTTCATTGTAGCATCAAGTATGTCGTTTGTGGATTTGATCGATAATGCATGGGATGAATGAGGTCTGTGTCCTTGTCTTTAATAAGTGATTATTGTTTTCAATATTCAGTTGTCACTATAAAATATTCATGCTGTTTGTTGATTTCTTTTATATTAACCTTTTTAAAACCTGCAACAAGTCATCATCTGTTTTCACTGTGGTGCAGGCCTTTTAAACATTTTGTTATCAAATTAATCTCTTTATGTCTTCAGTGAATTAGGTATTTTGTTTCTGTCTTTAAATAAATTTATTTTGTTTCTGAATCGATTAATTCTGTCTTTTCATCTCATTCATTGGTACATACATATTCATATTTACCCAAAGCTTGATCAAAGCCACTACTTCATATACAGGATAAGTATATGTTATAAATAACTGTGCAGTTCTTATGATAGATTTGGAATGAGTCAGAAATTTATGGATATGTCCAGTTAATTTATGGACAGGATAAAATAAATATTACCTTATTAATTTTGAAATTCATATGGTAACCTAAATGTCCACATGATCTTCAGATATAGTTATAAATGTTTTGTGATATATATCTTTATTGCAGTACAAAATTACTTTAAGATGAACTATTTGCATTATTTTCATAAGAACTATGAATAACAAATAAAATGCATGTACAGCAATTGTGGATATTTTCCCTTCTTTAATCTGCTTCATTGTGACCTTGAAAATGGTAATCTTGCACAAACCTGTTATAAGAGACCACCTGTCTTGAGCGACTACTTTTTGTTGGCAGAATGAGTGGTCTCACAAGACAAGTTCTATAACTATCGCCTGGCAACAGAGATGCACAGTCTTTGAAACAGTTAATGGCAATAGACATGCCAGCAGGACTCTGTCCCATGTGATAAAATCATAGTCCACATGTTGGATTACATCACATGAGCAAGTCTTAGACTAGATTTGAAGCCATTTTCAGGGAAGATATTCCTGATTTAAATTGTAATTAAAATTTAAAAGTAGTTCTTTTTAAAAAAATTTCATTGTATAACCCAATAAAACTAATTGAACTTTGTGTTTTACAAAGCAGTAGACAAGCCGTAGGTAAACATCAGAACAGATTGACATTATAGTCATCACATGATGACACTTTTGCTGATCAGTGAAATAACTTGTTTCATTTGGTATTCTTCTGTAACATAGCCTTGTAACAGTGACTTAGTTAATGAGTTGCCTAGCAACTGTGACTTAGTTAATGAGTTGCCTAGCAACTCTGACTTAGTTAATGAGCTCAGGTTTTTCTAACCACATGTTATAGGTTATACATTTGAAGTATGATAATATTGTTTATATTGTTTTATATAATTGTGTAAGTACTAAGTTTGTTTGAGTTGAATCATGTTTATGTTATTACAGTTAGCACGGTCAAGCAATGTTTTTCTTGCAGCCACCATATCTGTGAAGATGGTATTTTGTGTTTCCCATGTCCATCTAGTCATATGGGGGGGCACATATAGTTTCACTTCTATTTAATAGACTGCATGGATTGAAACAGAATATTATATAAGGTTTTACAAAAAGAAGATGTAGGTCAAGTTTGATTTTGATCTGTTTTTGAATGTTTTTTTAGTGGGTTTTAGCCACAGATTGACTGAAAACTTTGCCCTTGTAATTCATTATATTGGTCAGAGCATCTGTATCACATTGAAAAATTCATCTATTTAATTTCTGCTTTGGCAAGTCTTTGTTTATTTATTTTGCTCTTCCTTTATATACAGGTGGCTGCTTATAATAAAGACCTGCAATATTGGGTTTGACTTCATTTGTTTTTTCTTTCACAGCACCCCGTTGAGGAAAGAGATCCTGTTCCACTAAGTGTTCATCATATGCCTCTCTGCGTCACTTTTGCTTTCTTTGAACAAGGGTAAGGGTTTCAATGAATCATATATCCATGGCTAGGATGGTGCTTGAATCTTATGGTCTTATCTTGAATTCCTATAAATTCCTTTTGCCCATTAGAGTATTAGTCTCCTCAAGGTACTCTTGTTTCAAATGGAGGAGGATAATTTCTACCTTAAGATTTAGTTAGGAAATAGACACTGATAGTGGCATGCACTTATATGACCTACTTATCAACATTTATAACTGACATTATTAGCCATTTTTTCTCCTTTGCAGAAAATATCTTGTGGTGGACCCAACAGACCTTGAAGAAAAAGTGATGGATGGAAAGATGGTAATAGGAATGAATAAACACAGAGAAATATGCACACTGCAAATTACAGGAGACATTCAGTTGGAAAAGGATCAGGTGAGATGTGATTTTAGTAAGTGAAATGAGTAATGTAGAAACCTTAATATGAAACTGAACAAAATCTACAGACTTCAGACTCAACTGTTCATGTTTGTAATCCAGGCATTTTTTTAAAATCAGTGTCAGAACGTTTTGTCAGTAAAATATCAAATAAACTGTTGAAAATAGTGTATCCATTTTGATGACTTCATGCTCTAATTAAGTAGATACACAGAGATTTTAACTACTTACAGGTACTTAAAGAGTCAGAATTTGATTAACAGCCTTGTTTTTATTGGTTAATGAGCTTTGCTCATGTTATTAGTTTTACAAGACTGAGTGCATCTTATTTACTAACTGATCACTTTTAGGTTTGGACTATAGTACTACCATTACATACAGTGATTTCAAAAATTTTGTTTTGTACCAGTTTTCATGGATTTTATGGTTGCATTGAACCATGAATTTAAAGACCCAATGAAAAATTAGCCACATACGATAATAAAACCCCTCCCCCCCATTTTCTAACAGTGTTTCTTTACTGGAAATCAACAGTGATATTTGGTAAATCCAGGTTATTTCTGCAATCAAGTAATAAGATATTAGCATTTACATTGTTTTATTTAAACCCTTAAAAATGGAATTATAAATAATAATAAATTAATATTGTATCCAGTAGTTGTAATTTCCACTAAGTAGCTTAAATTTATATGTTGCGAGGTAAGTAAGGATAAAGGGAAATGCCAAAAAGCATAGGGAATTCATAAACTAGTATTACCGAAAATGAAAGAAAGAAAAATGAATGATACTAGTGTATGAAAGTTAGATTTAATACTTATTCAAATCGATTCTTCATTGAAGTGAAACTTGTCTGAAATTTGAATCCTAATGAAAGCAGGTATCCTTTTATTTATGCATGATTAATCCCGCTGTAAAATGCTATTGCTTGAAGTATGATTACTAATGAAACACTTTGTATATATGCACCAGTTACAGACGAGATTTGACACTCTTATTTTCACTGGTTGTGTGACAAAACCGCTTGATCAACATTTTGCCAATTGAGTATGCTGGTCAGAGCTCAGACAATCTGATAGACAACACTCAAGGTCCTCTGAACCTAGATCGGGCCTCTTTTATATTCTAAGTGAGTTGTCTGTCATGCCTGCCCAAGAAAATGTTATCTAATTGTTCTGAAAGAAACCTTGCACCCACTGATGAAATGCATCATTTTGATTTTGTTTTTGAAGTTTTTGTAAGACGCTGGTAAATATTATGAAGATCATCTTAACTGAATTCAATGCTACAGACTTTGTGTGTATGAAACAAACAATGTGATCAATGAATGAGGAACACTGCTTTCAATTCTCCATATTTCTTTGGTCTCCCATAAATTAGCGCTTGCTTGTACAGTATGAAAAACAATAAACTGTCATTTGATCATGATATGCTTTTAAATATATTGAGCATTACCTATGCAATTGTGACCACTCTGGTGGCCTATTGGTTAGAGCATCTGCCTCAAATGCGGGAGGTTGTGGGTTCGATCCCTGGACGAGTCATACCAAAGACTTACAAAAATGGTACTAATAACTGCCTCACTTGGCGCTCAGCATTAAGAGGTTAGTGTTAGGACTGGTTGGCCTGGTGTCAGTATAATGTGACTGGATGGGACATCATGCTACATGTCTGTGCCATAATGCTTCAGTGCTAGACATCATTATAAACTGCCACACTGCAGACATCATGGCGATATGACTGAAATATTTTTAAGCTACGCTAAAAATCCAAATCACAAACACACACACACAATTATGCAATTGTTTGACAATTAAGCTAAGCTAAGACACTGGTGACTTATAAAAAACCTGAATACAATATTTTCACTCTAAATGAACTGAGATTATTACATTATATTGTAATCTATTTCATTCAAAAACTTGGTAGCCACTAATTCTATTGATATGGAGTGATTGTTGTCTTTAATTATGATACATACATGGCACTGAACTAATGACAAAACGAGAAGCTAACATTTTTACTGTTTAATATAGTGCCTCTCGGACTTCATTTCTGTTTTCATCTGTGATAGGGAAACATTGACATTTTTGCAGTGTTCAGAAAACAAAATGTCCCTGAGATCCCATAGTTCATGACAAAATACACAGGTTAACCATCAGCCTGACAGCAAAGCTGAAAGTGTAGAATTTGATATTGGAAGAGCAGAGGTGTGTGCCACAATTATTCAGAATTCACCACCAGAGAATGCAGAAATTGTGAAATTGTTGGAAACCTTGTAGTCAGCGCATCATCAGCAGGATATGAAGGAGGGTTCAGTCTTGTGAATAAAATCACAAGTATAAGGGGCAGACTATTTAATTTTTCAGGATGGGGTGGGTGTATAAAAAATTACCCTTGTAAGATAAGGGGATTGTAAGGCACTGCAAGTAATTTTAAAAGCCACTTGCCACTGGCAAGTGTCTCAAATAAATTTCATTGAGAATGGAGCAAAACAACTAAGGTTGACTTCAAGACCTGAAGGAAGAAAACATTGTTTTGTGCTTCTTAACATCATGTTTCTTGTTCATGTCTAAATTAGCCAGGAATAATACATGAAATTGATTTTGGAAAAGCAACTTTTATAGGCTGATGTCAAGTGAAATATGAATTACGTTTCAGGTGCTAAGATGTTCTAATATTGCAGTTGTCAAGGTAACAGAAATGACAGAACTGATTCACAAGGCCCTGGATAATGACAGACAAGTCAGGTACTTGTTTATAATTGCAATACCAGAAGAGGCATATTGTTTTGCTGCAGTATATCCATACATTTACACATCCATCCATCCCTAATCAGTTTAAGGACAATAGCAAAGATATTAAACTTGAATACATGAAGATTGTTTATTACATTATTGGATACACTTTTATCTTTTCTGTAATGTTTGAGTTTAAATTCCCTTGCCAAAGTCCTAATTAATAAGTATTCCAAAATCTTTTCTTATAACATTCTTTTGTTACAATGTTTAATTGGTTACTGCATTTGGTTTGTGTGGTCTGCCTGAGAAAATGAGCTGAATTATGAGGTTTTTATCAAATGACACGCTGGAGCCAGATAAACAATGGCAGTCAGTACTAAAAAGATGTGTTAACCTGGGTCCAATCTCATTTCAGATCTGGCCACTCCTGTATTCTAAGTGAAGTACACATGAGGCTTGTTGAAACAAAGTATCCAATCTGCCTTAGAAACCATCAGTCACTTATGAAATGCAGTATTGAATTTTCAAGTTTTTGAAAGATCCGTAAATTATTACTATATATCCCATGTATGCCCTTATCTTTATGAAGATCGGCTACTTGCCATACTTCTATCAAAGCATGTGACCTTTGAATGAGGAACAGATTGCTTGAGCTATAATTTAATGCTCACTTATCTTTAACATCCATGTTATTCTGCCAGTGGAAGGACAAAAATAATTGTTACAGCTGTCAATCGCACATACAGTGATTTAGGTGAAATCTGCTGCATTTAAAAATTAATAGATTCTTTTGTAAATTGGGAGCCTCCAAAATGGTATTTTCACACGTTCTATCTACACATTCCAAAATAAGCCGAACTGGTCTTTTGGTTACCAGAACTGTTCCAGCAGTCATTGTAGCCTGTGTAGTGATGCTTGGCTGAGTCATGGGATTAAAGCTAACATATGTACACATCAAGTTGTTAAGTGATTACCTTTCTGTTGTAATCTGGAGAGATTAGGCCAAATGGGGGATGTTTTTTGAAGTGTTATAAGTAATAATTGGATCAAAATGTGGGCGATGATGGTTTTTGAGTCTTTGATTACAAATTGGCAGTTCTTTAGCAGAGGTGAGATGTAATAACAAAAGACTGATCAAAAAATGATTTTGATAGAAACACATGAGTAGGCAATTCCAGATTAACAGAAAACAGATGACTATTGACATTCTTTACATCCAAATAAACTCATTTAGGTTATTGAACAAAGACATTTTCACATAAAGTGATTTTTGTGATTCACCAGCTGATACTGGTACATGTATGTTGATAGTTTCTACAGATAGTAAAACTTAATGATTTTTTTGTGTTTTTCTTCGTGATAGCTTGTATTTATACTAATGTATGGGTTTTTACAAAAAATATTGTATTACCATTACATACGGGTTCAAGGACCGTTCCGGTAGCCTAGTGGTTAGAGGGTCTACCCCGAATGCTTGAGATCGTGGGTTCAAACCCCAGCCGAGTCATACCAGAGACTTCAAAAAATGGTACTAACAGCTGCCTTGCTAGGTACTCAGCATTAAGAGGTTAGTGTTAGAACTGGTCATCCTGGTGTCAGGATAATGTGACTGGGTGGGACATCATGCTACATATCTGCAGCATGATGCCCCAGTGCTAGACATCACTTTAAACTGCCACACTGCAAACATCGTACCGACAAGACTGGAATGACTGGAAAATTGATAAAGCTTATGTTAAAAATCTAAATCACACACATACAGGTTCTAAGAGTATTCAAATCAGTATAAATTATTTATTACATAAATGTTTGGCATAAATATCATAACATTAAATACTTTCAGCAATATCACAATGCCTTCATCAGTGATTACTGTTCATCATGTGACATAATGGTCTCATGATCAACAGTAGTTACTGATGAAGGCAGTGTGATATTGCCAAAAATTGTGAACTATAAGATATTTGTGCCCTGAGTAAAGGAAAATTCTAATAATCATGAATTACCCAGAGCAAGAAAGCTACGTTTTTAGTTCTATCCTTATTGGTTAACCCATTTCACTACAATAAATTTCTGATCACTAAATTTCATAAAAATTCTTACTAACTATTCAGATACGAAAATTCCTCTTTCCACCTTAATAGGCATCTAGTTTGCTACTGAACACGAATATAATATTATTTCATGTTTGACCTTACCCTTTAAGGTGAGTGATCTATGCAAAACTAAAGTAAACTTTAAAATATGGAAATGATAGGATCTGTCATATATGCTGATGAGGGTATTTTCTACCCGCAAAATCACTAGTTAAGTAATATGTCTCATTTCTAAACACCGCTCTGGTAGTCTAGTGGTTAGAGCATCAGCCTCAGATGCGGAAGGTCATGGGTTCGATCCCCGGCCGAGTCATACCAAGGACTTACAAAAATGGTGCTAACAGCTGTCTCGCTTGGTGCTCACTCAGCATTAAGAAGTTAGTGGTAGGACTGGCCAGCCTGGTGTCAGGATAATGTGACTGGGTGGGACATCATGCTACATGTCTATGGCATGATGTCCCAGTGCTAGACATCACTATAAACTGTCACACTGCAGACATCGTAGTGATATGACTGAAAAATTGTTAAAGCTATATTAAAAATCCAAATCACACACACACACACTTATTTCAAAACAGTCTTATGGATCATTACCAATGCTGTAACAGTGTAATTCTTCCCCATCTACCCAGGCCAAAATTTTGCATTGGGCATGAGACTTTGTAGAATGTCTGATGCAAAATAGAATCCATCATATTCATTGGTGGGATAAATAGAATCTTTGATATTCTTTGGTGGGATTAATAGAATCTTTGATATTCGTTGGTGGGATTAATAGATTCAGCCATATTCATTGGTGGGATCAATAGAATCTTTAATATTCGTTGATGGGATTAATAGAATCTGCCATATTCATTGGTGGAATTAATAGAATCTGTTATATTCATTGGTGTAGGATAGAAAAATGTCAGCAGGGTCAGAATTTTGTATTGGACTTTGTTGAGTGTCTGATGCAGAATATTGATCCTGGGGGTCAACTTTTCCTATCCTACACTGAAGCCTAATGAAGCATTTTTTTTCTCATATTTGTGAATAAAGCAATGATGGTTGAAGTCAGAAAGGTATATTGTGAATACAGGCATAACTTTGAAACAGCAAAACATGAAACTATCCTTAAGATAGCAAATGAAAGAAAGATATACAAGTGTAAGTGACATTTACATTTTAGCATTCAAGTGGATGAAATGGTTGTGGTAATGGCAATACACAGCATCTGAACTGTGCAGTGCAGATAGCATTGTGCAATGATACAGATGTAAGCAAGTCAAAATATATAGTCCTTTATCATCAATAAAATTCAACCAGACATACACAAGAAGTAATTGATTCAGTTTTTGTATGCAACTGATTTTCCCTTCAAAATTAATAATAAGAAGATGAATGTTTACAAATAATTACGACCTTTTTTTCTCCAAGAAGAGTACATGTAGCTAGTTGATGAGTGCAAAATGGCCTGTTTGTGGGACACTTAACTTAAACCACTGCTCATTTTAGTATATAAATATGTTGCAATGTTTATCTTGTGAAAACATGTTTAACTTTCTGATGGTAATTAGATGATTTTGCTACTTTGTGTACACTGCCTGTAATAGAAAGATAAAAATAGTCCATGAATCAGAATCAAGGCCACATGTGAATTAGGATGTTCAACACTGGAAAACAAGATCATTCACTCATGGGCAAACTATGTTACACAAACAAAAATACACAAGAAAAATTTGCATTAATCCCTGTATGTTTACTGATTGAGTGAGAGGTCATCTTTGATGAATTGAGGTAAACCATGTAATTTTATTTTAAAATTCTCTATAGGGCTAGTGGAGGAAAATTTGGCTTTGCAGAATCTATATCGACAGAAAAAGTTACATCCAATCAGATGAAGGGGTCAGAAATCAATATGGAAGAGGCTGAAGAACAAGCTTCAGCACTTGTACTCAGTGACCAAGAAAGTGAGACACCATCAGACACCATAGAAGAGTATCCTTTTATTCATTTATTTTGTGGGCATACAGTTTCATGGCTTTGTGAAAATAAAATTTGTGTCAGTACTTAATACCAATATTGCAGGTTGTATAAGAAGAGGTTGTGCTGTTGGTTGGGTCTTTATATCAGGTATGCAGTTATCATTAAATCTATGAAAATTTATACCAACAAACATATAATAAATTCACAGGAGTCTCATCTCAGGAGCATATTTAAAAAATGGTCTCACATGCATCAAAATTTTGTTTTTGTATAATTGCATTGGTAGTACTTCCAGAACTAATGGGGTTTAGATACATAGTTAATTTTTGCCATTGTTTCTATTTTCTGTTTTCTTTTTTATACAAATTTTTTGTCTTTTTTGGCGTGGATGGATTTATTCCTTTCAAGCATTTGGCATGCAGTGTTCTATTGGTTACTTAGAATACTTTTTATTTCTTCTTTAATACATTACCCAATCATAACACCATAGGAGAACTACTACTACCTTGCAAGTTCCCAAATAAAGCCTTTAACTTAAAAAAGCTTAAAGTTATCTGCCCACCAAGGTGGCAGTTAGTCAGAGTGATCTCCCAGTGAATATCTCAGTTACTGCTTCCACTCATGCCATGCTGCATGCTCTCTCAAGAGAGACCTTACAAAATTCTTTACCAAGTTTTAGTACCTTCAGTATTGATTGCCCCTGACAAAAATCTATCAGATGTGCACATGCCCATTTTACAGTGGACAAAAATGTGTTCATATCATGTCAAAGCTAGTCTGGTATATCATTGCTATGTCTTCAGTGTTAGATTTGGTCTCATTGACAATTTTCCATCTTGTGGAGAAATCCGGCAATCACCACACTTGGGAGTTGGCAGCCCAAATTGCGAGAGTCATTAACCAGGCAGCACACCATGCAATGGTCAATGCATTGACTGCTTTGGCCAGCTTAGACTAGATACAGTGTGATGCATTTCTGTGGTCAACATCGCTCAAGCCTCATCATCCTCTGGCTTTATGGACTGATGCATATTTTCACATCCCTATCCACCCCTCATCACAGAAATTCTGTTTTGCTTATTGCAACACGGTTTATCAGTTTGAAGTCTTACCTTTTGGCCTCAACATCAGCCCTTGGGTTTTTAACAAGATTATGGATTGCACCATCACCCGGTTCCAATCAACTTCATCTCCTGGACTATGGAAATTTGATAGGTGGCAACCTGGTTATTCTTGGAGATTTCAACTTTCACTTTTACTGTCCCAGAAACCCAAATACATCAAAACTCATAGATTCCATTAATGTTTTCAACCTGAAACAGTTAACCAACCTACCCATAAACACGGTCACATTTTATACTGGATTCTTCAAAGACCTGATGATGAACACCACAACATAGATCAACTGGGCTGGAGTGTATTCCATTTGCAGACACAATTTGTGTCCTGTTGACCAAGTAGGACTTGAACCACAGTAAGGCTGTATCATGAATGCCAAATACATGCTGGAGACGGTGAAGTAATATATAATGGTCTGTTGTGTCAAATGCTGCAGACAAATCAAGGAGGGTGAGGACTGTAATCTTTCCGCTATCCAACGCAGAAAGAATGTCATTAACTACTCTTGGAAGAGTAGTTTCAGTACTGTGGCAAGGGCGATATGCAGATTGTACATTGCTAAAAAGACTGTTTGAATTCAGATGAGATACAAACTGGGATAGCACAACCTTTTCTAAGATTTTTTATATGAATGGGAGATTAGAAACTGGTTCTTTAAATTGTTATGGTCTAGTGTTGGTTTCTTCAGCAGAGGCTTTACAATGGTAGTTTTGAAAAATGATGGGAATTTTCCTGATGAGAGAGAAGTATTACTAGCATCAGTTAGTCAAGGCAATACTGGATCTAAGCACTCAAGAAGCAGTGATGTTGGAATTGGATCAAGTTCACATGACTTTATTGCACTCTTCATCAGGATTGTACATACGAAATCTAGAGACAGGTTCAAATGCTGCTAATGGTTGCCGCTCACATTCTGTATCCCAACTGTATATACTCACTCACAAGTCATGTCCAACTACAGACTGCATAGACCCTGATATGCCATTGCATGATGCATCATCAGATAAGGGTCTGTATTGTTTGTTCCGCTGATTACTCCTAACAAACTGCATGAACCCATTTCTGCCAGTGTATTATGCATTGAACATCTGTTTTTTTCTGTTTAGTGTTTGACTTAACAAGCAAATATGTATGGCATATAAAAATTATCATATGATATATTAAGATGAATAAAACAGTAGTCATGTGATAAATTCAAAATGACATTGCTTGCTCAGGGAGGAATGCTGTGAAGTCAGACATTTTCCTGAGTATTAATTATCATGGTTTTGCAAAGAACAATGTTGTTGTCAGCACAGTGAAACTTAAACTTCAATGTACTGGAATCTCCTCAAGACCAAATTTTCTCTTCAATTTTTCCATCTTTAATATGATCATTTTTTTCTCAGCAAACCAAAACTCCAAAACTCCTGACTACCAAAACAAATTTCACCTGCAAATTTTAATTTTATGTTTTAAAACAATCCATACAACTGAAACTCAACTCGAACGTGTAAATACATTTTAACTGCTAAATTCCTGACACATGCTGTAACAAATTAGTTCAGTTAGCAGTACTGTAGTGATATCCAGAAATTGTCCCAAAATGTCATAAATATGATGAATGTATGGTGAAGTTATAAAGGTATCTCATTCCTCAGATGTTTCTTATGATGAATACTGTATTTCATGTTGAAACAACTTTATTTATTCATGTGACAATTTATTCATGTGACAGGATGTGATTTTCAGAACAGATATATATTGTACAACTAATTCATCATTAAATACATGTATTTGAAACAAAAGAAAATAACTTATTTAATTTTGTGCACTTAACACTGACACACGGTCGCATAATTACACAATCTCTTTTCACTTAAGCGCTTAGAAATATAATTTTTTCACATCTATAGAAACCGCACTAAACTCAAAAACTGACAAAATGTGCCAGTTGTAAAGGTTTTAGGTTTGACGGTTTCACACATTGTTGAATTCATCTTTGAAAAGGGTTGTGTTGTGTTTACATAGGCCATGGTTCATACAACCTTAAGAAATCCTTGAATTTGAGAGATTGCCTTGAAAACCTTTTGTATTAAAAAAAGTTGGTTTTATCCTTGAGAAATTCTTAAAGCTGTTGCATCTGTTGGAAATTCCTTAAATTTTGCCAAAAACTGCTTGAATTTATTTGTGGGAATACAGAAGGTTTAAGCTGAATAAAATATATCACTTTTAAATTCAGTATTGCTGTTATTTGTAGATTTACCAAAAACAAAACTTTCAATAATTGCATGAACAATGCTATAAATATTTATTCATTGCATATATTGGGTCTTAAAATTTGTTGTTTGTGACACTCACAAATTCCGTGAAAATGGGTAGCCAACAAATAAAAGTAAATTTATCATTCTTTGTTTGGTTATTGGAATGGAGACATTTGCATTTGTTTGGTTATAGGAATGAAGATACCTGTGTTTGTTTGGTTATAGGAATGGAGACATCTACATTTATTTGGTTATACAAATGGAGACATCTGCCCATTTTTGGTTATAGGAATGGAGATGTCTGCACTTATTTCATTAGAGGAATGGATACATCTACATTTATTTGGTTATAGGAATGGAGACATCTGCATTTATTTGATTGTAGGAATGGAGACATACGCATTTATTTGGTTATACGAAAGAAGGCATCTGTTTTTGTTTGTTTATAGAAATGGGGACATCTGCATTTATTTGGTAATAGGAATGGAGATCTGCATGTATATTTTTTTCCTTAACTACAGCTCCAGTGATGAATCTGTAGTACATGTACTGGTAAGTAAACTTTATGATTTTCTAATTTCCATCAGTAGATCCAACAGTTAACCTTTTGAAATATCAGCACTTGTGGTAAATTAAATGTTATTAAAATGTTTAAAATCCTACAGAAAAGCCCCCCCCTAACCAGCATGGTTACCAATATTAAGCCAAAATTATCAGTAATTCTCAGAACTTAGTACTGCACTCCCAAATCCAGATGTTTCATCCAAAACTTAAAAATTAAAGAGTACAGTTCTCTCATGTTGTAAGGCACCTAAGCAAAACAGTAGTTCCTTTTATAAGGCTGGTGTGATTGTTGATCCCATTTCATAGTAAATTGTATTTTTTTAAATGCTACTTTACCTGTAATGTGGGCCACTTATATGACTTGGATTTGTGGCATAATAACAAGGGCATGTTGTACTTTTAAACTCAATAAAGTGCATATGTCTCACATTGGTTTTTTAATTTTGGAATATGTAACCTAACTTGTATCATTATTATAATGATTTTATACCAGAAATGGTAAGTGAAAAAACTATTTTAATATGCCTCACATTGGTTTTTTAAATTTTGGAATATGTAACCTAACTTGTATCATTATTATAATCATTTTATACCTGAAATGGTAAGTGAAAAAACTATTTTAATTGGAAATAACATGTTGTCACCATATCATCTGAAACTTAATTGTATGCTTTTTAAAAATTCAGAATTGTAACAGAAATTACCAACACTTCAACAGTGCTCATCCACCACAATAAAAATTTGCTATTCATTTTTTACTGGGGAAGATTTATCATGCATCATTGCTCAAAAGAAGCTTCTAACACATGTCCAAATATACTTTGCTTCGTTGGTTTCATCAATCAACTTCATTTCACATTAACCTTTGGCATATGTAGCCAGTTGAAACAGTGCCTTGAACAAGTACCCTCTTGCAGATGAAAGATTTAGTCCCCATAGTAAATTCTGTCAATTGATTAATGAGAGAGATCATTATATGTGTAGGGTATATAAGATAATGACTTTCATGATATCTGCATGCCATAATTTGAAGAAAAACTTGTGTGTGAGTTGTTTAAATGTGAGAAGGAAAAATCTGACATGTCATTGCCTATGGATACTTTGATAATTATTTCCACTTATCTTGCTATATAAATAGAATGATTGGATTAGATTCTACATCTGCTGGTTATAAACTAGAAGAGACTGCTCTGGTGGCCTAGTGGTTAGAGCATCCACCTCGGATGCGGGAGGTCATGGGTTTGATCCCCGGCCGAGTCATACCAAAGACTTATATAAAATGGTACTAACAGCTGCCTTGCTTGGTGCTCAGCATTAAGAGGTTAGTGTTTGGACTGGTCGGCCTTGTGTCAGGATAATGTGACTGAGTGGGACATCATGCTACATGTCTGCGGCATAATGCCCCAGTGCTAGACATCACCAAACTGCAACACTGCAGACATCGCAGTGATATGAATGAAAAATTGTTAAAGCTACATTAAAATCACTCACACACACATAAACTAGAAGAACTTATGTGATGGTCTGTTGTTGTTACTCTCCTAAACTACTTGTAGGATTGCCATGAAACTTTACACACATAATCATCCCAAAACGTATTTGGTCCTAATTGAAAATGGTGCTGCCTAGACATCCAAAACGGCCAACACATCAGCCAGCTTGAAAATCTTGTTATTGCTATTACTCCTGATTGGATGTCCATATCAACATAGGGTTTTCACTAAATGACCTTATGATGTCCAGACGGCATTAAATAAAAAATGCCGTATCTGATATCCATTATGGTCACCACAGTGGCCATCTTCAAAATTTTATCACTACTCCTTCTAGATGGAAAGTTATACTGACATGGAGTTTTCACCAAAAGACTTCTTATGGTATCTAGTTTGTACTAAATGTAAATTATGTCAGTCAGAAAGCCACTATGTCTCACCATGGCAGCTATCTTGAAACTATTGTTTGTGCTGCTCCTTCTAGGTGGAACATTAGGTCAGTATGTTGGCACTGACAGAAAATGGTGCTAATCTGACCTATAATTTGACTACCATGGAAGCCGTCATAACAATCTTCTTGTCACAACTCTTAAACAGAAAGTCATATTTACAACTTTTTTGTGTTTTAACCAGAAAGCTTCTTATGGTATTTAGTTAGTCTTGAATGAAAATGATGCTGATCTGACATCTGCAAATCTTATTACCACTATTCCTTCAGAACGCATGGTCATATTGGCAGGGAATTTTCACCGAAAGAATTTCAGTGATGTCTAGCTTACCTAAAATAAAAATGGTGTCCATCTTACATGCAAGGTTGCTGCCACAGCAGCTTATTTGAAAATGTTATTGTTCAAGAATACCATAGATGGACTCAACACTCAGAAGTTAGAAAGAAGAAATGCCTTATCTTGAATTCTTGGAAATTCTTTTCATTCACTAGAGCATTAGTCCCATCAAGTGACTCTTGTTTTGGCTGTCCATTTGGAGCAGTAGGTACTAGTTCTGCTGGCTACATATTCCATGGATTGATGTTTTGACTGTGTCCATTTAGAGGAGTAGGTACTAGTTCTGCTGGCTACATATTCCATGGATTGATGTTTTGACTGTGTCCATTTAGAGCAGTAGGTACTAGTTCTGCTGGCTACATGTTCCATGGATTGATGTTTTGACTGTGTCCATTTAAAGCAGTAGGTACTAGTTCTGCTGGCTACATGTTCCATGGATTGATGTTTTGACTGTGTCCATTTAGAGCAGTAGGTACTAGTTCTGCTGGCTACATGTTCCATGGATTGATGTTTTGACTGTGTCCATTTAGAGCAGTAGGTACTAGTTCTGCTGGCTACATGTTCCATGGATTGATGTTTTGACTGTGTCCATTTAGAGCAGTAGGTACTAGTTCTGCTGGCTACATGTTCCATGGATTGATGTTTTGACTGTGTCCATTTAGAGCAGTAGGTACTAGTTCTGCTGGCTACATGTTCCATGGATTGATGTTTTGACTGTGTCCATTTAGAGCAGTAGGTACTAGTTCTGCTGGCTACATATTCCACGGATTGATGTGGAACAAAGTGGATCATTAACTGTTAGAGAAGATGTCCTGGGTTTTTTTTAGGTCAAAATTGGTGATTAATGCTATTGGTAACAATCCACAGTAATCATCAGAAGGATTAACACACTATGACAGGAGTAACTATTCCAGATGAGATAGTACTCATTATTGGTGGTTCAGAGAAATCTTTGAAGTCTTAGTATTAATACTGGTCTGGCCTTTTGTGTTTTATAATTGTTGAAAAAACAAATTTAGTTCAGGTCAGAATTAGAACAGGTAGTATCTTGAAATATTGCCTTGAATGTAAATTTAATTGGGGTTGTACTGAATTTGTTGTTATAGGGGTGAATTTTCAGCTAACAAGGATAAAATGATGACTCTTAATTATCCTTCTAAAATTCTGGAAATTAAGAACCTGCTAATTCATTGGAACAAGACGCTTCAGATTTCATTTAGAAAGATAACAGTGATAAAAAGTCCGGCAATCTCCAAAATTAAATGTGTTTACCAACTATGCAGGTTCTCAATGAATATATTACACTTTTTTTTTACAAGTTTGTATGAAATGGTTGAAAGGACAACATAAAGATTTTCATTCACTGGCTGATTTTTAATGGCACTTTCAACACATTATTGTATATATCATGCAGTGGAAATGGGAGCTAACTGCCATTTCCAAGGCACACTGAGGCAGCCACATTGGACTGTCCATTGTAGGTGTTGAATCTACAACTTTTGGATTATGAGTCAGATATTTTACCAGCTGAGCTGCTGCAACAAAATCCAAAACAAATATTCCACTGGAAGATTCTTATGAGGAGGAGATTAATATGATCAGTATGTTTAATGTTGTGAATACTTGTAAACTTACATGCCATACAACAAAGTTGTCTGATGAGTTTAAATAGAAAGGTTTAGTTCAGCTTTCAGTATCCATTATTGTAAAGTTCTTTTTAATTTGAAACTTTTAGTTTTCTTCACTCTTTAAAAACGAAGCTCAGTCTGTTTCGAATTGAGGTTTTTGGAACATTGTTATAACTGGTTATATCGTTAAATATGGGCACAGTTAAACGTTTATATATATCCACCATTAGATGGAGTGTATCAAGCTATGATGTCTATCTGTCTGTCTATTCCTTATTAAGTGTCTGCACAATAACTTAAGTTCTCTACTATCTACCATTATCAGTCTTTGTAAATAGCCTGCATTTGGGTTAAGGTGATGAAAGGTCCAAGATCATGGTCACTTTGGTAGAGATAAAAAAAATATGAATTATTTTCACACTGTGGTAGAGATAAAAAAAACATGAATTATTTCCACACAATAATATTAGTTCCACATATCCAATGTGGACCAAATTTTGGGTATGGCTTGCACTGAGATTAAAAAAGATGGTTATCAGTATTGGGGTCAAGAGTCAAGGTCACTGTGACTAAATGAAGAAAAATGGTTTCTGTACAATAACTTGAATTAAAGTTTGTGGATAGCTTAAACTGGTTGAAGCTGTTGATTTTGGGATTAAAAAGGTTAGTGGTAAAGGTTACTGTAGACAGAAGTGAAAAATGTTATCTGCACAGAAAGTTAACTTCTTGACTATGTACCTTCACCAATATTTGTGATTGGCTTACACTTTGATTTAGAAAGAGAGATATTATTGGTGTTGGGGTCAGAGGTCAAGGTTATTGTAACTGAAAAAGAAATGTATTTTTTGCATAATAATTTTAGTTCAAGACCACAAAACTTCTCTGCAGAGGGCTTGTGTTTAAGATTAGGAAGAGGGCTATAGATTTTGAGTGTCAAGAGGTTATGGGTCAAGGCCACTGTGACTAAAAGAAAAATGGAGGGTTTACAGAACAACTTTTGTTCTAAAATAAATTCCTTAACCAAATATTGTGCTTTGTGGCTTTGTGGCTTTGTACACTTCGGGCACAAAAGAAACCCAGCTAATTTTGTCAAAGCTCTAAAGGATTGTTGCCTTTAATTTAAACAAGGAACTAATTAGTGCTCATAAAAGCAAAAAAAAAGAGGAAAGTTTGACAACAGATGGTTATTATACAGAATTTTAATGGAGTCCAAGACAATATAAATATGATACTGTATCTTTTGTAACTTCAGACTGTCATGTATAAGTGGCTGAGTTTTGTAAACTTTTACAAAATTGGTAATTGTGTGAAAAAACAAGCATGTGACTATCAGGGATGCAATAATTGCTGTCAGATCCAATTTAATTAGTTATTTCCACATATCAGCTTGAGAGGATTGTTTTAGTACAATATTTCTGTTAATTCCTTTCTCCTTTAAGTACTTTCTTTGATCATATTAATGTTAAGAATGTAAGCCCTATTACCTCCCAAATCCAGTCTTCCCAAAAGACATACATTCGTCTTTCATGTCAATACATATGTAGGCAATGGACAATAATTCTTGCCCATTACTTTCCCTTGCTGTTGCCATGTGACTCTAGTTTCAGGTTTTCACTGTGAATTGATAATACATTTATCACATCACCTTCTGAAATCCGTTGTAAGTGTGCACTAAATATCATCAATCCATTGACAATATTTATATTTTCTGAATTAATTCTGCAGGTGGCATATTGTACATTTGTAAAACTTATTTTCAACCATATTTATGTGACTTTTCTCACTTTGACTTTGTTTCTGCGATCTCTTACTTCTGCATGCAAGATTGTTACAGACATGATGTAGTTCATGCTTTGTAGAAACTGCATTTTTACTTTTCACCACATGTGTAATGGTGGTTTCTGGCATTTATTGATGCAGACAAATCATAAAGTATTTTATTTACATTATCATTTCAGAATATACATGAAGACAAAATGTGTTAAATGCAATAATTTTTAGGCCCATGAAGACAAAATGCGTTAAATGCAGAAGTTTAAGGCCCATGAGGGCTCATGGCCAATATTACATCAGTACAAAGTGTTCATCATCAGAAACTTGCAGCATGTGCACCACTTGGTTGGAAGACACATGGTACAGTACTGTAAAAAAACACCCACTAAAAACAAAGATGTGGGAAATCATAGACAGAAAATACTTATGGTATGAGCATTCAGCTTAATATGGAGTCACAAGCCAGCAAGTGGCAACACAATTCATTTGGGCCAATTTTACACAATTTTTCCATCTTCACCCCATCTCTCTGAATGAGTTTGCTATTAGTCTTGGCCAGACAGATGATATTTTCATGTTCCCATCCATCCATCCTCATGGAAATTCCTTCTGTTTGTAAACTGAGGAAGTTTTTATCAGTTTTGTGCTCTTCCTTTTAGCTTGAACATAAGGCCTTGGACTTCACAAAACTAATCAACAGTGTCATCTCCATGTTCCATATGACCTCATCTACTTTGATGGGGGCATACTTGGAAAACACCCTCCAGAAACATAAGGCATGTTTGATTCTTGTCAAGGGAAAGAATGGTCTCCTATTGCTTTTAAATCATCTCAGTTTTCTGATTAATTGAGAAAAGTCCAGTCTTTGTCCATCCAAGCGGTTCATCCATCTGGGTATGGAATTTCTTTTTTTTTTTTAAATCAATTTTGTATTTCTTCCTCACTTGTGTTGATCCAAATCACTGAGCTCATCCGGTCCATTTTCAACAAGAAATGGATTAAAACCAGGGAGTATCTGCAACTCCTGAGATAGTTCAGTGCAGCAGTAGAGCTAATCCCATTGTGCCTTTGTAGATTGCCTTGCTGTCTCAGTGGCATCCTATCTCAGTGCCACTCAATTAGAAGATCAGTGTAATGAGTATTGTGCCAGGGTCAGTGGCACAGCCAAAACTGGCTCATGACATGAATGCATAGGAAACAACCCCAATTGGATGTGACTGTGTGTACAGATTCAAGTTCCTATGGTTTGAGGAGCACATCTGTTGCTGGGATTCCACACAGTCAGCAGCCAATGAGACACAAGTCTCAACATCAGTCTCATGGAGATGAAAGCTATCATCAGATCATTTCATTTTTGGAGAGACTGTCTTCATTGCAAGGTTGTGCTCATAATGTCTAACATCTAGGTGGTATTGACACACCTCCTCAAACAGGTTGGCACCAAATCACCCCAGCTCCACTTCCTAGTTTGCTAGTCCCATCATTGGTGCACACATCACATCTTTCACATCCAGATCTACCATATTCCTGGTAGACTGACCGTCTTGACCAATTCTCTGTCCAGGAAGGGCCAGATTCTCCAAACAGAATTGTTCATCCATCCATTAGCCTTTCATCAGGTTTGCCTGCTGTGGGCACATCCAATGATCAATCTTTTTGCAACCAGGTAGAATCACAAACTACCCACCTTGCTCTTGTATCATCTCTCAAGTACTGTATCCCAAAGCTGGGGCTGTAGACACCCTTATTATCTTTTTGAAGTGCTTGTGGGCTTTTGCCTACCCCCTCTCCCCCCCACAGTCTTGGGACCAAATGTTATAGAGAAATTGAGATGCCAGAAGTGCAAAATAAATCTGTCCATCTCTAGTACAAAAGGTCCTGGATCAATGATCTCCTTGATATAGTGATAGATCTGCTCTGGAAGATAGGCAAGCCAAATCTTTTCAGACAGCCTCGTGCCCAAATGTTCCAGCCTTGTCTGGACCAACTTCTCCTTCACACATGATTCTTCTCAGAAGAGCCCTGCAGCATAAATAATGTAACCCTTTAGTCATGGAAAGAATCACATGAGCAAGAAATCCCACCACTTTAAAGGTTCATAGGGAGAGTGTCATGTTTTCAGGGACTGTGCAAAGGCAGTAACATCATCCCTTTAAGCCAACTTTTTTCTCTGTCTGTTAAAAGAGAAAAAGTTGGCTCCAATTACTTTTAATGGCTACAACTCCATGACATATGATGCTTTCCATCATCATGGCAGAAAATCTTGGTTGGGCAAATGTTGACTGGCATAGGCCTAAATCACTCCAACTGTTTCACAAGTGGAATCGTTCCTGGACCTTATGATGCAGACCATATGACACAATTCCATTCTGTTGTAAAGAATTAGAAGGTTTCACTTATTTCTTCTTCTCATACATAAACCACATCACATCCACTTGTGCTGCTTACAATTCAGCAGAGTGGATTAGTCTTTATACAAGGAATCCCCCCCCATTCTTCCCTCAAAGCTTACCCAAGGTATAGGTAGAATACTCAACATTCCAACCTCCTATTACCTCTTTTCCTAAAGTTAATTTGATTTAGGGAATATATTCAAAGGAGAAAGCAGATTTGTCTCTATTTGAATATCTACCTGATCACATTACTTAGTACCCTCCCATCCTATCTGCAATGTGAACATCATGTTTTCACAATGTTTTGCTAAGCTTAAAACTAGTACCAACAGGCCATAGCAAGGAGAGGAAAAGAGTTATTGCCCTATGTATATATAATATAGACTGGAAAGACCAGTTTTCATCTTTTGAGATGTCTGGATTTGGGAGGAAGAAGGTTTATATTACTAACATTAATGTGATCAGTAAGTATTCTAGGAGAAACATAATTACTGAAAAATCCACATAAATGATCTTTTTCCATGAAATGTGGCATCACTAGGAAAAAGCCAAAGTTGATAAGAATTGCTTAATGTATCACACAATACACATAAGGTTGATTTACTCATAATGCTGATACAGTTTTATTTAAACTTTAATATAACATAACCTTTGATTAGCAGCTGTTATTAATATGTGTAAAATACCTTATTCTCACCTAATAGGCAAGGGCTTTAACAGTTATTAATATGTGTAAAATACCATATTCTCACCTAATAGGCAAGGGCTTTAACTGTTATTAATATGTGTAAAATACCTTATTCTTACCTAATAGGCAAGGGCTTTAACTGTTATTAATATGTGTAAAATACCTTATTCTTACCTAATAGGCAAGGGCTTTAACTGTTATTAATATGTGTAAAATACCATATTCTCACCTAATAGGCAAGGGCTTTAACTGTTATTAATATGTGTAAAATACCTTATTCTTACCTAATAGGCAAGGGCTTTAACTGTTATTAATATGTGTAAAATACCTTATTCTTACCTAATAGGCAAGGGCTTTAACTGTTATTAATATGTGTAAAATACCTTATTCTCACCTAATAGGCAAGGGCTTTAACAGTTATTAATATGTGTAAAATACCATATTCTCACCTAATAGGCAAGGGCTTTAACTGTTATTAATATGTGTAAAATACCTTATTCTTACCTAATAGGCAAGGGCTTTAACTGTTATTAATATGTGTAAAATACCTTATTCTCACCTAATAGGCAAGGGCTTTAACTGTTATTAATATGTGTAAAATACCTTATTCTTACCTAATAGGCAAGGGCTTTAACTGTTATTAATATGTGTAAAATACCATATTCTCACCTAATAGGCAAGGGCTTTAACTGTTATTAATATGTGTAAAATACCTTATTCTCACCTAATAGGCAAGGGCTTTAACTGTTATTAATATGTGTAAAATACCTTATTCTTACCTAATAGGCAAGGGCTTTAACTGTTATTAATATGTATAAAATACCTTATTCTCACCTAATAGGCAAGGGCTTTAACTGTTATTAATATGTGTAAAATACCTTATTCTCACCTAATAGGCAAGGGCTTTAACTGTTATTAATATGTGTAAAATACCTTATTCTTACCTAATAGGCAAGGGCTTTAACTGTTATTAATATGTATAAAATACCTTTATCTCACTTAAAAGGAAAGGGCTTTAACTGTTATTAATATGTGTAAAATACCTTATTCTTACCTAATAGGCAAGGGCTTTAACTGTTATTAATATGTGTAAAATACCTTATTCTCACCTAATAGGCAAGGGCTTTAACTGTTATTAATATGTATAAAATACCTTTATCTCACTTGAAAGGGCTTTAACTGTTATTAATATGTGTAAAATACTTTATTCTTACCTAATAGGCAAGGGCTTTAACTGTTATTAATATGTATAAAATACCTTTATCTCACTTAAAAGGAAAGGGCTTTAACTGTTATTAATATGTGTAAAATACCTTATTCTTACCTAATAGGCAAGGGCTTTAACTGTTATTAATATGTGTAAAATACCTTATTCTTACCTAATAGGCAAGGGCTTTAACTGTTATTAATATCTGTAAAATACCTTATTCTCACCTAATAGGCAAGGGCTTTAACTGTTATTAATATGTGTAAAATACCTTATTCTCACCTAATAGGCAAGGGCTTTAACTGTTATTAATATGTGTAAAATACCTTATTCTTACCTAATAGGCAAGGGCTTTAACTGTTATTAATATGTATAAAATACCTTTATCTCACTTATAAGGAAAAGGCTTTAACTGTTATTAATATGTATAAAATACCTTTGTCTCACTTTAAAGGAAAGGGCTTTAACTTTTATCAATATCAATAAAATACCTTAATGTCACTTATTAGCAAGAGCTTCAGACTCTTAATAATATGTATACAATACCTTTATCTCACTTATTAACATGTATAAAATACATTAATCTCACTGAATCAGCAAGGGCTTTAAACTTTTGCCTCAATGCTGTTACTTTTGCCTATGCAGAACAAGGGTGTTGGGAGTATTGGTCAGGGTGGTGCCAGCCAGTGGACCATAGATGGGGAGGAAGCAGAAGAGATGGAGACTGAGGCCAAATCCAAGATGACTGGAACAAAGTCCAAGCACAAAAAGCCAGCTGCTGCCACTGGTCAGTACCATATGGCTAAGTTGGCACTAGAATTTCCGAAGTTATTGTCATATTTTTCCCTCAGAAGAAAAGAGTTCTTGATATTTATGGGCCTCAGGGTTCTAATTTCACAAACAAGAATTGTTTACCTCAGTTAAATTCACAAATTAAACTTTCTCTGACACAAATGAGGAATTTAGATTAAATCTCTATGCTAGAGGTAACAGATAAAAGAAACACACATTAGCTTCAAGGTGGTAAATTAAAAAAGATCAAATATCATTGTGAAAGAATTGTTCACGTACATATTCAAAATGCTCTTAGCAGATGCACTATGCAGTTGCAGTTCTGATAGACCCAAGGGAAGAAAGAAATTTTCATTCAGTCAATGAAAAACTTATGCAATGGTGAACAAAAACAGCAATTTTCATTCACTTTTTTTAATATTTAGATGGCATTGCACATGCCAATCTAAATCACGATGCCAGTTCTTTTAACACTTCTAAAGTTTTACTGTCAGGTTAGCTGGTTTCAACCACATGACAAGTAAGGATGTTTCACCCTCATTCTGAATTCCTATGGAGGCCCCTTATAATCAACTATTAGGTACACAAATCAGAAAAGAGCTACACTATGAAATCTCAGTCTGCATCTTGTTCACATGTAACATTTATCATCACCAAAATTCTAAAAGTGATTGTTTTTTATTGTGGAAAGTTTCCATTTACTCATGATGGCAGTTCTTTTCACACGTCTGAAAGTTTAATCTCAGGTTCCCATTTTGAAATCCTAAAGATGTATTAGGTACATGTACCATAAAAAGGGCTACTCCATGAAATTTCCATTCTTTGTCTTGTTCTCATGTAACATTTATTGTCACCAAATTTCTAAAAGTGTTTTTTTTAAATTTATAATTCCCTACTTTTAATTATTTATTTTTCCTGCCTACTAAATATTTGATTCATTGCTAAATTATTAATGTCAGCAGTTTTTTTACTTGAGAAACCAAGTCCCTGGTATCATCACTATTACCCTGGAAATGAGTTGCACAAATTTCCTGTAGTGACTAGTAAAAAAATATGTATTTCCCATTTAAATTTTAGTTCCTTTTGTCATGAATTTAACTGTGAAAATATATTACATCTTAATTGCCACCAATAAGAATATATAATTCAGGGATCTGAAAATTATTTAATGTATGAACAAAAGCATCCTGCCCTGAGTTTGAAACATCACATTAACATGTTTATACAAATATTCTCAGGAATAAAGAATTTTTTTATTCTGTATGTTACTAGGATATAAAAGAAAAACAATGTGCAGCTCTTAATTTTGTTCTTACCAGTCAATTCGTGAAGCTCAGTATTAGTTTTGAATACCTTTTGTATGCGTTTGTTCAAATAAAACATTGTGTGCAAAAATAAAAGATTATGCAAAAATGAAATGATTATATCACCTACCATTTCAGTAAAATAATTTTTCTTATAGATGGCGATCTGGGTGATGATAGTGAAGAGGAGGAAACCATAGTTCTAGGACAAGATATGAAAATCATAAGTCACCAGTAAGTTCCTTGCAATCTCTTCTGGATGATTTTCAGCATAAGTGACCCTCACACTCTGCTGTAAAATATGTGCTTTGCTTGCCAATTTTCAGCATAAGTTTCCTTTAAATTGGGTTCTGAAACTTGTACTTTGTTTTTCAGTATAAGTGTCCCTTACTTTTTCTAAAACATGTATTTTGATTTCTTCTTTAAACACCTTATGCAGTCATCATACCTTAGAAGAATTATTGCTACTTTGCAAATCCAGCCCTTCCAGATGACACTTTTAACTAAAAAAGAGCTTAGTTATCTGCACACCTAGGTGGTGTTTGGGCAGAGTAACCTCCCCCTTGGAATAGGGATTGGCAGCAAAACCCATGAATATCTCAGTTACTACTTCCGCTCATGCTGAGAAGTACGGTGTCACCATGAGAGACCTAGCAAAAGCCATAATCAACTCAGAATCAAGTTGAAGGAGTTCCCAATTCATAAAGAAATTATACTCCATCTATAGTTGCAACAATTCATTCTTTCTATATTGACAAAGTTCTGCCTTTACAATTTTACAGCACTTTGTCATCTTTACTCATTTAATTATACCTAGGTACATACACTGGTAGCATGTGCAACTTCACAGTAAGTTCAGGTTGTACTTTTTAATTTATGTTAATGTGCAAGTCACTGAGACCTATAGAAAACTCTTACTATATGTATGATTCCTCAAAGACTGGCTGCATACAGGAGAGTTTTCTCTTGTAATACAGTTAGTGTCCGGTTGCCATGTTTCATTGCATTTACCTGTACAGGTCATTCTTGAACCTCTCACAGGTAGTATATGATGAACTGTTTTGGTTTTTCCCTGGACACTTAATAGCTTCATTAAATTTGATTGCTATTTTCCAGGTAACGCTATAAGATATAGCTCTGTACTGACTTTATGTTCAATAATAAGAGACAGATGCAGAGCTACAACAAGTTTATAAGTTCTGCTTTATTTGTCTTACAGATTAGATCATGGCAAAGTGCAGAAATGCATGACTAAGGACAAAGACACCATAAGCCTACATGCTGACATGTTCTCAGTGCAGAAATATTTGGCAGAAAGGGGAGATAAATCAGCAATGGGCTCTCTAGTTATAAAACGCTAGAAATCTACATGAGCAGAGACAGTCCTGGCACCTGTGTCACTACCACAGGACTTCTTATTGCTGGTGATACCTTTCGGCCTTGTCTTCCCAGCATTCCACACTACAACTCTGGATGATAAACAGCAAGGGAACAAGCAAAACAAAGTATCTTCTCGCTCCACCGATACATGGAACAGTCGTGTGGATCCAGTATCCAAAGATCCATCCCAACATTATGACTCAGACAACATCCATCCTATGAATATTGCTTTCTTCACTTGTTGATTTCACTATGATGTGAGACTGCTCCGATGGCCTAGCGGTAAGAACTTCTACCTCGGATGCTGGAGGTTGCGAGTTATAACCCTGGACAGGGATGCTTTAAGAAACTTACATAAGGAACCAAGGGACATGACTCAAATACAAGTCTCTGACAAGTTGTCCTATCTTAGTTCCTCATGTTGAAAACAGAGAAATGTTGATTGCTTATGCCAAAAGTTTCTCTCCATGACTGCCTCCATCTCTCAAAAAGTGACATTGTCTCCATACTGCCCTTCCCACTGATCCCAGAAGGATGAAGTTTCCATTCTCTGCTGCCAAATAGGACAAGATTTGCCACAACAATCTTTGGACACAAGTGGTTTCAAAGAATCTGCTTCACTTTCAAAACACCTCCTTCTGTGTCCAGAGTCCCATCAGCTACAAAACATTCCAACAAACCCATTCAAAGCCACCACCTTGCTTTTACTGTCTTTTTGTTAAACCTCTGGAGTGTGGTCTCCCCAGGACCAGCATCTGCATATCAATGTCCTCAAGATGAAGGCCATTTGGGAAGCCATTCGCTGTTGGCAGGAATTTTTAACTGGCAAGTTCTCATTGTATCCAACTACTCTACAGTGGTGACTTATCTCAAACAACAAGTTGGAACCAAGTCCCCAGTCCTTTGTGTACTAGTTTGCGACTTTCTAAAATGGGTTGTCAACAACAAACCCACCTCCAAGTTTGTCATATTCTTGGACGTCTAAGGTAGTAGATTCTTTGTATTTTTACAGTTAGCTTATTCAAATGGAATGGTCTCTCCATTGCTCAGTATTCACTCAGTTACGCACCCAGTTGGATCAACCAATTGTGCACCTGATTGTGGCAAGGTGGAATAACAAGCTCTTAACTTTTGTGTCACCATTCCCAGATCCCAAAGCTTGGGCAATCGATACATTATCCATAGATTGGAACAGTCTGGATACATACTACCTACTCTCCAACACCTGATTCCAAAGGTGATACAAAAAGCAAGAGAATTGGAGTATCACAACACTCAGATTGGAGAAGTCAGAGCTCAGTCATCAATCTCACAATGGAAATTCCAAGGAAAATAGAGAATTTCCCTTATCTACTAAAACAACCACAATGGCAGTTGTTTCACCCCAGCCCAGAGCTACTGAACCAGCACATCTGGATTAAACAGGCCTTAAGAAATAAACAGTTCTCACAACCAGCTGTGGAGAGAATCACACATGCAAGAAGGCCCTCCACTCAGAAGGCATACAAAGCCAAATAAAAAATAGTACACAGTGGTGTATACATTAACACATTATGCCTCTACAGGCATCTGTACATGAAATAGTTAACTTCCTTCTCTGGTTCTTGAGTGAGAAAAAGTTAGCACCAAACACAATCAGAGGTTACCATTTGACACCTTTCATCATCATGGATAAAAGGATATCAGACAAAACAAAGACTTATCCAAGCTCCTCTCCAAAATGTTGGAGCCTATCATGAGTACTAACCTGGTTAAACAATACACCTTACAAGATATGCTTCCTTATGACATTAGCAATAGCAGACAGAATCAGCGAAATACATGCCCTATGGACACTTCCACTCAAGGACACCTGCAGGATCCATTACGATCTTTGAAGTGTTATCTTAATAAGACTGAGCCATTGTGTCATGTGTCAAGGGAGATAACACTAATTGTGTTTCCTTTCAAACAGGGACAGGACAATATAACAGCATAGACCCTTTTCTTCCTGGATTAAGTAGGTTATTTGCTGTGCATATCAGGAAATAACTCCCAACTCAACTGAATTTGTTATGCATTTCAATCCATGAGGTTAGACCAGCGGCAAATCACCTTTTCAAGTCATTTTGACAGCTTCATAAGATGTAGCTTCACAACTCACACTGGATTTGTAGGAGGGAAAATTTTATCTTTTCAAAGCCACTCACTGGTAACTGGAGATTTCTACAGTCAGGTTGCCTAGAAGCAGTCTTTCATAACTTAGGGGACTGAAGATGGTATCTCCGGACAAGGCGATGTACCTCCCTCCACTTTTCACCATTTCTCTTAAGGTATTATGATTGGGTAACATATTTGAAGAAGAAACTATTTTTTTCTAGTAAAATATGTTTCTTTGGGAATAATTAGCCAATCATAATACACATGCAGACTTCCAGCCTCCCTGCAGTTACATACATATAGAGGCCATGCCTTATGCTCCAGTAGTAACTAAGATATTCATGGGTTTTTCTGCCAGTCCCTATATCAAGGGAAGGTAACTCTGTACAACTGCCACCTAGGTGGTCAGATAACTTGTACCTCTTCTTTAGCTAAAAGTAGCATCTTGAAGGGCTGGATTTGCGAGGTAGTAGTAGTTCTTCTACATTAATAAGAAGAAACATTGGGAGAAGAAGTGGTTTTTCATATTAACTGCCAACAAAGTTGCAGAGCATTTTGGTTTAATAACATCCATTTAAGTAGTTGGGAGGATGGAGAAATAGGTGTTTCCTTTTCCACAGAATTTAAATTATTGATGACAAAATTCAGCAAGACTTTATTGGTGTATTGATCTCAGACAGAAAGAACATCCTTTTGAATTAGAGTTCAGTTGCTTTAAGGTCAAGGTAATAATTTATAAAAATATATTTTTACTAATGCATTTAATTTTTTTTTTAAATCTTTCTTTTCAAGCATTCTCAAAGCAATCAGACAATGCCTTTAAACAACTAACCATATTTTTAAGGTTATCATGTATTGTATTTGTACAAGTTTTTAATCTCAGTCAGCATTTTTCTGATATTTTCTTACTTTGTTAGTTGATCTTGATCCCAAACTAGTAATTGTTAGAGTTGGATTTCTGGTGCTGAGGAAAGACCCGTCAATAAATAAGAGGTTACTTTGGCTTGAAAGGTACCAGTGTATTATCATGCAAGCTTTAATAGGACAGGACTTAATTGAAGCATTTCCATTCAATCCATTTCAGAGAGCAGCAAAAATCTCAGAAGATGCAGACAAAGACCGGGGGTGTAAAGAAGAAAAAAGGAAGAAAATACACTAAAGAATAAATATTTTTATGGAAATTATAATTTGTCCAATGTAATTTTTTCATTCTTTGTTTGTCTGCATTTTTCCTAGCAACAACATCACCACAGATAAAAGCATGTACATGTGTACAGCCTTACTGAATTTAAGCCATTCTTACTTCTTTTGGTCCTAGGTAACAGTTTGCTGTATGTTTGACAGCAGCAGCCCCTGTGGAGGGGCTACTTTGTATGTTAGTTTTTTACATTATTGGTTATATTTCAGTTTGTTTAAATGATGTTATTTGCACACTGTTATACCTGGAATCATGAAATCTGGTAAGAGGATACATCTTGATGGAAACTACACCCTCATCACAAAAATAAGTCAATGTGGTTCACATTTCACACTTCACTGACTTAGATTCAATTTTGTGTTTTAGCCTTAATTTTCAAGCTTTGTAAATTATGTAGTCATTAAATTAGATGATTGTATACATGTCTGTTGGTATACAACCCTTACACAAAATGTAAGTCATTGGGACCTACATTTCACATTGTACTGGCTTCAGCTAAGTTTTGCATTTAGCTCATGATCAGATAGTTTCTTTTTGAAACCTGTATATAGATCTCGTCATACCTAGAGTCATGATACTTGATGAATGAATGCATCGTAATGAGTCCTACATGTTCATCACAAATGTAGGTCACTGTGACCCTTGTTTGACACTTCTCTAGTTTTGGTTAAATTTTGTGTTGTAAGTTTATTTCTCAAGTTCTGTTCATGCAAGAATCATTGAACAAGGTGATTGTATATTTTTCTATTATTACCACATGATTGCAACAAAAACAAAATGTCAGTCAGTGTGACCTTCATTTCATATTTTACTGGCTTTGGTTAAGTTGTGCATTTAGCTCATTGTATTTTTCGCATCTTGTATATACACAGTTATACATAGATTAATTACACTTTTGTGAGGTGATGCATTTCTAATGAATCTACACACAAATGTTGGTCGCTGAGTTGCATATTTAATATTTCACTGACTTGAGTTGAATTTTGAGTTTTTTGTTTATTCTCAAGCTCTTTTTGTGGAGGAATAATCAAATAGTTGATTACATGTGTCTCTGTTAGTACCACAACTTTAAATTTAAAGAAAGTCACAGTGAGCTAAATTTTACAATGTTCCATTTTGGATTATGGTTTTGCATTTAGCTCATAACCTAATAGGTTTCTGGCACCTTGTATACATACTGCTGCACTTGAAACCATGAAACTTGGTGAAGTTGTATCTTGATGAGTACTACACCAGCTTAAAAAAGTAGGTCACTGTGACCAATAATGCACACTTCACTGACTGGTTACATTTTGTTTCTTTACTTTCCTTGCTTTAATCAATAAAGTAGAGGATTATATATATCTCCAGAGCTGCTAACTCTTTAGACTTGCAGTTAGTGAAAAGTGGGATAAAAATTAGTGAATTTTGAACACAATTAGTGAAAAATTTTATCATGACACTAGCTCCATCCACTTCGAATGTCAGTACTGCATCATATGAAAATCCCAAAATAAAACATAAACATATTATTTACACTGATTGCATGTACAAATTCATTTGCAGACAAATTTACTGAAATACAAAAACTTCATGCTATTTGTCATGATATGATGCTGTGGCAGACTTGAACTTCCTCAATTAGACCATGGTAAATTTGTTTTCAAAACAGTTCAGGATTCTTGCCTGCTGATAAATCTTGGTGACTAAAATTATTGCACATTTTCACAACCTAAGGAGGCACCAAATTTCGTTTTAATTTTCCTCACATAGGAAATAAACTTTTACTGTCACTGTTGCTGATCTCCATCTGAGAAAGGCACTTTATGTCCAACGAGAAAGCTTACAAACAATGCTTCAGCATTGGTAGCGTGCAGGACATGAGTAGGTGGCTTAAAGTACTCCAAAACTGAAATCTGCTGGGGGTGCAATAGCAGTGTTCTTTTTCACATTGTTCTGCCACATGCCCACAAGGGCTTGTATCGCTGCCTACAATTTATGTCATATATGTACTATATCATAAGATTACTTTATGATACATGC
Organism: Sinohyriopsis cumingii; assembly: GCA_028554795.2. NCBI lineage: Eukaryota > Metazoa > Mollusca > Bivalvia > Unionida > Unionidae > Sinohyriopsis > Sinohyriopsis cumingii. Next base: position 48,066,205 of record CM068829.1, read on the forward strand.
ATGACAGGTAAATTGTAAGCAACAACACTAGCCCTTGTGCACATTCCCAATTGTAAAATTTGCAGCACACCACTGTACAAAAAGCATGATGTACCTCAATGTTTGATGGCTGAAAGCTAGGCTTAATTTTGGTGTAATCCAATCTATACTTCCCTTTCTGTGGAAAACAAATCTTTTTCCATGGAGGTGAAAAGATTTTAACTGCGAAATGGTATTAATCCAGAAAATGAAACATCGAATGGTGAACGATTAGTGGTGTCAGCACTTGCTGGTTTTCTTCAAGAATACTTGTAAAACACTTTACAATGCTCGCTACAGGGCGTACTGTAACAATTGGATACAGTTCTATTAACATCGCGACTAGCAATTCACGACAGTAATGGGTATCGGTGATCACTGCTGCTGTTTTGACTAGCACTTAATGAATAAAATTTATTTTATTCCTGACAATTGAGAATTTGGGAATTTGAGAATTTTCTGAATGCAGCATGAATCTGTGAATCGCCATCAAGAGTTGTGAAATTCATGCCAAAATTATGAGGGTTGGCAGGTCTGCATCTCCCTTAGTACCAAATCCTTACAAAAATGTCACTTTGTCCTATATTTTACCTTTCATTGACTTAGGTTTAAATTTCCCTCATGACCACATATGTTTTTGGTATGCTATGTCATGCTATCTTATCTTGAATCATGAAATTCAGTGAGTAGGTCATTATGATCCATAGTGTACACTTTACTGACTTGGTTTGAATTTTGTGTTGATGTTTATTTCTCGGGCAGTGTTCATCCTCGAAATTGCTGATGATGTGCTGACTTGGTTTGAATTTTGTGTTGATGTTTATTTCTCGGGTAGTGTTCATCCTAGAAATTGCTGATGATGTGCTGACTTGGTTTGAATTTTGTGTTGATGTTTATTTCTCGGGTAGTGTTCATCCTAGAAATTGCTGATGATGTGCTTATCCTTACAACAAAAGAAGCTCATTGTGACCTATATTTCAGATTTGACTGGCTTTGTTTAAGTTTTTTTATTTAGCTCGTTACCACACCAGCTTCTGGCATATTATATGCATACTGTTCTACCAAGAATCATGAAACTTGATGAGTGGGTACTGTACATCCTGTAAAGTTCCCATATGCTGTTGCATACACAGCTCATATTTGAGTTAGGGTCAACCATTTGCTTTGTTCGTCTGATTATAGAGGAACACAGCTTGTTCCAATTCTTACCAAATTCATGAATTAATTCTCAGTATTGTCTGCCTGTCCGTGCTTTGGAAAACAAACTTCACTCAGTTTTCTTGGCATGATATTGGTAAATATTGTTTTAAATGTGCAATTAAAACCAACAAAAACAAATCCGAAAAAATAAATTTGTGGATTTGGGAAGGGTATGATAATTGTTTGCTGGATCTAGGTACCATGAATAATACAGAAATTTTTGTACCCAAAAGAAAAATAATGAATTTACAGCATTTTTGGAAAGAATCCCATGATTTTAAAGAAATAAAGGAAATTATTTATTGCATTTAAGATTTTTTTTTCTAATGCCTGTAACCATGTTAGATATTGTGCCAAAAATGTTCAAAATTCTTTCAAGATCTTGTGGAGATAAAAAAGCTGTATGTCAAATCATTGGATGCATGTAACAAGGCTTTTTGTGCACAATTGGGCAATTGTACAGAAGAACTAGTAGCCCCTAATTATAGTCTTGCTTAGAGCAAGATGGCTTATTGTCCATTACCTGAGATACTGCAGAAGAAATACTGTATACACTACCAAAGAACTGGGGTGGCCGAGTGGTCTAAAGCGCTCACTGTTACGGATCACTGCCATCTCACCTCTGTCTGCGTGAGTTTGAGTCTCAGGCTCGGCTAACGTTGGTACGTGAGAAAGCCTGCCAGTAGCTTCTTGTGTCATGGGTCGGTGGTTCTTCCCGGGGTTTTCCAGGGTTATTTCTCCACCAATTATACTGGCCGCCATGTATAGCCTATCTTGTGCTGAAAAATGGCGTTAAACCCTACAACAACAACAACAAAAGAACTGTGTGTGGAATGGAGACTCTTTTATTGGTACCTGATTTTATTACATTTCTGAAACTCATGTAAAGCCATAGTGAGCAAAAAATTGAAAATTCATTGGTAAAATTTCAAATTTATATCATTCATTGATATTAAACAGGTCTATTAAGGCTAGAGGATCAATGAGCAATTGTCTCACCTAAGTATACCCCAGCCACTCCCACCCCCACCCCTAATCCTTAATGGAAATGACTGTTTTCAAAAACGGGCAGAACTCTTATGAATATTGATAAAATACAATGACTGGTCAAAATGCATATTTTTTATGATGACCAACAATATATACTAGTTTCACAGGAGTCCACTAAAAACTACAATATCAGTTGTATTCAGAAATGCATTTGTTAAAAAAATGTACATCTTTAAATGAGGACCATAATATGCATCAAGTTTCACAGCAATCCGTAACACAGAGGCCCAAGTGAGCCAGGTATTGTTTACCCCATTATGGACCACTCCGGTGACCTAGTGGTTAGAGCATCTGCCTCAGATCCAGGAGTTCATGGGTTTGATCACCGGCCGAGTCATACCAAAGACTTACAAAAATGGTACAAACAGCTGCATCGCTTGGCACAAAGCATTAAGAGGTTAGTGTTAGGACTGGTCGGCCTGGTGTCAGAATAATGTGACTGGGTGGGACATTGTGCTACATGTCTGTGGCATGATGCCCCAGTGCTAGACATCACTATAAGCTGCCACAGTGCAAACATTGTAGCAATATGACTTACAAATTGTTAAAGCTCCGTTAAAAATCCAAATCACACACACACACATATCCCATTATAGGGTCCTTGGTGGCAAAGTGGTGTAAACCACTCACCTTTAACTATCACTCACACATCTCATCTATTTCCACTTGTGTTTGAATTTCAGCTCAACCAGCATTGGTATGAATGAAGGCTTGCTAGTAACTTCCCATGGGTTTTTGGTAATTCCTGTGGTTTTCTCGAATTCTTCCACTAAATATACTGGTCACTATGCATAGTCTATCATGTGCTGAAAATGGCATTAAACACCACAAAACAAAACTAAATCAGCCAATCAAATGCAAAATCATCTTCTAAATATGTGTGTATCATTAATTATTGAAATTATACAAGATCTTGATAGTATACACATGATTTCCAAGTATGCTCAAAATCAGATAAGAAATATCTTAAAGTGGGGTAACAAGCTCTGTCAATCAGAAGAAAGATTTTCTTGTTAATATGTATGGTTCTTGCTCATTACTGAATCCATCCAAAGTCCTGATGATATAAGCTTGTATTACAAGGTTGGTGAAACATGGATTGGAAATATAGGTACTAAGCCATTAGATGCAAGATCACCTTGCAGAATATTAGAATGCATGGCTATCTCTCATTACTGATTGCATCTGAGAGCTTAAGAATCTGCTGTCTGTTTGATTTAGGTACCACAATTTGATAGCTTACTGACCCCTCGTTATCAGCAGGTACCTCTGTCTCTATTTTCTCATAAGGACATCCCCCCCCCAATTTTTTTTATAGCAATTTGGTATCTCGGAGTCAGCTTTGCTTATAGCACTCTGAAATGAACAGATCTCAGGATCTTTTTCCTGTTCAACAACAAATGATTGTCGTTTGTCACCCTGATTAGACACATGAAAATGAGTAGTTAAAAGAGGATCACAATGATCAATTCTTTTTGATTGATCAGTAGCTGCTGCGTATGGGTCAGAACTGGCAGATTGTCATGTAAATTTATTTTTATTATCTTCTTCTTGTTGTTCTAGGGTTTAATGCCATTTTTCAGCATAAGATAGGCTATACAAGGCGGCCAGTATAATTGGTGGAGGAAAAACCACTGGAAAACCCCGGGAAGAACCACTGACCCACGAGAAGCTACTGGCAGGCTTTCCCACGTACCCATGCTATTTATTATCTTGAAGTTGACAATTTTGGAAGTAACAAGAGAACATGACCATGTCAATTTGCTTTGTAGACATATCCACTTTGTTGACATAAGCAATGTTTATACAAGTGTAATATTTTAGGTATAAAACCTATTTGATCATGATCTAGATGCAAAAGTTTAATACTCCAAAACTCGGTAACATGTAAAATGTAGGTCCATGACGTCTGCATGGTACTAATGGAGATGTTACAATCAACTTGTTATATGTCCTGGGCATGAACAATGCTTGAGGTTGAATGAGGGTGAGTGAACCAGCAACCCAGCTAGACTCTGATTTTAGAGACCCAGAATGAAGTTCAGAAGATTATTTGTTTATTGGCATTTTTCAGTAGAACATGAGATATACTGTTGACGAAATCTCTGCATGCAGTTCTGTTGATGTGATCTTTTCCAAGTTCAACACAATTTTTATTTTGAGCCTTACAAAGAAAGAGTTTGGAAAAAGATTTTGCTGGCTTTGTTATGGCATATGCTGTGTTAAACAGCTTATAACGTTTGGTTTGGTTCAGATTGTATGTATTGATAACCATGTCCAAATCACCCACAACTTTTTTCTCCGATTTGGTTCTTCATTAGAAAATCTTTACAGAGACTTATTGTTATTTGCAATTTTTTTGTGATAAGAGCGTCTTTCCTTCTGATATCCTGTCCTGCAAACAATGCACTGGAATTGTTTGCAGTTGAGGGATATCTCTTGCATATATTACAAAATGTTATTGTTCAATCTTCGTTGTCCTCTACCCAAGGAAAATCCTGCTGCCAAGAATCTTTGAACTCACTTCTTTCTTATCTTTATCATATTCCCTATAAGTCCATTTTAATTTAACCATTTTGTTGACTTTTCATTCAACTTTTCACCATAGCTTTATAAGAAATGATCCACCCAGATGCATTCCCGGGAAAATTCATCATAGTCACGTATGATTTCAAGGAGTCCAAATTTCACCAGCCAGTGAAATTCTTTCTGATGTAATAAACAAAAGATATCACATAAACCAGTAATAATTACTTTCATTGGTTGTATCCACAGAAACTGCATCTGGTTTCAGTACTAACTGATACATTTCAACATGCACTATGTAAGCATACAACACACCCGTAAGCTACGCGCTAGCAAGCACAAATAGAACCTTGTGTAAGCATTGCTCAGACAAAACAGGAACCATTTCCCTTTCAAGTTACACATCACAATTTACTTGTCCACAGACATGTAACCTTGCAAAAGTTGCTTGTTCCTAAGAAAAAATTTCCAACTTGGACAATATAGACAATTGATTTTTTTCTGCACATTCTCTTGACCTCAACTGGAGCACCATTTTGTTTTCTTCATTGTACATGTCAGTCTTGTATGCAGTGAAGTTTTGAAATGGAAAATTGGCATGCTAAATGGAACCATAAAAATATTTTTATATTATACCTCTGAAATTAATAAACATTATGATTATAGTAGAGATGTAATGTTTTGATCTTGCTTCAAGTAGAAACAAGGGTTCTTTTTAATGAGAAGGACCATATATAAAAGTGGAAAAGAATCATTGTAAACGATACCTTTTCCTTAATTTTTCTACTATTTAATGTTATTTTACTTAAAACTTCATGAAATTAGTTTATTTGTTTAAAGGTAAAACTTGCATCTAGTCTGGCAAATCAGAAAAGTGGCATGCAGAATGAAGCATGGTCACTTAATTTTGCACATTCTTAAGTTACTTATCACTAAAATCATGGACTTAAAAAAAAATGTCAGCTTTTTATAACATGGTATTATAGAATTTAAGGGTTATTTTGAAGATGTAATTTACAAGGGAAATAATTACATCTCACAAAACAGACTTCGTAAAAAGAGCTCCATTAAGTATTTAAGCATGTCTATACTGTTTATCTTGTTGCCCTGACCGTATTTAAATGCTTCAGAATTCAAGGTTGGATATAAAATGCTTTACACAACACTTGTATTTTTGCACTTTATTTACTTAAGCTGTTTTGTGTTGTTTAACTGGTTATTGGAAATAAAAATAAACTGGTATACACATGTACAGTCAAGGTCAGGATATAATATAAATTTCACAGCTGTGAACACTTTGAACATTTTGAAATTTCAAAACACAAGATCATTACTTTTTAGTGTGAAACTGGTATATTCAAGCTCTTTCATATTATACTTGTAAAGTATATCAATGTAAAGGCATACTCATGTTTTTTAATTCATCTGGTGTTACAAGAATACAGACATCAAGGTAATAGGATTTATCCATAGTAAATCAAGTGCAAGAATACTGCAAAAAAATAAATAGTCAATGATTTGAAGTTGGTTGTCACTTAGCTGGGTGTGTGTGATTTGGATTTTTGATGTAGCTTTAACAATTTTTCAGTCATATTGCCATGATGCCTGCAGTTTATAGTGATCCCTAGCAATGGGGCATTATGTCCCACCCAGTCACATTATCCTGACACCAGGCCAACCAGTCCTAACACTAACCTTTTAATGCTTAGCACCAAGTGAAGCAGTTGTTAGTACCATTTATGTGGTATGACTGCCGGGGATGGAATCAATGACATTCCACATTGCAGGCAGATGCATCACTTAGCTGGAATCAAAAATATTAATGAGTGAATATCAAACACATTAAAGGTTATATCATGCTGAAGTGTCTTGCCCAGGAACAATGGTAGCTAACCGAGCTTGGTCTGGACAAGCTTCAGACCTGTACTCAAGTTGATTCAGGCGTGCTAACCATTAAGCCTACGTGGCTCCCAAAAATAAGTAGAAACAGACAAATGGAAACAGTGAATTCTATCATATCTATTACCCAAAAGACTATTCTAAGTGTTGCTATGCAACACATCAAAAGGTACCAAGCTTAATATTAAATACCTTATAATATGAAACATTGAGCTAAAAGAAAAACTCAAGAATATATATTAGAATATCCACATTTATTTCTATAATTAGCATAAGACATAATAAAAATCTGATCATAAGACATAATAAAAATTGAGATGCAGTGATTGAATAAATTATTTGTGTGGTCCCTTTGAAGAAGGAATGCCTAATTTACAGTGTTTGAGCGTGCAGTGAATCAGTGGAAACATGATTGCAATTCAAAATTCATCTAAAAACAAAAAGAATGTTACACTGGGGTCTGATGCAGAACCCAATGCAATGAACTGAGCATATGTAAATGAGGCACTGGATGTGTATGAATGTATTAAAAATAGTTTGTATGACTGATAAAATGAGATGCATGCAAAACATTTACATTTCTACAGAGAACACAATAAAAAACAGTCCACATCTCTAGAAATCATTCACTTTACAATCTATATGCATTCATACAAATTCTATCTACTGTATTTGTTTAACACAATAATGAGGAAAGGTAGAGCTAAACAATGTACTCCAGAGGCAGAACTTATTTTGAATGAATAGGTACAATCAAAATGTTACAACCTACACCATTAATAATAATAATAATAAAAAATAACAGGACATGGATTTTGATAAACACTACTTGAAGACTAAGTAATATTAAAATAAACACCCAACCTCATTTTAAAGTCATTCCAGAAAAAAAGCCATTTTAACAACTAAGCACTAATGTATACATTTGCAGACATTCAAAAACATTACAAATTTCATTTAACATTTTCCCCTCAAAATTCTGAAATTCCTATCTTGTGCAAGGTTTATTATAAAATATCTTTCCAAGTTACTGCTATCAAACCAATTTTAAAATTCGAATCCATGAAATATTTCAGATCCAATAAAAAGATCAAAAGACATTTTGCTTCAATTTTAGTACACTTAATCTTCAAGTGTCATGATTACCACCCATAATCCTAAATATTTACAATCATGCAATCTTTTTGGGGTAGGGTTGAGAAGTTTCTGAGATCATGAAAGATTGGATTGATATTGTTTAAGTGGAACAAAAAGATGAGGAATGCAATATAATTTTTTTAAATTTTGTTTTTGTCAGTTTTTTTTTTACAAATATGGGCTTAAATTCACTATCAAAGGAATCTATCAATTAACATCAAGAAATACTATGGTATTTCAGTCTTGCCTTCATTTCACAATGCAGATGCCAAATATTTTGACTAGAGAAAACTACTGATCTGCATACTGCAACCAGATTGATGACAAGTATTTCTGAGTGGGGTTGTGGAGAAGTGTGCAGTATGGAGAAGTCTACTTACACATTGCCAAGGCTGCATTTATAGGATGTGAATTTTTATACAAGGTTTGTGCTTGATGAAAAAAATATTTGGACTATTTACAACTTTTTAAAGGTATAGTTTTGATGGCCGGCAAAGTATTGCATCAATTCAGTTTTAGAAGTAGGGTATGCCAGCATGTTATTCACCAAGGTGCCATCTGTAAGTAAATATTTAGTAACATATCAAATTATTATTATTGTAAAATTGTAATATTTGCAATTTATTTTGTTTCTAAAAATGAAGTTGTATTTCAAATTCCCCCCACCCTCTCCCTGAAAAGCAATTTTGCATGTAACATTAGCAAGCTATTCATTTGAGCCCATGTTGAAATAATTATCCTTCCTATAGTTTGATCTTAATTTCAATATAATTTAAATCTTATTTTCTTTTTATCCACTTTTCCAATAGTTCTAAAAATTGCATTTTAATAAAATGATTCCTGTTTTAACAATACGGGTAAAAATTTTAATTAAAAAATGATTTTCACATACCCTTAAAAAATAAGACTTCTGGTATTGCAAAACTGCACAATTCATCAATGATGTACAAGAAATTTCATAGCTTCCACTCACATTTATCACAACACTTGCACATCTGAATACAAATATTAAAAATAATGATAAAAACACCAACCATGCAACATCCACGAGTGAACAAAATTGCTGCCATTGTATTGCACTATTGCAATAAAAAGTCTTGGCTTATACTGCATATTTCAAATAAAATAAAAATCTTTAGCCAATATTCAAAGCTTTGGCATAAAATGAATAAAAACCATTTTCTAATATCTTGCAGATGGACTCTGAACTCTGATAAATGCTAAACACACTGCAGTGATATCTGCACACGTTGTGGTGATATCTTACTACATAATAGTCCATATATAAAATGTAAGCCACAAAGACTTCACAGCCATTTAGCATTGTCATGATCACAGACCCTACAGGTTTTTTTTAAAAACTCTGACTGTTGTATGGCTAATGAAAGAACTTTGGTAGATCTGTCCAGGCCTTCTATCTTCCCTCCTGCCGTAGAAAGGGCTCTTGAGCAACTGCCTAACTCAATAGTGGCAGGTTGAGTGGGGGAGGATACTTCTGGTAATTGGATACCTCATTGTGCCTGGAAAATAATGACACAAGCATAAACATTTATCTGTTTGAGAACAAAGAATAATTACGACATGGAAGCTAGACATAATCCCAAACTTATAATCAGCCTCTGAAATAACTCTGTATAAGCTCAAGTCAGCTACTTGCAATTGGAGATTTTTGTGCCACCAGACCACAACTAAAAGCTGACCATAATGGTTAACGTACAGAAATTCCAGAGTAATCTTGTTACAAATTTAATGATATTAAATGCAGGTTTCCGTTTTTTCATGACAAAATCAAATCTTAAATTTATTTAGCGGAACAGTTGTATTTTGTCAGATATTTTAAATATTTTTCAAATTTAATTATATTTATGATCATTTAATTCTGTTTCATGGTGGATAAATGGGGTTTGTATAAAAAAAAAATATGAACCTAGTGCAACTAGTAGAAAAATTTAAGATTTTTTATAAGTTATTTACCTATGCGAGTTAATGTGTTAAGTACATGCTTTGCCTTGTAAAAATGTGAATTATCCCAAGATTTCCAGGACTTGTTGTCCATTTGAATACTATCCAGTTTCTTAAGTCCACTAAATATTTTCTCCTTTGTGAAGTGTTTTTTATGTTTACTGGATATTTATCAGGCGCTGATTATGTCTCCAAAATGCTATATTATGGGTTCAAGTAAATCAATACCAATTGTTCTTAACGGAGCTGTTAAAATATTGGAAAACTTCTACCTGGTGACCATCTACTCTAATCATCACCTGGGTACCCAATCAAAGGGAAATCGTATTAAACGAGTACAAACCTGAAGTTACATTTAGTATCCAAGATATATCGTATCTGTTATAAAGTCAAAGAATTAATTAAAATATGTTTCCAGTAGGCCAACCATTTTTCATTGCCAACAATAGCACCTTCCCCACCCCTGCACCGGGAAAAAACAATTTAAAAAAAGAATCATAAAATGATGTTGTGCATCAAATTTGAGCCAGTTTTGCCCAAATACTGAAGTGCTTTATTACACTATATATATTGAAGTTAAAAACCCACCTACCCTAATTATTACAACAATGCAATAGGAAATTATTTTTGCCCAATACAGTTTTGAAATCATCCATCATTGTGGACTGTATAGTCATTGGAAATGTCAGGACTCCCTTTAATGGTCTCACTGTCATATGTGGATGCTTATTTAGAGACTGAGCTTGAGCTTTATCTGTAAAACTATTAAAGGTAGGAACTGAACACGTTACTTGCCACTGATGCACACTTGCAGCACAAAGGCAGAACTGCCAACCCTGACAAGTACATCTCAGTAAGGTGTAAAGAAATATCAATGACCGCTAATGTAAAGCTGGAAACAAACTTGGTACTAGAAATGTACACATTTGCGACATCCAAACAGATTGTCAAACGGTGAGTGCTGCCTTAACGAGCAGACTTAAAATTTGTATGCAGTAAATGGATACACTATGGCTCATTTTATTATCTGGATAATTATGAACAGGCAGGTACCCGAGAAACCAAATAACATCTTTACCTTTGAAGATAGATTTTGATCATGTTAATGTCTTTACGTTTTAATTTCATTTTTAAAATACACAATCGCACAAGGATAAATTGTTTGAGAAGAAAATAAACTTGCACTCTACTTTTAAATTATATGAAGCCTCTGTATTCTCCCTTTTCCACATTCAAGTCTGAAATACTGATGAAAGAGGGGCTGACCTGCATGCTGTTTTTGTTGATCTAGGATGTACACCACCCACATAATTTTGCTAAAAAAATCCTCATGGTTATCTTCATTAACACTTTCCCAGCTCCAATAAACTGATCAAGTTCATTACTTTAATCACTGTAATGATCACTATCTATTGAGTAAAACTCAAAGATGAACCAGAATGCAAATCAACAATTTTTGTGTTTTAATTAGCATTTATTTTAAACATGCATTTGTAAAACTTCATGGATCAAGGTTCAAACTAAAACAGAATGAATGTTCCATGGCAAAACGTGTCATCAAATTTATTGTACAACCATTCAAGTCAAACCCAGATGTGTAAACAGTTGCCTACCTGAAAAGAGATGCTGTGACATGTACTATGAAAAGTCTACCAGTGACATGACGTGTTACAACAAGCTCTAGAATGATTAAATTTTAAAAAGTTGTATTTTTCGTAAGTTTTCGTATATAACTGCTCTCCAAGTGCACAAATTTTACACAATTCCCACGATCGTATGTTCTTGCACCATGTTTATTGTTACAGAAATAAAGACAGCTATTTATTTAATTACTTTGTTGTTACACAATTACTGAAATGTCAACATTTTCAATGGCAGTGCCTCACACTTTGCCACATATATTGATCAGAACCATTAACTTACTTTGAAGACTTATATTTCTCCATCACAGCCTGCTGTGGGCTATTCTCAGCCTGCTTGTAGGTGTTGTGTAGATCCTGTAGACACTCCACAAAATGGACCACCTCATAACCAAAGCTACGGACTAGGCTCTCTGGCTACAAATGTAACAATTGTCAGACATTAATCTTTGACTGAAATGTTCATCTTGATATGTGTGGTCATGGAAATGTTTTTAAATCTAGAAATGTACAGTAAAAATAAGGAGACCAGGACCACATTCATGCCTATGCTCAACAGTGCTTGGCCCTAAATAATAAATTAAAACATGTACATTTATTACTTGCATAGGAAGGTATTTTTTAATTTGCTATACACCCAGATAATACAACAAATATGTCTGATGTTTCAATAATAGTATTATTTACATAGCTTGAAAGATTTTAGCACTGGGTCCTTGAGAGTACAGGGCGCATAGCATATACTACATTTGCTACCCATTAACCTTGACCCTAATGTCAAACAAGCACATGAGCTACAGAATCAAGTCTTAGATTTACCCCAAGTAGGACAATACAAAAACATTAAGTAGTTCAGGAAATATATACAAACGAAACTGACAAAAATATTTTACAAACTGGTGCTAGAAAAAAGTCCTTTTTTCAACACGGGCTTGACAAAATTAGAAGCAATTCTAGTAAAATCAGCAACGTGTTTCTTAATGTCACTTTGAAAATTTGCTCTACCTTTTACTAAAAAAATACTTTCCCATTATTATGCATGGGCACTATAGGCCGACAGATCTGCGATGCTTTTGTCATTACAGTTTTGTAAACTAATTATAATCAGGTTGCTTCCAGACAATCCATATTGCCATTGATGTTTGTTTTTAAAACCTCAAGAACAAAAATCCTGTAATCCTATAAAATCACTTACCCAGGGTTCCATGCCAAGTGAAAATCTGGCCAAACAGAGACTGGAGGCAGCAATGACACTTGGGATGTATTTCAGGTACGTGTCTGTGTCTACTAGGGTCAGCTCAGACAGAAACTAATAAAGAAATGAACCATATCATTAATATGTAATGTACCCTGGGTTAAATTTACTCAAAGACAGAATTAAGCCACTTTGATTTACTTCATTATGCACAAAGCGATAACTTTACAGCAAATATCCTCAAATGTCAAACAAATATCCATTTATAAGAGGGAAAAAGTACAAACTATGAAATGAATAAAGGAATTTTATTGTGCAAGAAATAAGGTGCGTCTACTATGAACATATTAAATTCAAGCTTGCTGACATAATGGAGATAGATGGACACTAATATGCACCAATCAACTCCCTTAACAAAAAATACAACTCCATATGATAGCTTAACATTCTGCTTGGGCAACTGTACAATGTACACTAATTTCAAGATGGGAAAACAATGACCCTTTCAATCATGCCTCGTGTATAGTTGTAGACTGACAAGAATGCACACTCGACTCATTACACTTATGTGTGCTTACAAAATATCAATGTCTCACAGTGCAAAAAAAACCATTGCATAACTGCATACAAATCTTACAAATGTTAGAGACTTGAGGACATCATCAGCATCACAACGTTTTAGGAAATCTTCACAAAACCAGTTGACTGTTGGCACAGCTACATCAAAGGAAAGTACCTTCAAGATCAAATGTTCCATTCTAAGAACCTGGAAAATGCAACAAAAAATGGAACAAAGTATAGGATTAATAGTTTTGAATCAATAAATGTTCAGTAAGTGAAATGAGGAACTAATCTGAATCGAAAAAGGTACATTTTCTCCCTTTTCTACTGTTCATGAAATTGAAAACTTGGTTAAGGTCCAATGGGTAGATTTTCTATGCAAACTAGCTGTACTAACTGTAAAAATAAAATAAATATATTTACAGATGGTTTATTTGCACATAATACTGCTAAATGAACTGATGGCTTGATCTGTGCCTCATTTATTTTGTATGCAATATAAATGTTTTATGGAAATAAGTGATGAATCAGCAACTTGTATGAACAAATCCTAATGAAAAATGTTAACATTGTTTCAGTTAGGGCTTTTCCAATTTACCATGCATAGTACCCAAACAAGTATCTTACCAATGCATGCCATAGTATTATGAACACTAAAGGAGTCCATATTAAAATGATGCAAAATTCTAACTTGCATTCATGTACCTACTCCACTTTAAAAGTGTCTTCTTGGGAGTTTGTCTGCTCAGCCCCGAGATAACAGCTAAATTGAATGGTATTCCCCTTAATTGTTATGCACTGAAGAATAACCTTCAGCACACTACTTAAAACAACCCCAGGGACATTTGCGACTGCATTTTACCACTCCAGTGGCCTAGTGGTTAGAACATCCGCATCAGATGCGAGAGGTATTAGCAAATGTCTTGCTTGGCGCTCAGCATTAAGACTGGTCACCTGGTGTCAGGATAATTTGACTGGGTGGGACATCATGCTACATGTCTGCAGCATGATGCCCCAGTGCTTAACATCACTATAAACTGCCACACTGCAGACATCGTAACGATATGGCTGAAAAATTGTTAAAGCTACATTAAAAACCCAAATCACACAAACACCACTGTTTGAAAAATTATATCATCTGTATCACTCATGACATTATAAAACTGAGAAATTACTCAAAATCTCAAGCTACAGATTATGATTAAGTAGAAATTTTCTACCCATGATTATGTTGTGATAGTTTTTCTTTGAACTTTCTTGTTACAGGAATTCTAGTTTTGAGTAAAAGTAAGTCCTTTAACTGAGTTTTCTCAATTCCTGGACTGGCCAAACAATTACAAAAATTTTAAAAATTGAACACATATTTGACTGCAGACCTGCCAACCCTGATGAGTCCGTGTCAGTAAGGCAGCCGATTCTTTTCATTAAGATTGAACAGTTTTCAGTAAGGTGTAACAAAATATCAATAACTGCTATTGTAATGCTGGAAAACGCAATTTAAAGTTTGATGCATCAATGATAAACATTAAGTTCAACTGAAAAGTTTGTAAAGTAAGTGTAGACTTTATTTACCACTAATACAGTTGCACAGACTCTAGTTCCAAACCCTTTGCAGCTCAACGGCTTGTTGATATCTCTCAACCCAACAATTATTGGAAATTCTTTTCCATTTCATATGAAGTTGGCAATAGGGCTGTCAAAAATCACGAAAAACCAACCCGGGTACCCGTTGCGAAATTTAACGGGTACCCGTTAGCACATGAATGACATGTACAACCGTAGACCAACTAATTGTTATCCCCATTTCTTTAATATTTTATATGGCGATAGAGGCTAACCGTGTAATGCACTACTCGGTCTGATGCGTCCGCACCGATGTAGCTGCGAATGATCTGACCGCACGCTATTAATTAATAAATTTATTTAGAATGACCTTTGTACACAGATGGTAGGTATAATCCAACTTTTAATGATCACTGTGATCAGCCGCGTTAAATCCTTTTGAACACTCACCTTTTTTTAAGTACAAGTCCTTGTTAAAACAGACCACGTTTATTCATCGGCTTTTGACCGCAGATTTGAATACCCACGCATGCGTGTAAAGCAGCTTTACCACATGTCAAGAGTAATGCGTTAAAACCGTCTTTGTGTGTGTGTGTGTGGGTGTGTACGAAGATTTCAAGGTGTCTAGGTGATAATTGTTCATAATATAAATTGTGGGATTTCTTCGACATGTGTGTTCGGAAATCAAAGGTATCCATCTGGATTTCATTAAAAGAGCACGCAATGTACCGATCATTTAGCACCCACAATCAATAGTTATCGTCTACAAAGAGGTTTATTACCTGTAGAACAATGCTATGTTTTAACCTTGGTATATAATGCCTCGGGGATAACGGTTTGTCCTGTTGCACAATGCCAATGAATTTTATTAATCCAAACAGACTCTCTGATGTATTGTTTATTTATATTAAGCAGGGATCTGGTTTCTAATTAAAGCCATAGCTGTCACACCTGTTTGAAGTGATTGGCGAGTGTGGCGATTTTATTTTTACGGGTACCCGCGTTTACGTTTCAAAACCCGGGTTTTTCAATACGGTCGGGTACCTGGCTACCCGAGTACCCGTTGACAGCCCTAGTTGGCAATCATATCTCTCGCCACGAGACATACTCAAATTGGCATGCGATGTCCAATAAAGTTAATTGTGTTCTTACCACCTTTCATTCACAAGAATCTGAATACACTTTTTATTCTTCTGTGTTGTTTTTAGCACAATCTTATCTTCCATTCCATCTTAACATCCATCATCTTCTGGAAGCCATTAAATTTTGTTTAAATAATCAACAGTTTGATCATGCAGGCGCTTCACATGAACAAATAGGTACAGTTTAATGCGTATGGGGTGCTTTTTGTAAAGTTAGTCTGGTTCCCCGACCAATTTTAGAAATTCTAAGATGAAACCTGGATCCAAATAAAACATGGATGAACCAATTATCCAGACTTTTTGGCAATGATAATTCTTCTGTTTTTGCTAATATGTCATAAGTCCTTATTTTGAGTAATTTTCTAAGAAAAATCATAAGACTGACTGGCTCACACGAAATCAGGTGAAGATGGGCCAAATTGGTCTGCTGTTACAAGCAATAACCAAAAAGACAACATAATACATCCATACATGAAATAAGCAGGTAAGTGATAAAATGTTTAACTGGGTATGGGTATGGGTTTGTAAAAAATAAATAATGAAACACTGTAATAAGATATATTCAAAGCTGTCCACAGATGCACATACACAAAACCATGGAAAATCCAGTAGCTTTAAGCCACCAAATCAAAGTGGGAGAGAAACAAATTTGTAAATCACTGCCCAGCTAAGAAATTTTAAGAGACTTTCAGGTTCCCTGTGTTCATGAACAATTCACACCACACAACCAAAGTTTAAATCATATTACGTGTTGCAAGTCTTGAATATCTCCCTAGCTTGTATCAGAAGAATAAATATCTGTAGGCTGTAAACAGTTGCATGTAACTT
This sequence comes from Sinohyriopsis cumingii, assembly GCA_028554795.2. Taxonomy (NCBI): domain Eukaryota; kingdom Metazoa; phylum Mollusca; class Bivalvia; order Unionida; family Unionidae; genus Sinohyriopsis; species Sinohyriopsis cumingii. The sequence goes on from CM068829.1 coordinate 48,082,926, forward strand.
ACACGACTACAAGATATGGATTTTAAACACATCTTTAACAATGTTTCAGTCATATCGCTACAATGTCTGCAATGTGGCAGTTTATAGTGATGTAGCACTAGGGCATCATGATGTTCCACCCAGTCACATCCTGACAACAGGCCGATCAGTCCTAATGCTAACCTCTTAATGCTGAACACCAAGCAAGGCAGCTGTTAGTACCATTTTTTATAAGTCTTTGGTATGACTTGGTTGGGAATTTAACCCACGACCTCCTGCATCCAAGGTGTACACTCTAAACACTATGCTACCGAAGCAGTCACAACTACATGACAAATAAATATAGAAAGGTGTATTCAGAGTGAACTTATCACCTGCTTTTTGGTGTAGGTATCATCTGTGATGTAGGCAAATTCTCCCACATCAGGGGGATAGATCTCTTCATATTTCCTGTTCAAAAGAAATAAACATTCAAATTTCAAGCAATACCTTTTGAAAATGAAACAATGTAAACAATTAAAACTACTATGTTTAACAAAACATGTTTTGGGGAGTGAAAATTAACTGGTTCACCTCTGGTGACCTTCAAAACTAATGTAACTATAAAACAATCTCAACAATTTCTAATTAGAAAATATGTACCATGTTTTATTTTAAAAACATTCAGCAGATGCAATTGTAATCACATAATACCTTTTAAACAGACAGGTTTCCTACTCTACGTAGGTACATACAAATGACCAAGTTAACATAGATGTAAAAAAAAAACAGCATGCATATATATATATATATATATATATATATATATATATATATATATATATTACACACACACACACATATATACGCACACGATTTTGGTATTCCACAAAAAAGCTGAAAATTTGAAAGCTGGGTTTGGGAATCCTCCCCCAAAAGGGTCTCAAGGGCCAGTACCCCATCCAAGGGTCCAGGGCCAAAAATACATTTTACAATCATAAAAAAATCTTCTCCAGCTGCCTCTTATGATCATAATAACAAAATACAGTATGATCCCGTTATAGCGCACTCCATTATAACGCGGTTGTGGCATGGCTCCCGAAATTTTATATACATGTATTTTTCTTGTGCACAAAAAATCTTAAAAAGTACCAAACAAATGTAAAAAGTTGATTATCATTTTGGGGAAGAAATTGCGTATGAATAATACAAGACGATTGTGGCTTGGCTCCTGAAATTTTATATGTATTTTTCTCATACAAGAAAATGTATTTTTTCTTCTTAAAAGCAAGAAGGAAAAACTCATAAAAGGTTTATTCCTTATTGTCTGCAAAACATACCATGTGGCTTTTTTTAATTTGTTGGCGACATTGTTGGCTGTTTAAAGTTTTATATACAACCATTGGTTTGGAGTGCATAAATTTAGAGGCCCCATGAAAGGAAGCCACAAACTGAATATAAAATGCACTGAAATTTATCCATTGTTACATAAATTCTTTGTCCATATTAACAAACCATCTAAACAGTGCATTGTTACATCATAATCCGCTTATCCTGACATCTAGCATGAGTTCTGTATGTTGTGAAATATCCGCTGTTTTGTTGTTGACATTTCTGGTAACGGAGATTAACCGGATGAGGCACTGTTTCATAATCTATCTTTCAGATTTTCAGCCACTCGCTATTAATATATTTACAAAGACTGACATTTGTATGTGGATGGTAAGTAGAACGCTCACGTTATCTGTAATAATCCATTTCTTCAGAACACACGCGTTTCTATCGTCCGTTGACCCTTTGTTAATTTTCAGACACATGTGTGGAAGGCAGCGTCACACTATCACAAATGTGAAAAAAAACCCCAACTTATTGGTTTTTTCAGTAGGCATGGAGGGACAGTAACTAGAATAGTCTAAACGACAGCCAATTCTTTTTTAAAAATGTACCCAGATAAAATAGTTTGCTGAAATTTCAAAGGAAACATTACCTTTGAAGCACCAACTGTTATGAAAACGTGCTCAGCAAATGGAAAAAATACCAGTCTCAAATCATGCAATACATTTGATGTTGCCGCCACAATAAGAAATGGGCATTTGTTTGGTTCTTCAAAGCTGTCCTTTAGCGTCGACTTCAATAGCGCATGTACCCTTCATCAAAGAAAGCCAACTACAATCCTTCAATAACAGCAAAGAACTTTTCTTCAAAGGAAGTCAGTACCAAACTTAAAGTGATGGAATCTGATGGATTTTTGTATTTTCCAACTTGACTGGAACACATTAACTGTGCTGTAAAATTTTCCTTTTTGTAGGGAAAAAGTTTATGATGCCGGCTTAAAACGCAAACTATTACCGACTTGGAACTGTAAAGTAAATGTGCTTCGTCATTCATTATGTGATTGTGCTGTTTTTCCACTGAATTCAGACCAATATGACCGGTTACAAAATTAATGAATATTTTAAAGCTTTGTGTGCATATTTTCGATGGAATCACTTGTATTGTGGATTCAATATGATGAGGTTTGCAGGTGAGTACACGGTGTTGATACTCTATCCATGCTATACATTAGAAATTTATATATAAACAGGACTCGCGTATATGCACCAATTTATGGTTCTCTAAATAAAGTAAACTATTATATTATGTCTTTTCTGTTTTCACTACAGGTGTATTTCCCATTTAATGTGCATCAATTCAAGATGGTAACTTCTGATGAAGCATGTATTTTACCGCCCGCATTTATTATCTACACCCCCCACACATTCACTTGTCTTTTTCTCCAATGGACACAACCTGTTGATATGCCAGTCGAGATCTTTTTGCAGCTTTGACAAAAAATTTTTTTAGCTATCCTTTTTTACATACTTTTTGGCTCAATGTGCAATCGTTTCTTTTCCTTCTTAATAAGAGCATTTTTCCTTTCAAGCTGGTGCTTTTAATGGCGACATGAAGTGCACATTCTGACAGCTGCCTCTGTCTCTCATGCAAGAAATCTTTCTTCTAATAGTAATTAAATGCACCTTTTCCAGATGCCTTCCCAGCTACAATTTTTCCATATGCAGCTTCTTTTGCAGGTGCTGTTCCAAAAGCTTCCAACCACGATTCCCATAGAGCAGAGGTCACAAAATGCCAGTCCTATAACGTTCAGTTTTCTTATAAACTGACCAACTAAATTTCCATAGACTTTTAACTCCAGCCATTCCATGTTTTTTTAAACCCTTCTCTAAACTTCTGCTGTCTTGGTCTCTCAATAACTCATCACAACATTTTTTGCAAGCACACTTCTTTCCATTGCCTTCAGTTTCCATTACAAGAAGATTCATTGGATTAATTTAAACTTTTGACCAATCAGAATACTCTTTACAAGAGTTGTGGGTTAGCTACTATACGAAATGAATACGTTACGAGGGTCACTGCGGAATGGGACTGAACAGATAATTTTTTTTAAAAAATGGATCAAAGGTAATATAAAAAACGTGGACTACATCAAGAAAAATCTGATTATAGTCACGAGAAGAGGAATTCGCTTTAAAACTTAGAAAAATCAAGAATCAATATATATATATATATATATAAAAAACCTGTCAACATATGATAGAGTCCGGGACATTTTCTAGCACAGTGACTAGAGAAAAATCAAACATACATGGTCCAAACAAAATGTGCAAAACAATGTAATTTATCTCATTACAGGTAAGATCTGTAGCCTTCAATATGTCGGAAAAACTGAAAATCTACACAAAAGGGTCCACCTTCTTAGATATGATTGGATGACAAAGAAGCTGTACAGAAGCACGGTCACAGACCACTTCTCCCCATGCCAAACTTTCATTGATATAACATATATTACAATTGCTCACAACAAAAGGAGTCCCCAAACCAGGAAAGAAGAATTTTACTGGATATGCCACCTTAGAACAGTGAAACCAAGAAGACTAGAAAAAGACAACGTTGCACAAAAATTATCGTTTGCAGTAGACATATAATTCTCTAAATTTGCTTAATAGCCTATGACTACTATAACAATGAAATATCCAGGATATAATTAATCTGTACTTACATAAATGTACCACAACTGCACTGCCTAATTTCAAACCTATACTGTAAGGAAGTAACTTAGCATTTATTCAACATTAACCTACAACAGATATGCAACTATATAATTACTTAAATAATTTGCATTTGTCTGATGCAACTTGCATCTTCCTGCATGACCAGAGGCAAACTTACGCAGCTAGAAACATGCTGGCTGCTCCAACAAGCTGGAGTTTCCCTCTCAACACAGACATTTGAGAGAGAAATCTGTCGATGTAGTTGACAGCTAGGAAGAGGGTTTCTCTGTGAAGTTTGTATTCCTCTGCCACCTCTACAAGCCAGTCAATCAGAATGCTCTTCATGGAGCTGGTGATGTCCTGCTGCTTCTTCATGTACCCTGGTTTGGGCCGATTCTTCAACTATAAAAATACATGTAATACTCGTCACTGAAAGTGTTTTTACAGTACAAACTTTCTAAAACAAACATAACTTTAGTGGATCAGTTTTTCCCCCCAGAGAACACTTAAAATGACCGATGTTGGCATTTTTCTCCACATTCTGCCACAAGGAAAGTTTTATCCCAGGTTTAGTGATACCCAACATGTCTGATTGATTAATTCAAGACATTAAATTCTCTGTAGTGATTGCCTTTGCTTCCAGAGCCTGTTTCTGGTCTGACTTTCAATTTTCACATTTTCCACAAACTTTATATATACTGTCCAATTTGGGTAGAAATTCAATTTACATGCATGGTATAGAATAGTTTAATTGGCTTAATATTGATTGATGCCAAGTATGATTAGAATCTATCAAGGGATCTAGCAAATAAAACCTGCAATTATCAACTTAAAATTAATGCCAATAGAAGCGACTGTATTAAGTAAATAAGGAAATGGACTTAAACAGCATGCACATCAGTCTAGTCTAGTACACACAAACAATGCCCTAACTCCAGTATGACCATATCAAATAATTGTATGTCTTATGCTAGTGCCAAAACTGCAAACCAAAAGGTTGAGTTCGTTGACTTGAAACAATGCAAGTTTTAATAAATTATATTTATTCTACCATCCTTAAAAACTGATGTATTTTTTATAACTATCTCAGTTTTACCAACAAAATCAATTCTGTTAATTTTTACATAGGATAAAGGATCTAGTAAAGCTGAAAAAAATATGAATGACTGGGCAAATTTTTTTATATCAAAATAACTTTTACCTTCCATTATTCTAATAGAACATTGTATTCTACTGTCATAAAAAGGTATGCAGTCAGCAGCATTTTTCCTTGAAACCTGAAAAACTGCTGCTGCTAGGAAGATGAAAGAATTTATTGAAATTAGAGATTTTCTGATGTAATGATAAATTTATAACCTTTTCCACAAACACATACATATATGATATTTTTGGCAGAAAAAGCAGGTTATATTCTGACATTATTACAAGGTGTAAAGGTATATAAAGCCTTTGTTTATGACAAGGCTGGCAAATACATAGGGACCACAAAATAATCAGCCACTGTATATAGTGACTGTCTTAAGTGAAATTAATTTTTATGAAATCTGACAAGACGAGGTAATCTGATGTGGTCACATCCTAGTCTAGATAAAATTCAAAACATCTGCAATTAACAAAATGCTAGATGTCACTAGTGGGTTCCTTTCTCGGTTTTGCATTATCTCTCCCTCTATATACCCCCCACCCCACATATCTGACATGCAATCATACAATATCTGTAACATAAAACTAATGTTCTCCAACAAAGCAATCACAATTCTTGGTTCACGTAAAAAGAACAAGATTGTCTGTCTGATTTTGTCAAGTATACATCTTTGTAGTCAAGTAGGTGATATATAAAAATTGTGTCTAAATTTTAAGTCTTTTCATACTGTTGAGCAAACTTCCATTGAATGGTGTACAAGAACTGGTTTTTAAAAAGCCACCCCTTAAGCCCCCTCCCTCAAATTCTGTCAAAACTGATCACATCACTAAATAATCATTGAATCTATGTACTTAGAATCTGGTTTTGCAGGAAACATCAAGGACCAACTTTCAGTTGTCAAGGACTAGAATACAGCAATTGTAGCTGACCCAAATATTAAAAACTGCTCCATGCCTTCTCTTATGCAACTCCAGTACTTTCACCTGGTCTTTTTGTTAAAATCCACTTCTTGAGAGTAATGCTTCCTTTGTATGGAACCTGCTACCAAAACCATATCTGTATCATGTGTCACTGAATTTACAGAACACACAAAGTTGAAACCAGCTATTTTGATGCAGATGACAAAATAAGGCGACATTTACATACATATATATATATATACACACACACATATATATATATATTGCATTTCTTGCTTTGTTCCCACTGTTCCCTATTCTGTCTTAAAGTCAATTCTCCCTAAAATACAAGTTTAGCTCGAGCGCCCTGGCAAACTCTATATTCTCTTTTGTAGGAAAAAAGCATCCAATTAAATTTTTTGCATTCAAGAATCCCAACTACCTGCATGCCACTTTCTTTCAAAGCAACTAGAACCACACATTCTTATTTTACCGTGTCATAAATGAATGACAACTTATTGTTTGTGATGTTACAACTATAACAATTCTGTCTTTATCTTGCAATTCTTTAATTTTGAATGCTGATAGAATGAATCATGAGATTATACTTTCTTTGCTATACTAATCTATTCAATTAGCCTTATTCAACATCAGATCCATCAATTTTCCAAGACACTAGGAAAAAATGATCATATTCCTTTCATTTTTCTTCATTTCATCAGTATGCAATACAGCATATCACGTTCACTTTATGTCTAATATGTTGACAAATTACCCCACAGCAGATCTAGAATCAAAATCCTATATTTTCTGGACCTGTTATTCCTCGACTTTTGATTGCCACTTCCCTGCCATATTCACATCATGTGCAGAAAGTTAACAATGTTCCATTGTGTTCTTATTTTACTACCAATGGAACGGTTCTACTCCATCATTCATTCCACAAATCTTTGTCTCTTTGGCAGCATTATTAAAACTAGAAGAGTCTACAAATTTATATTGATCAGTCTCATGCTCATCTGCATCCTGGGGCTAAATTTTAGTAAACCTCTATCGTTTACCCATCGATCCTAACAAGTGACAGATAATCGTTGACCTGAACTTGAAAACAATTTTTATAAACATGGACTAAACATGTACCTGATAACTCGTCCTATGAGGACACCTGCCAACCCTAACAAAACCTCAGTAAGGCAGTTGTTTTTCTTCTGCAAGTAAGGTGTAACAAAATATATAATGTAGTGATAGTTCCAAGATGGAAAACATGCAAAAAAAGTCCAGACACGTAATTCAAGACATGCATCTGTGGTAAACATGTTCAACTCAAACATATGTAAAGTTTACTTTAACCTTATTTACCTCCAGTACTGTTTCATAAACTGCAGTTCCGAACCCTACAGAGCTCAATGGCTCCTAAAAAATGTGATGTACTTGAACTGTCCACTAAATGTAATTACTGCCCCCCCCCCTCCCCCGGAGTCTAAAAATTCCATTTTATTCTTCTGTCCTATAAAAACTTTAAGACATTTATTGTCTCTTTCATTTGGATTGCTTGCTTGTTGGATGCCATTTAATAAAAATTCACAAAACAACTGCTTGATCATACAGATGTGTTGCATCACAAAATATATGAAGTTTAAAGCGTCTAAGATAATCTGGTAAAGTTAGTCTGCTAGCCTGACCAATTTCACCAAATTTAATATGAAACCTAGATCCAAATCAGTATCCAGAATTTACTGCAAGCAGTATTCTGTAATTTGTGCTTTTATTCCTCCAGTCTGTCTGGTATGGGCAATTTCTGTAAGACTTCTGGCCAAATCGTAAGGGTTGGTTGGAAGTTATTAACAGTCAGGTCTCCAAGTACCCAGATACACGTTGGCAGACATACTGCAGCCCTCAAAGTAAATTTTAAAAATGTAACATTATTACAGTGGATTAAATCTGTATCAAGTAATGTTTATACAAGGCTGGTGTCAAATCAAAAGCATGGGTCATTAGTCTTCAGATCAAAATGATTAGGAACCAACAACAGAATAATGCATTCATTACTTGGCTAAGATCTAACCTATGCTGCTTCGCCTTATCCCATTATAATCACTTTAACTTTATAGATCACAATCACATAATGCATCATCGGTACTATATCTTTGTAGAAACAACGAGATCAAATAAAATTTTGGTAAAGAATAAGGAACCGACAACAACCCTTTAATGCTAAGTGTCAGCCGAGTCAGCTGGACAACAAGTTCTCACATACCCATAAATATTTTCTAAATGCTGTGATAAATCTTTGTGATGTGATATGACCTACTGTGAGCATAGTGCACACACAAACTATAGCCAATTCCATCATCACTTCATTCTTTCATGATAATTAGGATAGACCTAGCTGCATGTTGTTGTTGTTGTTGTAGGGTTTAACACAATTTTTCAGCACACAGTAGGCTATAGATGGCAGCCAGCATTAATGGTGGAAGAACCCAGTTAAACCCCAGAAAGAACCACCAACCCATAAGAAGCTATTGGCAAGCTTTCTCACATACCAACACTGGCCAAATCCAGGCTGTTAGTACCAATTTTGTAGATCTTTGGTATGACTCAGATTGAACCCACAACCTTCTGTATCCAAGGCGGACACTAACCACTAGGCCACCGGAGCAGTCACATAGGGTAGATAATCAATGTCTTGGAATTACATCACATTCCAATTGCTGAGCAAAATCTTGCAAAAACAATGTAACCTGTCAATTGAGGGTTTCTTTATCATTGTGCCAAATGCTAAAAATTATATTGGTCATGCCATACACACAAAACATGTCAATCCAAATATGATACTAATAATACCTCTGCTGTCCTTAGGTAAGCGTAGATGTCCTCAGCATATTCAGGTACAGTCAGTATTATGGCCTCTCTATCTCTTGGCTTTTTTTCTACTTCCACTGACGTGTCCAACACCATGGGTGATTCAGCCTCTACAAGTGAATAAAATGTTAACAATACGATTGACTGTTGTAAGAAAGAAAAAATTATGAGTGTGGTTTGAGGATTTTTCAAGTGGCTTTAACAATTTTAGTGATTTAGCCACGATGTCTGCAGTATGCAGTTTATAGATATGTCTAGCACTGTGGAATCATGACCCACCCAGTCACATTATCCTAATGACATGCTGACCAGTCCTAGCACTAACCTCTTAATGCTGAGCACCAAGCAAGGCAGCTCCTAGTACCACTTTTATAAGTCTTTGGTATGATGCAGCTGGGGTTTGAATCCACAACCTCCCGCATCATAAGTAGATGCTCTAACCACTTAGGCCACTAGAGTGTTTTTTGATAGATTAACAGTCGGTATTGATACATACTATTAGCTACCACATCTAACAAATGCAGCAGCAGGGCTCAAAATTAGCGGTAGATTTCCTGTCGGACTAGTAACTTTCGGTTATCAATAGTCAGCGTTTGTTTACGCCATTCCCTTATAAAGACTTGACTTAGCAGATGTTCTGTAGAATCAAAGCAGTGGCCATTGTAAACAGTCATAAAATATTAGCATGATATGATGAAGTCAATTTCTGCCTTGGAAAGGTGCGTTTCTATAAGAAGAATCCATCCGATTGCATGCATTTCACTTAACAGCGCAAATTATGGTCCCGTCATTAACGGAAGTTTGGTAATTGATCCTAATTAATCTGATAACGAATTAAATGAAAAAATGACATGATATCAGACTTTATTCACTCTACCACAGCAATAAACTACAAAGTGGTATACCACACAAAACATGGCAAAAACTATTCAAAAGAAATTAGTTTACACGTTTTTTTTTGTTTAAGGTTCTTTTTTTTTGCTCGCTACCCAAATGCTCCAACAGTCACAAACAGGAAACTACATATTTTACATTTCCATTGAAATAATTATAAGAATTAGATCAATTTATTATGATTACGTTATTGACACATCCTTTGAGCATGGGCATCTAAGATTTTAAAATTTTCTGCCTTATTATTAATTTCAACAATACATTGAGGTTTGATTAATTAGGAACAATTACCAAACTTACGACTTATGATACCGTAACTGGAGCTGTTAAATACAACACGCCAAGTATCAGATGGTTTTGTTTGATGGGAACACACCTTTTCCAAGCTGAAACTAACACTATCTTCTGATGTTAATATTTTATAACTGTTTACAATAGCCACTGCTTTGATCATGCAAAACATCCACTGATGCTAAGTCTTTCTTAGGGAGAGGCCATTTAATTGTGGGAGGGGGCAAAGACACGTGTTTTGAATTGCGTTTCTTGCTCTGACTTTCTTATATAAAAGACATTGACGCTAAGTCTTTCTTAGGGAGAGGCCATTTAATTGTGGGAGGGGGCAAAGACACGTGTTTTGAAACGCGTTTCTTGCTCTGACTTTCTTATATAAAAGACATTGTGCCATTCCTTTTCTTGCTTTAATTAATTTGCGTCAGCTATACTATAACATCTCGTATTTCAAAACAAAGAACAATTCCCTCCTTATAGGACAGGCAAAATGTGGCATTTGATAGTGTTCAGCAACCCCCCACAAGATTATCAAAAGTTGAATGAGAATGATGAGGAATAATTCTTATGATCGGGAAAAGCGTAATGGAAAATTTCATTAGAAATGGACAGGGAATGGCTGATATATGACGAGGAAAGGAACGTTATGTGGTGTAAATGGTGTACACAATTTGCAAAAACACGTACACAGAAAACATCCAGTTTTGTTGCGGGTTGTTCGAACTTTAAAACTGAATGTAAACAGGACTAGTCAATTTTTCAATATACTAGTCCTTCTGGCTACAAAGAAATTTGTGTTAAATTCGAGCCCTGAGCAGGTGTGCTAATAACCCATTCCAAACATAGGGAGGTAGTGATGAAAAATAATAAGTGACTTGTTCATGAACAGAAAAAACATGCACAAAGCCAATATTACAGCTGGCTTGCTGTGATGAAACACATGGGCCAGGTATCTGATTCTTGAAAACTTATTTTTGTCCACTTTATACTCTGTTTTGTTACAACTATGGCAACCACTAATGATATTCTCTGCATTTACATGACTTAGACCATCCATATTCACAACATGATAGGACAACAAATTCAATCCAAGGTGATACAATTTATGTCATAGATGAGACCACTTCACGCATGTAGTCTTCTATCATTGGATTTTTCTGCCAGTATATTAGGGCAGAGTCCATATGAGCAAGAGACAAAAACAATTTAAAATCATTGTTTAGCTAGTACACTGATGTAAATAGCTAAAAAAAAAAGACAGCTTTCCTTGCATCACACTTACAAGTCAAAACGTAATCATACAATATTTACATAAAAACAATCTGATGAAACTCTGATCACAAGCCCAGACTAAAATCAAATGCCTCTCCAGTACGATTCTTTATCAACACAAATCAACTGATCACAAGCATGTTCTTAGTATTGTCTCTCAATATATCTAATTCACTGCTAGAATCAGTTTGAAAAGCATACATCTATTAATGTTTATTTTAAGATTACACAATGAATAATAATAATAAAGAGAATTTGAATGTTGAATTCAGCGTGTCACATGTTACGTACAGGGTGTGTTCCCATTTCAACAGACATGGTACACAGAGGAATGATGTTGATATTTTGTTTGTCATATGCAAAAAAGAATTAAATACACCCTCTCCCTTTTTCTCCTGGTGTGTGCACAAAGTAAAACTTCCCCAAACAAGAGTTCTGAAATTTATTTTTGCTTCTCATATTGTCTTAAAAAAGTAATCAAACTATTGACAACTGAAATAATCGTGCTTTGTTTTATACAAGGAGTAAAATCAGACTTTAAACATTACCATTGTTCACAAACTTGTCAACTACTTTAATACAGATGACGTTAACATTATCCTCCAAGGCAATATGTAATAACTTTTGTTCATCATCACACATCGAGCATCTGAAGATTTACCTATATTGTTTTGTACACACTATGCACACATTTTAATTTTGGATTATTTTAAATGGGGTTCATTCTGTTGGTTGCAATTTGTCTTGCCAAATAAGGGCATGTCAATATGAACTGCACTTGCATTCTACTTAAATGACAAAGTTCATTTTGTCAACCACTACAAAAATTACTTTGTGGTGTCCTTAATATAGATCAATTTTTTTTCCCCAAGAATAGTGAAGGAAGCACCTGCAACGGATCAGTTCATGCATTACCAAATATATGCAATGGGTAGTAGGGTCATCTAAACCAAGTTTAACACTGATAATTCTGCCTTATAATATCTTAGCATGCCCTAGTAGTATTAATAAAAATGCATGTCCCAGTGTTTAAGTCGGTTTTTTAATTTCCACGTACCCCTTTTTTTTTATTTTTAGATTTTCTTATAATGCATTCAAGATCTGAGCTTTATACCTATACTTTCCAGGCATTCTATGGATGTCTCAGGACTTTCCTGCAAGACTGATGAGAGCGGAACACGACTGGGCAAAGCCACGGCTGGCTTGAGTGTCGCAACATCTTTTAATGTCGATATTGGGACTCGTGCTGCTGGCTTCAGTTCATGCACTGATGGATCATCAACAAAGATTGTGAAAGGCTGTTTTTCTTCAGGTAAACCGTGCGTCTTTTGTCTTGCAAAGGCATTTTCATCTTGCTGACCCGTTAGTTCATTACCCTGAAAATAAAATTACTTTTATGAGAATGAAATGCAGATGCATTCAATAATGAATTTGCGTTTTAAGCTTAATTACTGAGAACCTGGTATTTCATTTAAACAAGCTGAGCTGTGCAAATTATATAATGTATGTATAACAATATTCGTTGCTGGACTTCAAAATCAGTTCAACGAAAGAAGTTTAAATGGACGATGTAATTTTCCTTACCTTTGCTGCTCGAAATGGCTGAACGCGGACCTGGTTAGTTATCGTCCCCAAAACAGTCCTCTTTGTTGCGCCTTGGAAAGTTGCTCTTGCATTTTTTACACGCCGAGGACCCTGGTTTTCCGAGTCATGGTCTGTGAATACAGAGTTGGACATCTTAATATTTTTCCCGACACAGCTGTTCACACACAAAACAAATCAATGCAAAATTACAAAACAATGCACTCAGTTCTGGTGCAACTTCTTGTGTTAGTGCATAGTCAGTTTATCTCTCTTTTCAGCCCGTATATCTCTAAATATTCTCTCTCGGCAAGTCTCTCTGAAATAATTATTTTTCAAATCTACTGAACAAAGTCAGTCGAGGTGAACCCGTTGAATCCCCCGCGAGCGTTGAATTATCCAATGAAATTGGATGTTTGGTTGGTCACATGATAAACAACACTTTACTATAACGAGGCTGATTATACATGAACAATAGTGTACGTCATTGTTAAGATTAATTACGTAAATGAGGTTAATAATTAATTTAAATCAAACACTTTTGTGTGCTTGTCGGTAATATTCGTACTGAAATAAATAATTAAGTCAAATTACGTTACAGTTCCTCCGTCTACTGCTGGTCGGAGATTTTGTGGTTAAAATTCGCAAGTTATTAATTAGTTAAAATATAGTTTATTGTCCCAATATGATACACTGGGATTGGACACAAGTTCTGGCAACATAAATTATTCCTCTACTCCAAAATACATTTGTTAAGTAAATTAATTCAAAATTCTTTGAATGATATGTGTGTTTAACTCGCCAACGTTATAGTTTAAAATAAACGGCAAAAAAAAATGTAAATTACTTTTTTACAGAGAATAATCCATAATACGTTATATTTAACTCATTTGTACATAAAAGAATAAATTAATAAAAGTATCGATCTGTGTGTAATTCTTTATGTCATTGTTTATTTTATTTTGAGTGACTTGGCACACAGTGCTGTATTCATTGTTTCCACACAAAAATTACCTTACTTATGAGTTATTTGCAGTGTGATTCGGCAACTGATAGTTTACTCTACGATAAACTCAGAAAAACAACATTAAAGTATTAAATAACTTCCCAGAAGGACACGTGTACCACATCTATCTTTTCTTTTCTTTTTTCTTATTATTTTTTTTAACAAATAAATAAAAGCAACAAACAACGTATGCAGATTTCATTTCAGTTGACAGAGATTAGATTTAAAATTCGAATGCTCATAAATATAGTTTTACAGAGTGTTTTTTAAGGTCTGTGTCAAATATTAAACATTTTTCCATTTTCGGTTTTTATCTCAAAATCAAGGAATTCATAATGGAACGAAATACTCAGAGTGTGAAAGAAATACAAACTTAGAAAATGAAAGTATCTACACTTGAAAGAGAAGCAAATGCCTATATCCACTTGTTTTATTTCTTTTCTAAACCACCTGTTCTTGTATCTGATAAGCCTGGTCACCTATTTTATCTTCACCATAATAAATTTATTTCCTATACATACATACATGTATATATATATATATATATATATATATATATATATATATATATATATATATATATATATATATATATATATATACATACATACATACATACATACATACATACATACATATACAGAGAGAGAGAGAGAGTTATAAATATACACCAGACAGAACGGAAAGTACTATTCCTGTAGAAGAATGCTTGATAATAGAAGGCAGAATTAATATTTTAATACCAATAATACTATCACAGAGGTTAGATAATTTTTCTTTCGTACTCTACGGAGATTCGAATCCAGGTCCGCGAGTAAACGACAACCATCGCATTGCCTATACACAAGAGCCCATATTCCCTCACGAGTACGCACACATCACCAAAACTTGACGTTTTTCACTGTTATATGCATGCGTGTGTAGCAGACACATTCGCATGACGACCTAATAATTAATGCGCATATATTTGCACAGTCATTCCGGATTCCTTTCATTTTTCGGTGATGTGTGCTTAGTCGTGTGTGCAGGCAAGACGATGGGTGCCGTTTACCCGCGGACCTGGGTTCAAATCTCCGTAGAGTACGAATTAAAAATTCTCTAACCTGTATGATAGTTATATATAAATATATATATATATATATATATATATATATATATATATATATATATATATATATATATATAAACATTCAAGGGTCATGAAATATGGTACCCTACAATACAAAGCTATAAATTTCCTTTCCTTTTCATATATATATATATATATATATATATATATATATATATATATATATATATATATATATATATATATATATATATATATATATATATATAAATTTAAGAACCACAGTATGTCATTTTTACCTACGGGCTTGAGAGGAATACATACCGCTTTCCCAAATGCAACGTAAGGACGTTAACGTACCGTTTCAAAATCTGAAAAGTAATAGCCAGATATTTTGACTTCATCGCATGACATGAAAAAGATAACATCTACTGACCTGCTATAATTTACATAAATGTGCCCCTTAAAAATATTTCAAATACCGGTTAAAACAAAATCACAAACGTTTATATTTCAGGGTCATGAAATACGTTGCCCTACAATACAAAGCTACAATTTGCTGTAGAAAAATATATTTTGAAATTACGTCTTTATGTTTCTTCTTTTTATTTTAATAAACCTACTAATTATTTTTAGGATTTAATGGACTTGTTCAACATGTATTGCATAAAAAGCTTGATTATTAAATTGAATAATAAAATGTTAATTGTATCCTCTTCTATTGTGTTGGGGTCTTTTGTAAATTACAATTATCCTGAATATAATATTGTTTCAGGAACAAAGACAAATCATAAGGGAAAAGCAACATTAGGCTTTGAACCGGGTTTGCTCGCCTAATCATAGACAATTGTGCAAATGTGCCTATCGCCCTGCTGCTTGCCCCACCAAACCCTCTCTAACAAGCAATCTCTTCTACCTACTGTACACTATTTTGCGAAACATAAAAGTTTTCCTCCATTTTTTTTTTTTTTTTTTTTTCCTCCAAATTTCACAGATCACTGGTTAAATTGACCGGCGTCCTGGAGGTAATGCTTACACTGTCAGGCGCGATAACATATCTAGTTCCAGATGAAAGTGATACACGCAAAACTTTTGATTTTCGGCAGTGGTGTCACTTGGGTTGGTGTCACCCAGTGCGGTAAGTCATGGTGTCACCCCCACGGACCCCTTTCCTGCACATTTTTATAGACAGTCATGTGCGGCAACTCATGATGTCACCCCCATGGACTTCCTTCCTGCACAAAAATTAAAATTTTTTAGACAGTCCTTTTGGTGTCTTCCCCTCTGATGGTGTCACCAGGTGCGGTCCGCACCCCTTAGTGACGCCACTGATTTTCGGGAATATCTTCGGGCCAGTCAAGAAATTTTCTCAACGAGGACTGTCAAAGGATACTAAAATATTGTCGAGATTCAATTATGATAACGGAGGTGAGTGTGGGCTAAAGTTCATGTGGATATTTTAGAATCTTTACAGGTCAATACCGAAGTTCTTTGTCGGATCTTATCCAAATTGAGGTAATGTCGTACGCGCCTGTAAGAACTTATACCCAGGGAAGTCATTATGGGGTGGGGTGGGCCTGAAGTTGTATGTGCTGTAAAATGTAACATTGCTGTTGCCTATATACAAAAAATAACAAGCCCGTCAAGTTTTGCCCCACCCCCGAATCGAGTTTTGCACCCACCCCCCACCCCCCTGAAAAAAATTTGAAATGACGTCCCTGACCATACCCCAAGATGGTCCATGATCTGGTGAAAACACAAATATGTTTTTGTTCGCGTTAAAGCCACCAAACGTTTGTGATCGGATATTAGGTCAAGTGTAATAAACTCGCAGCGATGCTAGCGCAATCTCACTTGTGCGTGATTCCCTCACCTGTTAACAGACGTGGAAACGTCGTACTGAATTCGAATTCTGGTTTCCTTGAGGAAATTGTGTTAATCGAGGTAACGCTCTGGTGTGCATTTACAACAACCTGATGCATTGCGGCATAAATTTTATGCAAAACACGAAGTGTCTCATCAGAACTCACCATCCGTTACAAACTTCGTTCGTCGTATATATTGTGATGAAATTAGATACATAGGGAGTGTGATGCTACAATGATAGGGCAGTTACGTTTTCATTATAGCACTGGTTGAAACAATTAGAGCTATTAATTATAACGGAACTGTCTGCCTGAGGGCAGTGATCATAAGGAGTGAGAACCCTTATATGCATTCGTGTGTCAAGTATCAGGTTTTAACTAGACTGAATTAAGGACTGGGAAAGGGTTTTAATAAGATTCACAGACTTGAGAGGGAAGAGAGGTTTTGTAGCTTTCAGTGTGAAAGGCTTAATTAGATTCTCTCTCTCTCTCTCTCTCTCTCTCTCTCTGTTCCTTCAGACAGTTAGATTATAACTCTACAGGAAAGTAGGGGATTTCTTGTGTAATGCAACACAAGGCTAAAAGAGTGTACATAGTGTTTATTGTAAATAAACATGTAAATAGCAGACTAATTTTATGGATTTATTTTTTAACCCAGCACGTTACACTTTTTGGTGGCAGCGGTGGGATTCGAACCCACGCCTCCGAAGAGACTGGTGGCAAAAATTCTAGTGGATCAGTTCATAGCTCGAATAGGTGTACCGATGCAAATTCATACAGATCAAGAAAGGAATTTTGAGTCGAATTTGTTCAAGATATGTAACCTTTTTAGGGGTAGATATAAATCGTACTACTGCTCTTCACCCACAGTCAGATGGAATGGTAAAACGTTTCAATCAGACTATCGAGAACATTCTGGCTACCCTAGTGTCCAAAGATCACAAAAACTGGGATGATATTCTGCCACTGACACTCATAGCATATCGTAGTGCTGCTCATGACTCAACGAAATTCTCACCAAATGAAATGATGATTGGTCGATAAGTGAGGTTACCCATTGATTTTGATGTATGAGACTCTAAAGGAAAAGTCTTTTGAGTCCAGGAATTCAACATAATTTGTTTCAAAATTAAGGATATACTTAGATTGTGCCCATGAGTTAGCTAGGGAACACATAAAAAATGCGAGCGAAAAGCAGAAATGGCACTACGACTACCGGACAT
The DNA here is from genome assembly GCA_028554795.2 of Sinohyriopsis cumingii. NCBI lineage: Eukaryota > Metazoa > Mollusca > Bivalvia > Unionida > Unionidae > Sinohyriopsis > Sinohyriopsis cumingii. The sequence continues at coordinate 48,101,036 of CM068829.1, forward strand.
ACATTAAAATGTATCAGACAGGAGATGCTGTGTGGCTACATGACCCATAACGGAAAATTGGGGTTAGCCCGAAATTACAGTCAAATTGGGATGGACCCTATCTTGTAAAATGTATCAGCGACCTGGTATATCGCATTCAAAAATCTCCAACTCACATACCGCGTGTGGTTCATTATGATAGACTAAAACCATTCTATGGCGACAGTACAAACTTGTTGAAGGACATTGTTAACACGGAAGGGAAATTCCTAACAGTGGATCTAGTGTCGAAAGTGACTTGGACATGTCTGACAGTGAGACTGGCATTCCGGATGCTACGGAGTGATCTAAGAGATGATCAGGCACAATACAGTGACTGTGTTTCGTGACTGTCAAATGACTTAAATTAGTAGAAATGTGCAAATGATTACATTGCCTTAGAAATACTTTTTTGTTGGGCATAAGTGTTTAGTAAGTAAATAGGATTTAGCTGACTTAATTTAAACAAATAATTCTGTTTTATATGCCATATTTAATTTTATATTTTGTGAACTCGTATAGCAGATTGTGTGTAATTGATTTAATTATATCTGATTTAATATATATATATATATATATATATATATATATATATATATATATATATATATATATATATATATATATATATATATATATATATATATTTATTTATTTATTTATTTCAATTTAATTGTTTGTCAGTTTTCAATTTTTTATTTTTCATTACATGATATTGTAATGTAAATTTATTCACTAGAGATGATAATTTTTTTCAGAAAATAATTTGACCTTGACATTTAGTTTATAAACACCAGGTGTTGATTAAATCATGACCTTGTTTTAAAATTTGTAGCATCCACGCTACAAGTTCTATCTTTATTTTAAAATGATTGATTGTTTTCGATGTCATGATCGGAGTTAGTGTTTAAGATGTAAACACATTTTTTTTCTTAGAGTAAAATGATTGGTTTTCGTCAGGGTCACATTGGTGCACGTGACCTTTAACATGTACTTAGTTTATATAAGCTTCCAGAACATGAACACGTGACCCCCTGTTTACGTTTAGAAGACGATATAACCTTTATTTTTGAAAATTATTCTCAGTAGAAGCTGGGCTGTTAAACTGGAAGTTGTATGTTGTGTTGTTTGGAGTTATTTCAGATTACTTGGATTCAAAAGGATTACTTTTGTTATTTTTCTGGAAAATACATGTGTTCATGTGAGATTCTTAATCAAAGACAGTTCTTATAAGAAATTTATTTTGATTTCCAAAATTGGAGTGGTAATTCTTGTTTCCACAAGGAACTGTAGACTTAAACACTACATATTGCAGCATACGTCATCGTCTTCCATCTGTAATTCTTTGTCGGGATTCGAACTTGAAATCAGTAGAACATTTTGTTTTTAGGACTATTTTTGGATTATTCTTGGATTATTTTTGGATTTGATTCTTAAAACCGTAAGTTCATACTTTTTTAAATTTTTACAAATTTTTTCCAGGGAAATAAATTATTGTACTTTTTCAAAGCTTGTTGTTTTTACTCTTTCTTGTGTTGCTGTTTATTCGAGCCGAAACACGTGACATAAGATAAGATTCACAGACTTGAGAGAGAGGAGAGGTTTGTAGGTTTCAGTGTGAAAGGATTAATTAGATTTTCTCTCTCTCTCTCTGTTCTTTCGGACAGTTAGATTTTAACTCTACAGGAAAGTAGGGATTTTCTTGTGTAATGCAACACAAGGCTAAAAGAGTGTACATAGTGTAAATTGAATATAAACTTGTAAATAGCAGAATAATTTTATGGATTTATTTCTGAACCCATCACGTTACAATATCATCGGTATCTTCAACAAGTTCATGCAACAATGCGGAAGTTTGTTTGTGCATAATGTCAGTGGTGAGCGATTACCGACAAACCGATGCAACTTCATTAATGTTTTCTGGTGCGCTGTTGCCCGAACGAATGGATCCCACGAATATTTCCATTGATCCGTTAGGTCCTTAGGGTAGCACAGTCCACAAAGACCTTCTCATTATTTTGGTTGTTGCTGGCACCACCTTCTTACTTCTTTTTTTAAAATAATTTTTTTGTTCATTCGGATTGTTCTTTGTGTGAGCGAAATTTGGGTGCAATTTGTCGTGTCGTCCACTTTCTTACTTGTTCATATTCTTCTAGTGTTTCGCATAAGGTTATATCCATTTTGGCTGGTGCACAGTTGCACGTCTTTCTGCTTTATGTTGCTCTTTGCTTGCGGGTGCTCGTGCTTCACGTCTTTGTTGCAATTTCTTTCTGTTTTATAAATTGTTATTATTCCTCAGATGCGCGTTATCGTTGTTTATCATATATAGGTTATTGACGTTCCCAGTATTCACGTCCTTCTTGTCTCTTTTGTTCCTCAAACGCTTTTAGTTGGTCATACAATTCATTAACTTCTTCCTCTGTTAGTTTTGCATTGTCGGGTGATGATGGTGACGGCGGAGTTTGAAATCTAGACACGAAACATGATAAGTATATTCGTCATAAATGTTCACCTTATTCGTCTTGTCGGCTCGAAAATATATCAAGCGTTTATAGAAAAAGATCCTACGTTTCGCCGGTAGCTTGTTTCTTTGTAGAGAACTCCCTAAATACCATTTAAGCCATATGTCTAACATGCATTCATGTGTCTTTGATGGTATGTTTTACATATAATCTTTCCCCTCGTCTAGCATGCTAAGAGCGAAACACATAGAATGTTGGAAGATCTCCTCACGAGCTACTTCGTTAAAGTATTGCACCGGTGTTTGTAACTGCGACTTGTGTTCAGGTGGTACGTCTGGCATCCTATCATTCGCCGTTCTAACATCTTAATCAAATGTACTAGCCACACGTGGTAAGAATCTCAGACTACTTGTTGCTTCTTTCATTTCATTTTTGATATCCTTGATATGTTTAGCTATTTTAAAAATTGGACCAGGACTGTTTTGTTCTTCTTAGTGCGGTTGTTGCTTTTTTTTAAAATATCCACGGCATGTTATACTGTGTACATATCTGTTCAAAACACGCCGCTTTGAGGTCTTATCAGGAAGTTTGTCTCGACTGTAACATGTATTTGACATTTTTACGACCTTCTAAAATATTATAAATCAGTTCACGGTGTTCGTGAGTGGCTTTACAGTGTCGCTTCTCATATTCTTCATTGACATCATTAGCAGACATTTTATATAATTGTTTAGGCCGTTAAATCAGCCCTTCATCCGTGATGATATTGATTTTCGGGTGAGGGGCTGATATCACCTATTCATTAAAAGCTGCAATTATCTGCATGCAAATTTGGCTGCACACATCGATGTATATTTTATACACTTACCGGTATTTTTCGTGGCTGTGCAGCTACCGTCGGCTGAAGGGTTCTTTTGGTGACAAGTAGATTATATTTCCTGAGCAAATCATGTTTGGTGACTTGTAAATCCACATGGAATAGCACAACCATCAGTCATGTGGCCATTTTGAATTTCGCGCTTGATATGGCTGTTACCAATTACCGGTATGTGTCTAAAGTGTACGCGGGTTTGTTCCGGAATGATGTGCATGCAGCAAAATTGCATATTTTAATGAACAGGTGACATCATACCCACAACATCGTCTATCAGTATGAATACAGATTTTTTGGGGTTGATTTATCGGACTAATTATTGTTATGATTATTAAATTGTTTTTATTCAAACCCGTATAATGTTTGCCCCCCGCGACTGCCTGTTCCGGTCAAATCAATTTGAGAAAACTTTACGGATCCATAGTGATCCACGTAAATATATCACCAAATTCATCCCACGTATGGACGGCGGCCAGTAGTGAAGGGGGGCACTATACGTACAATGGGAATTAGCATTAAAAACACCCTTGGGGCACTATACGTACAATGGAAATTTAACATGGAGAAAAATCGTGGGGCACTTTACGTACAATGGGAATTTAACATGGCGATAAATCGTGGGGCACTTTACGTACAAGGGGAATTTAACATGGGAATAGAGTTTGGGCTTGTTTAGGGACAAGGGGAATTTAACATGGGATTTTTTTTAAAAAAAATTTTTTTTAAAAAGGGGTAGGCAATTCAAAAGACTATCTCTTTTCGAGAAATATGGCTGGCCCTGAAAAGGGCCTTTGGGTTTTCTTCTTCTAATTTCTTCTTTTCCTCCACCAACTTCTTATTTTATCTCCAACACTCTTTCTCTTCTTTTTTTTCTCCTTCTCTTCTTTCTTCTCTTCCTCCTCTTCTTCTTTCTTCCTCTTCTCATTTTCCTCTTCTTTTTCAATTTTTTCGTTCCATGTTCTTATTCTTATCTTTTCCTCTTCATCCTCCTTCTCCTCCTTGATCTCTTTCATTACACCACTAATCTTGTCCTTTGCTTTCCTTAAATTGTTAATTTCCATCTTTACACGATGGGGACTATAGGAATAATGGTCTTCAACCAGTCTTAATAGCATTTGTTCCATTATTCCTAAATTGTCTAAAACGTCTTGCAAGGTTTGTAATTTGTCCATTTGGTTTGACGCCATCTTCTTTGTATTCTTTGCAGAATGGTTTGAACGACGAATACTGTGGATTCTTATACGAAAAGCGCGAACGTGAAGGAAAACATCCCCTAAAACATAAAATAGATCTTACCTAGATGATGACCGAACATCGCGCGGACGTGAAGGAAAACATCCCACTTTTCTCATTTCATATAATATAACCCTAACTATACTCTCCACATTTGCTAAGAAACCCATAATCTACTATTCACACCAACATACCTGAGCTCTTACAAACACACATACACTTCCACTATTAATAAAGAGTTAGTGTTTATTTTCACACTACTCTACCTACATACATTGGCAAATTAATAGTTATTTCTTTTCTAGAGTATTGGGTAGCCCTGAAAAGGGCTGTTTTGTTTGGAACTTCATGGACACCTGGTTAATGGTGGCACCTTCCAGGCCTGGCGCCACATACACATCTTATCCCCCAGTTACTTTTTACCTTTTGGGGGGAGAGAGCAGAGGCAGGATATGTCGCTTCAGAATCCCAATTTTCACTCTCTGGGATTCTGAAATTTTTTCTTCTCTCCTTTTCCTCCTCCTCTTCTTTATATCTTCTCTCCTCCTCTTCTTTTTTTCTTCTTTCCTCCTCTCTTATCCTTCCCTCCTCGACAATGGCTTCAGCGGCCAGTTCATTTAATATGCGCCTGGCATATTCCAGATGCACATGAAGTTCCAACAGTTTCTCCAGTCTCGTGTTCATTTTTGGTGTTGATCAATCAACAAGGGTAGCTCGACTGCCCAACGAGTTTCAATTTATACTGAAAGCGCGAACGTGAAGGAAAACATCCCCCTAAAAACATAAAATTCATCTTACCTAGATCATGACCAAAAAACAACAACAACGCGCGGACCTAAAAGAAACACTCGCTCACTTTTTTATGCTACCCATCACTTCAATGGACTATCCACATACTCAAAGCAATCCAATCTAACCCAAAATCTACACCTCAATCAGCCCAAAAAAAACCAAAAACAAACATCATTTTAATCTACTATCCACACCAACCTACTTTATCACTTACAAACACAAACACTCAAACACATACACTTCCACTATTAATAAAGAGTTAGTGTTTATTTTCACACTACTCTACCTACACACATTGGCAAATTAATAGTTATTTCTTTTCTAGAGTATTGGGTAGCCCTGAAAAGGGCTGTTTTTTTGTTTTTTTGCTATGGCATTCTTTTTTAGTTTCTAAGAATGCGATGTCCTCTGAGGATAGACTTTCTGGCGATTGGTCTGCTTCTTCGGAAAGAGAAGAAGAATTCTTTGGTGTCGATACGACAATCCACAAAGCCTCTGTCAGCTTCAGGTTGCTGCTGCTGTTGCTGTTGTTGCTGCTGCTGTTGCTGCTGTTGCTGCTGTCTCTGAAGTCTGTACTTCTCTGTCCATTCTTCTTTCTCCCTGTTCATTTCTTCTCTGAAGAGCTCTTCTATCAGGTCTTCAGTGATTTTTAACATTCTCACATTCTCTATTTCTTCTGGCTTCGGTATCAGACTGTGTCTGACCCTATGCAAATTCACGTAGGCTTCGTTGAGCTTAGCTAGTTTGGAGCACATCTTCTTAGGAGGACGAGTCGACAATGGATGGCTAGACTGGGAACAACCCGGTTCTTAAAGTGAAAGCGCGGACGTGAAGGAAAACATCCCCCACGGTTTTCGAGCCGCAACGTTCATGAGAGGGATAGTAAGAAATGAAAGAGCATCAATCCAACATTCTTATAGCTAAACAAACCACAAAGGCATTTTTTTTCAAAACACAACATTTTTTATTCAAAAATCACTTAACACTAACTAACAACAACATTTTTAACAATAAACCAACACTATAACATCAAACAATTTTTTTTCAAATCACAAACAATTTTTTTCTTTAAATGCAATCTACTTTAAACAAGGCTGACAACGTTGTGAATGAAATTGTGATTTCCACTGTTGGAAATCATTAGGCCATTGATGGACACTACGTTTCCTAGCTTGAGACAAAAGATAAGCATAATGGTCACAAAACCATCTATCTACTTTCACATCGTTTCTAGCAGAAGAACGAGGATCGAAATGAGTCACTAAATGTTCTAAGGAATAGCCCAGGCTGCGATGATGCAGAAAATACACACAGTATTGTCCACACACCAAGGAATCTGTGCCTTGTAATTTCACGTTATTGAATCGGGTGGTTTGAGCATTTCTTCTCATAAAGTCGATGATATCGTCTTCCAAAGGCGGCAATCCATACGAATCGAAATATTCCACACATCCTTCTTGAGGAAAGTAGACGGCTACCCAGTGGGTTCCTGGGAGATGACTGTCGTCCGTGTTGATCACGTAAGCTTGATGGTCTTTAGGTTTGCGATGAGGGAGTTCATCTTTAGCACAGACGACAGGATTCCAAGAAGACGTATACGAACTGTGGTTCAAAAGGTAATAAAGTTCCCAGGTATCCATTGTTTTGTGTTGTTTGTTTTCTTCTTTACAGGTAATAATAAGTCGTCAATTCGATCCTGACTTTTTGCTTGAAAATGTCTGACGAATAAACGGTTATTCGTTCTGTTTCCTCACTCTGATTCAGGAGAGCTTCGATACGATGGATCTCTTGAGTAGTTAATGGTGGACAAGAATGTTCACGCAAGTCTTTATACCACTGGTGCAACACGTCTTCGTTCGAGATGAGACTCCAAGCTTCGTCCAGATACTCGTCCAATTTTTCTTCTTGACTCAACATCAGGCATTTATCGTGTTGAATTTGACTGGGATGATCGTTTTGACATCCATAGCAATTTTTCTTGATCAATTCCGTCATTTTGTCGACCAAGTGTTTGGCAAAACAGGAGACTAAATGGGCTTCTTGTTCTGGCCATCTCGACTTCATCAAAACTTCTTCGTCTTTGTCTTGAGATTCTTCTCCTTCCACGGTCTCCTCACATTCCATCTCCAAAGTTTCTCCACTAGGTAAAGAGGGATAACAGTCTTCCATGGCTTTCTAATAATCTAGAATGACTTCTCTCAAACTGTTGATTTCTATGGTATTATCGAATTCTGCATACAGGATGACGTTCACTGTATGTGTCAGTGGCTTTGCAAACTGAAGTTCCACACGAATCTGGCCAGATTTTATAGGGTGGAAATGTCCCTCGTCGCTGCCTTGGTCTGGAGTGAAATCGAAAGCCCACAAAGCATAGCCTTCTGCATAATCGTCATACTCAATGCCGTGACTGGTGTTGGTTCCTAACTGACCCGTGGCTTCGTACAGGGACAAGTACGATCTCAAGTAATTTTTGTTGGTAAAGTCAGGTTCGAAAGGTCGGGTACACAAGGTCTTGCCATCGCGACTGACTTCGATTTTCTTCACACCGAAGTGTTGAAAGTGGAAAGGATTTTTATTGATGGCTCCGTTGAAGGCTTCATTCTCGACCATACCAAGGATTAAACGCTTGGGTAGCTGTCCTTGAAACAGATGATCTTCGGTTATGGATTGCAGGTTAGCGGGAATGGTGAACGTTTTCACTTCCACACGTCGTATGGGATACTTGGTGGTCGTTCTGCTCAACGTCTGACTGATGTCGTTTGCCACTTTGGGTAACACTTCTACGCGTCGTACGTAGAGTTTGGCTTCTTGGATTATGCTTTTAGGAACCTTATTAAGATCAGCAGCTATCAAATGGAAAGTGGTACTGCTACGATTCAGTCTCAAGCGAACATTCACCCCGTTCAGCAAATATTTCTCTTGCAACCACATGTCCAAATGCAAACGATCCATCAGTTCTAAACTCCTCTTGTCTAAGATTTTGCTTTCTCTTGCCTCAAAGCCTTCATTGCTTTTATCTGTTGCGTCGAACTTGCCCGCTGTGTCATCTGCCCATAGCACACAGGCATTGAGATGACTTGTCTTGGCATCTGTTCCGTACGTCAAGAGATTTTCCAGGTAGGCACGGTAAGGGTATGTATCCATGCTGCTGCTGACTAGTTTGTTATTCAAGTACAAATCCACTGAGCTGAACAAGGAATGCATGAAATTGTTGACGGGACCTATTTCGTCATCGTCTTCTAATCCTTTATCATCTTTTTTTAGAACTTGGACTTTCAAGTACAAGTAACTGCTATTCAGATCGATGTAATCTTCGGGCTGCCCCTTGATTTCAAACTCGATGGGAGCGGAATCGGTCAATGAGGAGATGGGATTAAATTCCACCCATTGGGATTCTTGCATGGTCATCATCGTGGGGGGCATGGCAAACAGATCCAGTTCCGTCTTGGAACAAGCGCAAGGCTCTCGGTGCATCATTTTTTTTTGTTGTTGCTGTGTTTCAATAATCGAAAACGTCTAAGTCTCGAACGGTTCTTCTTTTCTTGGCCTTTCTCGCTTGAAGTCTGGTGAAAGGGTGTTTTCTTCTTCGTCGTCTCTTTCTGCCTTGTCCTTGCTGAATGCTTGACTCGGTAGCGTGCAGGGCATTTATAGGTGTCTCTCGTCGACCCAAAATGTCTTTGCCCGTTTGCAGCAAGACATTTTTACCTGCCCTCATGAAGGCTTCTTTAGGGTTTTGTTTGTCGATGATGACATTTTGGAGAAATTCTTTGCCTTGTGTCAGTGCCGCATCTTTCAAGGCGTGCAATCCGCGTGTCACCATCGGTTTCAAGACTGGGGCCACCGAACGAAAGGCCGATTTTAACATGTCTCCTAAACCGTGTCCTCGCTGTCGAGCCACCCCTCGGTACACTGGATACATGACTTACTTACGAGTCGTGAGAGAACCGTTTTCGAAAATGGAGTTTCACCGTGACTTTTCCTTTGTTGAATGGAATATTTTGTCCCAAATCTCCTTTTATAGTAATGTTGACCGTGTCCAAATACGACTTGCTGACCGGCAAATAGTGAGGATGGACAAATTCGCGGTGGACGTGGTAAGTGTTTCCACCTTCATCGTCAGCGTTCGTGGCAGAATCCACTTTGAAAGGAATGACACGCAGTAACGGTACGGAGGTGTGTCCCACCACGTTGTATTCCACCACATCGGAGTACACGAACATCAAATTCAGTCCTTGGTTCAGTTCTACTGGGGTACGAAATAACTTGCTAAAAGACTCGTTGTCGTAAACGATGGGTAATTCGTTGTTCTTGAGTATGGCCGTTCTCATGTTCATGTCTCCGCCCAACATGTCAAACAATTCAGGACAAAATAAAATGGACATGATTTTACTCCGTTCAAATTTTATTAAGAAGCGACGAACTACTTTGTGGTACTCCAGGGTGACACTTTTGTTGACACTTTCCAAAGCTTTCATAAACACACCATTAAACCTGGAGGCTATGGCGCTGACCAAATGATGACCACTGAAATAATAGCCTGGGAGAATGAACAACTGGTAGGTCCACGTTTTAGTTTTCTCATTATAGGTTTTTTTAACGTCAGATGTTATGGATCTCTTATCCAATTCCACTTGCAATGGCACGTCAAGAACTTCCACATTAAAAGTATTTTGATTGGGAAGGACATTGTGAACTTGGGTCGGGTGAATCATTTCCACTAAAGCCACTTCCCAATGGGCTTCGTGATCTAAGGGGATGGCTTGAGGTAATTTGGCCGTGTAACAGCACAACGTGTTGTTGGGAAACACCTCCATGGAACTGTCACTGGGTAAGGTTAAGTAAAATTGGTTTTGGTGACTCATAATTCCAGAGTTCTGTGGCTGTCCGAGGGGTTAGTGGATGTCAGAGGCGTGTCTCCGCCCAAAATGGGGTTCTGGTTGTGGTTGTTGGAGTGGTGACTGGCACTAACACTGGCACTGGACACAACGTTCCCGTTCGAGGAGAATTTCAGGGAGGGATTGGGAAGTAGGTAACCGATGCAACTCCTCAATAAAATGGTCCACAATTGTTTGTCTCCTTGTTGCAAACTCAAATTGGCGATGGCTGCCCCGATGACACAATACACCACGAAGATTTGGCAGAAAAAGACGATTTGCGTTTTAGGCACACGTTCTCCACACCACACCCACAAGGGTTGTTTTTGTAAATCTTGCACAGAAGAACTAGGGGAAGAAGGACTGGTCGACGTAGCTGCGTCTGATGTGTGAAAGGGCATGATGGTCACTTCTTCTTTTTATAGTCGATGACTTGCGAAGCGTCGATCCAAGAATCGAAACTGGGTGGATATCCTTTCCAACGTACTTTGACTTCTTTGACACGTCGTTTGCCCACTTTACGGGTTCTGCGTTCGAGAATGCTTTCGATGTCGTACACGTCGTCTTCTTTTTTGGTGACACGTTGTAACTCGGGCAAATAAAACGTTCCTTTGAGTACTTCTCCGTTCATGTCTTCCAATTTATAGACGGCAGGATGACGGCCATGTACTCGTCCAGTGACGCGAAACAGTTCGGTCGTCCAGTTAGGTAAGTAACCTTTGTCGAAAGTGCGTTTGGTTTTGCCAATGCGCACCCAATCTCCTACGGTCAACTCTCCACTTTTCTTGGGGACAGCCCTCGTCGGGGACGTACCGAACAGGCGCTCGAACACCAGCACTTCGTTGTCGGGAGTCACGTCTTGCGGGGCACGTCCGATGCTTCGATGGTAAGATTGGTTGTACGCTTGCACCAGGTGCGGTAAGATGTCGATGTACTTCAGAGTGTGGTGATGCGTAAAATATTTCCACATGCGTTCTTTCAAAGTGCGTTGAAAACGTTCCACGATGCTGGCTTTGGTTTCGGGATTCTCGGTGGTAAAAAAATGAATGTCACGTTTCTTTAATTCTTTTTGGAAAGCTTGGTTCAGAAATTCGGTGCCTTTGTCCGTTTGCCATCGAAGAGGGCGACGACCGCTTTGTTTCAACACCCGTTGCAGGGCTCGTACTAACTCGCTGCTCGATTTGGAAGTCAAGGGCACGACCCAGGCAAATTTGGAAAAGACGTCGATGACACAAAACAAATATTTGTAACCACGATTGTAGCTGGCCAAATGAGAGACATCGGCTAAATCGGCTTGCCATTGATGATCGATGCCTTCCACTCGGGTGCGACTTCTGGCAAACTTGCGTCGAATGGGTTTGTGCAAAGTGTAGGTAGCTTGTTCTTGTAACCATCGTTGCACTTGAGGTAAACGGAGACTTTTCAGTCGCGTTTTGGCAGCACGATACAATTTTTGAACTCCTGCGTAACCTGCAGGATGCGAGGGATCGTAGTAAATGCTAGCTAAGACTTTTTCCATTTTTTTTTGTGTTGATTGGTGTCTTAATAAGGCACCCACTCTTGGAAGAGGCTACTCTTTTTCTCTTGGGGTATTTTCTTGGATTGCAAGGCTTTGCGTGTGCGACCGGCAATAGGTGTCGAAGAGGAGGAGGATGTCTGAGCGGGGGATATCGGTTCTTGTTTCACTTCTGTCTTCACTTCTGTCTTCACTTTCTTTTTCTCTTGTGAGGAAGAAGGGGTGGCCATCATCTTTTTAATCCATCCAATTCTGGAGGTAGGTGGTGTTGTTAACTTGCGTACTTTTTCTGGTGGAGTTTGAAACCCTTCTTCTTCTTCTTCTTTTCCTTTTTCTGTCTTGGTCACGGGTACTGGTGGTACTGGTACTGGTACTGGTGATGGTGCTGGACTTTTCATCAAGGTCTTAAAATCTTTCAAAGTGGGTAAAGCTGTTTCGTCTAAAGCTTTCTGGTGAAAGAGTTGCAGTCGTTGCAAGAGTTGACCGTACTTTTGCGATTTTTCTGTTTCGGACAAATCTTGGCGATCCAGCAAGGATTGCAATTCGTGTTGTAACTGGGACATCTCGCTCAAATTGGGATTGGGAGGTAAATGCGGGGTGCGTTGTTCTTGCCACCGATGGTATTCCATCCATCGTTTGTAAGGCACTAAAGCTAGTTTTCGTCCTTCCATGGGGTTGTCAGGGGTGAATTCTGAGATCTTGGGACTTCCTAAGGCCTTTTTATCTTGCTCCCACCAGTCCTCCCAACATGGTTCCCAAGACTCCTTTCAGTATGGGGCCTAACAAGAGAGGTAAAATACCTCCACGTTGGACCAACATCTTCTTTTTTTGACGAATGGGAATTTTCTTTTGAACCATTTTCCGAAGAACGTGACGATGTTTGCCTAAGCATTGTTTCTGGTGTTTGGACAAAGGGATCGTGCCTTTCAAGACGTTCAAACAACATTCGCACACGGTATCGATGACCTCTTTGGAAGCCGTTTGAATGAGTTTTTTTCGTAGGGGTGGAGAAGCTTTGGACAGGACAGATAACAGGTCCCCATGTTTGGCTAAACGTGGTGGCAGTCCTTTCCTTTTCTTTCCTTGGGGTTTTCTGGAGGGTGACATCTTTGAGTCTTTAGGAGCACCTAAAAACACTGATACCCTACTCGGTCACAGGCCTTTTTTATACTGGAACGCGTCGCCACTGATTGTCTTTACGTTTTATCAGTTTGAGGACAGGCATGACACGTCGTGCAGGGGTACGTAACGGACTAAATCGAGCCAGTTCTTGTTTGGACAAATCCAGTAAACTTTGTAACATGCCCGATCTTTCTTGGACTTTGATTTTGGGAGAAGGTACTTTGTGAGCAGCAGCCACTGCCGCTAAATTGGAAGGTCCTGCCACTGGGGAAGTTCTTTTGGGGGTCATCAACGGAGAAGTTCTTGGTGTGATCAACGTCTCCAAGTACTCTTCAGTTCCTGGTGACATCAACGGAGAAGTGGACAAACGTGAGGCTGCCGGAGACGCAGTCACCGCTGTGGCAGGTCGTGGCTTGCGAGTGTAAGGTTGCGTCCTGGCCGAAGTGCCTCTCTTGCGACTAGTTTTCTTCTTCTGTGGACTTTTCTTTTTCTGAGGACTTTTTCTCTGTTTCTTTTTCTGGGGGCTTCTTTTCTTTTTCCGGGGTGATGGTGGTGGTGTCTGGTAAGAGGAGGGTCCTGCCACTGGAGAAGTTATTCTTCTTGGGGACTTGGTCTTTTTCTTTTTCTTCTTGGGGCTTCGTTGAACTTTTGTCTTGGGGATAACTTTGGGGGCATTGGGATCCCATCTTAAGAGTGAGCGAATGATGACCCCTCCTAGAGTACCGCTCCCTCCAGGTTTCAAAATGATTTGTTTTTTGGTTTGAGTGTCAATGCGGGGATCGGCCAGTTGGACCAAAGCGACTTTGTTTCGATCGAAAAAGCGTTGGGTTTGATGAGGAATCTGAATGATTCCTTGGAGTAATTGACGTGCCGTCACCGTGAACCATCGTAAGACTTCTTTGAGACTAGCTTCTAAGACACGGGCTCGTGTTTGTGGATCTTTTTCTCGGCTGATGCCATACAAGGCACGAATCAATTTGACGGGAAGATGTGACTGAAGGGACGTCATGTTCACACTGTGTGAGACAGACGAAAAAGGGTCTGAGGTTTTTATAGATTTTTTTCATGGGAGGAGTGAAATGAAGTCGAGGACGGAGACGTGTACAGGACAGGTCCTCCGTCTTGGCACCAGTGGTGAAACAAGTGGGTACGAAATCGCAAATCCTCGGGGGTCGTAGGTTTCAAATCGACGAGTAAATAAGCGTGTGGCGTTTGAGTGGCATCGTCGTACGCCTGAGTCAGCCAAGGCGTTCCTAACTGTTTGGCTAAGACTTGCACTTGCGATTTATCTCGAGGGCTTTTAAACAAGACTACGTAATGCGCATTGAGACTGATGGTGCGATGGGCTTTACTTTGTTGAAACAAATTTTGGGTGATGTAAACGACACTGGCATTACGGTGATGCCCTTTGCGCGTAAACCACAATTTAATTTCTTCTTCGTCTTCTCCTAACATGTCGTCGAAAATGACCAAATGGGTTAGACGGGAGTCAGAGACGATGCCATCGTCTTCTTTAGGAATGCCTTCCACAAACACGATGGAATCGCCTTGACTTTCTCGCAAGAGGCTGTACGCCGATTGCCACTCTTTGTAACACCACACGATCCATTGAGGTGGCCGATCGATCAAATGATGTTTATGTTCGATCAAACGTTTGACGAATTCGGTTTTGCCTGAACCGCTAGGTCCAGCAATGAGCATGTTAAAGGGATGGCGAAGATACAAAGCCTCCCAACTGGCACGATCTAAGTGTTCGTCGATGACTTTGACAGTAGAGGAAGAGGGAGCAGAGACAGCAGAGGTAGCCATGGTATGAGAAATGTCACTTGTGACACGAAAAAACAAACAAGACAAGAGTTTATATACTTTTTCAGAACACGTTTATTGAATGTTTCAAATATGAACACGAAAGACAAAAATACATACAACCCAAATAGTGATGTACAGGAATATAAAACACAGCAAAGCGATCAAAGTGGAATATAAACAAGTGTCTGTACAACATGTTTTGGTTAACCAAGATGTCCTAGGGACAGTGTGTAATGTTCTTACAGTCTCTACATGAGGTATTGTCACACAAGTGTCCTCCCGGAATGACCTTTCAGGCATGTCCATGACAGTCCTGTCCTGAAGCGAGTGGTTGTTCTCGGTGACGGGTTCTTCTGGCACCGTCACTAACACGGGTTGAAAAGTAACTTTTTTCCTTGAACAACTCTTGTGCATACTGGGCCACTTCTTGGGTCCAAACCTCAAAACCCCCCTTTTTCCAATCACGAACATCTGTCCAATGAGGGTGTAAGTCACAAGCTACACACACATCGTCATACACGTCTTGGGTCGCTAAAAGTTGACGAATCTTTTTTTCCTGTTGAGGTCGAGAAGTATCCAGATGAAAACGCAAGGCTTTGAACAAAAGGAGTTTTTCGTGACCATTTAAGGCCATGGAGGTGGTAAGTACTGATCGTAAAGAGTCCACAAAGAATCGGCTGGTAAACGAAATCCCAGAAAACAAGTCACTAAGACACACACCACTTGTCGTCCCAAATTGAATGGATAAAGTTCTTGTAATAATTGATGGTAATGATCCACGGTTTGAATATGGTCATTGAGTTCCTTCCACGGAATCTGTTGGATGACATACGACATAAGTCGTGGCATAACTGCCTGTTTTTATAGTCTCTTTGTTTCGAAAAGAATACACGTACTTTCTAGCCAGTGATGTTCGTTTTCAGTGGGGAATGTAAATCTTGCATACTGTAACCGAAACGTCAGAGTTCGATTAGAAGTTTCCTCTTCCGCTAAGTAGATTCCACGTAAAATATGTTGGTAATCCTTTACCTCGTCTTCCTCAATGGGTTGCTCTAGGTGAATCTCGAAGTAACCAAAATGATCAACACGTGAATCATCGGGGGCCTGGAAGTATTGAACAAGGTCTGACCACTGAAACAATTTCTGACGAATCAGTTCTCTTATACCCTTCAGGTACCAGTGGTTAAAGATCTGGTGACGTAACGGATGCAATTGTTCTTTACGTTTCACTTGTATTTTGACCAGCTCTCGGTAAATGCGTTCTCTCAACTCCACAGGCAAAGCACGAATGTTCTCTTGTAAAGTATCCATGAATAGGTCATACTAAATCCTCTTTGGTCTGACACAAGAAATGTACTCTTTGCACAAACATGGTTTCACTTCAGTGTCGAATTTAAATCGTTGAGTCACTAATCTACACATTACAATTCGTTCAGAAGTTTCCTCTTTCACCAAGTTGACATTGTGTTCAAAATGTTGGTAATTCGTTAACTCTTCCTCTGGAATTCGATGCTGTACGTTAACAATGATGTAACTACAATCGTCCATACCAAACCAATCCTTTCTAAAACTAGAGGATCGTTGATTAATGTCTGTCCAATGGAACACTTTCAATTGAATCAGTCCTTGTATAGCCTTCAGGTACCAGTGGTTCAAACACCGGTGACGTAACGGATGCAATTGTTCTTTACGTTTCACTTGTATTTTGACCAGCTCTCGGTAAATGCGTTCTCTCAACTCCACAGGCAAAGCACGAATGTTCTCTTGTAAAGTATCCATGAACAGATGATTATGGTAAGAAGTTACTTCAATGTCTCGGTCCCACTAAAGGTAAGTAATGACAATTCGGTGACCATCGAGCATGTTCTACGTAGGCTGAATCTTGCGGTTCCCAGTGGTGAAGTGACACACCGCAACTGAAGCACTTGACTTTATCTCCTTCGCCCAAGTAGAAAAATCCGGCTCTGGCTAATTCTTCGGGGGTCGGTCCTCCCAGATACTTTGGCCATTTTCCTTTGAACGATTGAAGACGATTTTCAAAGTCGCAGTATTCCGACGAACGCACAGGAAACGAATATTCGTTTTTCACAGGTTCGTTTCGATGAGGGTTGAGTGAAATGGGCAGGAGTTTGCTCAGGGCTGGATGACATCCGTAGGGAGGTAAACGTGAAGGTCGACATTCCCCTTTAAAACGAAACCCAGTAAAATGTCCAAGAGGACGAGCAGCATCGCTTTCGCATCCCACAGGTTTGACACGCACAGCATCACTTTCCATGATAGGGGTAGGGGCACTAAAGTCCCCATGATGCTTTACGGCATCGCTCAGGTCACAAGGTACAGCATCGTATCCATCGCAAGGCTCACAATCGCATTCCACTTCCGAAGCCTCACACTTGAATTGTGCCCTTCTAAACAACTTGTTCTGTGTTTCTCTGAAAGTATTCATCTTGTTCGCTCGGTCTTGGTAGTCACAATGAACTATCGATCTTGACCATAGCCCCTTTTTATACTAGTCGCAATGCAGTCTCCAGCTTGTACATCTTTCCTTTTTTACGTTTTTTATGTCCTGTTCTGGAAGGTACCGTCTCTAAGGTACCGTCAACATTGTACCGTAGTGTGATGGGTGGAAAGGCCATAGAAAGGTAAGGGCAGTGCGGAGACCATCGAGTATGTTCCAGAATAGCTGAATCTTTATAGATACATAGATCCATTCGTAACTTCAGTCCGCAAGCGAAACACTGTACCTCGTATCCCAATCCTGACTCAGGTCCCAAGTAGACAAATCCTGTTCTAGCTAAAACATGCAAAGAAGGTAATCCTTCCCTATCCGTAGGCCATTTCTGAAACGTGTCCAATCGACGGGCACAATCACAATAGTCAGGTAAGAAGACTGGAAAATGGTAGGGTTTGAACTTGGAGTTCTCATCGGGTTTCTCACTCGATTCTTGCTGTGGCGAAGTCATCTTTCTGGTGGGGTAACTATCCTCTTACAACCAATGTTTTATACCAACGTGTCCATACGGTAAGGTGAAATGATTGGGAAGTCGAACTCGCTTCTGGTACACGATTTGATAAACTTTTTCCAAAGGTCGACTGACGATGTGGTGAGTGGGTAAACGTACAATCTTGTTCGGTTGGTGAGTGGTCACTTTAAAGTTTCCATCCTCTCCCGATTGCAAGGCTTCTTTCAATACCCCAAAGTTGACCACTCGACTGGTACGATAATTCAGAGTCAGTCCTTTCACTTTGCACGTCGTGTGCACTTCTCCTTGTTTGTCCCGGTATTCGTAGCCGTAATTTTTGGGACCGCCACTGACAAAACTTAGAATCTTGTCGTCGGGATGCTTGTCTGTCCAGGCTCCTAAACGGTCTCCTTCGATGTTAGGGTGATGTTGAATCGGGTGATGGATGTAAATGCAACTGTCCGTGTCAAAGTACAGGACGCGTTCTTCTAACAGTTCTAAAGCTTCGTACAATTTTAAGCGAGCATGGGCTGTCACGTAAGCCGCAATGATGACATTTCCAAAAGGGTCGTCTTGCACAAAGTCCAGATCTTCTTCGTAATTGACCAAGATCAAATTCTCTCGAACGACGTCCACGTGTTTCATGTATTTGGTTTTGTCGTGAATCATCTGGAAGTAGCGGGAAGGTTCTGTCAAATATTCCGTCTTGGGTAAACACGGTCGTTGTGCCATTTTACCCCACAAGCAATTTAACATCACTTTGGCAAACGATCGCCTGCCTTCGTTTTTCTCGATGTGGTCTAAAGTGATGCCTTCTTGTTCGTAGTATTTCTCTTTGAATTGTATTTGGTCTTCGGGAGTGTGACACCAGGACGGATAGCCGCTGGCTTCTTGTTTCAGTTTCAAAAAGGCATCCACGTAGTCAGCGAAAATGCCTTTCTGACTGGGGTCACCCTTGCAGTATTGTTGTGTCTTGGGAAAGTGGCAAATTTCGTACACTTCTAACAGTTGGTATCCCATGTCCAAAGCTTTGAACAATTCCACGCTGACCCAGGTTCCCGTCAAGGCCCGTTCTTCCTGGGTGTGCTGACAAGCTTGGTCTTGGTTGCACGTTTCGGCACAAGTACGGCACAAGGGAAACATCAGTTTGCCTTGACAATGGTGAGGTAAGACGGGATGGTAGAGGTTCGTGGGAGGCAAAACTTTACACTTGATCAAGCCTTCGTATTGTCGAATATTTTTCAGGTCGATGTGTTCCGTCAGCAATTGTGGGTGCCCTACGGGAAAACGACAATATTTGCACACGTAGGGATACAGCGAACACACGTCCAAGTATTTGATTTCTTCTCCTTTCTCTTCGTCGGCTTGGTACAACAAACAGGTGGCATTGGTCCTTCCTCCGTACAAACTATCCCTCGGGTTCAGCGGGTCCACGAACTGGTAACTTTCCACGAGGCGTTTAAACTCGGGATCGGTTTTCATACGGTGATCGTACTCGTGTTCCCACATTTCCACCACTTGGTATCCTTGCTGTTCCAACTTTAGGCGCCGCTGACAAGTGTCCTGGTACAAGTCTTCCATGGTTCGTTGCAAAAACTGATTTTTAGTGCCACGGTCAGGGTAACAGACGGGACATCCGTGAAATAAGCAACCGTTAAACTCGTACACGATCTTGGGGTTTTCTAAGTCCCAGCCATCGACCGAATACGTTCCGATGGTCTTTTCGCCCCCTCCGTTGCGGGCATGCTGAATCCAATTGTCTTCCTTGTCGCACAAGTAATGTAACCAACGTAGGGCTTTGACCGAGTATTGACGTTTGACAAAGTGGGTCGTTTGAGGACTGATGACAGCCACGGTCTTTTCAGGCATGAATCGTTGTCGATACACTAAGGAACACGCTTTGGCAATGGTGCAAGCTTCTTTCAAAGGATCGACCCCTCCGTGTTCCATGAACAGTTCTCGAAATTTTCCACAGCAACGCCGTAAAATGTCCACGTCGGAACGACAATACTTTAGCATTTCTTCCTGAAAGTCGAAAGGGTCCGAGGCGTGAGCCTGGTACCAAGCGTAGAAAGCTTTTCGTTGTTCGGTACGCATGTTGTCGGGGTCGTAATAGTGAGCCTCAGGTAAATGGGGTAGAACGGCGTGTTGATTGGCTTCCGTATTGAAAAAGTGTGGAAAGTACCCTTTAGCCATTTCTGTCATTCCAAACGTTTTAGGCATTCGACTCAAAGGCATGGCCAAATAGCTCATCGAATCTTTAAACTGCACTTGTCCCACTTGCATGAAAATGATTTTGGCTCCGTTCAAAGTCACTTTAGGACGTTCGGTGCCTTGTTCCGTATAGTACCTCAAAAGAAACTGTCCATCGTATCCGGAGAAATTGTGAGCCATCACCGTGGCATGACGATGACAATCTCCGTAACGTTCGATGTCCTCTTGGCTCCACGTCTTGTCGACGGGGTCTAAGACCCATTGGGCAAAATCGGCTAACGTGTTTGGTCCCCGAAAGATTTTTTCACGCCCTCCGGGTATCTTGCTGCAGTGAGGGCAATGACTGAAGATAGGTTCTTGAATGCACTTCTCGCACGCTCGATGAGCCACGCAGAAATTAGGAATGTGAATGCCGGTCTCTTGCATGCATTCGAAATCGAAAAAGATGAAATTGCCTTTCTTCTTGTGACCGTCCTCTTTCTCTGGTGGGGGTTGGTATTTTTGCACGTAACATTGGTGTTCCAAGTCCACGATGTGGTGACAAATGTGACATTTTTTCTTTCCTGAACATACGTGTGCCTTGGTATTATTGGTACGTATGACTTGTTCACACGTAGAGCACAATCTCAGCAGTTGACAAGCGCATTTCTTCTGTGAACCTTGCGTCTTCAGATGTTGTTGGTAACAGGTAGGGCTGACAAACGTGCGCAGACAAGTTGAACAAGGCACTGGTTCTTCGCTCAGACAGGGTGAAGAGGCCAAACATCCTGTGCATTTCGATCCACAATGCTTGTGTTGCTCTCGATTGTTATAACCATGGTCACATTTCTCACAGTAATAACTGTATTTAAGGAATCCGGTGATACTGGTAATGGTATCGAAATGTTCATCGTGATGATAAAGGTGAATGTATTTTCCGTCCTTAAAGTCTTGGCCTCGAAACAACAGAGGTCCGCGCCCTTCTTGAGGGTGCACTTTCAAGGTGTATCGTGGAGCTAGGGCATCTTGCAATTTTTGCATCTCAGGAATACCACAGGGTGTGTCTTTGGACAGGCCGGCTTGTCGTAACAGGAGTTCTGCTTCGCTTCGTTGTTTGGCTCGATAGGAACGTTGAATAGTGTTCCAGGTTCTTTTCCATTCTACCGTGTCGTTCTTGTTGGCATAGGTTCGTCCCACCACGATGGCACGGGCTAAACACATCTGGTCATGAGGATTGTGAATTTGGACAAGGCTACGCTTAATGCTGCGAAGGTCGTTCACCAATAACATCTTTTTGCGTCCAGTCCCTTGAGGAGGAGAGACGTGGGTCATGTCCAATGTGGCTTTTCCATCGGTGATGTCAAACTGGTCATTAGATTGTTGCACGTGTTGAATCTTGTCCATGACTTTGGAAGCGGTCAATTCTGCAGGGGTGCTAAACTCGATCCAAACAGGGGATTTCAAACCGTCGTGTTGTATGGAAAGTCTCAAGCGATCGTCTTCTTTGGGTTGACATTGTTGCTTGAGTGCAGTGAGCAAAGAATCCCACACCTCAGTGATGAACACTTCTGCTTTCTCTAACGGCACTTCAGCCTTGAAATCTTTAAACTTCACCGTGTATTTGTAAGCCGTGGTTCTAAATTTTCTAGAGGAGCGCTTTTCCGT
The DNA here is from genome assembly GCA_028554795.2 of Sinohyriopsis cumingii. Classification (NCBI taxonomy): domain Eukaryota; kingdom Metazoa; phylum Mollusca; class Bivalvia; order Unionida; family Unionidae; genus Sinohyriopsis; species Sinohyriopsis cumingii. The sequence continues at coordinate 48,122,557 of CM068829.1, forward strand.
CTCTCGAATGGAATAGTATTTTTCAGGGTTGACTAAGGGTGGTGAACTTGTTTTAGAGGGTTCTGATTCTGGTTCACTCATGTCCTCTTCAAAATCACTGGCATGAATTTGTGCCAAGATTTCAGCTCTGGTACGAGGCGATAGATCACGTTTCTGCCTCTTACTTTCTTCTTCTTCCTTCTCAAATGAATTAGATCGTTTCATCTTGAAAGCAAAAAGTCAAATGACTCAAGTTCAAACACCATAAACTACTTTATAGTCATAGCAGACCAGCGTATATAAAAGGGTGTGTGTCTTGTCCTTTCACTATTCATTTCACTCTCAAGCCGAGCACAACGATGGAAGAGACTGACCAGATGGAACGTTTCGTTAGAGCTTTGCGAGGGGTCATTAGAAAATTCTCTTCAGACCAGCCGACAGACTACTCTCCTTCCTTTCGAGATAAAAGTCAAGATACTTGCTATATCTGTCAGAAGAAAGGGCATTGGTCTTCAGAGTGTCCAGACCGTCAAAAAAGAACAAAAACAGGGACTAAAAAAGACAAAAGTCAAGATACCTGTTATTATTGTAAAGAAAAAGGACATTGGTCTCCAGATTGCCCAAAAAAGAAACAAGAGGAATCAAAAGAAAAGAGGGATTCTTCAGAAGAAGAGAGGGGTTCTTCAGAGGAAGAGAGGGATTCTTCAGAGGAAGAAAGCAGACAGGTGAAGAAAAAGAAACAGGAGAAGAAAAGAAGAAGGGAAGAAAGTGAGGAGGAAGAAGAGGAAAAGAGTGTGACAGTGAAGAAATTCAAAAAACAGAGAGACTAAACAAGGAGACAGAAGAAGTCAATGAACTTTTAATTAAAGTGTTGTGTTGAGAATTGTGAATTGGATTGTAACAATGGATAAAAGAATAAATGAATGATATAAGGTAAGTGTCTTTGAGTTTTGATTTTAAAATAAGAAGCTACACTCACGCACTCATACACAAACACGTACTATAGGGGTAACATGGGTGGGTTTTTTTTTTTTTGAGTTATTGGCAAATTGAAATTGTATTTCTTTTCGAGAAATGTGGGTGGCCCTGAAAAGGGCCTTTTTTCTTTATGGTGCAGGGGTGAGTTTAAGCAATCAATTTTAACTGCCTTATGCCTTTGCCACGGCCAAGGCCTACTTCTGAACTGCGTAATGCTGATGATTGGGTTGAAATCATTAAGGGTGGTACGGTAGGCTTAGTCACAGGGTTGACGTGTTTAGCTCGGGAAGGTCGTATTCTCTTCGGTCGTGATAATGAAGTCTGATACATTTGTTTCAGACTTCTTAACTCCGCTAAAATGTCCAACAGTACCGTGACCGTTTGATTTTCACCCTCTTGTTTCTTTGCTGCTACTACTTCTTCTTCTTGCTGTTGCTGCTGTTGTTTTTTTCTTACCTCTTCTTCTTGTTGCTGTTGCTGTAGGAGAAAAACCTGTTCCGCTTCCTTTTGTCGTTGTATAAATTTCTCCAATTCTTCTTTTTGTCTCTGTCTAAAATTTTCCACTTGCGGTAATGAAGAAGGTAACGCAGGTTCCGGAACAAATTCTTGCGAGGAGAGAAAATCCACAAAATCCCAATTCACTTCTTCTGAAAGTAAGTCCGAGTTCCCTTGGGCAGTCTCTCCTGCTGGTGCACCCCAATGGATCGTTTTCTGAGTTTCCGTCATGTTGAATCACTGTCGCATAGATTGACTGCACACAAGCGCTAGCGAATCTATATAGACTAAGTGACGTCACAGACTGCACTCTTACGATTGGATGAGGGCTGACTGAATTCTGTAACGCGTGTTTGGATTGGTGAATGAACTCAATCCGTTTCAATCCTTTCTGTCCCTATAAATAAGCGCCGTTCACTGCATTGATTCACCTATTCTCGGAGCCTCAACATGTGGACCGACGTTGAATCTTCAACCCTTGTATCAACAATGATGTTCAGGACGGACATGCTCATGTATGTCCGAGCCAAGTGGACCGTTGTCCACAGGACCAACAGCAGCCTGTGGATAAGAAGAGTCTATATAGAGAGACAAGGTTGCCTCAAGAGGACTCTGATGTATGGCCCTGCTGTAAGACGAAGTTTGAGGACAAGAAAATGTCGCAAATGCCCTCTATGTTAAGGGCATATTAACATAAACCAAAGGCCCTTTTCAGGGCCAGCCATATTTCTCGAAAAGAGATAGTCTTTTGAATTGCCTACCCCTTTTTAAAAAAAATTTTTTTTAAAAAAAATCCCATGTTAAATTCCCCTTGTCCCTAAACAAGCCCAAACTCTATTCCCATGTTAAATTCCCCTTGTACGTAAAGTGCCCCACGATTTATCGCCATGTTAAATTCCCATTGTACGTAAAGTGCCCCACGATTTTTCTCCATGTTAAATTTCCATTGTACGTATAGTGCCCCAAGGGTGTTTTTAATGCTAATTCCCATTGTACGTATAGTGCCCCCCTTCACTACTGCGGCCCACCAAATCCAATTAATGCTTGCACGGCCTCAACGCCACAAAATATCAACATGTCAAATATGTCATGTTCGGCACATGTGCGGATCTTGAGTCAAATAAATCAAGTTTGTGTCTTTCTGTTGAGCTCTTGAAAATATTGCGTGGGATTGATTTGATGCGCAAGCATCAGATCGTCTTGCACTACAACATTATTTGCTTTTGAATCCAAATCGGTAAATGGCAGGTGCTTCATCGATGGTATAAAAGCAATCAACAGTGGTGGTTTTGCCACTCAACGCCTTTTAAAAATCTTTTAAAACATCACAACACAGCTGGTCATCAGAGAAGGGCATTCACGTACAACCGATCCCACTTAGACATCGTAAAATCATATTCAAAAACGGCTTTTTCTTGATCCAGCATGGCCAATGATCATCTCACAAACTGAGTTTGTAAATATATCAATAGGCTGGATGGTTTAGATACTGTCTGCAACGAAAAGTCAATGACTGAAAGATCTGTAGCATCTTCAGTTCTTTTTGTTTTCGTGATGTCATTAAATAATACAGCATATAATGCAATTATGTCTTTAGTATTGTGTGCAGTGTCGCACACAAACACGTACCACAGTTCCAAATCGAGCTCAAACACGTAATGTACGAGATGTATTTACTGGAATGCATTTACAGTTCGATGTGGAGCAAAGAAGTTCACATTCATTGTAAGAACAAAAAGTTTCCGTTTTAAAGAAAAGTCAGCAACGATGATACCGCTTCGGCATTAACAAAATTATCCGGGACACCGTGGAGTAAATACCTGATGAAAGACACATCTCTGGATAAATTACTGTGGGCCTGGTACAAAGGCTTAATATACGATTTAATTCTAACAGCCATCCAAAGCCTGGTGAACCACCAGCAAATCGTGTCTATACTGCATGTTGCCCACATGGTCTTGCATATAAGATATCAAATGATATCCGTGTACGTCAACGTGATGACGTGGATCTGATCCATGACTTTAATGAAAGTCCACTCATTAAAAAGTAATGAAAGTCCACTCATTAAAAAGTAAAATATATTAATACAACCATAGAAAAATCAGAACATTTTAAAAATGCACTATAGTCTGCGTGGGTTTTGGAAATGTTAGCATGCCAACACTGTGGAAATGTTAGCATGCGCTGAAAATGTCACTTATGGGGTTGTTCGAGAATGGTTGGTCAACAAGAGCTGTGGCAAATTGACCTATCACTGCCAAGAAAAATTTCACGTGGGTGTTTTGATGTCCAGACACCAAATGAGTTTTATCAGGCTGATATCTTCTTTATTCCACATGATCTCGTATGAGTGTACACATACAAACACGCTATAACCATTGTGGATGCTGTAAGCAGATACAACGAAACTGAGCCGTTGTCGTCTGAAGGTTTTGCAGGTGTCACAGATGCACGTATTAATGCGCGTTCATCATTAACATGGCCATGATTAGGCCTAATACAAAGTGGATCCTGGTAAAGAATTTCTCGGATATGTTGATGCGATGTTGTTAAAACATAGTGTGCGAGTTCGTGTTGGACAATCTGGGACCCAAAGTGCTTACGAATAGGTAACACGACTTCCATTAGTCATAGCAGCATAATAATGAAACAACACGCACAATTGAATTAAAACCAGGTAATGATGCAATTCAACAAAAATCAATCATGGTTACACAGAAAATGATTACACTGCGTCACCGTTGCAGCCCCTCGAAAACAAGTTTGTTCGGTATCTATATGCACCAGGAGAGTTATAAGGTGGGAAATTTCGTGTTACAAACCCATAATGACTCAATGATTTATTTACTATTACGGAACGGACTGATACTCCAATACAACCAATATGTTATTATTTGGCGCTTATTACTGGAAAAGCAGCAAAGTCTCCTAGCAGGGCATATGTTAGAGAGGAATTAGCCTACAAGCAAATACAGAACTGCCACCAGGGATTATTTTAACACATTAATGTATCGCTTTGACATGCTAGCCAAAAGATGATCTACAATAGCACGATGACCATACGCGTAAGTGGTAATTCCGTCAGGGGAACATACATCGTTTGGTATCAAACAAGGACAAACTCACTTTAGTGCATCGGTATACACCAACGTGATGTTTGAGACACCGTTAATATTTTTCTTTTTATTTGTTGCGTTCCAATGATATTGAGCCTTTTATATATGCGAACGTTTATTCAGTTGGAAAAGACTCATCGCTGAACTCGTAAATGGTTTCAAAAAAATTTTCATTTGATGGAACATGGATACCCGTCGCTGTTTTTTCTTATTATATCTCTTCCTCCAATGAGTTGAATGAATGTCCGCTTCTTTAACTATCCTCGCTCGCTTCAGATGTACTGGGTGATTTACTCATTACTCAACGTTAGAGCCTCCATTTTTTATTGCACAATTATATATATATATATATATATATATATATATATATATATATATATATATATATATATATATATATACATAGTTAGTTATATAATTTTCTCTTGTTTTTATCTTTCTCTGCTTAAATGGACATTAAAATAGTTTCTTCGTACGCTAATATTGTCATTGGAAGACGAGAGCAAGAGCTTTTCAACGAAGCACCAAATAGACCGGGAGGCTGGTGTGTATTTATTGACGACGTAGAATCAGAATGGATTAACACAGGCGAGAATTTCAAAATAGATTAAATTTACGTCGGAGTCATCAAACAGGTTTGAGTGTCATTTTAGATGCTCAATCCACCCTTTTGGAGGAGAAAAATATAATAGAAACTGACTTATATTCTAAACCCACGGACTCTCACCAGTATATATCCGCGACAAGCTGCCACCCCCAGCACGTAATAAAAAATCTCCCGTACGGTAAGTAGGTTTGACCCAAGAGTCTATACTCAAATCCTGACACCTTTGAAAAGAGAAAAGACAGCTCAAGGGGCACCTTAAATTAGAGGATACAGAAGGAGTCACACTGAAGAGGCTATTAATAAAAACAAACTCTAGGTACCCTCCTGAAATATAAACTAACAAAACCAAAAAGCGTGTCCCTTTCGTGCATACTTTCCACGCCCATGTCCCAAACATACAACACATCATACGCAGGCATTGCTACCATACAGAATCGTCCGAACGTCTAAAATGAATATTTCAAGAAGTTCCTATGATTGAGTACCGAAAAATAAAAATTTAAAGGACCATGTGGTACGCGCCAGAGTATCTTCAGTCAAGACCACGTATTGAGGCACATACCAAGCGTTAGCTAATTTGCAAACACGTGCCCGAGACCAAATCTGTCAGAACTTCAACAACAGGAGTTAACTAAACGATCAATCAGATGTTTGGGTTTCGAGCCTATAATAAATTGCGTCTTCTGACATGCAATATTTGTGCCACTCAATATGTTGGCGAAACTATTGATTTCAGACAGAAAATCAATAATCACAAAGCCACATTCGCAACAAATTCAACGCGAAAGTCTCCAACCACTACAGTTCGAACGGACATTCAGTAGGATCGATTGAAATGGTACCGACTGAATCCAACCTATGGTGGACAGACATAGCACGCTCACATAAAAACATTGCTGGATACTACAATTGAAAACTCACGGGGAATTAGGCCTACATGAAAAAAAATCTAACATTCCCTTTGCAGCCTTGTCAAAATTACGATCAGTCATCAGCTTTATACCCGACTCAAATTTTGCGCTAATATCTACCCAAGTAATTATGTTTAAAAAAAATGATTTTCTTGTCTTTAGTATTTTTTAATTATTATTATTATTATTATTATTATTGTTGTTGTTGTTTTTGTTGTTGTTGTTATCCTGACAGACAATTATCTTAACATCTTTCCGTCCGAACCTCCTTGCATAACTCTACCTGGATATAATTTCTAGTGTCGCTCTCTCGCCACACTCGGTCTCCGTCCTTTGTTCACATCTTAAGTCAACATATGCGATAGACACAAAAACCCGCTCGCCCATTATTTACGCAAAGTAATATATTGTATTATTATATCTCTTGTTATAAATTGTCCCTAGTGGTTCTACATGTAAAAGTCCATAATCTTTGGTAGATTTTGTTTTAAAGTTTTTGTTTTGTATTGTTTTTTTGACGAAGAGCTTGCTTAGCCTGAAACTTCAGGAAACCGTTTTAAATTTGCCCCGTTATAAATTTATATATATAGTTAAAGGGACATATTGAATAGAATTTGCACTGATTTCACTATGCACGAGTCTCAGATATGCATATCTGGTTACTTATTTTATCCACTCATACTAATTTGTTGTTTGAAAAGGTATTTATAATACCATTAACACCTTGTGCCGTTATTGCTATATTTTTCGTTTCTTAGTTGTTCTGAAAGTAATATTAGTCTAGGAACCTAAAACCACAAAGATGTCTTCTAAGATAGTACTTTTAGTCTTGAAACTTATAAAAAAAAACCATGTCATCTTAGAAAAGACTTTACAAAGGCAGAGCTGGGTCAGCAGTGTAAATGATACGTTGTTGCTCAGAGCAGAATTTTATTTTTATTGCATTTACTTCGGCCTTTGGCACAGTGAGCTAAAGTTAAAGGACCTTTCTTATCTTAGAGTTTGTGTATGTAAACAGTTGCTGATAAAGAAGGGTGAGATGCTGCCATTTAACAATTTTATCAGCGCAATTAACGCTGTTGAGATCGAACCTAAGATTGTCTTCTTCCGCGACTTTGTTCCTAAGTGCAGTAACTTCAAATTCATTGCAAACAGTATGATATTATAAGAAAGGAATGGGTTTATATCTCAAACATTAATCAAGAAGAAGAAGAAGAAGAAGAAGAAAAAGAAAAAGACGAAGAAGAAGAAAGTAAACCTGTTTATGCTACTAAGATATCGTCGCTGACAGAAAGTGCTTCCTCTTTAAAGCATTTGTCTAAATAATTTTGAACTGTCGGCTCATATAGATCCATTGCCACCAGTAGAGTATATATCTACTCTTCTGATAATTTCCTTTTCTGGAAAAAGAAAATCGCATAATAAGGAAAAATATTATTTATTGATTTCTAAATCAATAACAAAAACATTGTCCAATAACGTGTGAATATGATAGATGATGATAATATTACTGCATACCTGCATATATAATAGGATCCAAAGCATATTTTGATTCTCGTGTCTCAGTTTAGAGTTCTAAAACTGTGAAAACTTGAATAATGTACAAGATATTAAAAATAACGTTATCACAGTTCTTCATATTAAAGGTATCTTTCACAGATGGCTGTTTGTTTGTATTCTTAATGTTAGAAGAAAGGACAAAATCGAGGAAAAAGTACTTATTTTTACATTTGTTATCTCTCTTCAAATGCCAGACAAGCATTCGAGGTATAGACTATGAATGTTATGAATCATTAAAATACATATTATCTCCTTATAAAAAATATATGAACTTTTAAAGTGAATAATTTAAATCTTAATTGCAAAATTAAAATGTAACACTAAGTACACTTTCAAATAGATTGGCCATTTAAGTACGAAATGCAATGCACATAGTACAGTATTTTTAATTAGGTAAATAACACTGTTGACATCGAACCTAAGATTGTCTTCTTCCGCGACTTTATTCCTATGTGCAGTAACTTAAATAAGTCAGATATCTAGCGAAAGTGTTTAGAATTACAAGTAAAGTAATGCACAACAACTGTCATCTGTCATTTACTTACATTAGCTATTAAGTGATTAAATGAGGCGAATTATTAGCATTTATATAAATCGTCAAGAGTACATCATATTCATCCAAGAAACTGATGCCAATGAAACTGATGCATATTTATAGGGTAATGAGCTTAAGATATCGCATTTATCTTCTAAACGGGTCCTAAATGGAAAAGAACGTGCTATAACTTGTGTGGTTATTGATATTAGTCAAATTAAGGAACACCAGAAATATAGGCCTATACAGCTCTCTGTTTAAAGAAATCTTGAAGAGAAAAATATTTAATTGGAGTGCGAAATGATCTATGCTGGTCAAGTTTTCTGTGTAGAAATAAGACCATTCACTGCAAATTATCAAGTTATCCTGAAAGCTGCTTATAATTTGAAAAACTTAATTCTTCTGTACATGTCAAGCATTAGCGTTCATAATGCAAAGTGGATGGCTTAAAGAAAAGAACGTCGTGCAGTCTGGTTAATAGGCCCTGAAGCCAAACGGAAAGATCGTTTACGCTCATCATTTTCAATATCTCGATACGCTGGCGCAGTTTATTTTACATGACATAAACGAATAACAGTTGTATTGAAACAGTCTTATAATTTCATCGAGGATCTCAAATGGGTAATCGTTTAATTTTGAATTTATAAAACGAGTTGACTAATGTCCAGCTTTTGCGGGCCTTGGCGAGAAAAGCTGGACATTATTCAACGAGTTTCATAAATTTAATATTAAACCATTACGCATTTGGGATTCCTTTATCAGTTATTAGTTTTTAATTTATTGGAAAGTATTTAGATCAAAAGAAGAATGAAGAATTTCATTCATCCTGACAGTCGTTGTACCTTTCATTTGTTGTGCGTAAAAATAGTCCTTAGCAAAGTTGAACTAACATTAACGTTTAAAAGTAGATTATACTTTTCTGAAAAATCTATAAGTCAAAGAACAAGCGTCCTTGCTAATAAACATTTTACAGAAAGTCATTTTTCAAGACAGAACGTTTGATGCAGTACCCCGCTAGAATACAGTAGACTATCTATGTTTACGTAACCTAATATATCACGTGCACAAGTAAACAGTACATTGATGCAACATTAATGTAAAAGAAGGTTTACCGGATGCCGAAATTCCCATATTTGTTGTAATGTATTTGTGACTGGATATTTGAAGTACTTGACGTGGAGCAGTAGATTACAGAATATATAAACAAATTTCGTCTTGAGTCAGAACTGCATCAAATATTTACCGCGTAAATATGCAGCTGTTGGATAAATTTCTGTCAGTTTGGAGACCGGTTTATGTCCACATTCTTCTGTGAACAGAGGTGAATTTGTTCACTTCTGTAAGTTAACATTGAAACCACACTTGTATATTAGGTTTATTCCATGCTACAGGTTTGCATGTAGCCCCCACCCCTCCAACCCCACCTTACAGACCCTCTATGAACTGAGCAATACCCTTACTTATTGTCTTTTAGTTTTATGCCATTTTTGTTATGATGCTATTGTTATACATGTTATACAGATAATTTTTCCTTAATTTCCTTTGGCTAGTCGAGTTGAAAAATGGCCACCAAAGTGCTCATTAAAAACAACACATTCTAGAAGGCAGGGTTGAAAAAGGTTTCCCCACGATTGTAGCCAGTCAGTAAAGAGAATACTGCACGATATCATGGACTTATTTGGATCAATCAGAATCACATAAAGTGATATGTTCACATGTTATCATATTAAAAAATATGAAACTGCACACACTATAGGTAAAGTCTACCGACTATGGTATAAAGCAATACACGATATTTGTCATTATTATTTTACATGGACATATCAATAAGTCGTCCACTGAATGTACATCTTGTTCATCTGTTCAGAGAATACAAAACACATCATCTTCTGAAAAATATCCAGGACTGTATGTATTTTACCCTCATCTGAAATTGGATAGTAAATAACAAAAATACAACAATAATAATAATAATAATAAGGTCACACCATAAATTTGTTTGGAAGCTTGTGATCATCAATGGAAAATTAAGTTATACTATTGAAAGTAATACTTTTAATCATCATCATCATCATCATCTCTGATGATGACCTTTAAGACTTTCAGCTGTATGTTTTTTATTGCTAAGTTAACGGCACACATTTTCACAGAGATAATTGAGTACAAAATCTCATATAAAGATGTCTCAAAAATACAACTTTGCACCAAATTATGTTGAACTTTTTTTTACGATCAATATTTACTGGGTAGAAAGCTGAATTCTTGGATGAACAAGGATCACGGTTGTATTAAAAATAAGGCCAATGCCTTTTTAATATCATGATCACGTGAAATTGCATACCAAACGTTGTTGAAACAAACTGGTGTGTGTGTGTGTGTGTGTGTGTGTGTGTGTGTGTACGTGTGCGTGTGTGATTTAAATTTTTAACGTAGCTTTAGAAAATTTTCAGTCATATCGCTACGATGTCTGCAGTGTGGCAGTTTATAGTGATGTCTAGTAATGGGGCATCTTGCAACAGACATGTAGCATGATGTCCCACCCAGTCACATTCTCTTGACACCATGCCGACCAGTCCTAACACCAGCCTCTTAATGCTGATCGCCAGTCGAGGCAGTAAGTGAGTATCATTTTTATAAGTCTATGGTATGACTCGGCCGGGGATCGAACCCACGACCTCTTACAGCCGAGGCGGACGCTCGTACCACTAGGCTACCGGAGCGGTCCAAACTGGTATGAATAAAATAACAGTGTTTGTACCATTGTACCAGAATTTAAAAAATCATATTGAACAACATCAACAAGAAAGTAACGAGGAAGAAAAAAGTAGTTTCAGATTGATTTGGTGGTATGTTGGTGGTAATTCGTTACATAGGAGTATGTTTTGTCTACTCTTGTGCATGTATGACGTGCGTATACGGACTTTTCAATATATGCAAGCGTGTTTGAAAGTCATTTGATACCGGTTGGTATTCTTATAGTGATAAGTATCGACCGCCACGAGAGTGCATTTCATACATAGGATGCATTAATATTTTGCCTGAGGGAAATAATAGGCACAAAAAAGCCTGCAGTCGGCAAGATCATCACTTAGAATGTCAATAATGTACAATGCACCACACACACATACTATATATATATATATATATATATATATATATATATATATATATATATATATATATATATATATATATATATATATATATATATATATCTATATATATATCTATATATATATATATATATATATATATATATATATATATATATATATATATATATATATATATATATATCTATATCTATATCTATATATATATATATATATATATATATATATATATATATATATATATATATATATATATATATATGATATTTGCTTGAAACGAGCGAATAACGGATATACTTCATCGAGTGGATGAAAATCTCAGTATTTTCACGAGTGGCAAAGCCACGAATGAAAATGCTAGTTTTTCACCCACGAGATGAAATGTATCCGTTATTCACTCGTTTCAAGCAAATATTCTTTTAATTTTATGCTCACATACGTTGGCTACCTAAAGTTTGTGACACACAGAATTAGCAGATTTCTTACGGTAATGTCAGCTGTTTACCGTACATGTTCTGCTGCGCTATGTGTACCTGCGCACAAAATTAGTTCCACATCAGATTGGTAAAAATTAACTGATATTTCCAGAATAACAAACTACAAGTTTCAATGATACCAGACAGGGATTATTAATCTGCTAATAATTAAGTATTAATTATTAATTTGTTCAGGTGCAAAATCTAAGGGAGGTAAGTATGTTCTGACCCCAAAAGTAGTTCCAGTAGTGAAAAAATATCGTTATTTTTTTCACTACAGTGAAATATCAATATTATTTTAATTAGAAAATCAAGTATTTCACTGCTTAGCATAAAATAAATATATTGTATTGTGGTCGGGTAAAAACCCCATAGAGATATAATGTGAAAGATGGTTCCATGTCATCATCATTTTAGGAGGTATCTTTCTGTATGTGGAATTGAAAGATATATTTATATGGCTTTATCTAGCAATCAACTCGACGAATTTTTTTTTATAAGGTCTCCTTCTGCTGGAGCAGATCCCTATCTAAAGCTGTTAAAGGGGTGTTCAGATGAAAATACTTTACGGAAAGGTTCATGTCTTAAAAATAAAGTGTGTTCTCTCCTTCAATCAAGATTTATATAGCTAGCACCATTAAGAACAACCGTATTTCTCTGACTGAGAAAGACTAATTGTATTGTCACATATTGTAGGGGCCGACTTGGGCCCCTGGCTATGAATTTTCGGAAGAGCGTTAAAATTTATAGCATTTTTAAGTCGGTAGTAAGTATGTGCTATCCTATTCCTTATTAAATCAGAGATAAGTACTAAGTAACAAAGTATATGTTAAAATGTTTGAATCTGTAATAAGTGACTGGTTGCTTTTTCCTAACTGAATCGGTAACTTTCCTTGTTGAATCAAGAATAAGTAAACAACTTGATTTCAGTCCGTAATAGTTTATCATATTTAACGAACTGGAGCTGCTGTGGGCACACACAATAAAATCTGATAAGTTTAAATCCCCGATTTTATTTCATCTGAGAGAAAATATGCGAAAAATTCTACTGGAATAAATTTTTTGAGGAAGTGTGATAATGCATCTCCAAAATGAGACAAATGCCAGAGGAAGTACCCCAACAGAAAGCCAAGCAACATCTACATGCCGTACCTTTGCCAGAGTGAGGATTGGGACGGACTTTGCTGGACCTGTAGAAACGACCTGGCATGGCAAAATTACTCTTTAACTATTATTAAAATGCTGTGTAATACAGAACATCAAATATTACATGTATAACAGCTTTCTTTTATAAAAATTGCATCCTGGCATTTTTCTCCCCCGAAGACATTATCTCACGCGAGCCGAAGACTGAAGTGAGCTATTGTGATCAATTTTTCTCGTCGTCCGTTTGTTCGTCAGTAATTTTTTATAGTGATATGTCCCCTGAAATTGCGTGATATTTTTCATGTCAGTGTTTCGGAAATTTGTTCAGTTGATCTTGTCCCGTCGTGCGAACCTACCAGCATGGCTAGAAAAATACAAACCTTTGAATAACACCTTCTGTAAATGACCAGATTTCATTCCCATTTGGTGTATATGACTGTCATAAGGTGAAAGTAACGTAGTAAGATGGTGAATCGTGTGCAAACATTTGTCACATCACGGAGATACATGCTGTAAAAATTCTTTTTCTTGTCTAAAACTAAGTCAAGAGATTTTATCTTTTATATGTAGTTCGTAAGGGTTATATTAGGCACCGTCCCAAGGAGCACATAGTTTCCATAGAATTATGTATAGACCATTTTGGAGAAAAACATTTTAGTTGAAATTATGGTTTCAGATCTATGATAAACATGTATAGATTTTTATCACCATACCTAACCAAGTATGTTCAAACAATGTATATGCTGTCAGAAACGAGGCTTCACCAAGCGTCACACGATTCCTCTAGTGTTTGAAATTGTTCAAACATAATCTGTGCTGACAGTATGAACATCTGAGATCAAACAATACTTTATAAAAGGTCCTCATTGCATTTCTCCTCCCCACCGCAAAGCTTGATGTCGAATAAGAAGCAGCGAGCAGCTCAGACCCATTTCATCCACTTCTTTGACATTCCAAGATACACGTACATACGGCGATATTGAGGAGGTAAGTCCTATTTAATAATCCATGAAAAATGATGTGCATTTTACCTAGATATGCAAGCGATAGAGACCTACACCAACCTCTAAAATCACCGAATTATACGAATGTCAGAATTACACAACTTAACATGTTTGCCATGCTTTGTTTCTTTTCATTGCAGGAACTGATTCTTCGTGTTGTTTACATAGTATCTTACAAAGTGGGTTCATGCTCAAGCAATCCCACACAAAGATGCGCAAAACATGGTAAAAAGTGCTTAAAAGCATATGTTTGTAACCATGAAACCCCATGAGGAATTAATTACAGATTAAGTGAATTTTGCAATGTAATTAACCTGTTGTTTTGCAGAGAAATGGATATAGACAACCGGATTGCACCCCCTTATCATCCGCTTTGTTTCATGCTGACCTGTTTTGTGAACTAAAGATGCCGTGACTGGCAAAGCTTTCCTATTATGTATTTGTTTACAGGACTGCGAAGCATAACTCTAAAAGGAACGATCAATGCTACCGGCTGAGCTCGATATTCCATCGTTTGTAAGGCCATGCCATTACAGAAACTGATGTAATGAAAGCGAGTGTGAATATATCTCTAAGCTTGTCTGTCACGCAGAAGAGCTGTAGAGAACAGGAACAAAAAAGATTTTTACCACAATGATAAAATGAAAGACATTATTTTTAAGGAAGGAGATGAAGAACTAGTCCGCAATACAGAGATGGAAATAATGACTTTCATAACTAAAATTGAACAAAATTGTACGGTTATGATGAATATTATTTTTTACAAAAATGGTAAAACCAATTACGCCTGACTCGGTTATTGTCCCCGACGTACGATATAGATCAGTATCGAAAACTAGCATGTACATTCAAAAGCATCTATCAGCATTACCGTACTCGATATAGAGCCGGCCTGTACAACTTCTCCTCCGGGTACGGGTCGGATAACAATTTTAAATGTACCCATATTATGTAAATGTAACTGGATAAAACCATGTCGCTGGCCGTAGGTTGCACATGCCTAGATGTGTAAAGGATACAAACTTAGCATGCGTTGGCAATAACAGACCTCTCTTTAATAGCAACATACACTTCTGTATTATACAATATCTGCCCATTAAATACTGGAGATTTGTGTCTGAACCACCTAGAGTTCGAAAGTTGTGGATAACTATGAAGCCATTCCACAATCGTCTTTCAGAGATTACTTTGATTCTGTATGTGTTCAAAGTGCATAGATGTTCATTATTACATCCAAGGGATTTAACAGTATGCAGAGAAAAAAATCAATCCGATTTTGTTTGAATTACTGTGTGATTGCGATAACTTTGCTGAACACCTTTTGCCAAAATCAAAATATTGCAAAGATTGCCTTTAGTCACGCGTGTCATTGTACTACTGTGAAGTTTCCTTGACTAATATATTGTTGATAGAAAGCAATTCAAGCTTTGTCGTTTTTATACCCTTGGCATAACATTGAAGACATACAACATTCGATTATTAGTACTGGTTGCCCTTTGGTCATGCATTCATCTTTACAAAGCTCATCAAATCATTCAGACATTGAATTTATGAATTCTTGGTATGGATTAGAAAATTATTTATAGAACTTTTAAAAAGAGTTTATTCATTAATAAAATCTATCCAATCAATTAATTTGAACAGTGCTTTAATTCTTTTATTATTGGTAATTCAGAAGATATTTTCGGTTGGATGAAAAATATTTCCAATTTTAAATCTGTCATTCAAAACAAAAATCTCTCACTAATATGAAAATACCGTTCATTCATAGAAAAAGATATATGCATTTTTGTATTAGATACGAAAGGCGGCAAATGGTATTTGGACATTTTTTTAAATACAGAATCTAGGAATGCACACATTAGAAACAAGTCTTTTTTACGGTTAAAGACATGGAAAAAAGCTGACAGAGATTGAGTTCCTTCAAGTATGTAATATAACAACTTTTAAAATTGTAATTAGTTTGTCACTTTCATTTCGCGATTACTCAATATTTAAAATAATTGAAAATGGTAACAAATTTGAAGATATTTTACTTAATGCTATTGTACATCATAATATGGCTCAAAATGGAAACAATGGTACAATCTACAATGAATGAATGGATTGATGAATGAATTAATGAATGAATGGATTGATGAATGAATTAATGAATGAATGAAAGAATGGTCTTCAAGTCCATAAATATATTAGGAGATTTTGGGATAGGCTAGCTCTCAATGTGATAAAACAACTAATAGCTGATTTTTCTTCAGACACTACGACGGCGGGGATCGAATCCAAGCCCATTACCAGACTATCTGATTTAGTTGTGGTGATGGTGTTTTAGATTAGGTCATTTATACCTAGAGAATAAATTAGTAATAAGTAAAAACGTAATGAGATGATTGATGATGATCATTCAGACATACCGTTGGTAGGGTTTTAATCCACGTTAGCAGAGTTTTTCTTTTAGAGCGACGCACGAATCACTTGGACAGCTAGGCTTCTCCCATAAATTAGAGCACTGTGTGCTACCAATGGACTACGGAGAAATGGTCTTTGATATTTGCACTATTGCAGCGACAAAGGTACAAATAAGTGAAAAGGCATCAAGACGACAAAGCGCCAACACAGTGACTATGCTTCAACCCACAAAACCAAGACACTAAAGCGATTAAACGAGAACACGTAGCCCCAACGCAAAAACACGCAAAGGTACAAGTCTACAAAATCAACGTCATGATTTATACTATTATTTTGGTGCCCTAATTTTGCCAGGTTCTCGAATTATTGCGTCGTTTTTTCATGTTGGCGCTATTATTGTAACTGACCACTGTCCTGTATATGACGTTTGTCTTGCATCTTGTGAGCAGGATAATTCAGGGATGTTCAGATCTTGACAAAATTTGTACATGTGCTACATCCAGTTCAAATAAGTGAACATTCACAGGTGCGTGTATTAAGTCAATTTTAAGAAAGGTAGCTTACACTCCTTTTCTCACTGTAGCTGTATAGCGTCATGCAATATGTTTTTATATCTTGATTAAATAAAATAATATTTTGATTAAGAAGTTATGTTTTGTTTAAAGTTATGTTTTGTTTAAACAAGATATTATCTTTCTAAACAAGGTTTTGAAAAAACATTTCATGTCAGTTTCAGCCACCGTTCTTTCCTAAAGGCTGCATGTCTTTCAAAAGACTGGTCAACAGTTACTCCTGTTTCTGTTCCTTAATTGGGACAAAATATCGTAACGTAAAACACTTAATTGTCCTGTTTCTGCTTTTAGTTTAGAATTTCAATAATTAATCAATTAATATACATCACTTATTTTGAAAGAATTATCGTGATGATGTTTGTGTAGAATCGGGTCAGCAAGGCATGATCCCACTTAAATTCAGATCTTCTTAAATCGTTTTACAAACCGCTATGGAATAATTACATTTGACATACGCGTGATATACATATACGAGTGGGTTTAAGCAATTACGAGAATGGAAGGTTAAGTTTTGGATTGTTTTCCAAAGAAAACTCGTCAACAATTGAAAACATTACATATTAGCATGTTATCCATCATTTTAGCCTTCCTTGTCATTATCATCCATTACATGTAAATTACTGATTAATTTTCACTCTTGTTCCCGTCAAGGCTTGCGAATATTGGCACTAACTGAACTACATTAATGCGTTATTGTAAAATGAGCACACGTGAAAGATCCAAGAGTCATTTGTCGTTGAAATGAAGGTAAATAGGTTTCTTAGTTCATTAGCCTAATTTCATTAGCTCCTATATCAATGGGCACCTCCAAAGAGGAGCTCAAATTATTAAGGAGCAGTTTGAACGCTTTTGTCGCTAATAAAGTAGGTCAATTGCCATTGGAGAAGTATTCGAGATTTCATCAAAAGAGATTGGCAGGCACATTCATCGGAAAAAAAAATTGGTCTATCTATTGTGGCACTGCTCTATCTGCCTCCCTGCCTGCTTGGGCACGCACGCATACACACAAGCGCGTAAATACGTACCCGTTGTGCACCCTTTTTACATTACATTATTTTTGCTAAGTAGCTATATTTACAAAATGGAAACTATTTTAGTTAGCTGGAATGCATGTTAATACTTTAATCTAATACATATATGCTGTCATAGATTGTACCATGCTATTGCTCAATCTCTCTTTCTTGGTGTGAAATTTATTCAGGTATTTAGTTAGATTTTTTGGAGGATCGGTCGTAAACGTTCTAACTTCAAACTGACTGAAGGCCATCAAATACTGTATTAGAGCTTTAATGTCCGAAGTATGTGCCCAAGCTTGAAACTGTAACATACACACGAAGACTAAGACCTTGAAAACCATCACTTTTCAAACTGTCAAGAAAATTTACAATTCTTTACAAGGACGGGTAATTTAGTAAAATGTATGCCCTCAGACAGGGCAATGGTCCACGGGCAAACAATAGTGTAAATATTGTAGCTATGAAGAAAATTACTGCTTCTGTCTTAAACTTAAACTATAGGACGGTTATTATAAAGACATGCCCCATACCCATTTCTCTTTAAAAATGTCCTTAATGAGAAAATGGAAATGTCTAAAGAAGAAGATGGAAATGTCCTTAATTAGAAAATACAAATGTCTACAAGGAGAATTCGGAAAGTTTCTATAATGAGAAGATGCATATTTTCTAATTTGACAATGGAAATTTCAGAAAGAAGATGAAAATTTCATAAAGGATAAATTAACTTTAAGCCTAAAAATAAAATGCACTTTAATCCTCTCGAACATGGACCATTTTCATTCTTGAATTTTAATATAGGTTTGAAATTGGATATTGAAAAATTACTTATAAGTTGCAGAATTGATATATTTTTTGTGACGTTACTAGTTTCATAACTAACCAAGACTTATCACGTTTTTCCACATACAAACTACAAAACTACACACAGGCGTCTAAGGGATGGGTGGGAGTGGGGGTGTAGTGTGGTGTAAAAGAAGGAGTGTGATCATGAAGAGTAAGGGAGGTATGCTCACTCCAACATATTATGTCACAACATTGCCTTCATACATAAGCTGTATATAACCTGTATTTGCTGAGCCATTATAACATTAAAAGAAACAATCTAATTTCAGTTTTCACAAACCAATACCTCCATACCCCCATGAAACGAAGTAAATTAATAACAATAACAGACTCACAAGCCCCAAGGTTACTGCCAAATCTTTTTTTCAAAACCCAATACCTTACCACGCATTAGCTGATCCACTACCACCTGTCCATAAACAGCCATGTTTTTTTGTCAAATCGTAACAACCTATGATCCAATGCTTTACGAATCCACTTGCCTTATGCTTAGAACAAACTCTTCTTCAACTCTGGCAAGTTCAAGTTTGCAAAGTACTTGACCTCGGTCAAGTTAGAAAGTTTAAGAGAGACAGACAGAAAGAGCGAGAAGAAATAGGTCGTGTTCAGTTCGTAATGCTTTTTGTTCTTCAATTTTTTTACTCCGCAATTTCGCCAAAGTACATATAACAACATCTTGTGATAGAGTTCACATGTACCGAATTCTTCTAAGACATAACTGCCCGCAGATTTTGAGCAGCAGAGAGGGTGAACAGACCACTTGCTTTAAAGTCCATTTATGAAAAATAAAACCTCATACGAAAAAAAAAAATATAAGCGTAATAACGCCAAACCGAAGCCTCTAACTGGCCGAGATTTTCTCTAATTGGGCTAGTTTATTTGTTACTCTATCTTTGTCTTTTGTGTTTTTAAAAATTTGTATATGTTTTGTTTACCCACCGTGACACTTTTTCTTATTCGCACCCTCTCTGCTACAATAAATGTGTGAGTAATTAAATCATTATTATATCAATAATGGAATCTCATACATCTAGATTAGCTCGAGAGCGACTAGAGGCAATCAAGAAATATATCCACGTTCGTGATGCTGCCAAATAGCAACTACAAATACGTCAGAAGTTTCAGGTGGAATTTGCAGAAGGTGCAGAACAATTATTTAAACCAATTGTTGAACCAGCAAAGAAAATTGTTACAGCAAATGAGGCGGTTAAAAAAACTCTTGAGACATTGCCTGTTGATATTGCTGCTGGCCGTCTTCGAGCAGCCCAACCCCCACCTTAACAAACTCATCAACCAGAACCTGAAGTTCAACCACAATCTCTTTCAAGAGCCAGAACTAACATCATTGAAAAATTTACACCTGAAGGTATTACCGCTATTAAAGACCCAGACCAAATATTTGATATTACTGCGTTTGTATATCATGATAGAGATAAATATATAAAATCCGAATATGTTAAAACTTTCAAAAATTATGATTGGATTAGGAATGTATATCGCATCGCTACTGATACTCAACAAATCAGATCTAAGGAAGATGTTAATAATTTTAACATTTTTAACCAGACAGTAGATGAACGTATTAGACGATAAATTCTGGAAAGGACACAGAAAAGAAGAAGAAATGAAGTTGCAACTTGAAAAAGCAAAAACAGAAAGCAAACAAAGAGAAAAAGAAATGAAGTCGAAACTTAAGGAGGTTGAACGAGAAGGGAACCAAAAGGAAGGAAAAGATTTAATATATGAAATTAGAAGCTGGAAGAAATTACGTTCTTTACCAAGGAGAAAAGAAGTAGAAACAACAAGTAAAAAAGAAGGAGCAACTGGAAGTGGTCTTGTTACTCGATGAAGTGGTCTTATTACTCCATGTCCCAGCAATGCCCTTGCCGTTGTTGAACGATTAGAAATTCTGATTGGAGGAAAACGTGCACGAAATAATTTTCCAGAAATCACTAACGAATTAGTTGATATTTGTCAACGATTATTTACAGGCAGTATCATGGACATTAATGTTTATCGGTCTCGTATTGATGAAATCGTTGATAATTATCACAGTGCTTGGGTGTATACAATTAGATCAGTGACAAGAAAAAAAGATGATTACACATAATGCTCAACTAGGAACTGTAATGGTCAGGGTGATAAATTCACGATTACCAACATACAAAGTTACCTATGGAGCTGGACTCGGTGATGTTGTTCAGGGTCTATTTAGAAGGATAGCCCAAAAGCGATACCGATTGCAAAACAATTATCAGTGAAAGCTATTGACGTTGCTTGTGAAAAATGTAATGGTGCTGTTGGTGATATTGCCAGTAAAGTATTTTCAGCAATCAAGGATAGACTAGCACGATTGATACGGAGAAAATCTCAGCCAGTAAAATTACCCAACACTGAAGTTATATCTGCTAATATCAGTAAAATAATAAATCAAGTTGCAAATCAAACATTAGCAGAGTTGGCTAGTGTATATATGTCAGAAAAAGAAACAAAATATAGCGGCAAGTTTAATAGCAGGAAGTGGTCTTTGTGCTAGAAGATAACAATTATAATAAAAAGTTTAAACGTGTATCTGATCCTGCATTTGACATGGATGCACCGGTTCTCAAGGATGAATCCGTGCGCGATTAGCAGTATTATTCTTATGACGCATGTGTACCTAACGCACGAGGAATACTTGAGTTGAAAGTTCAGGATACATGTAGATATTTCTTACCCGCTGAAGCGTTTACTGAAATAGAAGGTATACTTTTAAAAGCAGATGATACATCATTATATCGGTCTGGTTTTGTTAACAATTGTATTATGACATTATTTAACAGTGCTTTATACATGATTGACGGAAAAAATATTGGATGGTGTCTCGAAGATGTTGATATTGCTACGACTATTTTGGGTCTGGCAAGATAAAGAGCTCAGCTGGTCCGTCAATGATGTTTGCAAAGGATATCACTTGATCACCCCGAGAGTATCAGCGTGAGACTAAATGCAGCTCGGGACGCAGTTGCATCAATGAACGAAAATTTCAACTTATGATTCGCAGCATGCAGACAAATGGTAAATGGAGAAGAAAATTTTTCATGTGTGATTGTAGAAATGATAGAAAAGTTATTTTTGGAGCTAAACACACCCATGCACTTGTAAGAAAAGCCACTGACAATGATGTAATCTGGCGACCCAACGCAGTGGATGCCGGTAATTACTTCATTGCTTGCTGAAGAAGAAAAACCTCTTGCTTTTATGAATTCAGGTGGTAATTCATTGTTATCATGGTTGACAATGACTACAGATAGTGTTCAACGTAATGCGGCTGGGTTATTCGCATGGCAAATAGCAACACATCGAGGAGTTTCTGCACCAAGACATATATTTATTGCTTTTCAGGAAAATGCTAGAATAGATTCACAGGAACAAAATCCAATGGTATTTGACACGCTTGGAGTTTCTGAAGTTGATTTGAGTATAAACGGACATCAAGAACCTTCTGAAGAAGTTTTGTTAAATTTTAATCAAAATCACGCTGCACGTGCTTATCATTGGTTGATGAAACAGATGGGGCGTGATCAAAATGTTGACACTGGTTTGCAGATATCCCAGCGGGATTTCACAACATTATAACCAATCTATTACTTTTCGTTAGAACATTTAGACTTATTCAGGCAACCTGTCGATATACATTTTCGAGCCCGTGTAGCTCTACTGCCTGCTGGTGGTTATGGAGCAGTCGCTGTTATACTCTCAGACAAAGCAATGCTACTTGAATTATCGATGCTCCAGTAGAAAACATGTAATTAAATCGGTCACGCTATTTATAATGTCATATCATCATGTTAGCGTTACTCTGACTCCTGGTCAGATTAAAAAAGCTTCAATTTAATTCAGCAAAGAACTTCGGAATAAAAATATCACTAACATATCCGATTACAGGTGATAAAAATACACTATCATTGTCAGCACGTCAACTCAGGCATTTCAATAGCGTTAAACAATGAAAATCATGACATTAAAGAAAGCAACAGGACAAGGATTTAAAAAAGATGAAGGGGTCTTAGATTTCCAGGAACTCTTTATCGATACGGAAAAGGTCTGAGACTTCCAGGAACACTTCGTTAATCTTTCCAATGTTCAATTTTGATTTACTTGATGCTGCTAAAATCTAAATATAAAAAATGTCAGAGGTGTTTTTGTGCGTGATAAATTACCAAAACAACCAAACAATATTGACACAGGTATCATTAATCTCGATAAATGTACCGGTTCTGGTACTCATTGGGTGGCACACGCAATTGATCCACGTGGAATTATTTATTTTAATTCGTATGGACTGGCTCCACCAAAAGAATTGTTAAATTATGTAAGTACAATAAAAACTCCAGTCTGGTATTCAACATTATCAACACAGACAAAACAGATCCACCAATATGTGGCCGTGAAGTAATTGCTGTTCTCGACGCTGTATCTTCATCAATATTACCGCCTCATAAAGTCGTGCACGAATATACAAATAGCCGTGAATCGTTTCAAACAGATCTAAAAGTATAATGGTAGATATTTACGGACGATCTTCTCGCCCGAGTAAGACTCTGCAAGGCAACTTATCTAAATATGCAACAGTTGACGAGGTCAATGACGAATTCGCTGATCTTTTGAGTCTTGCAATGTGGACCAAAATGAAGTCGTTGTTTTTCAGGATAAACAAGGGCTTTTAAAGACGAGTAATATCCCGTTGGCAGATATTTCTCTGGCGGTTCCAGATGCAACAAAAGATAACTTAGTGGTATTTACTAAAAACGGTAAATTAAAAACTCGGATGAATCAATTTTATCAATCATGGGAGAAATCGCTTGACGTACCAGAAGAATTGGAGATATTATGCACGGCGATCTCAATATGAGCAAAAATACAATTATTAATGTGAGAAAACTAAAATCAGATGATGATGTGTTAACAAAATTATATGTAGACAGCAACAAGAACATGATCAGAACTGAGATCAGTTTCGTTTATTAACCGCAGGTGATACAATGACTGGTTCTCTCAATATGACTAATTATTAAATTGCTGGTCTTGGAGAACCATAATCAAGCGATGACGCTGCAACAAAGAAATATGTCGATGATAGCAACATTCCGATGATTAATTCGTTAATGACAATCAATGATTGAATGACCACAGTTAGATATGGATACTCTAATTATGTACAAGCGTTAGAAAAATTTCGTTGAAAGATAAATAGAGCCATCAACGAATTTTCTGGAAATCCACCAGACATCGACATTAAGCTCTCTGATAGAAAAACAATTAACGATCGTGTAGTATATACCATAACATCTGGATCAACATTATGGTCACCACTTAATTAATCTATTAAACATCGCGCTGAGGTTATCGGCATGTATAGATTTTCAATACTTGGCACTACGACATTTACGATATTACCACAATACCTAGGAATTATCCAGTTAACGAGTTTATTGGATGTGTGATAGTTATGTTGGACCAGAACGACAAGAGAACAATCGTTGTGGAACCTGAAGAAATGAAACCCCGTGTTGTATTTTTGGTGTCTTGAATTAGTTGCTAAATTACCACATACTTAAAATATAATGAGCTTCCCAATCAATGTTCAGCGTGACGTTGCAGAGCAACATTATATATACAACCAAGCACGTGAATGGCAAAAAAGTAAAAAATATCGTTGACGAATATACAGCAAAAGTAAAAACTATCGCAGACGTGTAGTTGCTCTTGACATAGTTGTATTATATTCGGCGTGTGCTGTTATTGCTGGAACCGGCGTATTATTATCAACAATAACAATGACATCACCAGCAGTTGTAACAATTTGTGTTTCAGCTGACCTTCTTAATAGCATCGCAAAATATATGCACGTGTGCAAGATTATATAACAGAATTACACACAACGACGTTAGCATACTCCAAATTATCCTCTTTATTATCAACAAGTCTTAGTGATGGAAAAATATCAGATTTTGAGTTAAGTGAGATGATTGAAATTTACAAGGAAGCAATGACTTTGATAGAATATACGCCTGGTTTACAAAATCAGGATTTAAATAAGAATGTCAACTCTGAGCAAGCTACTACAGCAGATTGTCGTTAATACAACTACGTCAAAAACTACGATGATATCAGTGAGCTCAACTAATCCAGAATTTAGTGTTAACTTTCCAACTGCAATTCCAGCGAAAGAAATAGCGTTAGCACAATTACGAGTATATTACAGCTTGCCAAATATCAGTTCAAAAGCATTTGCCGGATTGCCAGCAAATAATTCACTGGTATTTGCAAATAAAAACAATGATGATGGAACTCCCGATTAGCACGTTGCCAGAATTCCGATAGGTAATTATCAGATTGAACAAATCAATGAAGAATTCCAGCACAGAGTCAAATCTATAAGAATAAAAAATAGCTATCACCGTTAACGAACCAACTTTATCAGCTGCGATAGAAATGAATTCACAAGATTATGCTGCAGATATTTTTCAATCGTCAATCAGCTCTGTTTAAGGTTGGCCTGAGACAGCACCTGAATAATATGAAGGACCGCCAAAACCAAAGTTAAGTGAATTTCTCACAGATGAGAATTTTTTTTTAATAACAACTCCAAAATTTCGAGAAGAAATAAGATCTCCATTACACTATACTCAGTATTTATTATATACTTCTTATATAATCATAAGAATAGGGAAAATAATAGACATATATTATTAACGAAGATATATTCAAATTGTTATCGAAGCAAGTGAAAGATGAACATGCAATTGTATCAGCGGAATAAGAACGGTTATTTACAAATTTTATTCTGGTATATGATAATAGCGAACAAAAAGAAACAAATCATTGAAACAACACATTTAAATCAAATTACACCAGACATTAAATCTGTTAAAGAAATAACTATTGATAATACAAGTGTTGCAATAATTAGAATACCACAGGAAAATAATAGAATAATTATTCATAAAGAGATATTTCTCAATCATTATAAAAGAACCGAAGCAGATCTAGTAACATTTATAATGACCGAATTTGATACGGACGAATTAAAAACACGGGTAATGCTATTATCAATGAACATTTTCCACAAATCGTTGATGCATGGAGAAAAATAACCTTATCATCAAATATTCTCAAACATAACAATGATTCAGACATATTTCACCAGGAATTGTAAATATCACATCAACAATCGCAGTTAATCTTGTATGTGATGCAACTGATGGCAGGAATCAAATCATCATCATCATCATCATCATCATCATCATCATCATCATCATCAGTCTCATGACCTAGCGTGGTCGTCGAGGCGCTGTGCTGCTGAACATCTGACCAGTTCCCTCGATTGTCTCGATCACGTGCCAATGCCTGTGTCTCCGCAAAACTTTTCCTGGTTCATTCAGTGATGTTGTCAGTCCACTTTTTTCTCTGTCTACCTCTCCTTGTTGTGGATAGACTGTTGGCTCTAGTGACATGGCCATACCATTTCAGCTTTCTCTTTTTGACGGTGGTGAAGAGGTCCTTATATCGGCCTACTTTGCACCTGATGGTGTTACGCACTTCTTCACTTGTGAGGTGGTCCATGTAAGAGATGTCAAGGATTCCTGGATTCAAGTGCCTGGATTCTTCGTTGTAATTCTGCTGTCAGGGTCCAGGCCTCACATAAGTACAATAAGATTGAGATGATTAGTGCTTGCAATAGTCTGATTTTAGTTTTCAGACAGATATTCTTGTCTCTCCAGATGGGTCTTAGCTTTGAAATTGCTGCCGATGTTTTTGCTGCTCTTCACAAAATTTCTGCTCTTGATCCCTCTTCGGTGATTATGGAACCAAGATATTTGAACTGGCTCACTGTTTCCAGTTCATGTCCTCTGACTTTAATCTTGGCTGAGATTTGTTTGCCACTATTTGTCATCAGCTTTGTCTTCTCAGCGCTTATCTCCATGTCAAATTTGGAAGATGTTTCATCCAGGTTCTGCACTAAGGTGGCACGCTCGTCATCACTGCCTGCCAGCCCATCAATGTCGTCTACAAAGCGGAGGTTAGTGATGTTACACCCTCCAATGCTGACTGTCCCACAGTGGTTTTCCAGGGCTTAGCTCATGATGCACTCTAAGTAGATGTTGAAAAGCGTGGGTGACAGGAGACAGCCTTGACTCACCTCGACTGTTGTCTGGAACCAGTCCCCCACATAACCTTGGGCAATTACTGCACTGGTAGCCTTGGTGTACAGCTGCTTGATGGTATTGGTTAACTTTTGACCCATGTTGTACCTCTGCCACACTCTGTCAAAGGCCTTTTTTTGAAATCTATGAACACATGATAGATGTCTTGTTGGTGTTGCTAGTACTTTTCACACAGAACCCTGAGATTGAATATTTGTTCTGTTGTGCTTCTTACACTTCGGAACCCGGCCTGTTCTTCAGCAATTATTTCTTCTACTTGTGGTTTCAGTCTGTTCAAGATGATTTGCAGCATTACCTTACTAGCATGGCTGATCAAACTGATAGTTCTGTAATTTTGGCACAGCTGGAGATTGCCTTTTTTGGGGTGTGTTATAATCAGTAACTGGGTCTATTGAGTTGGCCATTCACCTGTCTGCCAGATTTTGTTGCAGATTTTTGTTAGTAGCTCTTTCACTGATTCCCCCCGATTCTTGATAAGTTCAGCTTTGATGTTGTCTACTCCAACTGCCTTCCCATTCTTCAGTGCTCTTATTGCAGATTCCACCTCTTCTTTGAAAATGGGGAAATCATCATCATTTGAGGAGTTTGGAACTTCACCGAGGAATGGGAAGGCAGCTGGAATAGACAACATCCCAGCTGAACTTATCAAGAATGGGGGGGGGGGGGAATCAGTGAAAGATGATGATGATTTCCCCATTCTCAAAGAAGAGGTGGAGTCAGCAATAAGAGGAGCGATCAAATAGAGCTTGAAAAATCCAGTCAGTCCCAAGAAGGATATATTTTATATACATTTACATGTCAAGTACCTCCTGTATATTGGATTGTACAAGAACCAAATAATCCGGTCTTTTTGCGATGTCATAATCCGTTATTATCAAGAATAGATTTCAAACTTAGTGACCAGACCGGACACTTGCTTGATTTAAGAAATAAAAATTTGAAAATAAATCTCTCCGTAAAATCTTAACGATTTAAGGGTATATTATTATAATTTTTCAAACTATCAAACAATTTTAGTAAGATGGGATAAATCAAAATAATCTCATTGAAAACAATTGTATAATAATAATTTAATAAACAAATATATATTTGTAACATAATTTAATTTTTTAAACTGATTTTCCGTTAATTTGATGGGGTAAATAGCACTAAAACAATGAAAATCAGTTAAATTTTATAATTTTGATGGAGTAAATAGTACTATTATAATAATAAAAATCGGTTAGATTTTACAATTTTGATCGGGTAGTACTAAAATGATAAAAATCTCACCAAAAACTGAGAAAATAAAAAATTACATAATAATAATTGTCAGGTAGAATAAAAATAATTGAATAAGAATCTCTTGACAAAGTCAAGGATAAATATTATTATTTGAATATACATTGAAGATTAAACATTACTTTCACTTTCACAATAATTAGCGACAGGGACCCCAGTTGCCATAAATTTCATTTTCATCAGTGACCTCACTAATTTCACTTGCACAATCCCCTCTAGAAATATTGTCACTTCTTTCACTATCACTATTGACAGCTCTTTCGTTTTCACGATCTGACATAATCTTTCTCAATTGTCTCACACCTATGTTCATAATATTTTTGTGTCGTATTCGTGGGACTATTCTGATCTAATTTTTTTAGATCGCACGTGAAAGCTAGACAAATTTATTAACTTCTGTATCCTTAACCTCAGCCAGTGATTGGAACATAGAACGTTTACTTGGCTTAATAAATTTATATTATACTGGTAGTGTATACCTATCTTCGAATATACATTCTTGTAATGATTTAAAATCACAAATTTATTTCAGGATTAAGTTCATCAGAATTAAGTTCATCAGATATTTGTATACCTTTATGTTTTAATTTTGTAATTGCAGGAATAATATCATTGATATTTTCAAAATTCTTTATATAATAAATATAGATTTTTAAAAAATGTTTATATATTTTTATTTATTATTATTATACATGATCTCAATTTTAAGGACGGCACATCACTCATGTGAATCCTATATTGCCAAATGACATTCTAGCAGGTTCAGATGATTCATATATAATCTTAATTCTAAGGACGCACAACATTAATCTAATTAAGTTAATTCTATGGACGGCACAATACATATAATCTTAATTCTATGGACGGCACAATACATATAATCTTAATTCTAAGGACGGCACAACATTAATTTAATTAAGTTAATTCTATGGACGGCACAATACATATAATCTTAATTCTAAGGACGGCACAATACATACATAACACTTAATTTCGCATAGATGGTGCAACTCATGTGTAGTCAACGTTCAAAATAACACACAACACCGATGATGTCGATGATACAACGAACGACCAACGAGCAGCGACGATTATTAATTATCTTGATAATCAAAGATAATTTTTCATAGTATTGTTTATTAAGGAAGTATATGATACTTGGATTATCAGTGACAAACGTGACCTTGTCTATCATAATGAAAAAAATCGTCGTATTAAGTTAAAACTCCAAATCAGGAATGTTCACTGGTATTGACAAACCGTATTATGAAAGAGCGTATCCACGGTTATTTGTGGAATATATCAGATAAATGATAAATCCAGAGTTAATAATCCAAAACCGATGAAAATTTCGAAGGTAAATTGTGTAGGCGAACGAGTAACGGAACATTTTACAAATGCGTTACGTGGAAATAAACTAATACATCAGCGACATAAGAAGATCCCCCCCCCCAACAAATGGGCTGAATCATTCAAGGATAAAGGAGCTACAATAAATGATGTTGCTGAATTAGGAAAGAAATTAAAATTCCCAATAATAGTAAGAAGGATAACTGGAGAGATTTTATACGAATCAAAGCATAAATAAAAAAAAGCTTCGAGTGAAATTATTGATCATAATGTGCATGCGTGGACTAAAGCAGTAACAATATTTCCACGAAATCGAATTGTTAAATTGTACCTAGAAGATACATTTGACTTTAGTAACGAAATAAGTATGAATGATCTTGTATCCGTGTGGCTGTTTCAAAGTTCAGATAATGAAATCTATGACCAGTTTGTACGATCTAATGAGATATTTATCTGACAGAATCTCAGCTTGAAAAATGAAGAATCTTGCGTTGAATATACCCCTGACGATGCTGATCAATTACTGAGTAATTGTTTTACCGTACCGTCAGTTGGTGTTCATTTTGCTAGAGAGAACAATTCGTGGAAACCAGTTCGATTGGATTTTCTTATAGAAACACAACGCATTTGTGTCGAATACGGATACGGTGGATTATGGAATACGAAATACGATTATAGGAATGTTACTTCGGTTGATATGGTTGCATGTTTTCTTGGTATGGGAGAGTGTTCTAAATAATTTGTGCGATTTGGACATCCAACACACGAGATGACCAGTGTATCGCTAAATAGACCATTACCGGATTTTGACTTGACTAGATTTGCTTGTTTCGAGTCATTTAAGTTTGCTGAATATCTTCATCCGATTTGTTGTCTGGTTTATCAAACACTTTTCAGAAAAAATGTGGGCAATAACACTATTATTACGATATATGTTCGATGTAAAAATACTATTATTGTTAACAGTAAGTCAGGCAGTTATATCGTATCGTCCGCAGAAACATGTTTGGTTGCCACAACAAAAGAAATATTCTTGTGATGGAAATCCTGATGTAACCGATTTTAAAAATAAACAATCAAAAGATCTTGGCAGAAAAATAATTGGTAAATTCAACCAAGGAGGATCATATGACCATGAACGACATTGTACAAGACTAATTATCGATGATGCTGAACTAGATTTTATAATTGCTGATACAACGAATAGAAACACATTTATAAGTCGAATTAATGCTAATTTTATCAGACGGAACTAAATTAGGTACAATTGTGAGTTATGTTGATGGTGAGTCACAGCAGTTTTCTAATGTAAGATAGTCAATGCTCACGTACGTTTAGATAAATCTATTATTGATGATAACTAGAATTTCTGAGTTTGCTGTCAGAGTAGCTACGGATTCGTTTTATATCAATAAAAATTACAGGATTGCTAGAGCAACTACATATCGGCACTTATGTAACATGGGGTGAATGGAGAATACAATAAGACAATATACTTAATTATTCTGAATCCGCCGACGTTGAAATAAAAAATATTTATTGCCCAAAAAAATATCTGAATTGTCATCAGCACCATCTGTATATAATCCTGTAGCTAGACATAAAACAGTTTATGTCAATGGGCCTAGAGGTTCTGGTAAAACAATTCGTGTGATCGAATTATCCTTGAACAGTTGTTCAGAAATAGTTGTATTAACACCTACACACAGACTCACAAGAGAAATAAGAGAAAGAAATATTAAATCATGTACTTATCACAAATATTTCGATGGAAGGGAGATAAATGGACTCCTGAACGAATGGGAGAGAAATATATTCAAAGGATTTTTGTTTGAGATGAAACATGCACTGTTTCATCAGAAACGTTTAAAATATCGCTTGACTGGTTACTGACAAATAATACTGCTGTAATAATATGCGGCGATCATGGTCAGCCACTGCCTTCTGCTGGACTGTGTCCACATAAATGGATAAGGAATGTTTTAAATTAGTATGAAGAAATAAATGATGATCATGGAGTACTTGATCCAGAATTAAGAGAGCTTAAGAAATTAATCAGACTAAAACCGAATAAAATTCAATGTGAAATAATGCGTGAAATAATTTCAGAAACTCCTATTAACAATTTTTGGAATTTATGGAGACCAAATGATTTGATAGTTGCAAGTAGAAAGATTGTTTGTGATACAACAAATAGTTATGTTACATACAGAATTTTTTAAAAATCTACCCATACCATTGTGTTATCAACCAGCAGATACGCGACGACAGAACATTGACGTTGATATACCAGGAGCGTCCAAGAAACAAAATCTTGTATTAAATGATCTTGTTTTAGTTCCTGTCAGTGTTGTTGAGTGCTCGTTAACTATGGACAAAACTCCATGTACGCTATGATACGCAATGATAATTCATTCATCACTAGGATTAACCATCTCTGGTACAATGTTTGTATCGTCGATGATCGTAGTATCGAACAGTCAAGCTTATTTTATCTCGCAGTGTCTTGAGTCAGAAGAGTATCTCAGTTGCAGAGGGTTATTATAGACGTTACAGAAAACAAAAATCAAATTCAGGAAACTAATGATGATATTGTAAAAAGAAAATTAGTTGTAAACAATGTGACAAAACATAAGCTCGACTTTGATCTCGATGCTGAATTTATCATGACATTAAAACAACAGCAAAATAATCCTTGTGCGAGCTGTAACACAGCAATGTTGTGGCAATATTTAAAAAAATAATCCAATACAATTTACCGTAGACAGAATTAATAGTAATTTTGGTCATACACGCGAACATGTGATGCTGACTTGTCTTGAATGTAATCGACGTCGAGGTGCAAGTTTACAAAAGTGAACGCAGTGGTAATTGTGTGTCTTCAGGAATTACTTGTAATTGCTCGCGTACAAATGGACGTTGAGGAGCAGTGGAATCTAATCGGTAGATTGCAGGTCTACCCGTGGATATTACCACGCTAGAAATTGTATGTGTCGTAATTCTACAAATAGGATCAGTCGCTCTTTTTTTTAACCACCTTCAAGTCCACCGGGTTCATATAAATACCTGATAGTAACATTACCTAATACTGGTTGTTTTGAAAAGTCGTAGTTCTATTGGTATATGCTATTTTTGTTGTAATTGCATTAATGGGTTTCATGGCAGTTGTTCGAGTAATTTCATTATTTAACGCATCTATCACCCTTGGTAATCTTGCAACCCATTCGCTTCTTTCTGAATTATTTCCTTCGCATATTGATATCCAAAATAACCGCTCAGCAAGTGTTCGATTAAATCATTCAACAATTGCCTGATCACGATGTATTGCGATATGTCCTCGTCTGATTTTGACTTTATGTTTTTTCATCAGAGATGATACTGCGCCAAGAAATTCTTTGCCAGGATCATCCTGTAGGAAATGTGGCTATCGCAACGGTCTTCGTCGATAAATTCATTCAAAAGCAGATACAACATCAGCTGATGTTTTAGTTGATAACGGCTATGCCTCTTTACATCTACTTGCAACGTCATCGACAGTCACCGCGTATTTGCATGTACGTGATTGACGTCTCCCAACTGTAAGAGTATCGTGTGGTAAAAATAAAATATCTGCTTGATGAACTTCATTACGAGCGCTGACATCACAATGTGCATGCTGAATCTTTTTAGGTGGTGTTAGATAAATTTGCTATATTGTTTGTCGTGCTAACCAATTTGCAGCAACAGAACGTGTAATATTTCATGCATCAGCGAGTTTACGACTCGCTGGTCTACCCCACCAATATTCTCTTGGGCTATAATAAATCAATTCCATTATCTTAATAATCGGATGATTCATTACCAGCCCCTAGCACTATTTTACCTTTTATCGCAGATCTTATCAACTCAGTAGCTAATGATTCTGTAAAACATTTTTTTTTAAAATGGAACTTAACGAGTGAATCAACTTCACATCTGCAATATGTCGTTGTTGTAAATCTGTATTTTTATAAACTACATCATGAACTTGACATGCTTGATCAATTGCATTTATTGGATACTCTCCAGGTCTTGGATGATCTCGCTCGTCAAATCGAATATCAAGTCGAGTTCCTGGACCACAATAATTATATCGAGGAAGATGTTTTTTCTCCTGTGTATTTAGCTATTGGAGTTCCTGCTAATTTTCCTAAATTTCGCCACCAATTTTATTATTAGACATAAATATATATGTTTTCGTACCACATGTTACACATTTACCCGTAAGTGCACGCTTTTTTGTGTTGTTATTATTATTATTAATCCACTTGTGGCGGTGGATGCTCTGCATGGAACACAGTCTAGATCCATATTATTTATTACATCATGGATGTCATTGATTTCTCAGCGACTCGAAAGCAGGAGCCAGTAAAGCATCATCCAGCGCTACCGAATTCCACCAGAATTCCATCCGGATCGGGTAAAACACAATTACTGCTTAATTTGATAATGAGATGGCTAAAGTGGTATAAATTATATTTATGTAGGACCATCTGTAAATGATCAGAGATGTTACGATGTGCTCAAAGATTTTAATAAAAATGCAAAATTGTTGGACGAGGATGGTAATGATATTATTGCTTTTATCACCGATATTGATGAAACCGTATCTGTTGATGGCCTCGATAGATTTATTATTAATATTGTAGTATACGATGATGTAATGCTGGACAAACAATACAATCCAGCAATAATATTTTCTCGACGCAGACACAAAAACACAGACGTGATTGATGTTACTCTGCGATATACACAAATACCTAAAGTGATCAGAAGTAACTGTAGTATTTTAGTTGTGTTTAATGGAGTCGTTACAACTACTCTGCGAAATATTCATCAAACTTGATGTAGTGGGGATATGGACATGATTAGGTTCAAAAACCTCTTTTCAAAAGCACAATATACTCCACACGGATTTATGACAATAAATTTACATGATCTGCGATCGCGATACCGTACAGGTCTTGATAAAATATTTGGTTGAGAGACTAACATAATAATAATTTAATTACTCACACTTTTATAGCAGCAGAGAGGGTACGACCTCAGTGAAACTTTCGGAGGGTAAATAAACGCACATACAAATTTAGAAAAACACGAGCGACAAAGAAAAAGTAACAATTAGAGAAACTCTCGGCAAGTTAGAGGCTTCGGTTTGGCGTTACTGACCTTATATTTTTCGTTTTCGTAGGAAAGCTATATTTTTCAAAAATGACGTTTCAGTAGAAGGTTTGTTCAGCTCTGCTGCTTTTTGTTTCAGTTTTGAATCCTTAATTTCACACAATATAGTGTCAAAGTCTGTCATTTCAGTTTTAGTCAATGTCATGGTCAGTCTGGCATTTCTCTAGCAGAAAGATAATATTAATACTTGATATCTGAGGTAAGTTTTGAATAAATGGTTATATTTTAACTAATCAGATATATTTGAATTGTAATATTTGTACACATGTGCAGACTGTCAAGTCCTAATCTAAGCATTTGCAAATGCGGCTTCACGCATCTAATGCTATAAATGTATGTGCTGAGTGGAATAAATTATTCTCCCACACAGATGAAAATCTCTACGGATGCTCTCTCATCAACTTTCATTTTACGACATGCAGAAAACCTCTCCATGCAATTCTTTATTTAGAAAGAACGCAACAAGTTTGAATATCATGTTTTGTTGAGATGAATTTTCTCAACAATATGCATATTCCAAGTTGTGACCCAACATGCTTACGAAATTCCAAATGGCCACAGGAGGTTGGAGTTGTGCCATTCCACTTGGATTTACAAATTGTCCAACATAAGATTTCATTTGGAAATAGTAGGTACGTATCGCCGAAAAGTTCCTTCAGCGGACCGTAGCTCAGAAGCCGCGATAACAACGGCGGATGTCTAAAGTGTACACCAATATGCCTGCATTAAATTACACGACTGAAAGAAAAGACGAGATGATACATCAGTATCATTAAAGGTTTGGAGCATATTTATTAGGCTGGTTGTTAAATACTAGTTTACCACAATTTTATATGTGTACTATTGTCAAATATATACATTGTTCCAACCTTAGGCAATGTGTAGTCGTTTGAACTGTAGTACAGGCGTGGTCACAATGCCAGGTTTTACTATAAATACGTACATGTTTACCCAGCTAAAGGAAAGGAAGATATCTTTGAATGTTTCACGAGAAAAAACATTTTATTCGGTATGGCTTAGAAATGTTATCACACTCTCAATGGACTTTCCAAATTTGTCAAGGATTTGACTGGAAAATGCAACGTTCATATCCATGCTAATATCGTGCAAGCATTTGACTTGTCTTGCACTTATTGTAGAAAAAAACTCAACGAATGTTAAGTTCTATTTCTGCATTTCTTGTCACATGCAGATGGTGATGGTTGCTTTGTTTTACGCATTTCTTCAGTTACCAGTCAACCTGTTAATACAGGAGGTAGATATTCTCTCTTTATTAAACAATTTATTTTTCGGGTTTATCATTTTATATACACGACTTTGATGTAACATGTAAACCTACTTTGAAACGCTCGATGTTAATGACAAACACTTTCTCAAAGACCGTCAGTACTACCTGTGCTGGAAATTACACTTAAATTACGTTCATTACTAGAATCAGTTTACCAGTTACACATACTGTTAAACACTGGTGTTGGATTTTTCATTACTCTTTGAGCGTGCGCCAATAATAACGGGGTCTTTAAAGGGTACATATGTGATATCCGTCCCACTCATTGCTACCAAATGTATTGGATATCATGGGAGATTAGAGGATATCCTTCCTGCAATTGCTTTATTGATTTCTTTGAAATTAAACAAGAGTGGCGGCTATACATTAGGTGAGCGAAACATTCTTGGAAGTTGAGTAGTGCACTGGATGTTACGAATAGGAATTGATTACGAGGATTCCTAACTGAAGGCTGTATCATCAAAGACGATTCTATTGAAGATCTCATTTGTTTTAAAAGCACGTGCTTATCAGTGTTTTCTTGTACTGGAAAGAAGGAAATTGAAAGTGGACACAGGTCACATCTTCCCGTAAGTAATATATTTTGAAATCATCTTGCAATATCCTTGTACTGCCTTTGATAGTTTAACTGAGTCTTGAATTTACTAGCCACGTTCTCTCACGCGTAAATTTCTTTTCTGGTCAAAGAAATAGACTTTAAAAGTCGTCATTTGCGGTCAGTGGTCATTATGGTCAGTCATCATTTGTGGTCAGTCGTCATTTGTGAATCCATTCCCACTGTTGCTAAAGGTTCAATGTTATTTACTTATCATTCGCAACATAAAATCATATATATTGTTTACGCCCAACCCTCTGTGTGATTTTACACTGTAATATATAAATTACTTGCATTGCAACAAGATTATAACACATACCTATAACATAATCCTTTTACAGGATTAGTTTTTTGCCTTGTATAACATTCAAAGCCTCGCTCATATCAGTTGATGACAGCGGCTGTGAAGAACTACTATGGATTGTCTGAACCAGCCCACACAGGCATAGTATAATGCAACTGTATTTTGGGCACACACTTCTACGAAAGCCATAATTTCTCAATTTACTTTCGCCGTTTTGTCGAGAGTATCGACTTACAACTTGTAAGACATATTTTGACATGCAACTATTTAGCGAAGCTAGTAACGCAATAAAACTAAATCTTGTTGATCAATTTGTGTATGCGTTTGATTTTTACATCACCCCAGCACAAACATTATGTACTTCTAAAAATGTAAAAGTGAATTGCACAAAACTTATGGAAGATGAAACCTTCCTAAATAAATGTTAGTATTAACTACAACAAAATTAAGCATGAAACTTAAAGAGCTTAATATATATATATATATATATATATATATATATATATATATATATATATATATATATATATATAAACTAGTAGACTAAATTAACAAGCAAAACACTTAAATCATGATCCGAAATGAATAAACTGCATTCCCTTAACTTTAGACGTACATTTATCATATGTTTTCTGAAAGCACTTCACATAAAAAACCATAACTTCTGTCTCACGGGCTGGAAATAGTAAATAGAATGTGCATGGCTTATCATTGGACATTGGCAGTGTATACTTTCAGATCGAAGACCACCCTTCAGGAAGTATGCATGTGTCAGGTGTGTGTCTGATACGCGCTCGGCAGAAAAACACCCCATGGCTCCAATTTGTTCCATACAATGGAAGCCACTATCCATAGTGAGCTTGATGTTCTTAAATTTGTGGAATTTTCATTCCCAATATTTGGCTAAGTATAACGAACATCTTCATTTATTTAGCATCTTAAATCATCATATGGAATCTTCCACCCGGAAACTGGCCACAGCAGGGTAGCTTTGGCTGCTTTATCTGTCCTTTCATAACCTGCAAGTCAATGTGACTAGGCAGCCAACATTACATAATACTTTTTCCCCATGATTCGGAACATCATGCTTCTGTAATATCTGGGTCTGTCAGATTTAAGACTCTGCAATGCTTTCAGTGTGGAAAGGGAAGCTGAAAAGATATGAAATTTATTTTGAGGAGGTTTAATCGTAGTTTTGAGTCTGGCCATGCAAACAGTTTTCATTATCGTGGGAGGATCCTCTCAGAAATAGTCTACAGCATACATCAGACAAACATGTAATTATTCAGTTGACAGCGGCATTAATACTTGTTTAATCCTTTCCTATATTAAATGTTTTTCTAAACCAGTCTTGCTTTATTTTTTGCCTATAGATCAAAGTCTATATGCTATTACAATTATCTTGAAATTAATGATGATGTTCGAATTAACTTTCATTGCAGATGGCATTAATTGCCCTTTGAAAGTGACCCCTATTTTCTATAAATTTTAGAAATCTCACCATTTTTCCTGCAATTGAGATTTTACATTATCTTGCATACACTGCTCTTTGCAATAACAAGAATTGTATTACATTCATATACACTAGACGACTTTAACATAAATTTTTAAATCAGCCATTTTACGGTAATTAAAAAAGTGTTTATATTCTATATTAAGAAATCCTTAGACTTTTAAGGAAATCGTCAACCTTGATCCAGAGATTGAACATAATTTATCAGAAAAGCACAAGTAGCGATTACTGGGCAAAAATCTCAGATCGTGGAAGAAAAAAAAATGCCACGTTTGGGTCCATAATTGATATCACTAAATGTCGCACACCCCTTTTTGTTTACAAAGTGTAGAAAACCTCCGCTTCTCAGTGCGTTGACGGAAAATAAGTCAACCTTATTGTAATTGAAATTATGTTCTGCGTCGCAAGGAAGATAAATTAATTTCACAATAAATGAATAACTTCTTTTACTCGGTTTACTCATGTCGTACAGGGAGGATCAATCTGCAATTGATTCTTTGATGGCTTTGAGCATGCGTATATTAGACAAATGGCAGGGACCGTCAGAACAATTCTTGTTAGCGTAGCATGAACAAATTCGATCATACAGAACAAGAAGTAATTCTCATTTGGTGAATTATTTAACAAAAGCAATAACCAAAATGGCAGCTTCACGCACATGATGCATTTTCTCAGAGCACTAAGGAAAACTAATTTTACAGAGAGGAAGCTGCACGTTAGGGATATTGTAGTTGTTTCCGATAAACTCAAGAACTGTTGGTGTTATATTTTGCTAAATATGGATAATGTACACATACACACCCCCTGAGAGAAAAAATATTAAATGCCAGTGACTCCAAAAA
Organism: Sinohyriopsis cumingii; assembly: GCA_028554795.2. Taxonomy (NCBI): domain Eukaryota; kingdom Metazoa; phylum Mollusca; class Bivalvia; order Unionida; family Unionidae; genus Sinohyriopsis; species Sinohyriopsis cumingii. The sequence continues at coordinate 48,161,899 of CM068829.1, forward strand.
ATATCCCCTTTTATTAAATCTCTAGCAGATTGATTGCTATCTGGATCTCACAGCAAGGGACATCCCTGTTGAGCGCATCAACTTCATTCCCGTGAGACAAAATCTTTTTGATGATGACCCCCACCCCCACGATAAGATTTTTGTCTTTCTAAAGGAATGGCATTTATATGAAACTTTCAGCTTATATTCAAAGGATTTTATAGTTCTTACCTATATGGTTTATTCTCTATACCTGTTCACGAATTGTTATCTCTGTTCCTATTTATCGTTACGGTTTGTTTTTCGATACCTTTTCTAGCATTACTATTACTATCTTTTATCTTTAGGTTCACTTTCTATTCTTTTTCAAGTTTTATTAAATCTGTACCTTCGATCGTTATGGTTTATTTTCTATAGCGTTTCAAGCATGATTACCTCTGTTCCTTTTTTATCTGACAGAAGTACATGATTAATGTTGTTCAGAAGGGTTTATCTTTAGAAAATTTTGGCAATTAAAAAAAATATTAATGTTACTCGTTACGATATAACATGGATGTGCTGATGTAACATACATACATACATACATACATACATACACACCTACATACATACATACATACATACACACCTACATACATACATACATACACACACACACACCTACATACATACATACATACATACATACATACATACATACATACATACATACACACCTACATACATACATACACACACCTACATACATACATACATACATGCATGCGTACGTACATACATGCGTACGTACGTACGTACGTACGTACATACATACATACATACATACATACACACACACCTACATACATAGATACATACATACATACATACATACACACACCCACATACATACATACATACATACATACACACACACACCTACATACATACATACGTACACTCCTACATACATACACACACCTACATACATACATACACACCTACATACATACATACACACACCTACATACATACATACATACATACATATGTGCGTGCGTGCATGCATGAATGGATACATGCATGCACAGACACACACACACGCACACAAAGATACATACATACATACATACATACATACTGGATTCGGAATTGTATATCAGTTGCTTCACTATAGTCAGTGTTGTTTCCAAATTGTCCGTTTCGATAGTTTATATCATTAATTTTTCCAACCTTTTGGAATCACGTTACGGGTTACGCAAACATTATCTATAATATCTACTGAAATAAAATCAGTATAACAAATATGTATGTATCATATGATGTAAACATTTTCCGATTTCTCTTGAATCTGCTTTATCTACATATTTAAAATCATACAGAACAGCTGCATTGTAAGTTTCATTCCTAGATGGCAGTTGAAAGTGTATTCTAACTTAAACCATAAGCATAACATGGAACTTTATCTTGCTGAAATTTCCAATTAGTATTTGCCAGTAATCAGTGACTTTTAAAACAACAAGAAGAAAAGAACAATACGCTTCATTAAAAGAAACAGGATACTAGGTTTCTGCGAAGTACTGTTGTTCTAGTTATCCAAGGTGACCTAGGTAACTATTCTTGTCAGTTATTTCTTCCTTAGTTAATTAAATAGTCCGATCTTGCATAGCTACACGAAGGGATCTATTTATAGAAAACATATTATACTATGGAAACACGCTGTACTGGTTATTCTGTTAAGTATCTGGCTGTTAGATCATCTCAGCATTTATATTGCCATAGTTGATTTGTCAGACGTGCGAAATACTGTATCACTACCAGCCATAACTTTTTTCCAGTGTGCCATTTATTGAAGGATGTATCTGTCGTGTCTTCATTAGCAAATCTTGTTCTAAAAGGTTCCCCCCTCCCCAAAGCGTTGAAGTTACGAAACCGTATATGACGTTAAGTATTACGATACTATTTCAGCATCATCAACAAAATGAGCGGTGTTAACGAAGCCCTATTGGCCAAATGAAAAACGGAATCGCTAATAATGCAAAGGAAACAAAGTCTCAAGTATCGCAATATATAAACGAAGTAAAAAAAGTGAAAATGTCCCTTTCTAGATAGCACTGGTATCAATTCTGGGAGATACATTATGAGAGATTTGTGAATTCCTATATATGGAGCGAAAAAATTACAAGAAATATTAAATCACAAGAAAGTATTATAAATCACCCTACCCCAAACAGAAAGTTGGTTTTCTGTCAGTGTACAAATTAGCAATGTTTCTGCTGATTACCTCTCAGTTTGTCTTGTTGAAAAAACGTCAAATTCGCTTAAACTTTCCAGAGATAACTTCATCCGTTATACACACATTTATGGTCGCCATGGCTAAAATCGAGTAATAAATTATTATGGATTATTCTCAAAATGCTTCCGAGTTCTGAGCAATAATCTGAAAAGTATCAATTAGATCGTAGAAATAAAACTATGCTTTGGATGTTCGTCGGCACATTAATGTACAGAAAAATCATGCATTTTGTTTACCGGAAGTGTCTGAGCACACAGCAAACCCCTATACATATCGACAACACTGAATGAAAAGTTGTAGGGTCTCAACATATTTTTATTTTGATATGACTCGATGAAATAAGCAGATGACCCTCTAGAGATGGAGATGCCATTTAGTTAAGCATATACACAGGAGATTCGTCGCAGTGCTCCAATTGTCTGATAGAATCCAATAATTAGTTCTCTTTAATAATTAACATGTTTGATAAAATTCTTTTAAGCGTGAATTCACTTCCCGCAAATAAGAAGGCATCCACATTTATTTTCAAGATTGAAACTAAAATACAGTGTGAATACATTCCTAATTATTTCTCTCTCCCAATCTACCGCTCCAATGAGGCAGATAAATCTGATTAGGGTGACAACGATTTTCTCATCGAGGATATGATGACGTTAATGATGGTTTTGCTGTAGTAAATTGTGTTCACCTTCGATGTATCAGTGAGGCTAGTAAAACATATTTGCGCCAAATAAGAAAAACACCCTTAAGGTCCTCAATTCATCAAGTACAAGAATGTCATCTTTATGACACAATTATGGAATTTTTGTAGAAAATTAGCACAAAAAGAATTTGTCCATGACACCACGTATAGGGAGAGTCATATCATCACAAAGGTACCAACATTTCGGATAGGATGTCTTGATATTGCCGCAAATTATGATGCTCGACAAATGGGAAAGGTCGTTACATTAACGGGTGTGTTGCAATAATAAATTATTGCTTAATTCTAACTTCGTCTATACATTCAATGGGTCCTGCGTTTTTAGTAAGGCTTCACAAGTTTTAATTTAGTGGTTCGATGCCAGACAATATCTAAGACTCATTTGTACACGTGGGAGCACTTTGATTGGGCATTCTCAAACGCTCTTTTCATTAAAAAAGGTTACTTCGTTTCCTAGCATTATCCTGATCCATCTTGTGAAAAAGTCCAACAGCATATTTATATGGAACCAAATTAATTCCGTTATGAACTTTTTCTGTACTATTTGATTACGCCAGTACTGGACGATAAGTAGTTTTCTGATAACTTGCAGGCTTTCAGTGTTAGGAATTCACTTTGAGTAGAAACCGTACATGACAATGCGTGAAAGTGTTGCTGTGAGTGTGTGTGTGTGTGTGTGAGCAAATGATTATGTTCCAATATTGCTATGAATAGATACATCATTGATTTATTTACATTTCAGGCTGAAGGGATTCATTACCTTTGACTGGTTCTCGAAAATTTTAATGGAATTTGACAGAATCATTTAGTAAGTAGCACGATGCAAGCGGCTACATGTGCAAAATGTATTCTGTTATTATTGTTGTTGCTGTAGGGTTTAACGCCATTTTTCAGCACACGATAGGCTATACATGGCGGCCAGTATTAATGGTGGAGGAATACCCGGGAAATCGCCGGAGAGAACCACCGACCCTCGAGAAGCTACTGGCAAGCTTTCTCACATATCCGCATTGGCCGAATCCGAGATTCGAACCCATGCAGACAGAGGTGAGATGGCAGTGATCCGTAACGGAGAGCGCTTTAGACGACTTGGCCACTCGGGGCCCCCAGTTATTATTGAACAGAATACATGTACAAAAGGTACTCTGTGCTTATTTAACAGAACACATGTACAAAAATGTACATCGTGGTTATTTAACGAATGATATACATTTACAAAGATTCATCCACATCTTGAAAGATTTTAAATGCTAAAATTTGTTAGCATTTCCGGTATTTACAGATGTTTGATGACTTTAATTTTTTTATATATATGTTTACCTCCATCTTTTCTCTTTAACTTGAAAAGTTTTGTTCATCACGATCTATCTCCGTCTGTTTACAAGTCTGTCTCTATCTCTGTCTCTCTGTTTGTCTTCCTCACGGAAACGCTCTTCTGACTGTATGCCTTTGTACTTAGGTTGTCCAGTTCGCATGTATGAAGTTGTTCAACAGTGGAAGTAAAAGTTATGTCACAGAGTGGTTTACGATTTGTATGGCATGAATTTACATCCCATTGCGATCGAACCCAATATTAGGGGTATTGAGTTGTTTTTAAAGAATGTCTCCGATACAGTAGATACTCGTGTGGAATTTAGAAACAGTTCAGTTGAAATTGTATTCCCTTTTTCTATTTCAGTTTGGTCCCATCCCGTGAATAGGGTGTCTTATTACCACTTGTACTTGTTCTTTATGAACATCAGAAGATAAATATTGGATAGGAAAGAAAAAAGTTTTTCTTAACCATCCCAAGATGAACATTGATCCAGTAAAATCGATCCCTTCGCGGCTGCTAAGTGAATTACGTTTTGCAACATAGTAATCAAATATTTTTTGTACCACATACAAATACAGACACTCTAACGAGTTTAAGATGGACTACTGGAAACGGTGTATTGACGGATGGAATGAACACTTAACATCCCTTCCCAGTGTGACCATTACCAAAAATGTAGTTCTGCATCTATGTTAGATATTCACAATCCATTTCGAAACTCTTTGTTTGCTCCTTTTCTGAGTTTCTATTTTTTTATAATGTCTCAAAAAAGAATTAATAAAATGACGCTAGGATTGTCATCCGTGCCTTGGTCTATCCATCCATCAAGAGAGAGAGAGAGAGAGAGAGAGAGAGAGAGAGAGAGAGAGAGAAGGCGTGGTCTTGAAGAAGTGAAATTTAACTGACACGCCGACTGATCAACCAACACAGTTTAAGAGAAAGAAGGACAGAGAGAGGGATAGGGAGAGAAACCTTCATATATTTTATCATTTAAAAATGAACTGTCATAGAAACTTATTGGTTATAAAATACAAACAAAAAGAGCATTAAAAAAGAGAGGATATTTTCTTCAAATGAGTGAATAATGGAAATATTTAATATAATGGGTGAAAAATGTAAGTATTTTCACACTTCTGACACCAGTCAGTAATCATTATACTCATTTAAGATCCAAAATAGCCTCGTCAAGTCGGTAATAGTTATACTAGTTGTACAACGAGTTCCTGTGATATCTTGGGGAATACATATACTAAACTAACATAGGCAGCTAGACGTTGTTTTTCAGACATAGACGTGTAACTATCTTATAGCTCAATTACGAGAAAGGTAATGTTAACAAAGACAATAATAATGATAATGATAATAATAATAATAATAATTTTAAATGACACCCCTGCCTGTCTTGTTGAAATCGATATATCCCATATGACGGAGAGATGATAGGAAATGTTGAAAGTACCTGTTATGGTGACCTTTGGAATTCCCGGTCCATTAATTTTTTTCAGATAAAGCGTTCACCGCTCCGGTGGCCGTGTGGATTGAGCGTCCGCCTCTGATGCGGCAGATCGCGGGTTCCAACCCCGGCCGAGTCATACCAAAAACTTATATAAATGGTACTAACAGCTGCCTCGCTTGGTGTTCAACATTAAGAGGTTAATGCTAGGTCTGGTCGACCTGGAGTCAGGATAATGTGACTGGGTGGGGCATGATGCTATATGTCTGCGGTATGATGCTCCCGTACTAGACATCACTAAAAATTGTCACACTATGGACATCGTAGCGATATGACTGAAACATTGTTAAAGCTACGTTAAAAATCCAAATCACACACACACACACACACACACACACACACACACATATCATTCCATTTTCGTGTTAGGATGAGTTATTTCTGGTAGTGGTATGTCCAGCATGACGTTTTTCACTTTCAGGAATATGAAAGCTGTAATGAGATCGACGAATAAACAGTAGATGAACAGGTGCCCGTAAAGGATACTTATTCATAACTAAATCTTGATTTTAATCAAAATGTTACCTTTGCTATCATCGTTTACTACCAAATGATCGGAGTTTGTTTCACTTATGTGTTCGTGCGTAATTTTGATGGGTGCTCCAGTTAGTCAAGTTGTCAGTGATAAACAGTTAGAAATGGCGTTAAGTAAGTTTCAGATGTACAAAATCAATCAATATACTTAAATGAAACGATCAATGGATATACTTTATTCACCAAGCACAGTGTTTGCTGAGAAGTAAAGGCAAGTAGATGAAATTAAAGCTGAATGTGTACTGGTCTAGAAACATATCAAGATCGATTGGGGAACATTGGTAGTTCATGAGTTATACCATACAAACACCCCCACCCCCCATTAGGGACCATTGGTAGTTCATGGGTTGTACATATACCGACCATTAGGAACCCTTGATAGTTCATGAGTTGTGCCTATACCCACCATAGGACCATTGATAGTTCATGAGTTGTACCTATACCCACCATTAGGGACCATTGGCAGTTCGTGAGTTATACCATACCAATACCCACCATTATGGACCATTGGTAGCTCATGACGTTTACCAATATCCATCAGTCGGAACCATTGGCAGTTCATGAGTTTACGAGGCGTTTCAAAGGTAATCTCTCTGTACACTTGAAGGCAAATAGTATAGCGGTTTACATTCCAAAATAAACTCGCTGGGTCTGTTTATTTACAAAACTTCTAACATGGAGAAATTTTCGTCTTACTGGAACTGATATGAGGGCTTCATGCGTGACAATAATAACAAACATCATGATTGCACAAGAAACTATATTTTTTTCATGACATTTCAAACACTCGTTCGACTTATTTTATTTTCAATACTTTTGTCAGTGAAAGTAAACTGCAGAAATATATATATAAATATATATGTATGTATATATCTATGTAATATAAGCGAAAGTTGATGTTTGATTGTACATTTAGTGCATAAGAATGTTGTAAAGAAACCCGGGAGAAGGTGACATTTTGAATTAGTTCTGAAATGCCTATTTATATAATATTTTCATGTATATGCTCGCGTCTGATGACATAAAAGATATTTGGGAAATATGAATGATTGACAAAACATTATGTTGTTGTTATGGGGTTTAACGCAATTTTTCGGCACAAGATGGGCTATACATGGCGGTCAGTATAATTGGTGGAGGAGGAGCCCTGGAAAACCCCAGGAAGAACCACCTACCCAAGAGAAGCCTCAGGTAATCTTTCTTACGCACCATCTTTAGCCGAACCCGAGACTCGAACCAACGCAGACGGAGATGAAATGGCAACGATCTGGAACGGTGAGCGTTTTAGACCACTTGCCCCCCCCCCCCAAAAAAAAACATTATGTAGATTGAGCTTGTAACATGTTGATAACAGAAAACTAATCAATACACACAGATCATATGCTCATGGCAGGTTCCAAAGATGCGTTTGATGTTGACAGCATTAAATCGATATCGACTGAAATAATAATCTACGCATGTACGGTTTGGCAAAGCTTGTATAGCAGCAGTTTTGCACGAACCCACCAATTTTTAGAAGGTCCTTTTTTGAAACTATGGCCTTCTACGAAAACGTAAAAAAGGGTAAATAACGTCAAACCGAAGCCTTTAACTGACCGAGAGTTTCTCTAACTGGGTTAGTTTATAAGCTACTGTATTTTTGTCGTCGTCGTTTTTTTTAAAAAGTATGCACGCGCGTTTACCAACCGCGACACTTATTTGTGGTCGCGCCCTCTTTGCTACTATAATAAATCATTAGTATATTAATAATGGCACCAGCGTTGGAGTCTCATACAGCTGGATTAGCTCGAGAACGACAAAAGGCAATTAAAAAATTTCTCCCCATAAGAGATTCTGTGCAGGAAAAACTACAACAGCGTCAAGAATCTCAGAGTTGAATTTGCGGAAAAAGCAGAACAATTGTTTAGGCCTGTCACAAAAGTTACTGAAAGAGTTGCAGAGACTACGGAAGGTCTTCTTCCATCAGTAAGACAAACTGCTGAGCAAACTGAAAAAAACCACAAAAAGAACTAAACAAACAGAAAAGATTTTATGACATCTTCCAACTGAGATAGCTGCTGCTCAACCTCAACTTCCTCCTAAGCTTGAAGAAAAACTTGAAGACAAAGAAGAAGAATTACTTGAAGGTGCTGTTGGTGGAGAACCAAAAAAGGATAAAACTAATAGAGATGAAACATTTAATCCAGGAATTATTGATAAAAAAATAAATGAGATTGAATTAGCTAAATTTGGATTATATTCTTATAATTACAGAAAAAAAATACTTAAAATTGGGTATGAAAATATAGATACAAAAACATAGGAAAAATGGGTATATCCAACGCATAAAAGTACTAACCAGGCTAGAGATAGTGATCTTGAATTTATGGAATATCTAACTAATATGGATGAACTTCAACGAAGTATAGGAGGATATCCAACGGAAAAACAAGTTCAGATAGCGTTAGGGTTTTTAAGAAAGTTGGATGGTCAACCAGGTCCTTTTAGGAAAATGTTTAAACCTAAACTATTGAAGAACTTGAAAACCCACTAAATTAATTGATATAGATGCATATGGATATGATAAAAAAGAAAATTATATAATACGTCAACATCTTCGAAAGCGAAACCCAGAAAAATGGGATGGTGAGGTATAAGGAGCTGCAGGTGATTTAGATAAAATTAATCGGAAAGACCCAAAACTAGCACAATTTTATTGACAGGCGGTATCATTAACATCGATGTTTATCGGTCTCTTATCGATGAGATCGTTGATGACTACCACAGTGATTAGATAAATAAATAATAAATAATATGATCGTACACAATGCTCAGCGTGGATCGATCATGGTCAGAGCTGTAAATTCGCGATTACCGACTTACGAAGCGATTTACGGTGATGGGCTCAGTGATGTTGTTCAGGGTCTATTCAGAAGGATAGCCCCAAAAGCAGCACCTGTTGCAAAACAAGTAACAATGAAATCTATCGATGTTATTTGTGAAAAAATTGCTGGCGCGATTAGTGATGTTGCCGGTAAAGCGTTCTCGGCAATCAAATAAAGACTAGCACGATTAATACGCAGACCGCAAGCGGTTCGACCGCAATCACCAGTAAAATTACTCAGCACCGAAATTATGCCTGAAAATGTCAGTAAAATAATAAATCAAGCCGCAAATAAAAAAACATAGCAGAGTTGGCCGGTGGAGCAGAAAAAATATAGCATCAAGTTTAATAGCAGGGAGTGGTCTCCCTCAAAGTGGTATTTCCCGAAGTGGTCTTCGTGTTAGACGATAATAATTATAATAAAGCTGTTTAAGCGTATATCCGATCCAGCGTTTGACATGGATGCGCCAGTCCTTAAAGATGAATCGGTGCGTGATTATCAATTTTATTCTTATGACGCACGACTACCAAATCAGCGCGGAAGACTTGAATTACAAGTCCACGATACAAGTAAATATTTCTTACCTGTTGAGGCTTTTATTGAAGTAGAAGGTGAAATTATAAAACCAGATGATACTGCATATGCAAATGAAGTTAGAGTTGGTTTCGTCAATAACGGCATCATGGCGTTTGTTTGACAGTGCTAAGTATATGATTGATTGAAAAAACATCGAAACAATTGAGAAAGACGTAGACGTTGCCACAACAATAATATGTTTAGCAAGATACTTTGATGATTATACAAGATCAGCCGGCCTTACAATGACGTTTGCAAAGGACACTTCCGACAATCCTAGCGACATACAGTGTAATATAAGACGACCAAGAAACAATGCCGATTACGCTGACGCTGATGTGTGGCCGGTGGTTCATGGTGCTAATCCAGATTCAAACTAGGATTTACATCACGTCGATCAATGCTGGGACAAGCGCGTAGAGGTTTTTCACGCGCAATACCACTATCCCACATATTTGGATTTTGTAGAAATGATAGAATTGTTATCTTTAGAGCTAAACACACAGTTACCCTTATAAGAAAAGCTACCGACGACGACGCTATCTGGCGACCTATGGGCGATGCTGGTAAAGTAATACTGACAAAACTTACGTTGTGGATGCCGGTAATGACTCCAACGACTGCTGAAGAACAGCGATTGTTGTCATTTATGGACCAAGGCGGTCAATCGTTGCTGAATTAGTTAACAGTAACCACGGATATTAGTGGTTTATTTACGTGGCATATAGCATCACAGCAAGGTATTTCTTCACCACGACATATTTGTTGCATTTCGAAATTCTGATCGATTAAACTCGCAAACGCGTAGTCATATGATATTTAACAAATCTGGAGTTAGTGAAGTTTCTTTACGGATAAACGGACAATAAGAACCAACTGAAAATATACTACTGGATTTTGATCAAAATCATATAGCGCGTGTGTATAATCGGTTAATGATATTTATGGGGTGTGATTAAAACGTAGACAATGGATTGCAAATATCACAACATGATTTTAAAAATCTGTTTCCAATCTATTACTTTTCGCTGGATTATCTTGATTTATCCAGACAATCTGTTGTTGATATTCATTTTAGAGCCAGCGGAAATACAGGTGTCGGTGTTAGATACAGAGCAATTGCGGTTATACCCATCGACAAATCAATGTTACTTGAAGGTGTTGGTAGACGAATGAGAGTTATTGACGCGCCGGTAGAAAACATGTTACTGTAATTAGATCACTCACATATACTATAATGTCATATCATCATGTTAATGTCAGTCTGAATCCTGGTCGGATTAAAAAACTTCAGTCTGCATCAGTAAAAAAATCTGGAACCACAATAACGCTAAAACACAAGCAGATTACAGGTGGTCAAGATAAATTGTCGTTCACGGAACGTTAGCTCAAAAAATTAAACGATGCTAAGAAAGCCAAGACTGGAATACGAATTAATCTATCCGCGGGTGCAATTTCAGATATAACTAAATCAGGTTGTATATTTCCACTTCTCGTGGCGATATCAGCATTAATAGCCGCTGCACTAGATCAGTTGAAAAAGCGGCTGCGTTAGATGCAGTTGAAACCGCTGCTGCGATGGCATTAAAAAAGCAACAAGAAAAGGCCTAAGATTCCAGGAACTCCCTATCGATGCGGAAAAGGTCTGTGACTTCCAGGAACAATTCGTTAGTCTTACCAGCGCTACCAGCGCCGAAGGTGTCACCGATGTCAAATTTTGATTTACCTGATGCTGCTAAAGAAAATATAACATTTTTTAGAGGTGTTTTTATGCGCCATCAGTTACCGCAGACACCAAACAATACTGAGGCAGGGATTATTAATCTTGATAATAGTACTGACGCAGTTACTCATTGGGTTGCATACGCGATTGATCCACGTGGAATTATTTATTTTGATTCGTATGGATTAGCACCGCCGCAGGAATTTATCAACTATGTGAAATCGATAAATGTACCAACCTGGTGTACAACATTAGCAGCACAAACAATAACTGATCCACCAATATGCGGTCGTGAAGCAATTGCTGTACTCGATGCTATTTCAAAATCCAAATCACCACATCACAAAGTCGTGCATGATTACACAAGTGCACAATTTAAAAACCGCAAGGTTTGAAAATAGTGATTTAGATGGACCTTAAAGGATAATGGTAGATATTTAAGGAAGTTCTCTCAGTTGAACCACTAAGGGTACAAAAAGCACCCACCGCGTAGATCTGTCAAATTACGCGACTAAAGATGAACTTGCTGATATTATGACCTCTCTGAGTTGACTGTGATGAAGTTGTTGTTTTTCAGGATAAATACGGTGTTTTAAAAGCAAGTAATATCAAATGGAATGACATAGTTCGTAAAGTTCTTGGCGCTACCACGGATAACATTCCAGTGTTTACTGACGGCGGTAGAATCAGAGACTCAAGTGTATCAATCGCAACTATTAGAAATGAAATTGCAAGAAGCGTTGCTAATCGTTTGCGGAACACCGGCGATACAATGACAGGTGAACTGAGCATGAACGGAAATAAAATAGTTATTTTAAGAGATTCAGCATCTGATGAGGATTCTGCAATAAAAAAATATGTAGACGTTGGCTATAATACCGTAGACGCCAAATTATCCACGCTTCGAGCCGAGTATGACGTTCACGTAAACATATTTATGAATCTCCGTAGAAACCTTCGAGAAATTAATGAAATCGCCTATGATTTCTTTGGCTTCCCGTTGACTGTTGACGTGAAACTCTCTGATATTAACACAAAACTCGATGGTATTAGAACAGGTATGTCAGATATTGAAACGATTAAAGCAAAATTAGAAGATGTCATAAGTGGGATTCCCGATATCGTTAAAAAATTAATCTGATTAAAATTCCCTTCAAGCAGATTGTCAATATAGAACACCTGTATACTGTTGTCATCAGGATTCGCAACATGGTCGCAGAAAAATAACACTATCAAACATACCGTGGAAGTTACTGTGTTCAGCGGTACCAAATTTACTATCTACACTACACATCCCTGGCGTCATTCAACCGATACGTTTTCTGGAACCGTATCTATTGTGTTAAATATTTATAATGGAGTCATCTGATTGAAAATTAACCGCAGCGTCTTATTGGTGGTATCTGGAATTTGTCGATGAAACGCTTCAAGTGGTTACTCAACCGACGTACAACATTTTAGATACAATCAAGTGCGTGAGTGACAAGCAGTTATAAAAAATCACATCGATCAGTATACAGTTAAGGTAAAATAATATCGTAGAAGCGCAGTAGTCATTGACATTGTAGTTTATTCGGCGTCTGCGGTTGCTAGTGCCGTAGGGGTATCTTCGCTAGCAACAACGATAGTGGCGTCGCTTGTGCTTACAATTTACGCGGGCGCGTCTAGGACAATTGCAAGTTTCTTTACATAATCGCAAAAAAGATATCTTCGTGTACAAATAAAAAATTACACAATTACATGGTAAAATTAAACGCAGCCACAGCCACTTATTCTAAATTGTCACCGATAATATCATCAAGTCTCAACGACGGTGCAATAACAGATTCTGAGTTCGACGCGATGGTTAAAATGTACCATGATTTTAATCGCCACGATTTAATAAATCGCAATTTAGATAATGGAAATTTAAATAATGACAGAGCTGTTACAGCAGATCGCCACGAATACAGCACCGTTGAAAACCACAAAGATATCAGTAAGCTCAACCAACCCTGAATTTAGTGTTGTTTTTCCGACTGCAATTCCTGTAAAGGAAATAGCTCTTGCACAATTGCGAGTATATTGCAGTTGGCCCAATATAAGGGCAAGATCGTTTGGTGGATTACCGTCAAATAACTCGTTGATATTTGCAAATAAAAATAAAGAAGATGGAACTCCTGACTGGCAAGTTGTAGGTATTCCAACAGGTAATTATCAAATAGAGCAAATCAACGATGAGTTCCACTGTAGAATAAAGTCGATGACGGACCGGGAATCCAAAATAGCTATAACAGTCCATAAACCGACATTATAAATTCACCAGATTACGCTGTTGACATTTATTCATTATCGATCAGCAGTGTATTCGGCTGGCCTGAAATAGAACCATCGCAGTCTGTACAGATATCTGAGCCAACACGAGCTGATCTTACATCGAAAAATTGTTCGTGCCACGGAATTGTTCCACGATATAAAAAGGTTGCGGTGTCATTTAGTTTTACAAGAACTCGTGATCACACATGGTATGATGAAAGCAGTAATTAAAATATATTTTTAATACTCGTTAATTACGAACATGAGCAACAGCAAAAAATGCTACGTCAGAGTTTCACCGAGTATCTTTTTTGACATTACTGGTGTACGCAAAGAAATTATCAAGCAGGTAGAAATATTAAACCAAATTGTATCTGATCTCTAATCTTATCATATAAATCTTATACGGACGGTAAGTAATTAAGTTGATGTAAAAAGCAGGGCTTCCTCAGCACCTTTTCAATCACAGAAGCAGATCTTCCGACATTTAATTTTCCTCGATATAATGCAGCTGAGTTAAAAAAAGTGGAAAAAATAAATCCACCCAGCGGAATCGCTGGGGATAATATTCTCCGATATAACAATAATCGGTATGGTGAAGGCCGACATATTTCACCAGGGATTGTAAATATGACCTGAACGATCTCTGTCAATCTTGTATGTGAAACAGTTGATCGTAGTTATCAGACAGCTGTTGAAAAATCAAATCAAGCTCAGCAACGATATATTCTTTGTACTTTTACTCCGCAAGTCACCCACCCCGATATTTGATCATGCAAGAGCTAATCAAACCTGTCTATCTAATCCGCTATTATCAAGAACACATTTCAAACTAACTGACTAAAACGGCAACCTACTTGATTTGCGAGGTGAGATTCTAAGTCTGAATTTATATGTAAGATCAGTATGATCGTGATCATAAATATTTTTAATCATGTAGAGTGTTTTACAAATTATTTTTTTAATAAAGAGGTGTTATATAATGTACCAACATGTGAGAGTTGTTATGCACAAAAAACACATACTTGAAAATGCCATCAGAACAATAATGACACCGTCCGAGGTCCATGCAGAAAAAAATTAGTGTTAATATAATTATTGATGAATATGGTATTGAAATATTTTGGTGACGCAGGAACAATTAAATGAACTGCAGCGAGAGCATATTACTATGATTACGTGTAATAGAGATCCGATTCAGAATTATGCGCATTCTTGTATTGAATTTGATCGGATTAAAAAGTATTGTCTAAATCTGAATAATAAAAAACAGAAGATTTTTTTACATAATAATCATTGATAAGGTCGAATCAAATAAATATATTTTTTTAAACTGATTTTTCGTTAATTTGATGGGCCCACCAACGATAGAGGCCTCAGAATAACTGATGATGACATTTCACCCGACACAAACTATCATGCACACGCACCACCACAAGGTCTTAACTTTCATTTACCTTACGATAGTCACTGACAGTATTCTCGTTTTCTGACATAATCCTTTTTAATTCGTATACGAGTGTTAATAGTCGTTTTTGCTTCGTAATCGCGAGACAATTCCAATCTATTTTTTTCGATCGCGCGTGAGACAGATACGAATTTTTCCACTTCTGTTTCCTTGACTGCAGTCACGATTTGAACATAGCCTGTTTAATATGCTGTATGAATTTGTATTCTGATGGTAGTGTGTATCCACCTTCGAATCTATGTTCTTGTAATGATTCAAAATCAGAAATATTTGTTTCCCCAGGATTTAGTTTATCAGATATTTTTCAACTGCATAAATGTTATCCTTGATATTTTCATAGTTCATTATACAGTATACTGTAGATATTTAAAATATATTACTTTTGAGATAACCAAAATTAACAACAAAACCGACTGGTGTTTTAGTCAGCAGTGTCTGATTACAACAGCACGAGATGCTTCATAATTTTTGATTGTAGGGTCTCACAAATTCTTTTTGCTCCATTATATATACTATTATTTGTCTAAATTTTTATTTTGAAAATCTTGCTATATAGTCTTCAGCGTTTCTTGTAATTTTATCATTGTTGTCGTTATTTGTTTATCATAATATCGCTTCAGCTCTCGGAATTTTTACCTCCACATTGCTCACACAACTGCGTTTCCCTCTAACTCCAATACCACATTTCAAACACGCTTTTGGTCCTAGAATCCCTTACGTATGCTTTGTGAATGAAGAACGCATAATTCATTTACACAAGCTCTGTTACAAGAAGTTGTAGAGCCTATCATTAACCACATACGCTTCTTCTTTGTTTGGATCGATGCATATGTAATATTTTAATTTAAATGTTTGTCTTAGTTTTAATATGAAGGAGTTTGAGAGATTATCTAAAATCAAAGCTCCTAAATCCAGATTTGACCTTGACAGAAGAACCCTTGACTTGCGGAGGCGAGCTCTGTTTGATCCGACGCATTATCTGATTGAAAGTATTCGAGGTGCTAAAAAAGAATTTCGTGTGTGGTCAACATTCAAAATCATGCGCAGCACCAAAGTTGTCGACAAAGTCATCGCCGCTGGTGTCGACAAGTGATCGCCAATGATACTGACGATGTCACCGATGCTATAATGAACATTGATCGAGCGGAAAAGAATACTGATTATCTCGATGATCATAGATATATTCTCAAAATAAAATTTATCGTATTAGCCGAAATAGACAACAATACTTGGATTATCCGTGACAAACGTGACCCTCTCCCTCATAATGAAAAAACTGCTATTGCGGTTATTTATGGGATATATCCGCTAAATGATAATCCCAGCTTTAATAATTTAGCGTCGATGAAATCTTCGAAAATAAATTGTGTAGCGTGGACTAATGCAGTAACAATATTTTCACGAAATCGAACCGTAAGATTTTATGACGGTGATATATTCGATCTTATTAACAAAATGAGTAAAAGTGATCCTTTATCTGTGCGGTTGTTTTGAAGTTCCGATAATGAAAACTATGATCAATTTGTACGACCTAGCGGAGACATTTATCATTCAGAATCTCTCCATGAAGAAATAAAAAATCTTGCGTAGAAAGTTTCATTGCAGCCTGACAATATTGAAGAATTTCTAAAAAATTGTTTCTCCGTTCCGTCAGTTGCTGCTCACATTGCAAGAGAAAAAAATTCGTGGAAGCCAACATTATTTGAATTTCTTGAAGACGTGCAGCTAAGCTGCTGTGAATATGGACACGGCGGATTGAGGAATACATTTTACAATCAGAACTACGTTATCTCAGTTGATATGGCACCGTGTTATCCAGGAAGTATTCTTGGAATGGTTGAATGTCATTGATATTTTATGCGATTTGGACATCCAACACACTAGATGACTAGAGTTGCGATAAATGGACCATTACCAGATTTTGACCTGACTGGATTCGCTTGTATAGAGTCATTCGAGTTTGCTAAAGGTCTTCATCCAATTTGTTATGTCTGGTTTGGTAGACACTTTTCAGAAAGGAAGTGGGCTCCAATAGTTTTATTACGATATATGCTCGATTCAAAAATATTATTATCGTTGGTTGTAAGTGAAGCAATTATATCATATCGGAAGCATACCGAAGTTTGGTTACCACAACAAAAAGAATATTCTGATAAAACGGATGAAGAAAATAAAACCACAAATGATCTTGGTAGAAGAATAATCGGCAAATTTACCCAAGGAGGACGATATGATCATAAACAACATTATACAAGATTCATTATAGACAATGTTGTGCTCGATTTAATAATTGCTAATGCAACGAAGAGAAATATATTTGTAAGTTGAAACAACGCTTACTTGTTTAACGGAACACTATTAGGTGCAATTATTGGTTACACTGATGATGAGTCACTGCAGTTTACTCATTTAAGGTCATCAATGCGCGCGAATGTTTCGATACATTTATTATCGATGATAAACACATTTCCTGACACCGCTACGGTGTTGCTACGGATTCATTCTATATGGAAAGAAAATATTAAGAATCGCTAACTCAATTATCGACCAGCAGATATGCGACAAATGAATATTGACTTTGATATACCAGGGCCCTTGACAGAGTCAAGGTGAAACAAAATCTTGTATTAAATGATATTGTTTTAGTTTATGCCAGTGCTGTTGAGGATGCGCTAAAAATGGACAAATCTCCGTGGACGTTAGGACACACAGTGACGATCCATTCATCAGAAGGGTTAACCATCTCTGATACAGTTGTTTGAATCGTTGATGATCGTATCGAATGGTCAAACCTTATTTATCTCGCAGTGTCTCGAATGAGAAGAATAGCTGCGTAGAGCTATTGTAAATTTTACAGAAACTGCTGCCACCAATAACGAAGTTGTTAGCGATGATATAGTAAGAAAAATTATTTAGTTATAAACAATGTGATAAAAGAATAAAGTACGACTTTGATCTTGACACTGAGATTATCGTGATATTTAAACAACAACAGAATAATCATTTTGCGTGTTGTAACACAGTAATGTTGTGGAGCAATATTCTTAATAATCAAAGACAATTTACCGTAGATAGAATTAATAGTAGTCTTGGTTACACGCCTGAAAATGTGAAGCTAACCTTCCTTGAATGTAATCGACGTAGGGGTGCTAGTTAAGTGAAGACAGTGGTAATTGTGTATCTTCAGGAATTACATGCAACTGCTCACGTGTAAATCCACGTTGAGGAGCAGTTGAATCTTATCTGCATATTGCATGTCTACCCGTGGATCTTACTACACTGGAAATTGTATTTGTAGTTACACTCCAAATAGGATCAGTCGCTCTCTTTTACCACCTTCATGTTCACCAGGTTCATATAAATATCTTACAGTAACATTACCCAATACTGGTTGTTTTGAAAAGTCATGTCGTTGTATTGGTATTTGTTTTTTTGTGCTTGCATTAACGGGTGTCATGGCACTTGTTCGAATAATTTCATTATTTAACGCAGCTATCACACTTGGTAGCCTTCTAACAGATTCGCGAGCTCTTATATTTTTCTGAATTATTTCCTTCGCATATTGATATCCAAATAACCACTAAGCAAGTGTTCGGTCAAATCATTCAACAATTTTCTGATCACTGTAAATTGCGGTATGTCCTCTTCTGACTGTGACGTTATGTTGCTTCATTAACGACGATACTGGACCATGAAATTCTTTGCCAGGTCCAACCTTTAGCAGCTGTGGCCTTCGTAGACCACTTTGTGGTCCAGATCCTCGTTGATAAATTCGTTCAAATGCAGAAGCAACTTCAGTTGCTGTTTTAGTAGATAACGGATATGCTTCTTTGTATCTACTTGCAACGTCAACAAGAGTCAACGTGTATTTGTATGTGTATTGACGTCTTCCACTATTACTAGTATCTTGTGGTAACAATAATATATCCGCCAGATGAACTTCATTTTGGAACGCTGACATCAAAAGGTGCGTAGTCGATTCGTTTAGGAGGTGGTATATAAATTTGCCATATTGCCTGTCGTGCTAACTAATCTGCAAAACAACACGTGTAACATGCGCTGCATCAGCGTGTTTACTAATCGCTGCTCTACCCTTCCAATATCGTTTTGGGCTGTAATAAATCAATTCCATTACAATAATAATTGGTTGATTAATTACCGGCCCGGGAAATTCAGTTTCCTAATACTAGTTTACCTTTCATCGCAGATCTTACCAACCAATTAGCTAATGATTCTCTGAAAGATTTTTTTATATAGAATTTAACGCATGAATTAATTTCACATCTGCAATATTTCGTTGTTGCATACCTCTGCTTCTAAAAGCTACACCATGAACGTGACAGTCTTGATCAATAGCATTTACTGGATACTCACCAGACCTTGGTTGGTCTTGGTTATCGAGTCTGATATCTAGTCTGGTACCAGGACCGCAATAGTTATATCCTCGAAGATGTTTTTCTCCTGGATATTTAGCCGATGGAGTTCCTGGTAATTTTCACAACTACGTAGCGATATCACCACCTGTCTTCTTGGAAATAAATTTATATTTTAGTGTTCCACATCGTTCACAGATGCCTGTAACCGCACGCTTTTTATATTTTGTTGTTGTAGTTGTTAGTCCACTCGTGGCGGTATATGATTTGCATCGAACGCAGTATAGATCCATATTATTTATTATATTTCTACAACATGGATGTAATTGATTTCTCAGCGACACGAAATCAAGAACCAGTCAAACATCGTCCAGCGATACCAAATTCTATCCGAATGATAATAATTGGGCCGTCCGGATCTGGTAAAACACAATTGCTACTTAATTTGATAATGAGATGGATCAAATGGGATAAACTGTAATTGATAGCAACATCAGTTGACGACCAGCGATGCTATGAAGTGCTTAAATATTTTAATGAAAATGCAAAATTGTTAAATGAAAACGGCGATGATATTATTGATTTTGTAACTGATATCGGTGAAAAACCGTATGTAGATGATCTTGATGGATTTATTAACAAATTAGTTGTATACGATGATGCGATGCTGAATAAACAGTCAAATCCAGCTAGATTATTTTCCAGAGGCAGGCATAAAAACACAGACGTGATTTATGTTACTCAGCGGTATACACAGATACCAAACGTGATCAGAGACAAATGTGATATTTTAGTTGTATTCAGTGGAGTTGATACAGATACGTTACGAAATATTCACCAGACTTGGCGTAGCGGTGATATGGATATAATTAAATTTAAAAACTTCTTTTCGCTAGCACAGTCAACCCTACACGGATTTATAACAATAAATTTAAACGACCCCCGATCACGATATTGTATAGGCATTGATAAAATGTTTGGATGATACTGAAAATTATAGCATCAGAGAGGGCGCGACCACAAATAAGTGTTATGGCGTGTAAACGCGCATGCATACTTGCTAAAAAACGACGACGACAAAAATACAGTAATTTATAAACTAACCCAATTAGAGAAACGCACGGCTAGTTAGAGGCTTCGGTTTGAGGTTATTGACCCTTTTGTTTTCGTTTTCGTAGAAGGCCAAAGTTTTTTTAAAAAGGACCTTCTAAATATTGGTGGGTTCGCCCTCTCTGCTGCTTGTATAATTCATTAGCATTAACATTAGCATGACGGTCGTATGTTACCCGTGATTTAACAGAACAACCAGAGAGGGTGTATAGAATCTCAGAAATATGTGAACATAATTATGCCATTCAAGGATGGTCTCCATCTAGTGTGCAGAAATGATGATATTTTAAATGCCTGACCTATATTTTATCCAACATTTCACAGACTTTAGCTTTGTTTTCATTAGTTTTAGTATCATATTCTATACAGCCAGAATGGCATAGTAAATTTTGAAGTTGTTGGTGGTTCATTGTAAATCTTTTTAAATCTCAAAGCATGTAATGGATTCTCTCTTTACCCCCCCCCCCCCAACACACACACAATGAAGGACTGTTTCCTCTAGCTTTGTTCACAACGTTCTTAAAATGTTACATTTAGACCTTAAAATATAAAAGAAAGTCTTTGTACGTTCATGTTATCAAAATGATTCGGTTAGGTCATGCCATTTGTTAACCAAGTAGGATCAGTGTACACAGCTCAAGTCATAACGGCCTTGACGATTTTCTGTTTAACTTCAAAATCAGCAGGCATCTTAACCGCTCCGGTGGCCTAGTGGTTAACGCGTCCTCCTCGGAAGCGGGACGTCGTGGGTTCGATCTCGGGTTGAGTCATACCAAAGACTTACAAATATGGTACTAACAGCTACCTCGCTATGCGCTCAGCATTAAGAGGGTAATGTTAGGACTGGTCGGCCTGGTGTCAGGATAATGTGACTGTGTATGACATCATGCTACATGGCTGCGGCATGATGCCCCAGTGCTAGACATCACTACAAACTGCCACACTGTAGACATCGTAGCGATATAACTGAAACATTGTTAAAGCTACGTTAAAAATTATAATCACAATCACAATCATAAAGCAGGCATTTTAATTTGTTGAGATATTTCGTGAAGATTCTTTCGGCAGAACTTAAATTACACGTTGCAACTAGCGTATTCTGATGGTCAAACACATACGATCAAAATATATATTGTTACCTGATTCAGTCTAAAGCTGCGAGGTTACGTTGTTCAAATATCAAACACTTTGAACAGTTTGAGGTTTGAACAACAGCACGAATGTTACTCAAAATCATGTGCATTGGGAGTTTTACTTAAAATTTGACCTTATGGAGTTACCTTGACTTGTTAGAAACTATTTGGAAACTATTTTTTATATAAAAATTACCCAAGGTCTTACGTTTAAAGGCACATACATACCAACAGCAGTGTTTAAAGGTAATATACATCAGCAACTGTGCTCAAAGGTACATATACACCAATCACTTTGTTTAATGGTATATATTCATTAGCAATTGCGTTTTAAGGTTCATATACATCAACACATGTGCTTAAATGTAGATATACACCAACAACTGTGTTTAAAGGCACACATACATCAACAACTGTGTTTAAATGTACATATACATCAACAACTGTGCTTGAGGCACATATATATATATATATATATATATATATATATATATATATATATATATATATATATATATATACCAACAACTGTTTTAAAGGTACATATACACCAACCACTGTGTTTAAAGGTACATAATTCAAATAACTGTGTATAAAGGTAATATACATCAGCAACCGCGTTTAAATGTACATTTACATCAGCAACTGTGTTTAAAGGTAGTATACATCAACAACTGTGTTTAAAGGTACATATAAATCAAAAACTGTGCTTGAAGGTATATATACACCAAACAGCTCTGTTTAAATGTAATATACGTCAACAACTGTGTTTAAAGCTACTTACACACCAATGACTTTGTTTAAAGGTACATATTCATCAACAACTGTATTTTAAGGTACATATACGCCAACAACGGTGCTTTAAGGTACATATACATCAACAACAGTGTTTAAAGGTAGATATACACCAACAACTCTGCCTAAATGGACATCTATACCAACAACTGTGTCTAAAGGTACATACATAGACCAACTACTATGTTTAAAGGTACATATACATCAACAACTGTGTTTAAAGGCACTTATATATCAACAACTGTGCTTAAAGGCACATATACATCAACCACTGTGTTTAAAGGTAGATATACACTAACAAATATGTTTAACGGTAAATATACGCTAACGACTGTGCTTAAAGGGACATATACATCAACAACTAAGCTGAAAGGTTCATATATACCAACCACTGTTTTAAGGGCACATATTCATCAGCAACTGTGTTTAAAGGTACATATATACCAACAACTGCGCTTAGAGGTAGATATACACCAACCAATGTGGTTAAAGGAAAATATACACTAACCACTGTGTTTAAAAGCACATATACATCAACAGCTGTGTTTCTAGGTGCATATATACCAACAACTGTGTTTAAAGGTACATATACATCAACAACTGTGTTTATAGGCACATATACACCAACCACTGTATTTAAAGGTACATGTACACTAACAAGTGTGTTTAAAGGTACATATACACCAACAACTGTGCCTAAATGCACATACACCTTAATTTGAAAGTAAACATTATCAAGCATGTTTTCACTGCTTTATAATTTCATCCTTATTTTCTGCTGCCTGTTTGAAATTAATGTTTGAAAGTTATCAAAAATGCATTCAAGGCAGTCAGAGGAAATCCCTACATGAGTGACAATTATGCAGGAAATCATCTTATACCACTGATGTCATGTAGTCATCCTTCCGTCGTCCTGTAAACTGTATCGGTGGTCTACTTGCAATATTTTGTTATGATGATGGTGAAATAATGGATGCACAATGTCAAATATAAGCTGATTATATTTTACATCATGCTATTTGTTTTTTTAGAGTAATTATTGGCCGTTTTGTAAATCTTTTTACTTGTGGAGATGCTTGAATTTCACGCAAAGTCCTCAGCTTGAATAATGAGAATGTAAATGAAGGTATTGGAATGAAATCATAGCGTTCTGAATTGGAAATAAATAACTGTACAATAAAATTTTTATTTCTATGACAATTTGGTGGTAGAATAGTTGGCATTTTGAGAAAGACAGTCTACCTATAAGCATAATAGCATTGCAGACTGGAAAGCAGTTCTTGATCACGTTAGATTGCACATAATAAAGCAATACATTGGTTAATGTTGTTATAGTGTTTAACGCCATTTTAACCACATTGGCCGAGCCCGAGACTCGAACTCACACAGACAGAGGTGAGATGGCAGAGATCAGTGACGGAGAGCGCCTTAGACCACTCGGCCACTCGGGGCCCCACAATACATTGGTATTACCTACCTATCATGGACAAATAACTTAAATATCTTCTAACAGATATTTAGACTACTAGTTTTACAAAGACAAATAATAAAACTATCGGTTTCAACAGAGATGTGAACAATAGACAGAAATGAGCCGTTTGATCAATACGTAAGAAAAGCTGAGGCTAAATGTAACAAATAATATGGAAAATGTCAGCGCGAAGAGATTCCAATTGCAGTAAAATTCAATAACAAAAGAGAATTAAAGGGTTATGTAAATGTTGTTGAGGTTGGAAATTCGAATAACTCATCTACGAATTCATATATTATTATGTCTATAACATATAACGCAAACACGCAATGAATCAGATACACAGAAAGTTTCAACTCTAATTACTGTCGGAAAGCGTTCAAAGAGGAAAGTTTCATATTTGACATCGTTGGGTATAAATTTAGGATACAATATTGCAAAACAAATTTTCCAAAATGAGATCACATTACCATTAAGTGACATGATATATAGTACAACAACTGCTTTTAAAGCTATGTCTATAACACTCTTGCCGGCTACATCGCATAATTGTGTCAATTTTGCAGTAACTGCATCTTCTACTGCAGTATTGTTTCAGTAATACATCGCTGTCAACGTTGTAAAGTGTAGTTATCAAAAATATGCAATAGGTTTTATGACAAATACTAACTTTTGCTGCAATACATATCTTTAAATTATGTTTGATATATCTTCAAATATGCATGGCAAGTCTGGGTAAATTTTGTCACAATGAATTATAGCTCAAGGATAAGGGGACTAGCTTATTAGATTTGGAAACCTTGCATCCATTAATTCGTAAATTTTATCCAAGTTTGACGTAGCAAGAAAGCATATAACCTTAGTAATATATATATATATATATATATATATATATATATATATATATATATATATATATATATATATATATATATATATATATATTAGCCATAGGAATATTAACAAAATGCGAAAAATAGACGTGTTGAACAATCGTCATGTATACTTCCTAGATAAAACTGGCATTGATTGGGCTTATTCACTAACCTGTAGTTACCATTTTCCCACATTTCCATGCAACTCTTTGTGGATTTTGTTCTCTAATCTGGTCATTCAGTATACAATAATACTACTGTATTCTCATTAATTTCCCACAATGTTTACAGCTGTGTACTTTGTGCGCTATTTCTATATTTCTATGATTAGTTTCATTAGTTGAATTCGCAATTTTGTCGAAGTGAGTGGACTTTGTCCACATAGAGCAGATTTAATTTGTTCATTTATATTTATCGTTGTATAATTGTATGATCCTTCCTTGTAACAGAAGGCGTCATAAAAACTGTACATGGTAAATATAATTCCAGGAAAAATTATAACTGCTTGTATAATTGGGTGAACTGAATTTTAATAACACAACCCTTTTACCGTTCATCAGGTTTGCTTTTTAAAACTGTTGGACTTGGTATCCTTCATCTTGTTTGACATGCATTCATAGTTTTTGTTGATAAAACATGGCCTCTTCTTTTAAGTCTTCCATTTCCTAAACGACCGGATTACCTATAACTATTAGCTCAAAATATTTTATCAATAAAATTAAGATGGTAGTAATTGTCAAATTTTTTGTTGTATTTCGAAATTCGGTTTCGCAGATTTGAAATTTAATGTATAAGTTAAGAAACACAACATATTGATCCATACATTTGATTTGTTTTGTTTGCTTCTGCTTGGTATTTTTTTTTTTTTTGATCTGTGATGAGTGTCACCATATCTCTCAATTACCTTTGGCAATGTCAACACATTTTCTGCTTTGATCTTCTGTGAAATACTTCCACATTGCGAGTCTTTCAGATTCTGTGAAACCTTTTCGCTGTATGTGCTTTTTTTATCTAAGTAAGATGAAAAGTATTCACTGTTTTTCTCTTCCGGCAAATCCTTAACTTGTATGCTGTGAAACTCTTTTCCCATATCAAACTGCACCGTTTCAGGCTGCTTTTCTCTTTGAAGATTTCTTTAAAAGCACCGTGACGTCATCTCCAGTTTTTGTTTATACTTTCGTAGCTCCCGATAATTTGAAAAAATATATATCACTGTCAAAATTGCATTTAAATTCATTGTTGTTTTTATCATACGCTTACATATCAACTACAACTACCTGCCACTATTCATCCTTTAGGCCAACTTATGTCTTTCTGTATAGAAATATTTTTCTGACTTGCTTTTGTAAGAATTTTAAACTCAGCGTATTTTATATTGTTTTGGACCAGATTAATTTTTTTTTACCACGGTCGATTTATATTTGTGTAACATCGGAGCTTATTGTCCTCAATATTATGTTGCAAAGAATGCGACATCAGTAACTTAAAGGTACATTGCAACATCCTGAAAACACTTATCGATTCACGTTTAGAAACATCTTGATAACGATTTGACTAAAAAAATATCTTTATGTGTTATTATCAAGCCAATGGGACAATCGTCTAGAACGGACCATTTTATTTGTTGCATATTCATGTCTAATTTTTCCATTCCGGTAGCTGATTACGAAACAGCTACATCATATATTAAATCACCATGTTTTGATTTAAATCAAACGTTTTCATCTCCATTAAAGCTATTTCTTTTCCTTCTTCTAAATGGCTCGGTACTGAACGTGTACACGTTGAGGAGACCTTCAACTTGTCCCCTAAAATAAGCTGAGTACATATGTGCATATTTACCCACATAAAAATACATATTTCTTTATCATAATGCATTATCTGTAACATCTTAATTGCAGGGCTGACAGTGCTTTTTCCATATTTTAATCACTAAAGTTTATCAGTAATTTACATCTATTCCAAAATAGCGGAGCATGTTTTCATATTTAAAATCACCAAATTAATATCTTTATTTCCCCTGAATGTTGTTCATCACCTAACATGGAGCAAACTTTGAAAACGATAAACCGCTGAAACAAAAAGCCATTATTTCAAGATACCGATGTTGATGGTTTCATGTTCTGCTGATGAAATATTTATATACCATCCGTGAAAACTGTCGAATTCAAAACAACGTACCGTTGTGCCATCACCTATATTCTTTAAAAATTCAAAGTTATTATCTGTGTTGAGCGAACTTTTTGTGCTGTTTTTTAAAACTTTTTATTTTTTATTTATTTTTGCGTTGTTGTCGCTGAAGTTGATGTATTCTGAAGAAACATTGTATCCCAACATCAGGTACTTGATGCAAAATATTTTACTGCACTAGAGGACCAGACATTTTGTTTTATTTTAAGGTTTGTGCATTCTTGCACGAGCTGTGATAATCTCTTTTACAATTAATTGTATTAAATACCTAATTAATGAAGTAACTGCGGTACAAGAGTCATGTCTGAAAGTTTACGATATAAGAGTGACTCAAAGGATAAGTCCAAACGCAAGTAGCATTTACATGAAAATAAACAAGTTTATTTTCATATAATAGCTTTACTGCAGGTTTCGTGATTAATCTTTTCTTTATTGTAAGTTGTTGTTGTTTTTGGGTTTAACGCCATTTTTCAGCACACAATAGGCTATACATGGCGGCCAGTATTAATGGTGGAGGAAGAACTCGGGAAAACCCCGGAAAGAACCACCGACCCACGAGAAGCTACTGGCAAGCTTTCTCAAATACCCACATTGGCTGAATCCGAGACTCGGAGCGGCGCAGACAGAGGTGAGATGGCAGTGATCTGTAACGGGGAGCACTTTAGACCACTCGGCCACTCGGGGCCCCCTTTTATTGTAAGTGGCTATCCTTAAATCTATGAGGCAACCTCAGTTTCATTTGAGGTTGCCTCTCATATAATTGTAATTCCTCTTGTAATCTTGCTGAAAGGTGTAACTCTAAATAGTAAATATGTCCTAACACCATTCATGCAATAGGCTCTGTTGTATGCATGAACTATTACTGAAATGATCACAACTTAACACAAAGTAGACGAGGATCTGTTGTACTTGATGAATTGCGACAAAGAATTTACATGCAGTACTAATTAATGAAAAGTAACAAGGAGATGTTGGTTTAACAACATATTTCAGTACATGATAGGCTATACATGCGGACAATATATCCAGTTTAGGACAATATGTCCAGTTTAGGAAAAGCTCAAAAGCAGTTTCAAAACGTAGCAAAAGTGACAAGTTGATGTGCCGTTGAACACCAAACATAACAATCTAATTTAGTTTAATTATGTAAAATTCTAATAAAACGAGTATGTTTACTAAACAATAGGAAACAAGTTTTAAAGGATTTACAAGTTCCTTTGTATTGTACAAAACATAATCACATGGCGAGTAGAAACTAATTCGTAGCATATTGGAAGATTACAAGCAAACATAAACTGAAAGGTATAATAGAAAGCAGCTCAAGAGATGGTAATGGGGGAAAACAAGAACAAGGAAAGGAAAGCGTTGGTTTTTATGCTTGGTTATTTTGTATAAATCTATGTCGCTACTAAAAGCTACGCCCGTTACAAGCACACTGTTACAATTTAAGGACAAAAATCTAGTGATATTGTATTTACTGTGGGTTGTATCTTCTATGGGTTTCCTTTAGGTTCGCGGGCAAAGGGACTAATCGACATGAAGACACGACTGGACGCAAATTGATTTTGTATGCAATATGAATATATTATATGATCTATTTCTGTCATATTTCCAAATGAATGGTTGTTTTATAATGGTTGCAACAAAACTATAATGCATCAACGCCTGCGTTGTTTCCACGACTTAATATGATTTGGATTTACGTATTAAAAAGATAATCGTTTTTCCTAGCCTTTGTTGTATCGAAAATTAATATAGCAGTTTGTTTTAACTCTTTCAGAGCCCTCTTAGAAAACGTTTCAATTAGAATAGGGGCAAAATCAATGTTTGTCTGAGATATTAACATATGCATAGAAACAATTAGCATTCACCAGTGTGCTGCTTATAAAACATATATCGTTTTATAATGACACAGTGCAAATGGTTGTGGAATTCATTATAGCACATTTTTTGTTTCAGCTCAAGTGTTGTATCATAGCTTGAAAAATACTGTACGATGTGTTGAGATATCTAAAGAATCACAAGTCAGTAAATTAGAGCAACTTAAGTCGATGTTATTCGTCAGTCTTGTATTGTCTTATAATAGATATGATACGATTCAACGTTAAATATATTAATTGGTAATGTTCTATCATTCGTTTTAATTGAATGGGTGTTACCACTTGCATATGATTTCCAAGCTTTCGTTGGTACCAACCATATTTCTCATTTCTCCTTTTTGATGCATGCTATTACTAATGAACGGTAGTACAATATAAAAAAAGCAATGAATATATCAATACCTCTAAAGAAAGATTTGGCAGTGAAAATCCCTTATGATTTCCAAGCTTTAAATTTCCAACTTCACCGTCAATAAAAAATAACGTAATCACAAGGTGTTATAAATACGTTGCGTCCGCATTGTTCCATTTTTATTCCAGTTTCATGTCATCACAGTGACATGGATAGTAGATGGACGTATGGAGTTATGATCTGTTAGATGTAATTTAATAATGACGCAAAAGTTTCATAAAGTAGGCAGACCTTCGAATTCCTTGGACAGAAGTAGCAAAGCACAATTATATTATTGCCTTCGCCCTAGGTACTGCTCTCCATTAGCTTGGGTACAGTTCCCGAGCCGAAGGGGTGTAGTACACTATACTCCACAAGTCAACACTGTAGGAGCACAGTTCCCAATGAGAAGGCAATACTAGATTTAGTACGTCAGTTAACATTACTTGACATAATCAGTAATTATCACATGACGTTATGTCACATTAAATAACGTTGGCGCGTGACATCTGTGCCCTCATGTCCATGTGAAACGACCGTTGTCAGGTTCATCATCTCCGGAGACAAGGCAAATGCTTACTGGCCTTAAACAAATCAATGAATTTAGGCAGTCGAAATTCGAGAACTAATATACTTAACTATCAGTGGTTCTAATCAAGCATGGAATTTGTTTCGTACAAAAATCGCAGTTATTTTAACATAGCACAAAACTGCAACACGTACGCGTAAAGGGTCTACATCCGTATTAAATGGTGTAAAAGTATACATGCATGCAGGGACTACATTAATATTAACTAGTATCATGGTATTAACCATATCGCACATCACATATCCAAACCACACTCATACAGGGACTATTGGTATTAACTGTTGTAAAAGTATTAACCATAAAACACACATGCACGCGTATACAAAGCCATGAATGCTTTCTGAGATGTCGTCTGTCATAAAGAAATTTAATTGTTTTTTTGTAACAATAATTTGTACCATTTTGCCTTTGTTGTGTATTTGTAGAGGAATTTTCTATTGTATAATCAGGTATATAGGCTTAAAGTCTCTTCAATCGGAACGTCTTGTGCTATTTCAACAAGATACAAATATGTCTCAAGAACATGTTGGCGCACTAATATCGTACATTTTGTTCGCCAGAACATTTCTCAGGAATTAAGGAAACCGCAGTTTACTCAGACTACCTGCGCTGTTTCTAGGGTTGGATCGAACATTGGATTTCTCCAGACTTTACGAACGAATAAAAAGTTCTAAACTTTTGCAACTTCTTTGTTTCGCACAGAAAAGAAGAGATCCGAATGCAGTTCTCGGCATACATTCGAGGTTGGTTCGAAAGATCTAACCTGGAATTTGCGAATGGTATTCTGTTTTGACTGGTATGTTTAGGCATTTAGGCATTTATTCTATGTAATCGCCCCTTGTTACCTCTACACCAGCACGGGACGAGACATGAGAGGGAAGCTATTAGTCTAAATCGGGGACAAATCATGTTCTTATGAATACTATACCGGAAGTTTCTAATCATGTTGCCTCTTCAGACTAGACGCCAATATAAAACGGATAAAGTTATTAGTCCCGACAGTGTCAGGTTTGGGAATTTTCATAAGTTGCTTGCATTGGTCTTACAAAAATAATGTCTAAAGTTTATTTATCCATTATAGAAAGCTAGTTTTGTATTCTATTGTGGTCCAATTACCATTTGCATCATTTTCAAATGTACTTATTTACATAGCTGTTCCGCTTGGAATGTGATAATAAGATACATAGATTTATTATATTTTAAATTATTCATTAAGTCAGGCATCGCTAGCTTCGTTAGGGATTCTGTTTGAATGTCAATCGCATTTAATTGGCAAGGACCACAGTATCCTTGCAGTACTGCTAACTGGGTAAGCGAAAAGCCACTAGTGGAGTGGAAGCTCTTTCTCGCATTATCTGGAATCTTGATGAATGGATCTTGATACCGTAGTATGTATCCGTCAAAATATTTCAACTGTTATTCTATCTACATATTTATCTATCTAAATATCTATCCATCCCCATCCATCAATCGATCCATCTATCTACCTGTTACAATCCGTGCAAAAATGTAACCGTTAATGTTTCTTGAAGTACGCTTTTTATTTTACTTTTGCTATATGCGACCGCTTGACAATCATCTCTGAAACTTGTGCACTGCCGAAGAATCTGAAATTCAATTCCTCACAACTCATTAGACGTAAATATGATTGATATAGTTTACTTTCTAAATGTCATGCATTTTCTGTTTTAAAAAGAAGAAATTTGTTATTCGACGCCTTCGGTGAGCAATTAATTAAGAGAACGAAATCAGAACAATGGCATGCATTTCTTTGATTAATTCCAGAAAATCCATTAGCTTCTTCCTTTTCGTTTTTTGCTAAATCAATTTAATTAAGTTAAAATAGTGAAAAACTAACCGTAAAATAGATTGGGGAAGATATTCTGGGTAAAAAGATGTAATATTACATGGAAGTAAACGAAGCTATGCGGATGTTTCAGACAATACAGACATTACGTCAGGATGAAATAGCTATTTTTTAATGACTAACGAAATGAAACCGCTAATTTCTTCCATTCGTGGTTTTATAAAAATAGACTGTGATGCCAAGTTTGTATCTTAACTTCAACAAGTTATGCCATGTAACTACCTGAATTATATTGCTATAACAACTTCCACAATTTTACGGCCATTCTCTGATGATGTAAAAAATTACGAACTTTCGAAAATCACCAGTTGTCGCTTTTTATAGAAACACGCAAAAACACAGTTGTCTATCATTTGCTATACACAGTTCAAAATGATGTGGTAGTCCCAACTTTAGCAATTACATGTTATGAACAAGTCTCAAACTTCAGGTCGTCCTAAATTCTGATTATTCTCTGAACAAGTTCCACTTTGAAAGTACAATAAGAGCTATAAAAAATATATATAAGAAAAACCCAACCAGGTTTTTCGTTTGTCTTTTTTATATTTTTCAATGCGTAACTTAATAACGTACGGTCGTACCTTGTGCAAAATGCAAATTTTTAGGATTTGTGTTCCACCTTTCAGCATAGTTTAGCGATTGCACGTTTAAAACTGTTTTGAAAGTATTTTTTAAATATTGTTCCGTAATATGACATAAGTTAACGGAAGATTCGAGTAATTTAAGAAAGATGTATTTCCGCCCAATTAACAAAATAAAATATATAAATAAAAATAATTCCTCAATCTATTTTATGGTGCTTTTGCATTAAACTATTATAGAAATTGAAGAATTGTCATTTCGGAACTCAGCATATATTTTTGTAAGACAGAAACCTCCCCCCCCCCCGTGACTTAAGTGGTTAGAGTAGCTGCCGGGAGGTCACGCGCTCTAACCCCAGCCGAGTCATATCACAAACTTATAAAAACGGTACTATCAGTTGCATTAAGGTGTTAGTGTTAGGACTGTTCATCCTGGTGTGAGGATAATGTGACTGGGTTGGACAACGTGCTACTTGTCTGCTGCATGATGCCCCAGTGCTGGTCATCACTATATACTGCCACACTGTAGACGTCTGTGAGATCTTCGCATATGACAGATCTTACGGAACTACACGAGTGACTCGTTGACTACAACGATCTTGAGGAACATATTCTCAATATGCAGCCTATTGATCAAGACAAAAACTCCAATCTCACACACAATACCAGCACACACACGCGTGTGCCTTATATGTTCACCTGTTCTCTACAGAAGAATGTTTCTGAGGAGCTACTGACAGTAATGTAGTTATGCAGTCGTACTTATAACAACTGTTTTACTTGCCGACATTAACACTGCAGATTCCATCAGCCGAATGACTAGTTTGGTTTGCTGATGTTGCCTGGGATTAAGACATGAAATTTTCTCTTGCGGTAAGTATTTTTATTCTGTTAAATCTCAGTGTATATATCTGGACGATTACCTGATGCACTGAACCAGAAATGATTTGAAGTCAGCAATATATTTAAGAAACAAAATATTATATCCATATATATCGTGCTTCCAGACAGATTTAATATAACTGACCAAAATAGAATGTTAAAATATCAAGGAGGGGGTGAAAGAGTCTTTCTTTGGATTATTGCTTTACTTGCATAAACATATGCCTTATTGTATATATATATATATATATATATATATATATATATATATATATATATATATATATATATATATATAATTTCATCGCACAGAAAAACGATAAGACAAGCAAGAAAAACATTTTTATTGAATAATGCATAACTGATTAATATTATCGTCGATGATGATGCCGTTAGATTAATTTGGAAATATGATTTTAAAATTTCACTGCTAAATACGGTGTATGTCTGTGGAAGGAAATTAATAAAACAACATTATAGTACAAGTTAATCCTGCTGTTTATATTAGTGCGCACGTGAGACATAAAAATTATATTGATTTAGTAAAAAATATAATAACTTTAACATCACGCATATGTAATGTTTATTTGGTGGGAGTAAGAGTATAGTAAATATATATTTTGCCTATCACATTGTACGTAGCTTAGCGCACATTTATTTAGTTGTTTTGTTGTTTTATTAGCTGGAATTACAAGTGTCCAAACCTATAACACACACACACACACACACACATATATATATATATATATATATATATATATATATATATATATATATATATATATATATATATATATATATATATATATATATAAAATGGTATTTCAGTTTGACAAATAAAGGGTGCATACCTGAAACCTCTGTTCGGCACCATGTACTGGGCTATACAGCAATCGTATTTACTACGAAACGCTAGAGATAATCTTAACTGGTTTGTTTTAAATATACGCTATTGAAACTATAGTGTATGATATGAATTCCCTTTTGTATGTTGTGCATTTATTAATGTATGATACATATTTTGTTATTGTGAATGTTTTATTATATGATGGACATTTGTTTATTTTATGATGTGCATTATTATATGATGTGTCTTATCATGTGATGCACATTTATTATTATATGTTGTGTTATGTTTTATTATATGATGTGCACTTTGAATGGTGTGAATTGCTGATGCAATTATATGCTCTGCATTGTTAAATGTTGTACAGTGATTAATATTTTTGATGTGCATTTCTTACAATATGTTGTAAAATAAAAACTATGTTGTGCAAACTTCATTATTTGATGTGGATGTTTTATTTTATCTGTACATTGTTCATTACACGATGTGCATGTTCCTTATAACGAATATCAAATTGAAAACTTCCCCAGTAGGGATAATTAACTCGTGTACCATTTATGATGGAAATAATTTATAATCCGGCCAAATATATGTTGCCCCTGTCATTGAATGACATACAGCATGGTGTTGTACTAGCTGAGGTTACATAAATCTCACAAAGTGCTCTACCTCCATAATATGAGCGCGATTCAAATAAAAGGTTTCCTGGAGTAAGTTTTCTTTACAGTTAGATCGTTGAAGTTAGGAACTGGAAGCGACTAAAAGCAAGAGCTTTCGCGGGCTTCGCCCCATGTGCCATAGCGTGGGTCTTGTCCCCCAGACCATTCTATGTGTTTATCACCCACCTGTCACCCGCGATGTTTTTGGCTTGGCCAGTCATACAAACCACTTGCTATGGAGTATAGACCCTCTCAGATGACATCATCGCTATATATATTGGGGGCACATGTATGTTTGTAAAGATAAGACAGGGCGTTTGACAATTCAAACAAATACTTTTAATCTACAAAAGAATATACATAAATAGGACGAACCGAACTTGCTGTCGATGACTCATTGATATGTCTATTGATACGATTCACATTCCAACTGTCGAAAATGTCAAATCTTGAATGACTGATACTGCCAACGTGCCGTCAATGCAGACAAATTTCTATCCACTGAGGTTTAAGATCCTGGTTACGTTGCTGAAAATGTCGTGTTGGATACATTTTAGCTGAAATCAATTTCAGCAATTTGTTAGATTTTGACAGTTTGCCAGTCGAGGTTAGCAGAAATCCATTTCTGCATGGATTTTAAAGCAATAAGAATTGTCTGTGCAATTTACAATTGTGCTGTATGTTCCTCGCACTTAAAACTGCAAAATAGTTTGGAACCTACTGTACTGTATACAGCATTTCAAGTTCATTATACATACTTCTTGCCGTTAGGAATTAATTGAACAGATCTTGAAGTTAATCTTCGGAATCAAACAAAATCGTTTCATTTGCAACCTACGCTTGGAATAGAACGCCAAAATATTGAAAGCATAAAATACTTGAGAGAAGAAAAAAAAAACATCAATATCCAGCCATTAATGTATTACTCATCCTTTGGAGAGATAAAATCCAATTACCCATGTCATCAAACGTGAGTCTGGAGTAGACAATTATACAAAATGTTTCATCAAATAAGAAGAACGCGACCTGAATATCTAAGATACGTTCATCTTGCATAAACACACATTTCTTTGATTTTGGATTGCCACCTCCACCACCTGGACTATGGCTTTTCCCTTTTTCCCCTGAAAATTCTTGCGAAAGCTCACATTTCTGTGCATTTCTTACTAAAATGGATGCTGATGACATCCTCTTAGAGGGCTTACTAGCAGCAGCCTAACTTCAAACTTTGTACCTACACGAGAATTACACGAGAATTACCCATTTTTGGCATTGGCATAGTGGGGGTGGGGGGAGGCGGGGTAGATACGTCCCTGTCTATAAGTAAACTAGCAATGGACTTGCAGACCTAAAGAATTATTATGCTATATGTAATTCAACCACTAGGACAAATATATTTGGTCCGATTGAAAAGCATGTTTATTTATAACCACTACATCAGTAAATACACACACCTGCTGTTGTTATCAGTTCGATCTTCACCATAAAGAGTTTGCTAATCATGTAGTGATATAATGAAACCTCCACATAAAAAATGAAATTTGTACAATTTTATTTTACTACATCATGTTGCAAGAAATACATATTAAACGGTAATAAATGTACCGCATATAAGAAAATAAACAGCATATAGAAAGTCACAGCATATAATACGTAAAGCACATCGTTAATAACTACAGTACATCATACAATACAAAATGCAGATCATATAGTAACAACAGTATATTGCACATTTAAAAGTGTACATCATATAATAAAACATGCACAGTATATAATAACAAATGCAGTTTATATATTACAACGTACATCTCTTATAATAAGCAATGCATGTCATATACTAGCAAATACACGACATAAGGAATGTACGTCATATAATGCAGTCTAAATCACATGTGCTTCCAAAGGACCACTTAAGACGGACCACTTAAAACAGCTATGACGTTCCGTGGTAACATAAAATTATAGTTTTTTTTTAAATTTGGCTGCTACAGTAAAGTTTGATTTTCGTCTGAAGCTGATTTTAAACATCATCCATCAATATAGCAGCTTTAACATAGTCTTGAAAATCTCTCTCTCTCTCTCTCTCTCTCTCTCTCTCTCGTAAACGTAGAATCAAAAGAATTTAAGAATTGCTGAGCTTCATAAGAAAAACAAACTTGAATAAAGCAGCCAAATAAATAAACTGTAATGTCAGCTGCGGATAGATATGTTCCAATCATAGTCTTTTTATAAAATAAAATAATAATTTGAATTAAACAGCTCTTAATTAACAACTACAATCAGTTTGTTAATATGTAATATTAGATCTAAATTGTATGGTAAATATTTAACGCGATCGATAATTAAAAGAATTTGACATGTACGCGTTTTCATACAAAGATAACTACTTTTAAGCATCTGCATAAACACACTCTAATTTATATTAATTAGAGTTTGCTATTAAGTCGCATTTATTTTCAACTTTCGAACGACATGATGAAACTGACTAAGACTCTTTATCAGCTCAGTGTTAGTTTTCTTTAATTTTGATTGGTTAATATTCAACACAATACATTTTACAAGCAGAAACTTGTATGCGATTATCAGCCAAGTTGGAACATCCTCAACCTTTCCCGTCTCATGACATCGGAAGTAAATAGTGTTCATTTTGAACTGTCCACAACGACTCCATGACGTGTCATCACTAATAGGAACGTATTCACTAGTTACAGGCTACTGAATCCGAATGATTTCTTTTTTTTTATTATTGCAAAGCTGAAACATTTACATTTAAAATTCAAGTACAGGTATTTCATTCCTCTTTGAAGCGTAGTCGAGTGTTACTTTTAAGATCTATCACTGTACAATAATCTATTCTTCGCACATCCATCGAAACGTAATAATTTTGGGAAGTATCAATACGATTACCTCCGTGTCTTTTCAAAGAGTCGAAGTCAGGGGATGGGGTGCACAAACATGTAATTAGCTATTACGTTTCACGGATGTAGGCCAAAACATGTTCGGAAGTGAAATTTGGGTGGTCGAAGGGGGGGGGGGGGACCTCCATGCCCCTTACACCTATGTGCTGGCGCCATGCTAGAAGCTGCACGACTACCGTATAAACGAGAGGAATATGTTCCGATTTGTTCCGACAGAGTATATAATATATTTTTCACTAAGTGATGCTGAGACATATTTATTAATGCCGACGCATGTAATAATTTGATGGAAAGTATTTACACCCACACGCACGCACGCATACACACACACACACACACACACACACACACACACACACACACATTAGCGCTCTTAACTACATTAATTTCGACATATTGATCGTCTCTTGGAAAGTAGAATATTCGTGATCAAAACTATATAACTGTATGTGAGGCGATTTGTCACACCTGTTTCTGTATTCCAGTCACTGGCTAGTGGAGCTTAAGTCTTGAGTTCAAACCATGGGGAAGTTCGTCCAGACTGTACCAAGTTTCGACCTGTGTGCCATGCTTGTCATCTATCTGAACATCTTTATCCTTACAACAGCTCAGGACTCATCGAGGTAGGAGTCATCTCTCTTCCTCACTTGTAAATTAAAATGACATCAGTGTGACATCAGTATGTATTCAGTAACTAAACAATCCTTCTTTTCACGATCAATGTATGCATACAAAAGTAATCTTCATTATGCGCAGGTCATTGGGCGTTTTACTCAACGTACGATCAATTTTGCTCGATTCAACGATCAAGTCCTTTAAACATAACACTGCATCATTGCCTATGTTGGCCCGGATCCACCCATTTCCCCATACAGGCGAAACACAGTGGGTTTACTGCTACTGAATGAAGCGAGGGAATGTTGCTGAGAGTCATTGGGACTATCTCGTTGCACTGACTCTACGTAACTTTCCCTCACTTAATTCTGTACATCTTGGACAACAGCAAAAAAAAAATGCTATCCTTTCTTCCGCAATGTTCATATCACAGTGTGAACAGAGCCAAGCTTAATATTTCGGTTCCTGAATGCATCGTGAATTCGTCCTTGACTTCATGTAACCCGCCAGTGAATTTACAGTAAATCATCCTTGTATATATACTTGTCGAAGCAGAGCAAATCATCTTCAACGGATACACCTGTCTTTAATGGCCCATGTACTCCAAAATTAGTCTATGCTATTCACCTCTTCATGCCAATTTTATGTCTCTGTAGCATGAACTATATTCTCTAGTATGCCTTTATAAGTCTCCTTGTTCAGCACTCCTTGGTTATACCACCCGTCACCAAAACCATAACTCAGTAAAAATTTCTTAACATAATGAACCCAAATTGAAGAGCTTCTACTTATTCGCTCAAGCCAAGATGGACTACAACTTAATTTTATGAGACAAGTTTGGCAATCGATTAACTGACATTGCAAGAATTTCAAATAATATTTGACTGGTTTTGTCATATATACAAATTTAAGAGAATTACAGCGTAATTCTCCACGCAGAAAACAGTTAGGATTTGCCTAACTGTAAGACACATTTACAAAACTTTTCATGCAACTTCACAAGAATGAGACAAAATGTTCAAAATTATAGCGTCACTAACTTTATAATAACCTATTTACAAATTTTTTTCCAAATTTAATCACTCTAATTTTCAGAGCACGCACTGTCCTTGATGGTTGTTCTGATGATCTTTTAATAAAAAATTGTTTCAAATTCCCTTCGATGAGTAGCCAACCCCATAGTGCTTATAATAAGAACTAACCAAATTTTCTTGTCCTCATACATACCCCACCTCCTTTTGGGACACCACTATCTCAGTTTAAGACTTAGCTTTAGTTTCCTTATGTCACAGTACAGGATAGGTCTGTCTAATAAACATTTGTATTGTATCGGCCAGTAATACAGGATAGGTCTGTCTAATAAACATTTGTATTGTATCGGCCAGTAATACAGGATCATCTGCATAATGTACAAGAAAAAGACTCAACGCATTTTATATATCAATACCACTGTTAATATCCGAAATGTTGCTCTGTATGTCATTTAGAAAAAGTGACAAAATCAGTGGTGACAAGATGTATTCTTGCCCGACATGTACTGGAAATTTAAATGTAACTCTTAGTTTACTCGAAGTTCTTACACAAGGTCTGACTTTGCCTATATTAATTTTAATAGTTTTGACATTCAGCTTATAGCATAATCATAGCGCCTTGCTATATTTTATAACAAAGGCTTTATCAAGGTCTATAAATGCACTATACTATTTCCCCTTTATATCTCTGATATTTCCAAAAAGTATATTCAGAACATACATGGTATCTACTATTCTGTCATCGCTTCTAAGTCCCTTTGTTCAACACCTTGTATGCAGTTGTCTTCCACCCGTGGTGCAAGCCTTATATTCAGAATATTAGTAAGAACATTGCTTATAATTGGTACCAGCTTTATTTTATCTAAGTATTTGGGTCTTTTGTTTTATCCTTTTAAGACGTGGGAGAGTTGTAGATATACATCAGCATTTGGAAAGTGTGAAACATTAAGAACTGTGTTAAACAAATTGTAGTAATGGTTCAGTGTAATTTTCAGTCTTTTAATTTCACAATTTAAACTAGCACATCCTTAAACTTTCCCTGTTTTAATACCAGTTGTTGCTTTTCTTATCTCTTCTACAGCAATATATGCATCTAGAACATCAAACGATGTATCAAACGATGTATCAAACGATGCATCAAACGATATATCAAACGATGCATCAAACGATGTATCAAACGATGCATCAAACGATGTATCAAACGATGTATCAAATGTGTAAGAGCTAGGAGGATGAAACACAACCTGAAAATGATCAAACCATCTTAGCTTGGAAATCTGTTGTGGGTCCTGCCATGACTTTGTTCTAAGATAATTAGAAAATGATACATAATCTCTATTTTTAAAGGCAGACACAAGCCATTTTTGTAGTGTAATTCTTATTGACATTTGTTGCATCGGGGGTTTAAACTTACATACTACGACAAAATAATCGCACGAGGTGTTTAAATTTTCCAAAATAAAAATTTATTTCAGTAAAACAAAATCCCAAAAAGTGAATAAGTAAATAAATTAAATATTCAAGTCCTTGATCATAATCACTTAATCCTCAAAGTACTGACTGTTTTTAATAAAAGATTATTCACTCTGCTATAGCCAACAACATGTAAATAACATTCGTCTCTGACTCATACCAACGCTGTGTATAACTAAAACATTAAACATGACGTGTGTATCTTCATTTTCTAATATCGTATTACGTTTCAAATAAACAAATCTAATTCAACAGAGTTTATGGAACAATGAAATCTTGTTATTGCATCATAACTCAAACAGTCGTAAACAAAATAGTAATGGTTTGACCTTCAGTTCTAATTGAAATCCAAATCTAGTGCGTGATAGTCTTGAATTTTCACGCTTGTTTACGTGGCCAACGTTCAATTCTAGCATGCCATTCTTGTCTTGATAAGTTGATGATTTCACTTTAGGTCGAACTTGTCATGAAAGGAACTTTTGCGATGAAGTGTTGATGTGCTTTTCAATAACACTAATCCTTGAATCAAAGGATATAAAATTAACTTCATTATCTCAAACCACTTAAATAAAAATTATAGTACAAATTCAAAAGATGATACATAATTCCGTTAACACCTCTCTTTTCTACGATTAACTTCCTGTAACTTTTAAAAAAATAAAAGCTGTGATAAATTTGTGAGCAAATATAGTATGCCTAGAGCTTTTACGGCTTTCACTGGTATTCTTTCAGCATTTTCACATTCATTACCAAACCATTCCAGTTGATGTAATGATACCGATCTTTGAAAATGGGATTCTTTACCAATTTTAGCATACAAGGTCTCTCTGCGTTTTGATTTAATAATTTTTTACTAAAGAGTCTACTGCTATATCAAAACTTCTAATATCAATCGTTTCAAAATATTGATCATAATGGAAGAAACATTAGACAACGGGTTTCATGC
The DNA here is from genome assembly GCA_028554795.2 of Sinohyriopsis cumingii. Lineage (NCBI taxonomy): Eukaryota > Metazoa > Mollusca > Bivalvia > Unionida > Unionidae > Sinohyriopsis > Sinohyriopsis cumingii. The sequence continues at coordinate 48,203,770 of CM068829.1, forward strand.
TCACAGGACGATGTAAATTAGAATTGTTCTGACTTAATATCCCTCTACGTACTTTCATCCTATCAGCTGCACCTGACATTAAGATTTTGAGTAAGATGTAATGGAATATGTATTGATTCTAACCTCTCAAAGACATCATATTGTTTTCTTACCTCTAACAATTACAGTCTACTAGTAAATAATATAACTAGCTTAATTACGACCGTAACATGCATATAATCCATTATATTCTGTCCATTCCAGACCTTCTATTAAGTATGCTAACTTGAGGCTAGAAGCTATATAAGAACTTATCCATGTTAATAGGGTTCCCTTGTATATATGCTTCATCTACTCGGGGTGGGATACATAGTCGGCAGCATAGTCAGTATTATCTTGGTCTGTATCAGGCATTCCATTGAAAAGGCTTTTAGATTTTATCGAGTGTTCCTAACTTTCTCCAGACAATTTGCAGCAAGGCCGATTTTCACTTGGATATATTCCTTTTGTGTCCTTTACTTCTTTTCTGCGGTGTCTATATCTTTCTAGACTCATTGGTTTCCCTTCTTTGTTTTACTAATGCTAACCATTGATGAGGAATCTCTATTGAGCGGATGGCACCTTTTCACTGGAATAATCTTAAAATCTTAGCACCAATCTTAAAATCGTCACGAATTTTCATTCGATTCTTCGGTTGAGTTTCTTCCTATAGCAGTCTTCCTTATTAGTCTAGTCCATATACTTTTAAATGTTCCAACTGCCTCGAACTTCATGTTTCTCTTTTTCTCTTCATTTATTTTGTAACTACAAAGTTCATCAAATCACCAATAGTTTCCTTTAATTCCGAACTTTTCTTCTCAAACCTCTTGTTGACAAAATGCAGGTATTTCATTCGATTACTATTTTGTTTTCCGTTGGTTGTTTAGTTTGGTCACTTTTTGTATATATAGAACAACATTTTTGTTAGTCACGTATGAATTTTCCTCCTCTATCACTGTCTTAGAGACCTTTCGGCAGTAAATCTGCAGTGCTGTGTTTCTGAGGTGACTGATTTGGTTAGGAGTTAGGTACTAACCACCCCGGTGGCCTAGTGGATAGAGCGTCCGTCTCGGACGCGGGAGGTCGTGAGACGAGTCATTTAAAAGACTTATAAAAATGGTAGTAACAGCTGCCTCGCTTAGCGCTCGGCATTAAGCAGTTAGTGTTAGGACTGGTCGGCTAGGTGTCAGGGTAATGTGACTGGGTGGGACATCATGCTACATGTCTGCGGCACGATGCCCCAGTGCTAGATATAACTATAAATTGCCACACTGCAGACATCGTAGCAATATGACTGACAAATTGTTAAAGCTATGTTAAAAATCCAAATCACACACACACACACACACACACACACACACACACACACAAATCACACAGGTACTACCAACACAAGACAAATTGCCGGAACATAGATAATTTTGTACTAAAAGTCAACCCATGCCAGTAGGAACATGTTAATCATGTTAGAATGAAAATAAAACTAAAACCTACGTTTGTGTTCAATGCAGACTAAAAAGCAATTATTATTAAGGATACCACAACAACTAATGGTTTAAATATACCATCTGGTTTTGTGTCTATATTGTATAGTATAGTTAATAGTACTAACGAAACCTATACAGAGGAATAAAGTAAATAAGAAATCTTAGACAGTATCTTAGGAGTTCCATACAATAGAGAAAAGAATACAAAATTTGCCAATATAAGTACATAATTTATTTGGATGTTACTCACATGTATGTATTAAATAACAAATGCTTAGAGATCGGGCCCAGAGTGGCCGAGTGGTCTAAAAGCGGTCTCAATTACAGATCACCGCCATCTCACCTCAGTCTGCGTGGGTTCGAGTCTAGGATTCGGCCAATGTGGGTATGTGTGCCATTAGCTTCTCCTGGGTCGGTGGTTCTTCCCGGGGTTTTCCCGGGTTCTTCCTCCATCATTAATACTCGCCCCATGTATAGCCTATCGTGTGCTGAAAAATGGCATTAAACCTGACAACAACAACAACTTAGAGATCCACACCGTGAACTACACGTTGTATAGTGATTCATCAAAATCTGTAAGTTAGCAAACATGTCTCGTTGATCAATATATTGATGATTTTGATACAATAGAATATTAGCCAGAAATATTAGATCTGTAGATACATTCAGATTCATACATAAGTCGTTATGTTGCTTGCAACCTACCAAACGATAAATTTAAGCTTACAAATAATTCTAAAAGTTCTCTCTGAGATAAAAAATAAAGCGTTATTTTATTTTTACTTTTAAAACTGTTTAATAGAACATATACACTAGAAACCTTTTGAAGTTCTAATTTGACAAACCCACAATCCCTTGGCGTTTCAGCAGCAACACTTAGCTTATTCATCTCAGATAGATCTATGTTCTAATCTGTTTTATTCCTATCTTTACAGCAAGGCTTAATGGCATTCATATTGGACATCTCTTTAGCAGATGCTAGATAAATTACTCTTTCTCCATTGGTTAGATACTTGTTTTAAAATCTCACAATTAACCATCAGTTTGAAAAACAAATGTTTGGGATATTATGATTTTTTGTACAAAAATCGTGTGTTACTTTCGTTGAAAGATTAGCGTTTAAGTCATCATATTTATACAGCCAAGCTTCCTGAGAGAAATTAAATTAGTTTGTGTTGAAATGCATCTAAATCAAAAGGCATTTGTAAATTAGGTGCGTGCGGATGATCATTAAAGATGATCGTTAAAGATGTCGCGTAGTTCGCTTTTTGAATTTGAAAATCATCCTCGATTAAAAACATTTAAATCATTCTTATCTTTAAAGCGTTCTGCTGAAGAGCATGTTTTTGCTGCTTATCTATGAAACCAGAAAGTAAAGTTATATGAGGATGAGATATCGCTCATCCAAACAGGTTATTAATATCACAAACACGTTAATAAAAGAGTTTGGTTTTGATTTATCATGTTGCTTGTCACATTTGATTATTCCAATTGTTTCAATGATTCAGTCATTATTTGCTACCGCGTATCTGTTAAGCATCATCGATATTCCCCTGTTACATTATTCGTAAGAGCTAAATTCATATCATATTGAATTAAGATATACATTATTCTTGATAGCTAAATATATATCAGTGTCATTTAAGACGTCTAGTTATATCTTCTATAACCTTAAAGAGGCATCATATGCTTCGTCTGGAGATGAAAGCTAATAAATTGGATCTAATGCATAGCTCTTTATACATACGCAAATTTCTCCAATGAATTTGCTAGCATTACGTTATCTATAATAACACAATAGTCGTGTAGTTTATCCAACGATTATATTTTTGAGTAGATAAAGGACTTTCTTGGCGTATTCATAGCCTACGAGAGTGATATTTTAATCTCTAACAACTAAAAGAATGATTCATACGGTGGTAGTTTAGTTTCGAAAAATCATTCGAAAGAATTCATATGTTCTCATGGATATAATTTCGTACCAAATCCTTGGTCATACAGTCAATCTTCATCAGTGGCTTCATAACCTTTTATAAATTGTACAACTACAGCTATTTCTCGAAACATGTATTATTATTATATATACCTCTGCAGCTAATTGTTTCACGTCATCACCAATACTTGTAACACAGTCTGGTCCTCTGCAAGTGTTAGGTATCTACTTCAAAAATTAACATACATTAACCCAACAGTAAACACAAACTATATGTGTTACGATGCTTTGGTCATATAGTAAGTAAGAGAAGGAAGCAGAACCCATAAGTTTTGTTAAACTTAACAAGCAATTTACTTATCAGTTATAAATGAAAAATGTGAGAGGAACTTACAGTATTATGAAGTGGATCGAAACTAATCCTTATAAAGTTCTATGATAGTCCTAAATGAATGAAATGTTCTTTGCATATTTCAAAACCGAAAACACACTGCTCCTAAAAGCCAGGGACGTTGTCAAGATTGCCTTATCCAGAATTCCTTCCAATAAATTACAACAGTTCAAGAATAATCGTATAGTTCAAACAATGAGCACTTTCTTTTTCCCCTGAACAGTCCATACAAATGTTTTTCCTCTCAAATAATATTTAATTACAACATGAACACGTCTAAAGACTTGCAAAATGAACAAAAGAAATGTCAATCACTCCAAACTCGGAATGAAACTGATTGCTCAGATGAAACTTACAACTCATTGTGTGTCAAAAACTCTCCTATTCATATGACCTAGTCCAACCAATAGGAAGTTACTGAATTCTTCTAGAAGCGTTAAAACTCCATCAACCAACGTGAAATTAAGTCATTGGCCCTTTTGAGTCTTATTATTAAGATTGTTATTAATAATTGTCAACATATACGGAAGCAATTATTTATATATCCTATGCAATAATGAGCTTTTATCAGATTCATTTCACGTAGGCAAAACTAACTAAATATATTTTGTACAAGTTACGGCCTTGAATAAAAATTACAAAAGTTAAATCATGACATTCCCAATGTCTTCTGTTTTAAATCAACTAATGCAAATATTCGATCACAAATACATTACAGTAAATATGAAATGTCTTCATCCAGTAATAATCCTTTTATATAAATATCCAACCACTTCCAGTACTGAAAGTGACATACCTTAGGTATTAACATTGTTATATTGATCGTCTAACCTCAATGGATCAAACTATGAGGCACCACACAGAAGATCCATACACATTCTGTGCTGAGAAACCATGTTCTCTTGAATCAATTGTTCCATTCATTATAAAGACCAATTACTCTTTTAATTATAATGTGCAAAAGAAAATCTGTTTTTAAATTTTATTGGTTATAAAACTGCCATCAAAATAGACAATATTTTGGGACTCTTATTTTTACGCGCAACAAATCAAAAAGACATAGTCTGAGTCAGAAGGAACGAACTTATTTCTTCTTCTCTCTATCTATTTCCATTACAATAAAAACACTATGTGATAAACAGAGCTCCAAATGGGTAATGATTCAATATTATATTTATGAAGCAAGTTGAATAATGTTCAGCTTAGGCGAGCCTTTTAATAATTCCATAAAAATATAGGTGACCCAGATAATACAATTACTTTATTATTATTATTATTATTATTATTATTATTACAGACGTGAAATATTGCTGGACCTTCTCAATACATCGAAGTATGATCCAAATATTGCTCCAGACTTTGAGCAAGGTAAGAATGATGCATTTTGTATCCCATTATTGGTACAGTTCCAGCAGTCCTTCCCATCAACCTAAAAGTGGCGTTGAAAGTAGAGACTCATACGTTCACATATTTTGCATCGACAGTAACATAACTTTTGGAATGTTCAGAAGAACTCTGGAAGAAATATGTGACTTTTAGAGGGATATTAAAAATGGAAAAACAAGGATGTGAGTTTAAACCGGCCTGTACGAACCTCTTTGAGCTGGAACTTTGATCAGAATGATATCAGAGACGGATACCTTTCAAGATTTGTCCTGAAATTCGTTCTTCCACTAGCACGCAAAATAATTTAAATTTCTGCATGCATCTGAATTCTGGAGTCTGGAAATTGAGCTTTAGTCTCCAACTGAAAATAATTTCGAGAATATGGAGCCTGTTTGAAAGGCCACTTAGCGAAACTAATACCAATTGTGTCGTGTGTTCAGTTTGAGGAAATTTTGCATTAGAATTTATATTTCTGTATAACACACACACACACACACACACACACACACACACATACATATATATATATATATATATATATATATATATATATATATATATATATATATATATATATATATATATATATATATATGCACTTTTCTGTTTGAAGAAATAGTCAAAGGAACATCAGAGATGCCCAGTTCCGTGTACATAAATACTGCAAAAGATTAAGTATGTGAGATTTACATGTGGTGGAGTGAATTAATTGTCCTGCTTTGGCGATATAGAAATTTCATATTTGAAATACCATTTGCGGCGAGGAAATTGTTTTGTACATCACGATAGATTTTCCTTCTGGTTTAAATATAAAATAGCTATTTTAAGTTTAGATCATATTCTCTGCATTTTGAACGGATGGTCAGAAAGGTTATGCGCATACATACATGATGACAACAACTTCCCTTGATGTACATGGAAAATTATTATAAACTCTAGCGTTCTCATCAGTCATCTCAGATCGATGCCCAATTGATTTTGTATCACTTATTGTTTTTTGTTTTTTTTTTTAAATTATCGGTCAATTTTGAAACATACGATGTAAATTTGTCCTTTCAAATTACCTCGCTAACAAGTGGCATACTTAGAGAATTAGCCAGTCGTTTCTATTTTTTATTCTTGTGCTTTTTTAGAAGATGGTATTATCTAGTCTTTTGTAGTTTTAACTTGTTTTTCTTCTTTCCGTTTCTATGTTGCTCTAGTAATTAATTAAACTATTAAAATAGGTTGGACCTCGTGTACACAATTAAAATAGTTTGGACTTCGTGTACACAGTTGAAACAGTTTGGACTTCGTGTACAGAGTTAAAATAGTTTGGACCTCGTGTACACAGTTAAAACAGTTTGGACGTCGTGTACACAGTTGAAACAGTTTGGACCTCGTGTACATAGTTAAAACAGTCTGGACCTCGTGTACACAGTTAAAACAGGATGGACCTCGTGTATACAGTTAAAACAGTTTGGACCTTGTGTACACAGTTAAAGTAGTTTGGACTTCGTGTACACAGTCGAAACAGTTTGGACCTCGTGTACACAGTTAAAACAGTTTTTATTTCACTGATGGCTGCTCGACTGTAAATTCTGGTAGCTGGTGTAAATAATACACCCAGGACTGTGAATATCTGGTAGCAGGTGTAAATAATACCCACAGGACTTATTAAAAGGGAAAAAGAAAATTACTTAGGGCTTTTATCGATAAAGAAAAAATCAGTGAGACTCTAAGGCACATTGTGTTTTCTTCTGCATATTAGATTCATGCAGGAAAAGTTAAAAGTCACCCAGTATATTATATATTTGTAGTAGAAAGAAATATGTGAGATGGATGGCGAGCGGGAAATGGAAAATATTTTAACAATGACCAGTACAATATTTATGTCTGGAATCGTTTGTTTTGAGCCATATTGGTTCATCTTGAATTTACCAACTGACCCTAGTTATAAAAAATACTGAATATTTTACAATCAATAAAATATTAACGAGACCTTAATTAAATCCCTTTGTCATATTATTTTTCATATGTTGATCAAAACTATGGAGTTACCCAATGTATATGTCTTTTTTATTACCGCTGTTTGCGGGTAAATGCGACTGCATAGAAATTTAATATATTCACCTTCATGCTGTCCTTAAATCATTGCATAAGAATATGGGTATTTAGAAAAATCTTCATGAAAATTTTGAGACGGCACCAGATGTTGTAAGAATACACTATGTATCTCCTGAAGTGTTGTTCCTTTGTGTAGCCTACAAGGACAATTTTACCAACAAAACGTAAGTCTAGTCTTATATTTAAGTTCAGCTATCTGACGTTTTAAATTTAAGACTGACTTAAAACTGACTAATGAAATGTCTTAAGTTCAGATTAAAACAAAGGCTTGTGTTGATAAAATTAGGGCAAGAGTCTACACTTAAATAATCTCCTTGCAGCATATCAATATCCGTTTCTTTGCTATGCACATACATGCCTTATAGTTTCCATTTTCTCTCTGTCTCTACATCTGCCTTTCTGTCTGTCTCTGTCGCTTTCTCTCTCTCTCTCTAAAACATAAAACGGATTTAAATTTTCGAATCCCAGAAGCAATAAATGTTTCTGCTGCCAAGTTCTTGTTGTTTTAGAAACGAGTCAATATTTTAAAAGCCACAAGGAAGCAAATAAAGTCACAACGTGCAATTACAGAGCTGAACCATTGTACATAGATAATATTGTGCAAAGTAATTACATCCCTCGGTTACCTATTCCATGCTTTTGACAACATATAATCTCCCGTTAGTTTTAACTGTTATCTCGTGTCACAGATACTGCCAGTAACTGTGGAGGAAATGTAATTAGACCCCAATATCCAACTGTCTGGCCATTTATATATCATATGTAGTGCCAGATATCCAACTGTCAAGCCATTTAGATATCATATATAATGCCAGATATACAACTATCAAGCCATTTAGATAATATCATATGTAGTGCCAGATTTCCAACTGTCAAGCCATTTAGATATCATATATAATGCCAGATAAACAACTGTCAAGCCATTTAGATAACATATATAATGCCAGATAAACAACTGTCAAGCCATTTAGATAACATCATATAACAATCAGTTTTAAGAAAACAAAGACAGGTGATGGTTATCTGGGGTTTAAACTTACGTTGCAAGGTAGTAAACCGAAGTATATAATGCATTATATTACGCATGCGTTCTTTATCCTTTTGTGTTGTAATAATGGTTTTCTGTAAAGTGTGAATATTTGGAAGCTAAGAGAAAATTACGAATGAAATGAAACCATGCAAACAATACTTTCCATATTATCGATTTTGCCAATGATGATTTTCAAGGCTTTAAATAATGTATAAGGGAATACGTGGGTTACAACGATAATTTAATAATAATTAGTCAGTTAAAGGATAATTTGTACAAGTGAATACCGCCCGTGGCTTGGAAACAAATTTATGAATCGCAAACAAACATCTACAATCAATATGCCGACTATATTTCTGTCCGAGTGGAAGGAAGAGTAACATGTTATTATTAAAAAATGGACAGGAGTTTACAACTGCTCAATACTAGCATAAAAACTTATTGTTTTCACCAGATTTAAACGCCTATCAACGCACGACAGTTTTATTTTAAGCAAGTTATACGCATTGTATGTATGTATGTATGTATGTATGTATGTATGTATGCACGTCTGTCTAAAAGTCTGTATGTATGTACGTATGTATGTATGTATGTATGTATGTATGTATGTTTGTATGTATGTATGTATGTGCGTACGTCTGTCTCTGTTCTGTTTGTCTGTCTGTGCCTGTCTGTCTGTCTATATATCTGTATGTCTGTCTGCATGTAGGTACGTTAAAGGCCATCCTTATACCATTCAGATATGTACTGCATAATTGTCGTCTCAGTATTAGTACTCATTAATTATTTGCTTTATTATTGTCTCAGGCAATTCTTTTTGCAGGTCCTTTCAGACAAGAAACACAACCCGATCATCGAATTATTTCTACAACCTAGCTTTTAGTCGGCAGTACATAGCCAAGTTTTTTTAGATGTGCTAACCGTACACACACACACACACACACACACACACACACACACAGATATATAAAAAGGTATGAGTAGCTAAACTGACCGACCATTCAACCTCCTCTGACAACTAAAGGATGTAGTTGTATAAATGTATAAATCACATTTCAAAATTTTTAAAAAACAATATGTAATTTATAAAAGGTCTACATTTGAAACCGGTGCATACACACTAATGTCAGGGAAGATAAACTTGGGAAATGTACTTCTCATGATATCATATGACAAGACAGCGTTGATATCTTTCCCTGCTTTCTGATCTTGTCACTTTTAAAAAATTTATCATTTCCATTTTCTCTGTATTTCGAAATTTCCATGACACGCCTTCTTGTATATTTTATTCTCGTCTTGTGGATTCCTATTTATGAATAGTTTAGTTTTATGGTATTCGACCATGAGTTATGAGTCGTACGTAAAACCAGTACAATATAGAAAGTTCATCTGGCGTCATGTGTGAAAATTAATGGAGTTACATACCCACTCCAGCTATACTGGAACGCAAATACGCTAATTTAATCGATCGCAAAGCTTTCAGTCATGCAAGTTCCTATTTTATAGGAGTAGGCGGTATAAATTAAGTCAGATAACAGTTCGTGAAACACGGAAAAACCTTTCAGTCATTACGAATTGGTAATATTTAAATACACTGCTAGCTAATTTAGCACACATACACACACACACACACACACACACACACACACACACACATATATATATATATATATATATATATATATATATATATATATATATATATATATATATATATATATATATATATATTAGCATTCACTCTTCAAGTTGATCTTCGAAAGAAAAGATTAAACAAAGAAATAAAAAGTGAAACAAACAACACAAACAATGCAAGAAACCAAAACTTGCTTGCTAATGTCGGACAGATGATCATACAATTTAATGGTCACGAAATATCGGACAGATCATCTTTCAATTTAACAGTGACATCGGACAGACGATCTTACAATTAAAACGCGACGAAATATCAGATAGATGATATTGCAATCAAAATGTGACGTATTTAAGATTAGATTTAAAGCTTCTCATTTATTTCAGATCACCCCACGAATGTCTCTGTGCAGATATTCATCATTAACATACACTCTATCAACGAGGCCATGATGGTATGAATCTGTTTGTCGTCTGCTCGTAAGTAGTAAGAAATATGAGAGTGTCAGGCTAGTCACACCAGTTTTACCAAGATAAATCATTTATACTTGTATAAGACCATCTCGTGTTTGAATGCAAGAAATTAAAATCCAGACTGAAACATCACTAGACCAGTTAGATTAGAGTATATTATTTAGCAATTTTGTTGTTTTTAAAAAAGTACTAGACCAGCAAGAATTTGATAATAAATATGGCATAAAATTTGAAATTTAGCAAAATGAAATAATGATAATAGGCTACATTGTATTGAACTTAATAGTTTTCAGAGAGGCAATGGTAATATTTTCTGAGGTCTTCACGAAACCAGTGACGTCAACATCGAAAGATAATGTATATTTCCTTATCAGTTATAATGTCTAATCGCTTACCGGGTTGGACAGCAAAAGAGTATATTTAAAGCTAGTTGTATTGCAGATATAAACATTACAAGAAGAAAAGGTATTAATTTAAATGATTTCACACAGATTTGATCCAAATGTTATAGACAAGACACATAAATATCGATACCATTTAATGACCATAACATGTACATAAGTACCAATAGCCTGAATGAAATGCGATTAAATAAAAGTAGTTCAGATATGGCTGAAGAAATGCAGAGCTATAAGAGTAGTAAGAAGCTTGCATGTTGAGGTTTTGACAGATTATACATTTCTAGAATGTGATTGATATGGAAATCATGGCACACAAAGGAATGGAGTTTATGTTGGTCGACGTTGCCTGAGGGAAAGAACAAACTATCAATTAATAACACTCGTAAAATGCACATGAAAAATGTGCTAAGCTGATCATGAGATTGAAATTGTCATTAAAGGTTAATAAATGAAATTAAGGAAGAAATGAAAAGAGATAGCAGTTAAAAATATTATTAGAGGAGACAAATACAGGCAGCAAAAGTACAAGAGTTTGCATGTTTTTGTATATGTGCGTGTGTCACTGTGTGTGTCTGTTTGTGAATATGGGTGTGGGTGTGAATATGACTATGGTATTTGCATCTCGTCAAGTACAGGAGAAATTCCAGTAAGAGAACTCCCAACTGTATACGACATTCGTCGACCTGAGAGAAGCCCTTAACACAGTCAGTCGTAGAGGCCTTTGGAAGCTCACTGAAAAAAATTGGTTTCCCAGAGAAATTCATCGTGATATTTTGACATTTTGATGATGACATGTTTGCTTGTGTTGTGGACGACGATGAGTCATCGAACCTTTACCAGTCACCAATGGAATCAAGCATATATATGTCTTGACCCAGCTCTCTTCATCATGATGTTCTCTGCTGTGCTTAATGATGTATTCAGTGACTGTGGTACTAGATCCAATGGAGCAGACACTAGACAACGTCACCTATCTAATCAGCACACTGTCACGTGGAGTTCACATCGGTGATGAAACCAACAGCGGAATCGATAAAGCAAGTGTAGCTTTTGGCAGACTCCGCTCATATGTGTGAAATGCAGAGACACAAGTCTACAAAAAAAATAACTGAATGTCTACAAAAACATTGTCTTGCGATCCCTGCTGTATGCATGCGAAACCTAGACGATGTTCAGACGCAATTCCAAGAGGTCAGGCCATTTTCACATGGGCTGCATGAGTAAACGGATGAGTTTAAGATGGCAAGAATGGGTCACTTAAACGTATGTTAAGAAACCAAACCAGATAAAGATGTTACAGTCGTATTCGAACTCGAAGGACGTACCACGGTAATATGAACAAGATTAAACTTGATAAAATAGCATACATCTTGATTCAATCATGAGGACATTTAAACCTCTTTAAACTAGATACAGAGAAGTTTTACAATTATGCCAACTCAATTATAGACAATGAAATTTGTTCTTGATAAAGCTTTTTCCATGTACACTTTTAATTCAGGTATAAAATCTTCTGTTCCAAATATTTAGAACAGAATGCACCAAAATCAATTAATATGGAAAGATTTTTTTCTCCGCAGTATGGATGAAACAAAATCCAATCGACATTGTATGTGGTGGATGAAACAGTAAATAGGGAATCTAATTATTAACAATAAAATGCTAATTTCAAAATTCATTGTATCGCTGAACATTGTTTAAAATAATGAACTTAGAGGAAAAGTGTATTGATGATTAGGGTTTTGTTTTCTTTAAGTGTAAGAAACATACAAAACAGTTCATATCAAAAGAGCAACAGACAAGAAAGCAGCACGCGAAACGGTTATGTATCTGCAGACGGTTATGTATCAATGTTCAATACAAGATTAAGTAAAAGTATAGGTTTGTTTTAAAAAGAAACCTGCATCTGATGTGCACAAGTTTAAAACATGTTCTACTATGCAGTCTGCTTCATTGTTAAACACATCGGAGATGTACAAGTTCAAAACAAGTTATGTAAGTCTCTTTCATAGTTCAAGACATCTGAGGTGCACAAGTTCAAAACAAGTTATATAAGTCTCTTTCATAGTTCAAGACATCTGAGGTGCACAAGTTCAAAATAAGTTCTATTACACAGTATTTTTCATAGCTAAAGGCATCCTTAAAACGTTATTTAATAAGTTTATACTAGTTGAACAAGGTTAAAACATTATTACGTAATTTCAAAAGTATGCACCAACTTTAACTTCAGAATCGAAAATGAACTATGTTGTTGGCGGTAACAGTATCTTTTCTGTTACCAAGTGACACGGTCATTTAAATAAATAGTATCGTTTGCTACATCATTATTTTAAATATGTTCATAGATTCGTTTAAATCGTGTTTAATCTATGTTATTAACATGGATGTAGTAATGCAAGATGTTCCAGAGGCTGATAAATAATCCGTGACAATACAAAACAACAACAACAAAACAATTGCAACGGTGAAAGTAGAAGACATAGTAAGTAAATACTTAGGTAGATGAGATGGATGATTATGATACTCGGGCATTTAGATGATGAGGAAATTTGGAAACTTCCAGGAAAATATTTATCCTGGAATAAACGAACAACTGTCAGATCCACTAATGCGATTTTGTACTTGGACGTGTAGATGATAGTTGACAATTTAGAAAACGTCAAAGACAATAAACAACGTACTATTGCAACTGCTAATGAAACGTGGTACTCGGATTTTTAAATGACATATGTCAATTGGAAACTCCAGAGGCAAGTACGTATTATACAATGAACAACCTAATGTCAGATCTACTAATGCAGTTTGGTACTCGGACCTTAATACGACAAATTAACAATCGCAGAATCATCTACGATAATGTACTTTCGAATATATTCCCCAATCAAGCTGACGAGATTCATGAATCCTGCATGCGGTTTACACATTTGATTAAATACTCAAATAACAATTCAGTAATACCAAAACATAGAAAAAACAATCTTAAGCTAGAAAGAAAATAACATGTCTAGCACTCATAGCCAACCACTTTGTCAAATTACCAAAAGTTCCTGGTAAAGTTGATGTTGCCCTGATCACTAACTGAAGCAAATAAATAATTAGCAATGTTTTAAAGACCTTTTACGTTTTGAAGGAACGAGTCGTCTTTATCTCCCGTTGGATTACATTCCCTCCACAAACTACTAAACATTTTGCAAACTTGGCTACAGACATGGTAATAATTTATACAGTCATAATTTACAGTGACTGTAGCAGCTATTGTTATACCATTTTCTTTAAACATCAGCTTTTTCCTGATTTTTGTTTTTATAATTTAATTTTGCACTGTTTTCTCTAAAATCTATAAAAATGTCTCTCATTTCTTAATAAATGGGCTTTATTACTTCCAACAGTTTCAAACTAAGTACATAATTTTTGTTTGGGTCTGTTTCTTCGCTGATGTCTTGTCTAACTTTTCAATCTATTTTCCATACATTTTAACATCAGATTGCGTTGGGTCTATTACGGATTAACAAGAGCTACTGCAATTGTACATAACCCATCCGTTCTCTTTCATCTTATTAATTTGAATACTCTTTTTTATTGAAGGTGGAAGCTCCCCACTTTGAATGTTGCTGTGTCATCTCAGATTTTATTACTTGTCATCAAACGACTCATTTGTGTCTATTGTTCAACGCTCAATATCCTCGGGTACTTCTATTGGCTCTCTTTCAAAAGCAGTAGATTCTAACGGATGTTTAGGTTCTGTCTCGTCAATATGTCACACATATGGTTTCAAAATGAAATCTCAAAATCGTCATCAATTTGAAGGTTATTTAAATAGTGATAAATGGACCTGACAGACATCGAAAACATAGAAAATAGTATAACTATTTCTACAGAGAATAGAAAGGAACTGACTATTGCCATTACAAAATGTAATATACCAAAAGATGACTGGCAAAATGTTAACTGCAATAGAGTTTGGAAAGATGAACAACAAGCAAATTAAATAGACATATGACATATTTATCAATGATAGAGTTATTTACATTTCAAAAATCGTTATTACAATGTTGCAATTTGCTATGTGACGTCGTTGATTAACAGATCTCTTCGAATCGAAATCTTTGAATGCTTGCAGAATGAGCCGAAACATGGCTACATAGAAGGTATCAGATACCTCACGGGATTTCTCTCAGTCAAATTGGGATGGCACTGAGTGAGATCACTTGGAACATAGAGAAGGATATATTGTTCAAGTTCGTCGCGGCCTATATACGCCTACACGTCGCGGCCTATATACGCTATGGAATGTTTACTTTCATGTGAAAGCATAGAAGACGATAATGTATTACTGTACTGAAATCTGCTGGTTTAGTAAATATATTTTAAATTTGGTGTTGTCATATCATTAAATAAGATAGTGATACATAAACATCACTGGTTTAATGATTTGCAATTTTTATAGCATCGAAAAATCTTAGTGGTCTAGTAAGTATATTTTTTAGTTTGTAATGCTACTGTATCCCAAATATATCACTATAGACATATATAACACATATGGCTAAGGTTTAATCAAGTTTGACTAGCCCGGCTCTAACATGTTGCTTACTATCTCGGTATATTTATAAAGTACATGTGTCAATGTTGTTTTCAGCTATATAAATCCATCCATCCATCTGCCCGTCTATACATGAAACCATCCCTTGATTTAACCCTGAGAATATTTCACTGTGTTCATTGGTGGATCATTTTGACGATCTCGTTTTGGACGAGGCTCATTTGGTTAATGCGTTTATACATTTGACTGTTTGACTATCTTAATGACTTAAATCTGTCAGAGTGCATTGTGCATTTTGTATATTTTGTCAATCAACGATTACTTCACTGTCTTTCTTAAATAACTTTTTACTGGAATGTGATAACGTATATGTGTGCGTGCGTTGTAACATAGCTTGAAACAAAATTCAGTCATATAGCTGCGTTGTCTGCAGTGTGACAGTTTATAGTGATATCTAGCACTTGGGGCATCTTGCCGCAGACATCAAGCATCATGTCTCAACCAGTTACATTATCCTGACACCAGGCCGACCTGTATAACAATAACGTCTTAATGATGAGCTCCAAGCTAGGCTACTGCATGTACGGCCGGCGTTAGAATCCGCGACCTCCCGCATCCGAGGTTGACACTCTAACCACTGGAGTTGTCTCGTGAAAACGTAAATATTAGATTGTTGAATCAATATCAAATATGATTATAAAGTCAATCTAATGGAAATTATATCTTCAAGCGAAACATAGTTTATTTGTTTTATCAAAAATGATGTTATCTGTATTGGAACAATTTTTTTTTATATCACATGCACTACATCCCAGATGCATCTACATAATTGATTCGTATTTTATGCTCCGCTTTTGTATTATTATGATTGAATTAAAATTGATTTTTTAAACGTTCCACGCTGTATCTCTATTTGCAATAGCAACCACAGAAGACAACGTTGTTAATAAATAACACAAATCAAGTCTTTGAAATTGTAATAACTCACTTTGTATGCAGTTGTGTGTATTTTTATATTCCAGTGCTGTCCAAAGTAACCGTCGTTGACAATTTGAGTTACCTCATTTCCTCCGCCAGTCAATCTTTCCGTCAATTTTTCGTATTTTCTTTCATACAGTACTAATCGGAATTACATCAAACATTGTGATATACTAGCCAACTTGGAAATATAATTCCAGATGGGGTTCACTTAGGGTCGTATCGAAATTTCTTCACAGACAGTTTAACAGTAGAGTGATACCTCTCAAATCCGAAATCCAGTGGGACTAAGCAAATGCCTCGGTTTTGATGGGTTTTCATTTTACTGATGTTTTCATATTTAATATATAATGAGACAGATCGTTCATGTCCTTCAAGTCAGTTGATTGAGGATCAGTTAGGTGTATAGAACAAAGAAACATAATCCTTGATCTGCACAAGAACAGGTACTATAATACCGACACTTATCTTTGAACGCTGTCATTTTAGTCAGGTGTACTGTGCGTCAGTGCATCTGCCGGACTTTGTTTAACTTCACAAATGGCCTTGTGATATTTCGCGAATGTTACCTAAACTCGCACTGAGGTTCTGTCAGCTATCTAGCTTCGGTTTGTGGAGTGCGTTTTAGTGAAGAATTGAAATTTAGGACTATTAAAAAGAAAAACCTGGTGACCAGAAAAAATTGTTTCGGTTTAACGATGTTTCTATGTTACTGCATATGCAAGAAAAACACAAACACACATACATGACATGCAGCTGGTGAAGAAATTTCACTATTACTTTCTGCTTGATGAGTCTGAGTGCGAGAGAATCACAAAGAAAACGTCCTTAAAATCCTTAAATTTTTAACATTACAAATATTGTCACAAATTGCATCCTGTACTTTGCATCGCCGTACAAAATACAAATGGAAAGTTGTTGCCTTGCGATATGGGATTATTAAAGCTGTTCTATTTAAAATACATTATGAAATATTATTCTCAAGCACTTAGGGCCTTCATTTAAGCTCTTTTATTGCAAAAGCAATACGGAATAGTGTTCATGTTTGCCAGTATGAGTTATGATGACATTAATCGTTTCTTACCTAACAATTGGTAATACGCCTAGATTTTGTTTAATGATATTGCTCGTATTTAGGAGTATTCCCTCGACGTATTCTTCCGCCAATCCTGGCTAGATCCTAGACTTGTTTACGGTAACCGCTCCACGCTGCCATGGCTGGAATTAGACACAAAACTGATTGACAAAGTCTGGGTACCCGACACGTACTTCGCCAACGAGAAGAGAGCGTCTTTCCATACGGTTACAGTTCCCAATAAACTGATGCATCTGTATCGCAATGGAACGGTTCTGTACAGCATGAGGTATGGAATGAGTTGAGTAGTGTTTATCTTTCTCGACCAACATGAGTATGCATTGTACGTATTTCGACCAAAATGAGTATGCATTGTACGTATTTCGACCAACATGAGTATGCATTGTACGTATTTCGACCAACATGAGTATGCATTGTACGTATTTCGACTTCACAGGATACATTTTGTGTGTGCTAGCTCCTATAATCTTCCAGCATGTTAAATTATTTGCAATTAAAAGAATTGAAACCAGGGCCGGATTCACAAGGGTTTGGGCATAGAGGCCACGTACCCCGGACCCCATTTGTTATGAGAGTCCCTTGGTTGCCATGGAAAGAATTACATTTGTTTTGAACCACAACAAACCGTCTAATACATAAACTATATAGCTATAATAATGGCACACATAGCAAGGGCAGTTTAATGACTGATTTCAGTATTTGTAGATCTATGAACCCCCTCCCCCTCTTAAATTCGTAAGTCCCCTCCCTTAATCCGGTCCTGATTGATCCTCATTTTATTTTGGATGCAATGAAACACACCATGCATGTATCCGTGTCTCACGGCTGTTCAAGCAATGTGTAATTGATTTCCAGTTATCAGGGTTTCAGGAATCCTGTAAAATTTACATTTGATTTTTATATCTGGAGAGATTGGACATAAAGCGACATGGTTCCGTCTTCTGTTCTTCATTCAATAATGAAAAAGCAAACAAAACAATAACATTATTTTTATAATTTTGATAATCGCAATAAAAGTACTGTGATAAAGAATGATAAGTCCACGAAGAGTTACCATGGGTGTTGTAAATCTGTTGCCGAAACTCTCCAAGATGTACATTTCTTTGTATATTTGAACAGACGAATTATGAATTTCTATGGGTGGAAAGTTGATGAATGTTTAAATAATCATTCAGTTGTTATATTATGGACAATCAGTGACATCGTACTTTTCCCATCCTCTTATAATCTTCTATTATTACTTGGAGATTGGGTATTCAGCTAGGAGTAACGCAAGAAAATGTTCCCCAATCTATAAGTTTGGAAGTGATTTTGGATTTCCTGGAACATTAACTATTTCACAGCATCAATTTATGAAAAAGGTAAATACTCCACCTCCCAGATGCTATTATCATCAATGAGTTCAAATGCATGATCACATAACTTCGACTTGCGAGTAGGCGTTGATTTTACACAAACGGATTATCTTAAGTATCATCTCAATGATCGTTTCATTTGCTTACGTCTCTTCACTCTTTTCTTCTTTTTCTTGTTCCCGGGATTTACTTCAGCATTGTTTTAATCTGATTTCAGACTCTCCTTAACTCTTAGTTGCCATATGAGGTTGGAAAAGTTCCCAATGGACAAACAGAAGTGCCCAATAATAATTGCAAGCTGTAAGTTACTAACTTTTAGCTATTTTTATTAAGTACATTAATTATGAAGGTGATAAAATACATACATTTTCTTTAAAGTCAGTAGTAAGATGGTTGATGCACCTATATCCCCACTCCATTGGCAGCTAATCGAGCTACTTTATAATGAGGGCTTTACCCTCGGATATATGGAATAATATCAGCAACTTCAATTGTATGCAGCTTCGATTATTATATAAGCGATGGAAAACGTCGGCCATAGTTGAGCCAAGCAAAGTGCCATCATTGTACATATAACCATGAAGGTGATTGCAGCTGTTCCATGGGGTACCATTACATTTTTTGAAATCACTAATGATGAAAGATTTAAATCTAAGTGTGGTAGGACGGACGATAGCTTGTCAATTGATTACCACTAGAGTAAGTATTTAAAACGGGGAGATGAAGAAGCTAAAGAGAAATAATGCATACCATTAGAAGAGCTAAATAAACTAGCAAGCAAACAAAGAATCAAACGAAAAGCAATTGAGTAAACTTCTTAGAGTTGTACATGCTAGATGATCTGGATAAACCTTCACCGCAATTTAAAGATATCAATCCAGATAGGTTCGGACAGGAGCAAAATAAATCAACGTTGTCTAAAAATCATGTTGACCGCTAAACTAAAGCAAGGTCAAACAAATGTATTACTGGTTTTATGGCAGCATAACTCTTTCAAGTGTTGCGCTAATGTACAATAAAGTTAACTTTATTAAAACAAACCTCTAAAATACAACCAAATTAAATGCCAGAAAGGATCTGATATTTCACAAATATGCAGTATAAATGAGACATATAACATAGCACTATTTATCATGTAAATGTTTAACCAGTTCTTACAGTTAATTACAATCATGACTTTGAACAAAACATATTTTAGAGGTCGATATATCCAACATTAACTGACTTACTTGAACAGTATTGATAAGGAAGGCAATACATAATTGGATCATTCAAGAGGAGTTAATTGTGATAGTTTCAGAATATAATAAATACTATTAGCTAAATAGTATACACTCAGGAAGAAAACAAACAAGTTATGATATTAAGGAGTTGAACAAGACTTTAGGAGAGGAGAGGAAACAAGTTAAAGGAGAAAGAGAGTTGAGAGAGGCTTACGAGACACAGAGTTTCTATTATAATAACGGAGGTATCAACGTAAATCCAAAGCTGGTTTTGGATACTATTTAACTGAACAGCTGTTCCTCACAGCTGTCTGTATTCTGGCCGGTTTCATTTACTGTACGATTGCAGAATCACCGAAGAATAATAAAATTGGAAAAACTATCAATTTCATTGCAGAGAATAATTTTTTCTTCCTATTTTCTGTTACATTAGCAACATGAAAGAAACAAAGAATATTTTAATCACATATAGCGTTTATAGCCTTGAAATGTACACGGAGAAGGCCAAAGAATGTGTGTCAGCAAATAATGACAAAGATCACAATATATACATCGAATGGTTGAAGTACAACTCAATAGTTGTTGTAATTTCTGAGAATAATTATACACTGCCCATAACCATCTACAATTCTAAATGTTAGAATTCAATAACCAGACATGCATTCAGACATCCACTGTTTGTTATTATTCGCGTTTGCAAGAATACGTACATGCTGAAAGTGATTCTGATGGTAACTTTATTTCATATACTGCTAATGGTCATAACAAGCAAGTCCCTAGGAATATCGTTTACAGATTGAGAATTAGTATTAAAGATGAGGACTGGAAAGTAACAGATTTATGTTGTACCGCTAAGAAATATTTTCCGCGTGAAGAACATGGACGAGATACATTTAAAAGATCATAGTGATTCTAGATTTAAATCCATTGAGAAACATAGGCGTAAAATGCAATCATTAGCCAATGAATGAACAATGACTTCAACTTAAATAACTACCGTATTAGCTGATCCGGTGAAATCAACTGTTGTGGCAAGATAGATCGTACAAAGACTTTGAATGCTACTAATTTGAAATATATTAACACATCAAAAGAACAAACATAAGCTATTGAGCAAACTAGCAGCTATAGAACAACTAAAATCCAAGACTTACATAAACATTCTGAATATGACATCAAACCATTTTAGAGGCATATCACTTGCTAAGCAGAGATTTAATATCCTGTCTAATACCTAGCAGACTGTACGAGAAAGAGAAGTGCAATTCCGGACATTCAACAGTACCTATACCCTACTGAAGAACGGTTAAACTCATAGATGGATACGGTTGAGAGTGACATGGATAAATTAGGGTAATCTCTGGAACACTTTACTTTTTGAATTGGAAGAAGTAGAAGTACTTAAAGAGCGATATGAAGCAACATGGTTGAGAAAGTCAAAATGATAAGTATCCCACGTAACGCTTACAGATGAACTTAAAGAATATGTTGACAGAGAGCCATTTGATATTATTAGTCCATTATAAAGTAGTATTAAGTACTATTAGATGACAGGATACGTGTGTAAAACAACTTAAATTATTTGCAAGAAATGCTTACAACTGAAAAATATGCATTCGAAACGCAACGAAACGAAACTCGATTTTAAAAATGATGCTTGCAATACGTAATCCTCAAAATGATACATAAACAAAATAAATTAAAGAAAACGTAATGGCGCTCAATACTTAATTAAACAGAAATTAGTACAAAGACTTGCTGTTAATTCCTAAAGGGATTAGTTAAAACAGGAAATCGATTGGCACGACATAGTTGTGTGATAATATCACATTAATGACATTGATGTATATTGCTATATGGATTACTAATATTTGAATTCAGGACGAGTGTAATTTCTCACATAAGGCGAAGGCTAGAACATTTAATCGAAGCGGTGATTGATCATTCCGCATAACGCTCAACTTTGGCGCACATGGTCTTTTGATAACGAACTATCAACTACTGTTTATAGTGCCATAATATTTCAGCTTGGCACTCATGGACTGCTGATATACCACTGATCCGTACAATACGTTGTGCAGTCGTTGAGCGCATTAAGATGCAAACAAGCTATATGAACACAATACAATTGTTAGTTTAAATATCAAAAGCTGTTCGATATTAAAAACATTAAGAAATTTGTTTTGGATTACAAGGCAGTCGAATTAGTACATGAATATATATACGAGAGGAATAATTGCACCCGATTGCGAGAAGCAGGAACCATTCCCAATATTCATTATGTGCAACATTCATAATTCATGCGAACTTGTCAGTGTCGATAAAATTACAAATGCTAACGGCAAGCAGACACCATTATATCCGACAGCATTATGCATTGTGAAATTTGACATAATGTTAATATGGAAAAGTCCCAATCATATAAGACAATCAAATACCCTGTCAACCATGAACGATACAAAAAAAATTTGGAACGGATCTGATTATGCATTACCCAACAGTTGACAAACAAACTGCTGTGAAGGGGACATTTTACATGGCGTCCGTCTTTAAATAGTCATAAGTTGCCCTAACTAAACCAGAGTCAATAATGGATGCTGACAATTCGCAAACGACACAGTATGCAGATCAATAAGATTTACGTGTTACGATAATTCAAATGAAGTAACACATACACATTGGGTAATAAAGGATTCGTAATTACAAAGCGGACAATACGCCCATACTTTATTTATGGTAAATATAATGCCAAGAAAACTCGATTAACAGAATTCAGTGATATACGATGCAATTACTTTAAATTCATTGGCTAAATATGTTGACTAAAACAAAAAAGGAATTCCCTTTCTTGCATGACTACATCACTTGAGAGAAAGAATTATTGATCTGTCTCTTCATTCACCGCGATTAATTGTAAAAGAATGGATTTTAGATGGCGGTTTAGTTTGTGAGTGTGACATATATTATTAAGAAATGTGCAATAGAGTAAGAGGGTATGAAGCAATGAAGGGATGCAGTGTAAGAGATTTCAACATGCCATCTGATGCTATCGTAAATACTGATATATAAATATAACATTAAGGCCTACAATTTGATGTACTGGAAATCGAAGACGTTTAAGGACAATTGGATAAAAGAAGGAATGCTGTCTGGTTGTGGAGTGATTTCAGTTATTTGCTAACTCTTCTATGAAATTCGGATTTGATGATCAGACTATAAACTGTACTTTCCTTTATGAAACATACTTTATTTAGGCTGAATATTGGTTTGATTATAGAGTAGTTCATCTTGTTCTCAAAATGTGTTTTATAATTGGATGCAGACAACAGTACGTGAACGAACATGTATGTCATTAACAACATCATCCTTTACTTGTACACTGGCTTAAAGTTATTATAATGGAAATTATAGATCTGCCACGTACATAGGTCAAGCAGAGCCAAGCCATCATCAAAGAGTTTTGTCGTGTTCTTTCAACCGACGAACTCCAAATGTTTATATATTATTGTTCTTCGTGGAAGTAATAAATCCTTTTGAGATCTGAAACCTTTTTCGAACAACATAACTTTACTCACCCACGGAATTTTCCATCAGTTTAATAAATCCAGATATATTCATGAGTTTGAAGAAATTATTTCCAAAGTCACTAGTTCAATTTTCTCGTCCTCAGATTTTTAATTCAACGTAAGATTTTATCCATACTTCAATAACGCGATTTTATATGGTATCATTTATATACAACATCCAATTACGATAATAGATGTTTACCAATATATTGTATCGTTTTTATACAACATACAATTACGATAATAGATGTTTACCAATGATATCTATGCTTGTTTTGTACACAGATCTCTTCTGTGGTGATATATCAGATTCTTTTCTGATTCATTATTATGGAGATAACGGTTTATCTTTGAAATAACTATGTAACCGTTTTAGAACCGATACATCTAGTTATAAAATACCTTTGAAACTTTCTTAAAATGTCCAAGACATTAGATTTCATTTGTGTTTGTGGCTTGTTTGCCCATTTAAACTGCTTTATAGGTATGTATTTGCTCATGACCCAACCATTCACATCTTTTGATTTTATTTGCATGCTTTGACGTTGTCATATTGCATTCTACGTCATCTCTCAATGTACCTTCATCACCGACATTTTTCTCATGATTTGTTCTAGCGTATCAATGTGAGATCATATTCTTTATATACTTGCTGACTGTATCATTAAGAAAATTTAAAAGTCTGTAAACAACTCTAAGTCTACTTTCGTTTTTTCAAAATAACATTATGGGTTAGTTCTGGTACTCTGTAATACGGTGCTGGACCCAACATGTAAATGTGCAGGCATTTCTAAATACCTAATAAAATGTATCACAACATTAAAATGTATTTCTTCAAGTAGGAGTCATGTAAGACGCGTTCTGATTTTAATTTGAAACGTTTCATGACATTTTTATATACTGGTTATTCCCTTCTGTTATCCATAATCCTAGACTGGAATACAATTGTAATATTGTTCTTTTAAATATTTAACATCGTCCATTTACTCATTTGGATATACATCTTTTCTAAAATATTTTTGTTGCATGTTCACAAAATGTCATGTTTTCTGTGAATTTTTCATAATTTTTAGAATTCCTTCAGCTGTGTTCTAAAGACTGTCTCACGATCTTCCAACTTTGCAAATCTAATTGTCTTCTTTATAACAATATCCTAATTCAAATATATCTAGTACATTATATTCACTAAATTAAATGTAGTTTTCATATTATTTTTAATGTCATCCCTTGATTCGTGTCCTTTATCATCAATGTAAACATATATATGTATCCCGACAAAGTTATAAGTAATTAGAGGTACAAACAGATATCTGCAAATTACACTCGTTGTGTACTGACAATCGTTCTTATCGGTTAAATGATCGTGATTGTTTTTTACTTTGGAGGCTGTAACTAACATTAACCTATGTTGGTGTATTGGAAATGTGTCTTATCTTCTTTCGTGAATATAATTTTAGTAGCGATTTTTGGTCTTTGATTTATGCAATCATTTTCATACTTGTATTCATTTCTCCAGTAACACAGCTAGTCGTAGTGGCACCACTGATGACTTTTCGACAATCTTTCTCCTTTTCGCCCTGTTCTCCGATGTTTCTTGGGATTTGGAAAAGTCTTTGCCTGTCTTTTATATGTTATTCCCATATCTTCCACAGTCTGTCTCACTTTCTCTTTCCTCTCCTTGTGCCCTGTAGGATTGTCTTTGACAGACCAGATGAGCGTGTGACTTGACCATACAGTCATAGTTGGAGTTTCTTTACAGTGGTGAGCAGATCTTTAAATGGTCCAATTGTACCATGGATTCCAATACGCACATCCTCATTAGATACTTGGTATAAGTATTATTTTTTCAGGATCCTTCGATAACATCTCATCGCTAAGGCATGGATTTCTCACTCTCTAGTTCTGCTGTATGGGTCTATGTCTGACATGCATTCATAAATATGGACATGACGAGGGAGTGCATAAGCTTTATCTTGGACCCAAGCGTGATGGTGCAGTCCAACCAAATGGGGTTTCGTCCTAGCCTTTGCAGCTGTTGTCTGAGCAAACATGGACAGAACATTAGGTTTAGAACCATCATCAAAGGCAATAGTGACTAGGTACTTGTCGCTGTGAACATCTTATGTCTATTTACTCTTATTTCCGGGTCCCCGAGTAGCCGAGTGGTCTAAAGCGCTCTCCGTTACGGATCACTGCCATCTCACCTCTGTCTGCATAGGTTCGAGTCTCGGATTCGGCCAATGTGGATATGTGAGAAAGCTTGCCAGTAGCTTCTCGAGGGTCGGTGGTTCTTTCCGAGATTTTACCGAGTTCTTCCTCCACCATTAATAGTGGCCGCCATGCATAGCCTATCGTGTGCTGAAAATGGCGTTAAACCCTACAACAACAACAACAACAACTCTTATTTCCTTTTGGACGCCACTCGGGCTGTTTTTATTAGTCTGACCATTGATCTATGTCCCATCCCTTAATGATGCTTGCTTGAAAAGGTTCACTGAGTTTCCAGTTCTTGTTCATCCCCCGATATCCCATCAATAACATCAAACAGGCGCAGGTTGGTGATTGTTCTGCCTCCAGTACTTACACTGCCTGCCCTCGTGGTCTTCCAAGGCATCAAAAATGATACCTTCCAGGTAGATGTTGAAAAGCGTGGTCGAGAGGAGACATTCCCCGTCAGACTCCGACTGTGGTTCTGAACCAATCTCATATTCTTCCATTGGAGAGGATTGCATTAGTATCCTTGTCATGCATGTATTCTATGGTGCTGATTAGTTTCGTGTTTCAATGTATGTCCGCATGGGGGCCAATAAGGCTGCATGCCGTACCTTGTCGAAAGCCTTATTAATGTCATTGAAGACACGAATGAGATCATGTTAATGCTGCATATACTATTTACAAAGGGTTCGAAGGTTGAAGATCTGTATTATAGTGCTACGTCATGTTCTGAAGCATGCCTTTCTTCAGCAAAGGTGTATTCTGCTAGAGGTTTCAGCCTACTGTGGATGATCTTAAGCACAACCTTGCTTGGATAACATAGTTGTTTTGTTCGGTAGTTCTGGCACAGTTTCAGATTCCATTCCTTAGGAAACGTGATGATCAGAGACTGGATCCATGGTGTGGACCATTTTCCGATTTCCCAAATTTTGTTCCAGATTGTTGTGAGGATATCTAAAGTTATGCCGCTATATTTTGTGTGCCCCAGCTGACTTCCCTTTCTTTAGTGCCTTTGTTGCAGCCTCTACCTCTTCTCCGAGGATCGGGTGGTCAAATTTTGTTGATCTTGCTGGCTGTGTATCTTACTGCGTGTTGACGGTGGTGATCAAGGAGCCTATCTAGGTTTATTTGGTCAGCATCTAGAAATATAAGTGGTGCACATTTTCGGCCTATTGATGCCTCAGATGCTTGTGCCATGCGTCTAGGTTTTCCTCGGACGAAGTGTTATGGTTAACATCAGCAAGTCATGTCATGGTCGCTTTCAATGTAAGCAATTGGCAATGCTGACTCTACACCGGAAGTGCATCCTCACCAAGACGTAGTCAGTATGTTTGTAATTTTTTTCGCCTGCAGCCATAACCTTTGTAAAATCATTTTAGACTCATAGCCTCTGTGTATGTTTGGCCGTTTGTATTCTCAATGATTTTAGTAAAGTCTTGTAATTGCTGTGCAAAATTATTTGCAAACGCACCAATTCAAGTTTTAAAAACATCAATAATTTATTACCTTATTTTGTATTTTGGTCAGTTCTGTCTCGTTAAAAAAATATAGTGCCAAGATAATAAACGTATTTTCTTCGATTATATTTAGAACTTTACTTCCCAAACCTACTATTATCAACTTTCAAATGTCTGAGCAGAACTATTTTCCTGTTAATGTGATGACGGAAATAATGTATTCTTTTCAAATATTATCATGCCTTAATATAAGACATCTTGAGAGCTTTCGGTTAGGGTTTAATTCTTCAAACCAAATATCACAATATATGTTCATTATTATAGGTTTGTTGATTTCTTATGGAGCGATTCATTACATTTTGGAGTGCCAGTTTTATCCTTCCATTTAGAATAGTCATATATAGTTTTTAGCTGATTCCTGCGGTTTCCATGTCACTATTACGTGGTTTTTCCATTAATTTTCTTAGTTACAAATCCTTTCAATATTGTAAAAATCAGTAAGCTTACTGTTCAGCAACAACTTATCTTCGTAATATATTTCATCATTTTTCTCTATGTTTAATTTTTCCGCATTATAAACGACTGCATCACACATTAATACTGCCTGATTTTGAAAATGTGCCTATTTAAATATTGACTTGAATTTTGAAATCCTGACAGTCTTACATATATTATACTTGGGTATTCCAAATGTATTCATTGTGAGAGGAACAATAATTGCATGCATACCATTGACATGTTCTTTGCCAACTTAATTACACTCATATCAACTTAATTACACTCATATCAACTTAATTACACTCATATCAACTGATTTGTGATAGTCTTATTATATCACTAGGTCAGCTAAGGAAAAGCTTGTACTCTTTTTCTGGTCTCGTTTTGTGCTAAATATTTACGGTCTTTCTAGTGTTATATTCAGCCTTCCTATTCTAGAGACTTTCATGTCTGTGTAAGTTGATAAATGTTCAAGGATTCCCTTTCAAATAAGTTTTTATCCTTGCAGTTGTTAGTTGCCCTCATCGAACTTTTTTGTTTAAGCTCCTAAACAATTTATCAGCTTCACTTTCTTTGTCAATTTATATTTAAATGTTTAAATTTGCTACATTCGGTCTTCTTATATTGTTTAATTTCCTGCAATATGTGATTAATATTAGAATATATAACTGGACTTTCAGGATTACTGAGATACTTATCTTGACACGTCAGTCAGTTTTACACGTTTTTGATTCTTTTTTGATGATTTCCTTTTCGCGATAAATTCTACTTTTTTTAATGTTTATAGGCATATTTGGCACTTTAATAGTAAAGTAACAATGTCGACATCTTAAAGTAATGTCTATTTCTTTCTGTGCTCAATGATATCAAAATATATTCTAAAATATTCGTCTGAAAACAAAATACGGTAGGATAGAAACACTAATTTGCCTGTATCTGACATCAAAATGACACTCTTCTGTGTTTAATAAAACCTGGACATTTACAGATGGTTTTCACTGTTAATGACAACGATATAAATTTATATTCATAGTTTTGGTTTAGCAAATGCATAAGAAATTGTAAAGTACGAAACAGCTATTAATTTTACATTTAATACAAATAATATTCTAAGTCTTCGTCAGTTATTTTTTCATAACAGATTAAATATTGTATACGATTTGCCAACTATATCTCTCTCAGTCGAATGATCGATCGAACGAAAGAACAAAATAACGATTCGACACAAGAATCTTGAATATACTTATTTAAAACGAACCTATCATCTTCAATCTATGAATCGTCTCCGAAAGGCTCAAAGTTGGAAAGAGCTAATTTAGTATAAGCATGCAGTAATTATTAATCTCAATGTATTGACGGGACGATGCAAGCTTTAACATGTTAAAACTCTAGTTTTAAGTGAGTATTGTGGTGGCCTGTTATTATCGCTATATGACGAATTGTCGCATACAAAATACACGTCGAATGTATTTATTCCATTTGATTTACGTGTATAAAATATATTTCATAAGCAGTCGTGTAGATTAAAATAGTACTAGAATGAAAATGAGCATAATAAGTACACCATTGTCAGTATATACGCGTAGAATTTCATTCATAAGATTTTATTTTTCAGGGGATAAATAGAGCTAACACAATATATCATATTTATGAGAATTGGAATGTTTCTTTCTGTTCATAAAATCTATACTCATTTTTTGTATGCCGTTCTATACATTTTCAATTGCATAACATCCTTCGCAACGGTAAGCATACAAATTTATCTCTGTAAACCTAAAAATAGCATTCCCTCCTTTGACAAGCAATTTGTATACTTCTTAGAAATAGAGACTAAATGACAGGTTTAAGTGTTATTCAACGGCAGCATATTTCTTTATAATCGAAGCCGCGAATGATACATTTGACAGATCTCTCTGCTGACAAAATGTAGTTGTGTATCATTTGACACAAATAAGTTCTAAACATTCTTCAATGCTGATGTCTTCAGAATTAGTTTCATTACTTTAGATATATTAAGAATTTAATATGCTCTCAGAATCAAGGTATGTATATTTATTCCGTGAAGTTGTGTATTAGAATTACCTAACTCGTAGCAATACACTTTACTTCTTGAAAAAGAGGTTTCTATTTCTTATTGCAATTGTTTTGATAACCATTGATCAATGACGTACACTCTGATCAGTTCTTAACAATTTGAATGGTTATGTCACGTGGCTCTTTGGCTTATAAATATGAAGAGGCTCTACTGATTCAGGCATAATTAAAAATAGCAAATTTTATCACGCTTGGTTCACTAAGATGAACTGGCTGAAGTCCCTGTTGTCAAAATCGCTAATGCATAATACATTGCATTTGATCACGCATGGCATACTTCCCAGGTCTGTCAGAATATTCTGATATCAGAATGTAATTATATAGTTTTAGCTTAGATGGATATGCTTTCGGGTGCACATACGGTATTTGTCACGCTTGATTATTTGCTAGATATTTTCACACATAGACTGAGTCATAAACTATAACACAAATATTGTTTCTTGGTTTACGTTGCTTTGTTGGGCCTGCTTATTTCACTTGTCTACTCGTTTGAGCAAGTCCTTTCCAGCTTCTTTATATTTCCGTTTCTTAACTTTTCTTTTTCATATCCTTTCTTCCAGACGATATTGTTAATCTGTTATTTTGCAACGTTTGTCAAAGGATATATATATATATATATATATATATATATATATATATATATATATATATATATATATATATATATATATATATATATATATATATAAACAACCCTTATTTTATGCGTGGCACACTGACAAACATGGTACGCTTTTACCTTTTTCCATCTCATCTGTTTCATCTCTTTTGCAGCTTTAATATTTTATAATTTCCTTTATTTCCAGGATAAATTTACAATAACTGATGCAGTAGATAGGGGTAATAGCTGAAGGACTAGTAAGGTTATTAATGGTTACCAGAAAATTTATACTTGTATAGTTTGATATATTCGATGGTATAGTCGTCATTATTAAGTATCTCTTACTTCTACATGAGAGGGGTGGGACATCAGTTATCTTATTACTGAATATTTTTTTTTAATTATAAAAATGACATGAAATTCAGAAAGAATAGAAAATCATGATACATTATTTACAGAGTTTGCATACTCGATACTTGTAATAGAAGAATATGGGATGAATCGTGAACGAATGAGAGTCTCGAAAAAAACGATGTATAAGTTTCATTTTAACTTCAAGATATACTTTCAAAGTTGTGTCCAGGCCCTCTGAGGACACCTGATACATTGCAAGTTAACTTTGAATTTCAGCTAACATCAGTAAATATGTATCACTGGACCAATAATAACAATGTGTATATTATGGCTGGGAAAAGCAGTTGCACGTTGACTTTTTAGTGAAGTCTTATCTAAATACCAAGACATACAACCGCATTTCTAGCTTTCCAACACATAAAGAGGCTATGCATTTGGCAATAGACCTATCAACATATCAGCAAATACAGACTGACCGTGATGATTGCGCTTCTTGTATGTGATTAAAAAGTAATCATATTCACGCAGTATACCATAAGAGTACTTTGAGCTAACAACCCTACAGTCACAAACACACAGTATACATAGGTAGCTAGGCATGCACAGCACAAGGCATGACACACAATCTATAACCAGAACTATAAAAATAAGACATATTTACATACATGATAAATACATGGCGACAAGATTCAATAATAGAAATCTAGATAAGCGTGATAGTATTCTGCATGGATAGGGTCGAAATGCTAGGAATTCAGGAGACTATTTTATCCAAAATAACGTTTTCATAGAATGTTTAACCAAATGCAAGACGTTCGATGGAGGAACACTTTTTCATACACTGGTCCTCGAATATGTAAAGGAACTGTGTTCCATACAGAGGTCATAGAACATGAAAAAACAACAGTTACATACAATGGTCCTAAAATATGAAAAGAAACCGTGTTCCATAGAGTGGTCCTCAAATATGAAAATGAACGTTCAGCTAGAATCTTAAAAACTTTAGGTATAGAAAGAAGCCCTTTAATTGAGGAGAGTCCTCGTGTTAAGCAATACGATTAAGGATCTTTGGTATGTAAGAAGAAGAAATTCACTACTTTAGTTTTGTATACCAACATAGACCTATGATATTTTATTCTATGATGAACAGCGAGTTAATCCAATTTTCTGAATATTTCACTAAAATGATTGTGAAATTGGTGTTTAGTATTACCGTGGCTGCTCGTGGTTTGTTTGTTTGTGTATAATTAACTTTAGTTATTTATTGTGGTATCAATGAAAAATACCATTTTTCTAAAGCTGTATACATCATGGGTCTTCTAGATAATGACATTTACTTCCTTTACGCTTCTTTTCAGATGCTTACACTGTTGAAAACATTGTCTTTCATTGGCACCCTAGTAGACCAATCATTATGTTCCGTTTGGAGATGCCCCAGTTTGACACCTCGAATGCCGATATTGATTACAGCAAATGCAACAAGGAATATGGTGAGAACAAGAGTCACTTCTTTGTATAAAAATACCATTATGTGTTTTTGCTGTTGAATTTGCCTCAGAAACACAATACGGCTTTTATCGTGATAAGTTCCAATTCTACTAGATCTCTCTTTATTTGTAAAGATTTTAGGTTTTCTTTCCATTCGACTAAATGGTCATATAAAAGGATCAGTTTTATTAAATTTAGGCAATCTGTAAAAAGAAAACAAACAACCAGCCGCGTTGTGAAGTTTGGTAGTAAATTTGTCCGAAAAAGTTAATTTTACGACATATCACATATTTAGGGCATTCCTGTGTATAATGTGCTAACTTTGGTTTTCGATAATGTGCTAACTTTGGTTTTCGATAATGTGCTAACTTTGGTTTTCGAATATAAGTCGCTCTTAAATATGTATCGCATGGAATTTATTGCTGACTAATCTTATTCTTAATAATTTTTTTGCTACATTAAAATTGGTCACAATACTTTGATATTCATATTTCTCGTGCTGATATGTGACCTAATTATATTGTTACGTTAATTTGCACGATTTCGTCCTAATATGACTTAATAATTCTTAAACGTGACCTTATTTAATCATTATTACATTCACACAGCTGCTTAAAGGTCACTGGCCACATATATTGTACAAACGTTTCATATAACTATAGTCATAAAAAACTGCATTTGTTATGTATGCACACCATAAAAATGTTTAATTAGATTTAAAAATCCGTTTTTTTAAAAGAAAAAATTATTCGGCAATCTCCGTAAACAATCGGTAGTTTCCGTGTGCCAAAAACGGATATAACGTACATGTATCCCTTCTACTCAATCTAGCCTGAACTGTGTTGCACATGGATTTAACCAAAAGAGTGATGATGGGACAAAAGGGTTCTTTTTTTCCCGAAAGACCCTATTTACCGGGAAAAAAATTGATTGAAGTCGTGGGATCAAATAGGATGAGGGATGTGAAAATTGTACCATTTATTCAAGTCCAACAATGTAAGACGTACCACAAGTTATTTATGTTTTAGTGTTCGACGCTTTAAACATAAATATAAGAACGATGTCTTACATTGTAGGACTACAGTTATGTCAACAGCAACATAACTCTTGAACATACGGAATTTTGAGTACAGTTGCATTTTACACCCTCCTTTGGTGATGAAAACCATTTTTGTACAAATGAATTTAAATTTGTTAAAGACATCAGTGCCTACATTTTTCTCAAAGACAGTCGAATATAAGAAAAATCCCTTCAGTCAATCGAGAAATTTGGACCTCCTAAATCACATAGAAATCTCTATGGTTCCTACGAGATTAAAAGGGAGTGAAATAGCTTATGTAAAATATTCAAATAAAGATTACATTACAGTAATGATACTGCAGATGTAAAAACATTGATGTTTAAAATAATACTTTCTGAACGTGTTGAATTTAGACTTTGATCAAACTCTTTATTTAGCATTATTATATCCAATATGAACTCAATAGGATTTAAAAAACGAATATTAGGTGTTACTCTGTAGCATCAAATATATATATATATATATATATATATATATATATATATATATATATATATATATATATATATATATATATATATATATATATATTCCTGTCCCAGAACTTATGTTGAAACTTTTTTAATCAAGGTATATATCTTAAGACATAGAAACGAAATAGATTTGCGTTGAATTTGTCTTGTGGGAATAAATGGACCTCATTTCCGGTTGCATACTTCTATTTCGAGTAATTAAATCGTTACTTCTTCTTTACACTTGATAATTTTTGAATCTTTTTATGCGAGTATAAATACTGATATACAACGAATCTGATGTACATCGAAAAAATATTAGAGTCTGGCCATTGACCTTTAAACTCAATTCGTTGATTGATTATTTACAGTTTGATATTAAATATAGTAAATATTCACGAATAGCATAACTTATTCTCTGTGAATAATTCCTGGCCTTCCCCTGCCCCTCATTATAGCCAACTTATGGTCCAATTTCAATTTTATTTCACCCAGAGGCGCCCACAATTGTTTTCGGGGGGTGGGGGGGGGGGGCGACTGCGCAAACAATTAGTGGTCAGCTATTAAGTTTACTGGATGTAGGCCAAACGCCACTTGCGCTCTGTGAAAGTAACTACATTGCACATCTCTGATCTAGTTCAGAATTATTTAATTCCCTTTTACTTCACAAATTTCAAATCATGCCTTCCTCCGTCTCCGCAGCTTGTAAAAAATGTAATCGTCAACAGCGAGATCAGTGTTAAATATATTTGGAGGAAACGTAGGTACCTGATGATGTGCAAGTTCGTGACGTGGACTCTCGCGCTGGTAAAATCAAAACGTCTGTACATACAAACTATATTTAACATGTAAAATGTCTACCACTACAACGGTTAGTCGACTGTAATGGAAATAAAATGCCTAACTTTTCTCGATATTGCCGTTTGAATATAATTATCTTCAACCAATACATATTCATATTTTAATGGTATTTTATATGTCTGTAATTTGATTATCATGTAAAGATTATTATTAATTATATATATATATATATATATATATATATATATATATATATATATATATATATATATATATATATATATATATATATATATATATGCGTACTGAAACAGTGATGGTGAAAATGATGATATATACACACACCGAAACACACACACTCTCATATCTATCTATCTATATATTGATCAATCTATATATCGATCTATCTATCTATAGTTTGCCATTCAGAAAATAGATTGGAATATCCAGATGCTTTGCCATAGAACAAAGATATTGGTATGCTCACATAGTTTGCCTTGCAGAAAATAGAATGGTATGCCCAGATGGTTTGCCATTGAGAAAGTAGCTTTTTGTTATACTCAGGGGATAATTGTCAGGCTTAAAAATGAAATAAATGGCATGGTCGTACTTCAACTGAAAATATTGATTATTTTATTTTCGATGAGAAAATAATCACCAAATATTGATCGTTCAAATCCCTCTATAATCATCTATAATTCTCACTTGTATTCTGGTTTGAAGAATATGGAAATGTACACAAGTGACAATAAAGGCTGGAAGATAACAATGGCGGTGCTAATGATATAGGGTGTTTCGTCGTACTTAAATTTAACACGACTATTCAAGCTTTATATTGTTATAATCTGTCGCCCATCAATTTGCGCATTATTATTCGGGTCACCAAGGCAAGTTAAAGTTGAAAGAAGCACCAGTAACTTACTGGCTACTTTACACCTTTGTCAGTCAAGTTGTTGTTGTTGTTGTTGTTGGGTTTAACGCCATTTTTCAGCACACGATAGGCAATGGTATATCGGATCCATGCACATTATACATACCCACATTAGCGATTACGAGACTCGAACTCACGTAGACAGAGATGAGATGGCAGTGATCCGTAACGGAGAGCGTTTTAGACCTTTCGGCCACTCGCGGCTCCTCTCAGTCAAGTTGAATCCATATAGTGTACGAAAAAAATATAAACTACCAATATCATTACAAAGATATCGAAATACAGTTGAAACGATATATAAATTAGCGCTGCAATGCTAAATTTTTGTTGCACTACAACAGTACACTGAACCGTTGCAACGATTTTGCTAACTCTAGTGTCTAGTGAGCGATATTTACATAAAGGTACAGAGATTTTAAAATACCAATATGACGGTATTTTGTGTTGTTGCAACAGTTTGTTTAATCGTTCCAGCTACGTTCGTGTCCTGCTACGGTTTATTCTACCGCTGCAGCCGTAAAAGATAATTTTAGCGTTGAGACCATAAATATTTCCGTTAAAACAGTGATACCAATGCACAGACCAGTATAATGTATAATGTGCATGGATCAGATATACCATTGCAACAAATAAAAATTACGGTAACACTGGCAATTGAATAAGATTGCAATGGTAGATTAATATTACTGCGGCAGTATAATGATAATAGTCATAAAATGGATGTCAATTATAAATACCATTGCGGCGACACCAGTTTAAAAAAAGAAAAGGTTGCAAAGGTAAATTTTCTAATTGCAATGGCAAAAATTAACCGTTGAATTGACAAATGCGTGGGAACCGAAATCTTAGTACGTCATCGGTTGCGTGTTTGAAATACCTTGAAGCCATTTACGTTCGGTAGAGTGATAATCATGATAGATTAATAAGATTAATACATAAAGCATAAATCGGTATAGGTAAGGGGTGTTGTTGGACAGTGTTCGTATAAAATAGTTGTTCTTTCTGTTGTGTTTAAATGACAATTGTGATAATTATAGTAATTAAAGTATAACACTGACATAATTTACTGTCCATAGCAGATTTTCGCGAGAGAGTGATATAAAACAAGACGTTTATTTTGATTAGGAAGAATCAAACAAATTTCAGGGCTTTAATATAAAATTTGTTTGTTTTTCTCTCCAATAACTTTGGCCTACAAAGGCAAAAGCCTTCAAAATTCGAAACTTTATAATAATATGGCCACAAAAACTCCAATAGCTTGAGTCTAGGAAAACAAAACATATTATGATTTCAATATTTAGTGTGGAGAAATCGAACTAAAAGCAATTACGACGGATATTTTCTCTTTCATTATTCATATCATTAGGATTCACATATAAAGAAAACTAAGTACGACTAAAAATAGATTTACTGAACAGAAACATACACCACGTTCAATTTCAAGTTTATAGTATAATATTTTCACAGGAAAAACTCCAGTGGAGGGTAAATATGAAACTTATAATCTTCAGCCACACCAATGCTTCTGCATGTTCACTAACTGAAATATGTTCTGCGTTTCCTGAGCTTGCATGCACCCAGTTTATGTATCTTCTGATAAGAAATCCAAATCTAACTTCAGATCATGTAGAAATCATAACCAGAATTAATGTCCTTTCGACAAAAACGCAATGTTTCCAACACAGAACCCATTTGCTAATCGGTAAAATTTCCATTTGCAATTTCCCCAGCTATTAACGTGCTGTATCATTTGTATGCTTTTTCTCATGACATTGCAACATTTTATGTTTTATTGTTCGATTTTGCTTTTAGTTGTTTGATATATGTTATCTTATATGTTCCGTGTGTAGAGCATTGCAAAGTGCAAAATAATTAAAGATGAAGAAACTTATAAAGTTTTTTTTTTACATCCGTATTGCTGACGACATCTATAACCCGTATTATAGTATATATTAATTTTTGCGTACATTGAGGCTAAATATTAGAAGCATTCAGTCTTATACTTATATTTAATCAATTTGTAATTTTTCTCTGTGTCGATCAAACCAGAACAAAGTATTTTACATGTAATGTTATTTCGTTTTACAGACGATATGCATTTTATGCGAAAGCATGTTATTACAGGTTTTTCTTTAATTATCCTTTAATAATTATTTACACAAAAGATTGTTAAACAGGGACGATTTGTAATAAGCATGTTGGGGATTTACTGTTTATATATAAACCTGTTTAACTAGAATTTCTTAAGCTTAATATTTAATTATCTATATGTTCTTTTGACATCATTCTAATCTCAATTTCGTATGTATTTTCTACCTATCGTAAATATCTAAAATTTTTGGCTTCTTTGATTTCATTTCTTTGAATGCATTATGTACACGAGATTATGAACCAATTAAACTTTGGAATTCCTAATTGATGTTGTGGTGTAGAGAGCTGACATGCAGTTTGTGTTACTGGGCCGATTGCTGTCACTCTGACTACACAGAAGCTTCAGAAACATAATACCTCCTGGTATTTCTAACATAATACATTGTGGACACGAGCAACGAAGCAAACAATAATTTTTATCTTTTACTTAAATAATAATGGTAAAAAATCACTCTGAACATTGCCATAAATATATTAAATAGAAATTCAAACTACGATAGAAACGTTTTTGAAATATTTCACCCAAAAATGTGGACAGAACATGAGCGAAGGCACAAAATTGGACACTTAACAGGACTGATTACACTGGTCAACAGTGAAATCATTACTGACTTGAAAAGGCCCTAATCTGTAGTATTTTGGTGTGCCGAACACGAATATAACCGTGAAAAATTTGTATTGGCTCTCGTTTTGAAGATATTCATATACCTCATTTTCTATGTTTCACTGTGTAAATTTCTCCAGTAAGACTGCAGCAACATCCGGAATAATGATGTAACATTGCATAATACCATCATGCTCACATCATCCACAGTTGATTGCATCATTTTCTGATGCAATGCAATACTAATGCCATGCGGCTGCTGAAGTAAGTTGACGTCAGCAGTGTACTATACATGTGTAGGCCTATTATACTAATGCCAGGCGGCTGCTGAAGCTGACGTAAGCAGTGTACTATATAAAGCCCAATCAGATAGGTTCAGCATTTAAAATATTTTAGACGTTGTGCGAGACAGTTCAAGCTACTGTTACATAAAACTTATTATTTTATCCATTTACGTACAATAAAGAACAGTAATGCCTCGAAAGTGTGTTAATACCGCGGACAATTTTTGCTATATTTGTGGGGAAGTGACATTTGCCAACCAGAAGAAAAGTATCAATTCTCAAGTGAAGAAGGCATATCATCTTTACTTCGGATGCAAGGTTGGTGACCAAGACAAGCCTTGGGCTCCGCATATATGCTGTGCTACATGTACAACACAGCTTTCACAGTGGTTGAATTGCAAAAGGTCATCAATGCCGTTTGCAGTCCCAATGGTGTGGAGAGAGCCAAGCAACCACCTAAATGACTGTTACTTCTGCTTGGTTCCTCCTCTTTCCGGCGGAATAACGAAGCGAAAGAAGTCGAGAATAGTCTACCCAAACATTCCGTCTGCATTGAGACCAGTTCCACATGGTGAGGGACTTCCTATTCCAGAACCTCCAGCAGAATATTCTCTTGATTCATCTGACGAAGACAAAGGTGAGTCGACCTGTTCTTCTCCTGGTCCATCAGCATGCAGTGATCCAGATTTTCACTGTGGTGCATCATCAACCCCACACAGAATAACACAGGAAGAACTAAATGACCTTATTCGTGATTTGGACTTATCAAAGAACAAGGCAGAATTGCTAGGATCAAGACTCCAACAATGGAATCTTCTAGAAGAAGATGTCACAATTACTGCATATCGAAAGCGCCACCAGCAATTGGAGCCTTTCTTCAGAAAGGAAAGTAATCTGATATTCTGTTCCGATATTGAGGGCCTCATGAATGCTTTAAAAATCACTCATGACCCACAAGAATGGAGACTATTTGTGGACTCTTCGAAACTGAGTCTCAAGGCTGTGCTTTTGCACAATGGAAACATTCTTCCATCTATTCCAGTAGCGTATGCTGTCCACATGAAAGAGACATACGATAACTTAAGGCAGCTACTGAATTCCATTGAGTATAACAAGTACAGCTGGCACCTCTGTGGTGATTTGAAGGTAGTTGCCCTTTTAATGGGACTGCAGCAAGGATATACAAAATACATGTGTTTCTTATGCGAGTGGGATAGCCGAGCAAGGGAAATGCACTACATGAGGAAGGAATGGACTCACAGGCAGAATGTAGCCATTGGAGAGAAGAATATCCAACACCCAGCTCTGGTTGAGGCTCAGAAA
This sequence comes from Sinohyriopsis cumingii, assembly GCA_028554795.2. Classification (NCBI taxonomy): domain Eukaryota; kingdom Metazoa; phylum Mollusca; class Bivalvia; order Unionida; family Unionidae; genus Sinohyriopsis; species Sinohyriopsis cumingii. Next base: position 48,243,720 of record CM068829.1, read on the forward strand.
ATCTTGCTACCACCCCTTCACATCAAACTAGGTTTGATGAAGAACTTCGTGAAAGCCATTGACCGGACTTTGCCAGCATTCCGATACCTGCATGAAAAATTCCCTCGACTCAGCGAAGCAAAGATTAAAGCAGGAGTTTTTGTGGGTCCTCAGATTCGAGAGCTTTTCAAAGATGACCGGTTCAACAACTTGCTGGAAGGTGACGCAAAACAAGCATGGAATGCTTTTCGCCTAGTTTCTACAAACTTCCTCGGAAATGTTAGGGCAGAAAACTATAAGGAACTAGTAGAAGACATGTTGATGAAGTATAAGAAACTTGGCTGCAATATGTTTCTAAAGATTCACTTCCTTCATTCCCATTTGGATTTCTTTCCTAGCAACTGTGGTATTGTTAGTGATGAACACGGCGAACGTTTTCATCAAGATATCGCAACAATGGAACAAAGATACCAGGGAAAATGGTCCACTACAATGCTGGCTGACTACTGCTGGACACTCCTCAGAGATGCTCCCGAACAGCTGTACAAGAGACAGGCGAAGAAATCTAAGATGTAGTCAATGACTTGATTTTTTATAGGTAGGCTATTACAGTTGACCTTTTACTATTGGAATGCATTTCGTTATGTAAACATTAATTTCTTGCAGATTACAAAAAAACTAGAGCCAATTTTGCAATTTGACTGTCATATTCGTGTTCAGCACATAAAAATTGATAAGAATTGACTAATTTTATTTCAGTAACATGACTTTTGTAAAAATTTGTTGTCCAGTGTTAGCTAACGTTGCATATAGGTATCAACCGCTCAGAGGAAATTCATACACCGAATGGATGAAGTAAAAAGAAGTTTGAATCAGCCTTTGAAAACACACACACACACACACACACACACACATATATATATATATATATATATATATATATATATATATATATATATATATATATATATATATACACACACAGTTATTGCTCTCCTTGAAGGCCGGTAAAACAAGAGGACGTGAAAACAATTTAAAATGAATTCGATGTATATGTCCATGGTCATACTATAGATGTTATATTATGCATGAAATCTATCAGTATAACTAAAATAGGGCCTTTTTAGGCGTGTTGACATATTAATCATATTACAGTGCGGTGGTCTTAATGACTGCAAAATAGAATGCATCACTAAATTGGAATCAAAGACTTTTCAAAATTAGTATCATTGCAGATAGACAGACATTACGAATATAAATACTTGTACAAATAAGTGATTTATTGCTTTATATATACCAGAAGAAAATAAACATGTGATAACGATACTATATTACAAGGTATATAGCTCCTTAGACATAATGCCCACACAATATCGGTTGTAAACAAAAATAATACAAAAGAAATCTGTCAACATTAGTTGAAAGTTTAATGTGTTGTTTATGATGATTTTAAAAGTATTATTATGTAGTCGTCACAAAGCTATACATAGTAAAGTGATGCTTCTTACAAATTACCTCAGAGTGACGACTTAAAAATTTCAGTGCATATATCGTTTTATGTTGTTGTTGCTGTTTTGGGATTTAGCGCCATTCCGCAGCGCAAGGTAGGCTAGGCTATATATGGCGGCCAGTATAACTTGGTGGAGGAAGAACCCGTGAAAACCCCTGTTAGAACCACTACCCAGCAGATTTGGTGTATGTTCAATCAATATACCAGATAACAATAAATACTTAACAGATCAACTGATTATATTCATGTGTTTTCGACATTTTGGGTAAGATTCCAAAAATAAAAATGAATTAGGGACCAAACTCCTGTTGTGTATATAGATGGATATGAAAAACACATTAATTCAACGAAAATATGAATATGTTGCATGCTTGAGGGAGACATAACAGACAAAACGTTACGTGACTACATCAGTTTAGAAATTAAATATATAGGTCCGGATCATAAAGAACATAATCGGAGTTACAAATATCCCAAATATATACCATTGCTCAGGCTTAGTTTGATTTGTTATGACAGTCACTTATTCTTCGAGACATTGAATAAATTTTGTCCAGATGCAGACGTAAAACCCGTACTGAATAAAGATGAAAAATACATTTCATTCAGCAAGGAATTCGTATTTGATAGGCTCGTGAGGCAAAGAAAAAATAACAGGTAAAAAGGCAATTAAGTTTGTGGACAACTACATTATGTACTGAGTAAACTAAAAAAAAAACGTGCTGTTTTTAAATTTTACTTAATTTTCCATATATAAGATCTCTTTTGTAGAATCAATATAGATTCACCTCTTGTAAAAGTCAACGAGATCTTCAAGTTGTACTGTTAATTTAGCCGAATGTAATATGAATATTTACCCACATCAAATATGTAAGCCCTACTTTCTTCTTATTGTGTTCTTTTCAACATTTTGCTATCAGGGTCGATGCTGTTATGTCAATATTGAATATGTCAAACACTGAAATTAATTTGTAAAACTACTTCTTTTCTAAAGCATTGGAGAAAACCGTTTTTCAAGCGCTACTAAATTACATAAGCAGGTGTATGTTGGATCCAGTTTCTAGCATACTAAGAGGATTTTGAATAGTATAACTTAATATTGATCTTCCAAATTAATTACATTTCATAATAAAATACCTTTGGAGTAAGAACAAGTACATTTTTCTAAACGCGTTTGAATCATACCAGGGTGATTGCTTTGTGCAGAATTATAAAGCATATTAACATTTATATTGAAGTAATTGCAAATTAATTTTGTGGTTAAAATCAATATGGAATGAATGAAGTAAACGTAACTATTATATATATATATATATATATATATATATATATATATATATATATATATATATATATATATATATATATATATATATATAATTTGATAACTATCGACAAGTATTGTTGCAATAAATCTTTCTGGTAAAGTCAGTTCACGTAAATGTTGCTCATCCTAGTCATACATTTGTTCTAGCTTATAATCAGCCTGTGCGTGTGACGTGCGTTATAGTAAGTTCACTTGTACTTTCAGGTGGCGAATTCGCTTGCATATCGGCTCAGTTACTTTTGAAACGTCAAGTGGGCTATTACATTGTACAGATATTCCTTCCAAGTGTCATGATCGTGGTATTGTCCTGGGTGTCTTTTTGGGTGGACATAGACGCTGTACCAGCGCGGATCTCGCTAGGTGTCCTCACTGTCCTCACCATGACGACACAAAGTTCAGGCACGCGCCTGTCGCTTCCTATGGTGTCATACGTGAAGGCGATAGATGTTTGGATGGCAACGTGTATGCTCTTTGTATTTGCGTCTCTACTGGAGTTCGCATACGTTAACGTCCTGTCTAGGAGAAAACACGCTGTCAAGAAAAGTGAAAAATTAGAGGAAATCAGTTTGAAGAACGTAAGTTAATGTGCTTACTCTTGAGGTTTTTACATTACACAACATGGCTTGCTGAAAAACAAAAACGACTATTTGCGTGAGTTTAACAATCGGGTCAAACTCAACCGTAAAAGGAGCTACGAGAATATTAGTATTTTAATATCGTATATACTCGCTTATAAGTCGAGTCCACAGTCAAGCAATAAATACCCTAATCTGCTACAAAATGTGCCTTCAGATCAACCTTTAATTGTGTTCTACTGATTGCTCCTTGCAAAAGTGCATTGACCCAGATGCGCCGTCGCATAATTTGCAGCTGTACTCGTCTTATAGGCATGTATAGGTACTAGTTTACATGTTATGTCTAGAATGATACATCATTCTGTTAAAAGGTCGCACCTTTCCGGTTCAGTAGATTTGAATTAATTATTTTAAAAGAAAGAATACTTTCGTACATTTACGGGGGCTAATGGCTGCCTAAGATATTACCGGTATTGTTAGTGACAGATCGGCAATTTCTTCCAAATGGCATCTGTCTTGTTTCCTACCACAATATTCTCATATAATGACTACTTATATTCAGGTTTACACATGTACCCAAGGTTCTGAGTTTGATTAAACGGTTAATCTTAAGATATTTTACTGATATTATTGTTTTGGGTTAAGAACCACCTACCCACGGGAAACTAAACATACAGACACTGTTCAAACCAGAAAGGGGAATCTACAGAGGTAAAATGGCAGTGATTGGTAGAGGCGAGCGCTTTAAACCACTCGGCCACTAGGACATCTTATTTGATGGTATCATTATAATTTATTTAGTGAAATACATAATTTAGAAAGCCTTTATAGTAGTCTTTAAATGAACCTTGCCATGTATATTCTAATGTGTAGCTTTTAAACTATTGCCCATTACTATATTCATGTCATATTGCATCTTAATTACCAATTTTTGATATGCTTTCATCTATGCAATATTATTGACTTTTATATACCTTTTTCAGGGTGAACAGAAAGTAACAGCGGGCTCGGCTCATTCGACTGATTCAAAAAAGATGGCCAGACGAGTTGATAAAATCTCCAGAGTTGTCTGTCCAGTCTCCTTTTTAGTTTTTAATTTGGTGTACTGGCTTTACTACATTTATGCATAACCAGATTGTTTAGCTTACGACGCTGAAGAGATTCATTGTATTTCCCCCAGCACTGGCATCGGTGTCAGTATCAGCGGCTACATCAGCGTCGTTGACAGTATCAGCGGCTGCACTGACGTCGGTGTCAGCGTCAGCGGTTGCATTGTTGTTTGCACATATAAAAGCATACAGATGTGCAAAGTCAGACTTCATCTCAACGATTCAAACTTACTACTTTCATAGCTAATACCCATGGGGAGGGGCTAATGGGCCTAGTTTTGTACATACATGGACATTGCGCATTCTTTTTTCAGTGTTGTGCGTTTAACTCGTGTTTTCCTCGCCCTGTATACATATTGGTATAACTGGAATCATTAAACTTGGTTAATAAATGCATTTTGATGAATATTGCATCCTTATTACAAAGTCGGTCACTATGACCCGTATTTTATGCTTCACTGACTGGAAAAATGTTGTGTTTAAAGTTTATTTCGCAAACTCTATTCATGCTATTAAACTAGATGATCGCATCCATCTCTTTTAGCACCAAACGTTTTGCAGTAGAGGTCACTGTGATCCAATTTCACATTTCTCGTCTTAGGTTAAGCTCTTCCATTTAGATAAAGAACACTTTTATTTTACTATTACTGTTTTACCTAGAAATATATATTTAAGTACGGAAATTAATTTTCTTAAGTTCTATACCCTCATTCATGGGCGCCCGCAGCACAGGTCAATGGGTCACGTGACCCCACCCTGGAAATCATATATATAAATTCCGACAGGTTTAGTCATGCCAATGAAGCTGAAAATATTTCACAAGATTCTGTTCAAAACGATTAGTAAATATTAACTTTAGTTTCAGACTTCTTACTATACTATAATATCTCTCCCGGCCGTGACTGACTGACACTCCTGTAAAAGAAATCCTGACCCTCATTTGTAAAAAAAAATCCTGCGGGTGCCCATGCCCCATTACAATGGTATATTACTTTGATCTATATTTCTTGTTTTACTCACATACGTAAAACTTGGTTAATTTTATTTCTAACACTGTGTTCGTACTATATTATTAAATTAGATAATTGTATGCCACACCTTGACACGAAAAAAGTCATTATGACCTTAATATACTATTCTACTTGTTTATGTTAAGTTGTTGCTCTTAACTTGTGACCATGTGTGTTTTGAATATTATGCACACTCTATCCTATTCCGAACAATAAAAACTGATGAGTGGGTTCATCTTGACGTGCAATAGTCACGCTTCACTGACTTTAGTTAACTTTTAGTATTTCGTGTTATTTTTCATGCTAATACTAGAATTTTTAAATTCTGATATACATATCTCCTAGTATCACACCCTTATAGAAACAGTAGCTTATCATCACCTACATTTCGTCTTCACATACATTGGTTACATTTATGTTTATCCCATGACTACACGAGTTAATGTCATGCTTTATGCGTAACGACTATAATGAAACGTGATGAGGGGACGCAACTCTATAAGTGCTATATCTGTATTGCAAAAATAGGTCTCCGTTGGCTATATTTCATGCTTCAATAACCTTGTTGAAACATTTTTGCATAGGTTACTTTTTTGGTGTTGCTGTGTTCAGATTACGAAACATGATAATTGGATTCATCTCTGTTTTACTATACACTAACAACCAATTAGGGCACTGTGAACTACATTTTAAATTTTGCTAAAATAGGCTACGTATCTGTGTTTAGCTCATGACTATGTTAATTTTCCATGCTACATAGAGCCCTTTATGACCAACGCATTTGGATGTGTGAATAAATATGCTTATAGAGTGATAAACTGTCCATATGTATTAATACACATTGTATAACATAGTATATTGTGCTGAATATATTAATGTATTTACATGATGCATTGTGCTAGGTTTCCATAAACAGGTTAACTACATAATGGCTGTTTGAATGAATATATGAGTTGCACTGCGTACTTTTAGCTTAAAGCCTCAGTTGTAGTGGCTGATCAAGGTAACGACGGGTGCATTGGTCATACCATGTGTCACTCATGGTTTCACAAAACCTTTAGGGTGAACAATTGTAATAGCTTCTGAAGCAGCTGTTAAGATCATCGATTTATAAAAACGTTTAAACAAAATTTATCTCGCTATATTGTTTTTAAATATAAAAAATGCGTTATATTACGACAGTACAATTCTATGATAGGAAATAAATTAGTATTGTTTTATGTCTTATATACAGGTCCAGCAATTCTTTGTCAAGATCAGTTTAGTCCGAATGTTTATTCTGCATGATAATTAATTTTTGCAAGGGTTGCAAGAGACTACTCTTTTGTTTACATGACGCAGTGACGCAGTGTACAGAAGTTTTCATGCGTGTTGCTAGGGGACGAAGCCTATAAGCTCTGATTCAGTTAAACAAGAAGGGCAAGTTGCACTTGAGTTTATGCTATGATTTGCTGCAGATAAATACCACGATGTGAAAAGTTGTAAAAATACTGATTAATTTCTGTACCATTTTATGTTTCAGTATATGTTAAAATTATAACATTTTTAAAATTTTGTTTTATGAAGCAAGTACTGAAATGTCATAATGTCAATTGCACGGTATTACACCTTTTATCATTTTGCAGAATCATATTGTAAATAATGTTTCTTAAATAAATTATTATGTATTTGTTCATACGTGCATTCAAAATTGCGGAAATCAACCACATGTAACTTGTGATAATGTTTTAATCTGTGTTCCTATAAACTGTTCTACATGTACAAACCTAAGGCTGACCAAAACTTATAAGTCACGAAACTTTAATGATCTTACAAAAACAGGTATTCTGATAATAATAGTAAATTTGATGATGCATTGATTCGCCTGTGTGCAAAGAAGCTATATACTAATTTAGGCTGATAGAGATAACAGTGACTGTTTGCAATTAGGGAAAGATATAAACACTTGCACCAATAGCTGAAGTAAGGATTGTGGCAACCAGGCAACAATTAAATGTAATTTGCATAAATTAATTCCTAAATCTCGGAGCTCAACAAAGTCAGTGTCAAACTATTTGTAGCAATATTTAATATGCGTCAGTGAAAGTTACTCTAATGCTCAGAAGTTTAAATTTTAGATCAGACTCCAGGACTTTTAACAATTAACATAACATATATGTAATAATCATAATTCTCTGTAAGAAGTTTTATATATGACTGGAAAGATATAACAAATCAATGTTTTTTTTCTCTCACTTAGTTATGATTTGGAGCCATTGACGAGGAATAAAGCTACAAATAACTTTTATCAAATTTTTTGTGTCCGTTATAGAAGTTTTAGATTGAACTTGTACGTTCTAGGGGTATGTATGTATGTATGCATGTATGTATGTATGTATGTATGTATGTATGTATGTATGTATGTATGTATGTGTGTATGTATGTGTAAGTGTGTGATTGTGTGTGTATGCGTGTGTATATCTATATGTATGTATGTATGTATGCATGTATGTATGTATGTATGTATGTATGTATGTATGTATGTATGTATGTATGTATATGCATGCGTGTGTATGTAAGTGTATGCGTATGTATGTATGTACGTAAGTGCGCACGTACGTATGTATGTATGTATGTATGCGTATGTATGTTACGTACGTACGTACTTACCTGTGTATGCATGTATGTATGTATGTATGTATGTACGTACGTAAGTATGCATGCATGCATGTATGTATGCATGCATGTATGTATGTATGTATGTATGTATGTATGTATGCATGCATGTATGCATGCATGCATGCATGTATGTATGTATTTATGTATGTATGTATGCATATATGTGTATGCATGCATGCATGTATGTATGTGTATATATGTGTGTATGTATATACGTACGTGCGTACTTACCTACGTATGTATGTATGTATGTTACTTTATCTTCGCTTATCATTCATTGTATAAGTCTATCTTAACATTTTCTTGATTATTATCATACGGAAAAGAAGGAAAGATCTAAAAACAAAAAAGAAATACAAAATATGCACTACTGTTGTCTTTATCTCGCTAATATGTTCATAAAACTATGCATTAACATTTGTGAATTATTTTATTGTATTAGTTTATCTATCTGTCACATTCATGTATGTATTTTGCACCTCCATTTTTAGCAAAATATTTTACAAGTAATTCGGTTTGTTTTCAAAGCTGGCTAGTTATTTGTTACCTAGTCAGTTTTCTTCACTTTTATTCCACTCGTACTGCGCAATGTTCGAAGTCATTCGTAACTTAGAGGTCACTCATATAAAATCATACGTCTAATGTATCTTGATGCCTGGAAATAGCAATTAGAACTTAAAATACTTTATTTTGGAAAGAATCGATTCCATTTAGGATTATTTTTATTAAGATTATTGGACCTTGATGTTATCATATAGTTTTTGTTTGAAAAATATCGTCTTGGTTATCCTAATAAAAGTGCCAATGGCAGTTTTAACAGCTGTGAAGTAGATTATATATATATATATATATATATATATATATATATATATATATATATATATATATATATATATATATATATATATATATATACATAGAGAGAGAGAGAGAGAGAGAGAGAGAGAGAGAGAGTTTGGCACATTAATTGTTAAGCCAATAAAATTGGCAATTAAGTAATAATGAATTAAAAACTATATACAGGGTAGTTTGTGTATTTTACACGATTCAGATCTGTTTAGAACACAAGAGATACCGTTGGCCAGTTTTACTTGCGCAATAAAGAGTTCAAAGATTTTCATTTTTTGTAGCAAAACCAAAACTAATTTATTTGGTTTCAAGAAATCGTTATACCTTGTACCTTGCCTATAGATGTACCTGATCGTAGCATACCCCTATTGAGGGTGGACAAATGCACATAACGGACACCTTTTTAGAGTGACCACCTCTATTGCACATGAATATGCATTTTATTCTTGTTGTCTGTCGAAATAAAACCAAACACTGATGTTATATTCTTCTCTTTTCTTTGCCCCTCTAGCATGCTTGCAAAATAGTTAAACAGAGGTTGACATATTTGTACATGAATAATTAAAAAGCAACACATCGATACTAGTCTAGCAGGTATTAATGCCACAAATTAAAAATATTACAGTACCAGCCAAAATTGGGCGCTTTATTAGATAATCATCTCACAAAAGTAAACAAACTTTCAATTGTTTCAGCTGACATCACAGTAGTATCGTGCACAGACAAAACTGCGAAAGAAATACATTGTAGAAAGGCATTAATTAAAATAATCAATACACTTTGTTCATGAGATGAAACGCTCCACTTCTTGTGGACAAGGCTTTGTTTTATCTGGCAAAGAGCATTGCACAGTAAACGGTCTATTGTGATTAAACAGATAGTTGGTACACTTTAAATACAGTGCTTGCAGTGTTTTGTTTTAGTTTTGGAGACAATTCATTTCACTGTACTAGCATCAATATGGTGGTCCTCTTTCCAATTGGTAAATGAATGGGCGTAAGTTGGAATAAGATCAGTTTGTTCTAAATAGAAGTCTCTAAATGCAAAACTAAAACCAGAACATGAGTTGACGTTTGCAAAAGAGAGAGAACCCATAAAATACAATACGAACATGCTTAGAGTGATTTGAGAAACACCCAGTAAGCATTTGCAATGTAGACTGTCATCTTTACATATTCACATGGTTAAAACATGCGGTATAGATTTTGCATCAAACCCTCATGTTAATTTGTAGTATTAAACAAAACTAATCTTTCATGAAGATAATTTCAACAAATACTGATCTCTCAACTGACAAAAACTTTATTCAACCACATGATTTTCCAAAGCTAATAATGACAATATACAGTCACAAAAAAAACATACATATAAATGCAAATCATGGACGGCATATATCTTCCACAGCAGTACATTGAAACTGAGCACAATGTCTCCATCAAGTAACAATCCCATCAGACAAATATCCAATAAATATACTGCTTTTTCGGCTGCCAACTCTGATTCTGCGTCTGTGGTGAAGGGCCGCGGTGGAATCGACACACGTTTTGGTGGAAACGTTCCACAGTCTCTTTGAAACCACGTATATGGCATCAGCCGGAGTGATATAAAGTTTGTGGCTCATTTTAATATATTTGCTTATTTGAAACTATCATAGAAATCTGAATGTCTCATTAACATTATGTATCATTAAATTTGCTTTTGCTGACACACCCTGATAGGCATTACACCATGTTCTATTTTTTTTATGTTTCACACGCATTTGCTGATGCATACGTAAAGACCGAACACCATGTTCTATGTTTTGTTTCCACTGCGTACACAAAAAAGAAAATTGTTTCAAATAGCATTTTCTTTCCTTTTTTCCTCATAATACAATATATGAATGCCAATTTATGTAAAAACTCGTAACTATCTTGCATGCTCTTGTATTCTTTGCATTGAAATTTCATTTTAAGGATCTTTTTTTAAACTTACCTTTTCTCTAAATATTTTCTGGAACCCTGTTCGGCTGCATTGGTGTGTTTCTGGGAAAGGAACTTAGCTCCCATTTCCTCAGCATGGTAAATCCAATAATGCTTACCGTTAAAGGCCATAAACATAGAGAACGATAGGCAATTATTTTAAACCTGCGCAGCACTTGACCGTGAACAAAGTACATAATATCAGAGCATATGCCTCTCAATAATGTATGAAGGTTTTAGGAAAAGAAATCTTTGATTCGTCAGAAAGAAACCCGACTTTATTATGGCTTCCAGTGTTTAGTAATATTTTGTAATAAAGAGCACCATCATTTGCATAAATCCACGCCCGAGATGCTGATTAGTAATTGATTAAAGACCTGCAGGGATTAATATATGAATCACTGGTAATGTACTCCGCTCAGTCCACTCAATAAGTTACTAAACGATAATGAAGACGGCAGATTAGGGCCGTCTGTCGTCTTTATATTTAACACCAAACTTCTCACTGGGAAAATAAACAATATACAGTGCAATCTAAATAAAATACAATAAATTAATACAGAAAAATATTTAGAGGGTTTATAATATTTATGAGTAAGAATTGCGTTCCAATAGGTCATTAAAGTTTTGCCTTGTCATCGACATAACTACGTTTTCGAGATATACTGATCATGAAAACCCCTTTTATCCTTTACAACCTTTGTAGGGAAATGATGTCCAAAAGAAGACAAACTTCACTGAGGAATAAAATGCAAACATTATGTCCACGATGAAATATTGCCCTTGTAATATCACATTATTTAATTAGGTCAAAAATATGTCTTCACATAAAATCTATAGGAAATCGTCTTCGATTGAAGGTAATTCATGCGAATCAAAATATTCTAACTTGTTGTCACCCTAAAAGTAGAGAGCCACCCATTGCGCTCCTGGTCGATAACTGTCACCAGTGTTGATGACATTGGCTTTTGAGAGTTTTCGATGAAGGAGTTGATCTTTTCTACAGAATACGCGTGAATAGTTAATAGAGTATGCATTCATTTCTGAAACCTTAAACAGAGTTCATATTTAACGATCGGCAATTATTTTAAACCTGACGTTTTCTTTAAACTGTTCAGTCGCTTACGTCGATACGAAGTTTGAACGTTAGAGCCAGTGTATGTGAATATTTAAACTCCAAAGGCTTGTTATATTTCTGTTTATTGTCTAGCTTGTCCATCACGTCGTTTAGCTTTTTTGACGAATTGTAACACTTATGATCTAAATCCACCAGATGATAACAAATATGACGTCGTTTCTGTTCTGGACAAACATGTGAGTCTTTCGATATAATATGAGTATTGTGTCATCATTGATTACATTCATCCAGTAATTCACAATTTTTACTCTCCAGACACTTTGTTCCATACATTCAAGCCCTGTTTCCTCTATCTAGCAAACCACTTGCGTCTTAATAGCTGGTACAACATCCTCTATGTACCTAAGCTGGGTCACATTTAATTTTAGGTCACATAACGATCACCTAATAATAAGTGCCACTTGATCTCGGTCCCTTGGATAACCTTTATAAACATTACTCACAGTAGCTGTATTAAAAGAGACGATCAATAGATTAGGAAAAATAGACTGTTTCTTCATATAATTTTGTTTTGAATTACAAATATTTGAAACTAATGTTTCGACTATTTTTATTCTCTGAGAAAAGAATAGAACATGTGCAATCACATAATAAATATAAATTATTGTCTTGTCACACCACAAAATACAGTTTTATGTGATATTCTAAGAAACTTAAATAATGAACCAGGACTAGGTCACGATGCAGTTGTTTTAAAGATATAAGGTGTAGAAGTGAAATCTTTGACGGACAATGGCATGTCTCCTGGTCATATAGAATTAGCATTATATTACATAGACAAGCCAAAGCAAATCACAAATACTACTTGGACAAAGATGGTAAGATAGGAAATAGCTGTGAGCACAAACGGTCACGGTCGAGATCGTTACGTATAGTTTATAATAATGTCCATCCGTTTTGCCATTAGTCAATGCACGCCGGTAATACGTTCGATGGGCAACTGATGAAGACATTAAATGGGAAGAAAACTCTGCTTGAAATTACTGATACTTATAATGCTAGTTTGCATTTATTAAGTGGATGTGGAGATTCCGTTACACTTGCGTGATTGTGTCAAGGACGACCCTTTGGCTAGAGAGAAATTAATTGCAGATGAAAACATTTTTCATAGGTACAGAAGTAATTCACTGAGGCACAAATTCAACTGAACCAAACATCTTCGTGTATTGTGAAACACAGAGAAATACATTGTTTTACAACAGAAACTTAAATCATAGCATACAGTTTAGTTTAAAACTTTCGCAGATGCGCATATTTGTCTGATCTATTACAAATTACACAACAAGAATCTGAAAAACAAAGATGATGATTGAATGAGAATACTAATAACTTACTCTATAATACTAATGACTGATAATGACTCTTTGTATGTATTTGTCGAGACAGAAGGCAGTGATATGAAAGATCTGGTCCCATTTAATGGTACCAGTGACTATCTTAATGACAAAATATTTGACCAATTGACACAACCACGCGTTATAGCTGAGAAAGTATGAATAGGGTGCCGTCAGTAGGCAATCATATAGTGGTCATCTCTCTCTCTCTCTCTTCGACTGATGTGCCAAGATGCGAGACTTGAATATTCTCACAAGCATTACTTCAAGCGGATTAGGAAAAGTAGTCAGACAAATATCTTGTAAGGACTATTGCGATCTGATACATAGCAGAAGATGTTATATGGCATGCAAAGTTAACCTTATTGAGTATTATCTACGTGATCTAGTTTCGCAGAGAAAATAATTGATTCTGGTTGGCCCAGTGTCTGGCGCCAAGACAACCAATATTCACAGTCTCTGTTAGCACAACGTCCTCAGACGTTTGTCTTGCGCGTTCACTAGATTCATTTGGAATGTTTATCGTTGAGACGAACTCTTTATTTTCTTGTTATCAATGTATGATATGTGCTGCTCTCATGTTAGAAGAGCAGGTTACTATTCATAATGGGAATACAGCAATAATTCCCACCACGGTATGATGTTCAGCATTTTATCCTCGTATTACTTCTAATTGTTTTAAAATTATGTTTCTCAGAGTATACTTTACCGATCATATTATTGCATACCCCTCCCCATCGTTCTATTTGATGCATTACTCTGCTTAAATCTTGCATTGGAGGTGACGGTGATGGAGGGATACTAGGTTGGAGTTGCTTCCCTTAGTCTGTATGGCTCGTAGATTGACAAGAATGTTTTGATCTTTTGGGGGAGGGCTTGATTCGGAGGTTCGGAGTTTGTTGTTTTAATGTCAGCGTGATCTGGTGAGTATTTTCATTAAAACATAACATACTAAACAACTGCTTTCTTCATTAAATCTATATATTTAGAACGTTTCCCCCATTTTTCATTCAGTTTTAAAATAGACCCTGATTAGAACGGCATGTAACGCGTGTGACATTACCAATGACGACCTGCACGTCCACATTGACAAAACCTTGCCTACTGTATTTGGTGTAACACGTCTCTATCGAACGCCATCGCTGTCTTATGTTTCAACTAAACGTAAGGTTCTGCAGCCCTGATTTAGGGTAAAATGATACGAACGCTTTTTAAGGATTATATGAGGTTAGCTGATCCTCATGTCGAACTATAACACCATGCTATGATTTCAAATTAGCTTAATGTAGGGTTCACCAGTCCTGATTTCTGGTTATATGATAATACAAATACTCCTTGAAGTGTTATACCAGATCGGCTGAGTCATATAGAGTTGCTAAACCTGTTGTCGGTTCTTGTAAATGGTCATAGTCCGTTCCTGTGACCGTTAATATTTTATTTTGAGGTATTCGCTGTTAATATTTCATTACATGAATTCAGATATAACTTCGTGTTGTAACTTTGCTATCATTTTGTAAGAGCATTATGTTCGCTAGGAATACTTCCAACTTGATAGCTGCTTCGTCGTTTACGGTAAAATCTCGATTCACATATGTGTAACTTTGCAAGAAGTTTATTTTGGTAGATGTCATCTTTTTGCACCAAAGAACTAGTCGCTTAAGCTGCAGAACGTGATATATCGGTATTTATTTTATGGTAGGCTGTGAATTACTGGATTTTCTGGAAATAATGTTAATAATTCACTGGAGTGAAATAATATGGTTTCTCACTGCCCGTCAATAGGTACTGATAACTGATAACCAAGAATGAGTACGTAGTTTTATAAAACCGCTTTCTTAATGTGCTATTTTACTTTGAAATAAAAAGGAGAATTCGTTCGCCACTTGTGTAAATGCTGAGCTTTTCACACACAAGATGAAATATATCCGTTATGCACTTGTCCCAACGTCTCTGTATTTGTCTTCAAATCAGATAAAGGCATTTATCATTGGATTAAGAAACCAAAAATTCACCCACTGAACAA
The DNA here is from genome assembly GCA_028554795.2 of Sinohyriopsis cumingii. Classification (NCBI taxonomy): domain Eukaryota; kingdom Metazoa; phylum Mollusca; class Bivalvia; order Unionida; family Unionidae; genus Sinohyriopsis; species Sinohyriopsis cumingii. Next base: position 48,259,193 of record CM068829.1, read on the forward strand.
GAGTTTGTGTAAACCGACTCACAATCATACCGACCAAATGACCGGATCCTGAATAGTTCCAAAGGTTTAAACTAAATCCCACTCCCCTTTTCCCTCCTCTCTGTCTATTTAATATATATGAAACAAATTCCTCCCCATTTATGGAGAATATAATCTACGCTAATAAACAAATGTAAAAATCACGTTACTTTTTTGCTCCTGTTTCTTTTCTTATTATGTTGATTACACATGTACGTTTAACAACTTAAAATTATTCAAATGTTTGAGGCAAAAGTCACATCCTAGGGAATTCGTACCCATTAAATATTTATTTTACATTCATCTAGATACAAAGTATGGCCTGTTCTTGCATCAGATATGTATTCTGCTAAAAAATCAATCATGATATGCTATCATTGTAGTTATAGTATAACACCCACCCACCCTGCTCCGGTGGACTAGTGGTTAGAGCGTCCGCATCGGATGCGGGAGGTCGTGGGTTCGATCCCCGGCTGAGTCATAAAAAAGACGTATAAAAATGGTACTAACAGCTGCCTCGCTTGGCGCTCGGCATTAAGAGGTTAGTGTTAGGACTGGTCGGCCTGGTGTCAGGATAATGTGACTGGGTGGGACATCATGCGACATGTCTGTGGCATGATGCCCCAGTGCTAGACATCACTATAAATTGTCACACTGCAGACATCGTAGCAATATGACTGAAAAATTGTTAAAGCTACGTTAAAAATCCAAATCACACACACACACAAACACACACACACACACACACACACACACACACACCACTAGGATAACTTACAGCACAAAAGAAAACGCATTATGTCACATGCCTATTTTTTGCATGAAGACACACAAATGCAGTCAAAACTCAAATTATTTTCACAGTGTTAATGTCTTTTTCATTAACACATTAGAAGATAAAAAAAAGAAGGAAAGGCAGATCAGAAGATCAGGGCGTAAAAACTGGTCGAAATAGCATATAGCAAAAACATAGAGAACTCTTAAGCACAGGGCAGTGCCCATTTCCGTTGTTTTGAATTTTTTTTAAAAAAAAAGTTTGATTTGAAGCGTCTGATAACATTTCAAATGGTTTACATACTGTTCACTTAATAGGAAATTATGGAATTGTGGCATATGCCCATACATCTCTTTTTAGCTAGTGAAGTGTCACTCATTTTGAGGGATTCTTTTTTATTGATTTGATATTTTGTATTTTCAGCCATATTCATGGCAAAGTCGTGGAACTTTCTTGGAGATACATCTTTATTAGCAGTACAATCTGGCTATATAAAAACAATCCACCTCTTAAACTTTGTCATATTATGTCATACGGTTATGTTAACGTTTCACCTAAAATCGTGATCCGTTTTAGTCTCCTGTAACAACTCAATGAAAATATTGATTTCAGTATAATTAAAAAAGTATAATTATTCAATATTCATTTCATTGAAGCAATAATTACTGAAAGGAGTGAATTTTTTCTTATCTTCTGATTAAACTAACCTTGCCTAACATAATATTTTTTCCTTTAGGCACTCAGTGCTGTCGGTAAAAAGACATGATTTAAAAGACCCCGCCCGCAATAGGTATACTTACATTTACGATAAAAGGTGGTGTTGGCGGTGTATCTTTATTATCGGCAGCATAAAGTGGATGCCGCCTGTATCTTTTATACAGTACTTTTAATTGATATAATACCGCTCTTGCTATCCTCCATCAACTAAGGTTATTATATAAACAGAAAAACTTATTAATATTAAATTTGTTCACAATGTGCAGCAATTTAAAATAAAGCACTCGTGATAGAGCTACTGCATGTTTAAGTGTTGTTACTTCAATTCAAGCCAAACTGTAATTATGAAATTTTAATATTGAATACAAACGTAAAAATAATGAAACAATAATTTGGTATAAAAGTAAACTACAATTATTATTTTAGAGCAGTAACTTAAAGGAACATATGTAAAATATCCATTATTGTGGTAATGTAATTAGCAGTTCATAAGTAAATAACCAAATAATATGCAGCCATCCCCACCCCAAAAAATCAATAAGGTTTGAGAAAAACATCATTTGTTAATGTTTCGTAAAAACAAACAAAACAAAATCATTTATTTGAAATCTTTTCCCAATTTTTCAAATTGTGAGTGATTCTCATTTTATTATTTTATACACACTACTTTAGTTTACAAATGAGTTATTGTGAATGTAATTATATATGAACAAGGCCTATATCTAAAGTCGGTAATTAATTTTACTAAATTTCATTGAGTTAGAAAATAGCTGTAAAGCCTCAGTGTAATACTGATTGTTTTAGTTTGGCACAAATTCTAGTGGTAAATCAAGTTTATACGTTATAACCTATATTATATTCAAGATAAATATTTTTCCGTGAACCTTTCTTTTAATGCACAAGAAACTGTGGTACCTGTCAGTAATGTAAGATACGGATCATTCAAAAGATGGCAGACACCTGATTCCTTACGATCACTGTATTTTGTTAGGTCTAGTCTTTGTCAGGTAAGCTGTGTCGCATGTAACGATGACAGCTGTTTGTTGCTATATTACGTTTTTTTTATAAACAGTATAAAAATGTCCTACTTCAACTTAAATGTAAAATACGCAGAACAAAGTAAGTTTAGTTTTAGTAATATGGACACACGCAAAGCTTTTTCAAAGTATAATTAAGTGATTAGTATAACAAAAGCGCATATATAATGAAAAGGCGGTGGGTATGTATAAGCTACTTTTCATTGTCATGTACTAATTATGTCAGTAAATTACCTTCAATTTAAATAACAGTAAATGACCTTCAATTTAAATAACTTAAGAGCAGATGTCTGATTAGATGAAACAATATTTGCTCTATTACTTTTTGACTTGCATTTTTGTTTACCACAAATGTCATGAAGCTAAGTGAGTACTGCTAAAATGTATTTTAAAAAGGAGACGTTGCGCATCATATATTTTTGGAGTTGTGTGATTAAAGATATGACAATTATGATATTGTCATTTTTCTTTGAAACCTCGTAAATATAAAGTTGCAAACGACTGCTGTGATCAGAAACCAGATAATAGTGCTCATATTTATGTTCTGGTAAGTAATGCAGGTGAAAAGATGTCATTACTTTAAATCAGCCTTGAACACTGTGAAAATTCTTGAAAAGTGTTTGAAGAAAGTCACCAGGGTTAGAAGAACGTCTACACTATGAATGACATTACGTTATGTATATCTAGTCTTTAATGAACAAAATCTTTGATTGTTAGACATCGTCAGTATTTACAGCGAGTCCTGGAAAGATCAGCTGGAAACTATCCGGAAATTCGTTACTCGCTTGAGAGGAATTTGACAATTAATCTACGTACAAATGAATTGACCGAGCTTGGGTCACATAGTTAGGACATAATGTGGGACATGGTCAATTTAAGCCTGTAGAAGCTTAGGTTAAAGCTATCTCTGAATTCCCTGTGCATATCATTAAAAAGCAACAGATCGATTTATGGGAATAGCTGGATGTTATTGGAAATTTTTCTCAAATTTTCCATAATTGCTGAGTAAGAATACCAAGTTGTATCGGTCTAACAAATGTCAGGAGGCATTTGATAAATTAAAGGCCATACTTAAGAATGCACCAGTTTTTTTGCAGCTCCAGCGTTCAATCAACCATTTAAAACGTCTGTTGATGCAAGTGATGTAGGGTTTGGTGGCGAGTTAGTTAAGGAGGATTACAATGGTCTGGATCATCCAGTATGCTATTTATTAAGAAAAAGTTAAATAAGCTCTAGTTGAATTATTCCACTTTTGAGAAGGAGTGTTTGCATTTAATTTTGGTTTTACAACACTTTAAAATGTATATTGTTAACTCCTTTACTTTAATCAATAAAATGAAAACTAATAACCAGAATTTGATGTTGCAAGAATACAGCATGGATATTCGGCATATAAGAGAGAAAACAAATTAATCTCAGATGCACTTTTAGGTGTGTAAGAGTTTTATATTGCCTTATTTTGTAAACAGTTTTGTACATTCATTATACTTCTTTGTGTGTAATTTCATTATTATTGTCATTTGTGTGTTTAATTAATTTGGGAAAAGAAAGCTTTATTGCGTAATTCTTTCTTTTCCTTATGAGGGGATGTGTTATTCATATCTAATTTTTATAATCTAATTTTTATTCATGGCTGTAAATCGTACAGAATATCTTAAGTTGATTTTTCTTACTCACGTGACCTGAGTATCTTAAGAGCGTAGTAGTTACATAGGATCTATAAATAGATGCTTACGTATGTGTTGACTACTATTAATAATAATCTTAACAATAACACTAAATGGCGCACGTAGCTTAATTTCTCAGTGACTGATCCGGTTTGAACGTTTCTAGAATATTTCTGTAACTTCCCATTGGTTGGGCTAAGTCACACGAATATGCCAAATCGACTCAAAATGAGTAGTATTAAGCATATTTAATTTAATTGTTTGTTAGCTTTTTTTTTTATTTCATTACGTGTTATTTTAATGTAACATTGTTTAATGGACTTGACCTTGTCCGAAATTGAGTTCATTTCTGCTTGACGAGATTGACTTTTATATTTTTTTAAATTTCATTTATGTAACCAACTAATAAAAGCTTCATTATTCTCTATGTGTATGAGCTTAATAACCGAATTATTATTCAGGTAAACATGTTGATTTGGGTCAGGGTTTTGGAAATTCCTAAGTGCATTTTATAGGCTATTATGTTATAAATAAACAAGGCTCATTAGATCATTATAGAAGGTTACTTTCCATTAGGTAATGGTTGTTTTTTGAAAATGCTAAGTTTGACCTGGGGTCAAGCAGAGAACTATATTTTCTTGTGATTGTGAGGACTTTTCTAGTCGTTCTTTAACATCTAGCACTTTAAGTTGTATTATGGTGTGACCATTTTGGGCTGATTTTTATTTTCTTCAAATTATTGAATTAAAGGGATTATTTTCTCTGGAAATACAAAAGTTTTCTGACAAAATTCATTATAATGACATTCATCGGAATGTATACTGAATTCAAACCTGGAATTATATCTCTGTGATTCAGCAAGAGACTATTGACGAATCAGTACTTCACAGACCATAAGAGACACGTCATCGCCTTCAATTTTGGATCTCTTCGGGACTTAAACTGAGTTTTATTCAGGACTATTTATTACTAGGATTTGTCTTTAATTGTTTGAATTATTTGGATTTAATTTGCAATACCTTAAGTTCTTTTTTCTCATTTTTCACTTTGTGTTCAAGGGAAATATGTTATTTGTTAAAATTTTACAAAGCTTGTTGTCTTCGCTCTTTTCTGTTACCTATTTTAAGAGCATAGACTCGTAACAGTAGTGTTATTTGTCACATGGGGTCTTCTGCGAAATACAGTTGCAACAGACGGTGTATATGAGCAATTAGACTCATTCCGATTTTGGAGTCATGCACATTTCTTGTGTTCTACTTGTAAGTCTGCAGACGTGTTTTATATTGTACTTAGATATTATCAGAGAGGAAATAACATTTGATTGGATTGTTGAATGGAAATAGAAAGTGCTCATTATTTGGACTATAATATTATTCGGGAACTGTTATACAGTATTCTAGGAAATTCTGGACAGTGCCATCTCGACAACGTCACGGTTTTTGGAGGACCAATACATTCCTAGTTTTTAAATTTTTAATGAACTTTTCATTTAATTAGTACTTTCATGGATCTTTAAAAAGATTAGTTTGGATTCACTTCATAATACGGAAGTTCTTCTGACATATTTTATTTACAGTATCAATAATTAGATTGTTTTGCTTCTTTTCTCTTACTTAGTGGATGGTCATAAAGATCATTACTGTGAATTCATATAGTAAGCAGCAGGGAAGTTCTACAGACCAGACGTTCCAGACAAAATAAAGCCTCCTACGAGAACTTTCTCCGTAGAAGCCTCAGATTTCAAAAATAACACTTCCCACGAAAACTAATTTGCGTAAATTCGACCCAGAGTGCAATTTTTGTGTGCAAATTATATCATTCTGGACAAGGAAAAAATACGATTTTTTGGGGGGGTGGGGTGGGAAAATGATCGGGTGTCGAGTGTGCACGCAAGGAAAAGGCTGCGGATCCTAATTTTACCTCACATTAAAACAATATAGTTGAAAATAAGATGAGTCGGAAAATTAGTAGAGTTGGAGAACCTCATTCGGCTAGATTAGCGCGAGAGCAATTAGCTGCATTAAAGAAGCTCATTCCGACAAAACAATTATTTAAGAGAAATGTTCGTGGTTACGAAGATGTACAACATGGAATTTCAGAAACTTCGTCGAAATGGTTGAAGCCAGTGACCGGAACAATTGAACAAGTTGTATATGGCGACGAAAAGGATCCAGATACCAGGAAAAGGGGAATCTTTCCTATGTTAAAAGGTATTGAGGAACAATCACGAACATTACCTGAGCGATTAGCAATAGCAGCAGCAGCGCAACAACTTGCAATTGCTGATGGAGGAAAACCTGGAGATGGAAAACCTGGAGGAAGAAAAATCGTAATGATAAAAGGGAAATTTAATATCGATAATTTAAGAGAAAATTTTACCGATGAGGGATGGGAAATAATATCACAACCGCTCTCGACATTGTATAACATAGATGAGATTGGCCAATTTGCGGAAGAATATTTTAGTGGTCGAACTGAATATTTGACTGCAGTAGGAAAAAAAAGATATGCAACTCGCGATAGTTGGTATGATATGGTATATAAAATTTACACACAAACAACATCAATAAGGAAGACAACGGATCCGCGTTACAGAAGGTTTTTAGAAACAGCAAGAGATACACAAAGATATACTGTACAAAGGGAGAAAGACAGAAAACAACAGGAGAAAGACAGAAAACAACAGGAGAAGGAAGAAAAGAAACGAGAGAAAGAAAGAAAACAACAACAAGAGAAGGAAAGAAAACAACAGGAGAAGGAAAGAAAACAACAGGAGAAAAAAGAAAAAACTACAACAACACGAAAGAAAAAAGTAGTACCACAGGAAGGAGAAGATATTCAACCAGAGGAATTAGGAGCTAGACCAAAAGAAAGAACTTCACCTCAGAAAAAAGAAAAAAAATCGAAAAAGAAAAAAGATCAGAGTGATGAACCCGAATTATCAACGTATATTGGTTTGTATAATTTTGATCCTAATTTATCCGCTGATAAATATTTGAAGAGTGGAATTTCGCATTTAATCAGTAATTATGATTCGACAGTTGGAATGACTGCGGATGATTCTGTGGAAAATAAAAGATTTTTTTTGAAGGGAGAAATTTTTGATAAAATCAAGGAAGATACTGAATGGCTGGCGGTAATGTATTTTGGTAGTTTGAAAAAACCAGTAGATTATGGAGATAAAAGTTTTTTGAAATTTATAGAGGATGTTGGTGACGAAAGAGTAAAAAGAATAAAGGAGAAGTTTAAAAGTCGTCGATCATCTACAGTGGCGAGTGATACATTAATCCCCCAGTTTCCCGCTCCTTCCTTCCACTTCCCTTCAGAACAACCACCTAAGGATTCGTCACCCAAAAGTAAAAGTTCACCACCTAAGGGTTCGTCACCCAAAGATGATAGTCCTGAATCATCCTCCTTTGATCTTCGCCACCCTCCTCTCTCTCCTACATTATATCCAAGGGATCCTCCAATACCCCTCTGGGGCCGCATACCTCCAGAACCAACATCGACAAACTGGAAGGGTCCCACTGAAAAACCATTAAGACGGGGAATCCACCCCGGGGAGGGTAGGGCATTTAAGGGATCCCCCCAATCTTCACCAGAAGTATATTCACCACCGACGTCGTCAGGGACATCACCAGGGTCACCAGAGGAGGAGAAGAAATCTTCATCGTCGTCAGGAGACGTATTCTACGTAACGCCATTACAATCTCCTGAAACACCAAAAAAAGGATACGGATATACAGTTTGCCCTGACAGTGTTGTCAACGATGTATCTCGCCTCGAAGTATTAATCGGAGGAAAGCGAGCTGGAAATAACTCCCGTGAAGTAGTCAACGAAGCATCAGATATTTGTCAGCGATTATTTCGCGGTGGTATCATCGATTCTTACATTTATAAAGAGTTTGTCGATGAACTCATCGATTAAATCAATACAATTGAAATAATATGATTGTTCACAAACATCAACGCAGACCTAAGCAGGTCCGCATAGTAAACTCTCGATTGCCAGTGTACAAATATATTCACGGTAATGGATTCGGCGATATCATTGGAAGTCTTGTCACGCGAGTAATACCTAAAATTGGACCCGCGATTAAGCAATTTGGGTTGAAAGCAATAGGAAAAATCGGCGAGACTGCCATTTCTGGTATCGGTAATTTGGCCAGTAAGGGCTTTAACGCTGTCAAAAGTAAAATATTAAGTTTAACTCGCAAAAAACAACCCGTCAAATTACCTAGCACCAGAGAAATGCCACCCGAAGTCAGTAAAGCCATAAATGATGCAGCAAATAAAAAAATAAATGATCTAGCACAAGAAGTTGCCAAGACAAATCTAGCGCAGGAAGTTGCTAAAACAAATCTAGCGCAGGATGTTGCTAAGACAAATCTTGTAAACACAAGTTTCATTTCAGGCAGCGGTCTTCGTTTTAGATGATATTCTTAATAATAAATGTTCGCACAAGTGTCAAATGAAGTGTTTGACATGGACGAGCCAGTAGGTAAGGACACATCTGTGCGAGATTTTCAGTATTTCTCGTACGATGTAGTTGAGCCAGATTCAAGAAATCGCAAGGAAATACAAGTCCACGATACAACAAGATATTTTCTTCCATCTGAGGCGTATATCGAATTTGTTGGAAAAATGGTAAAGGCAGCTGATGGTACCAACTACGATGCGGATTATAGTGTTGGGTTTGTCAACAATGGTATCATGGCATTATTCAAGAATGCCACTTACATGATTGATGGAAAAGAGATCGAATCAATTACGAACAACGTTGATATAGCAACGACTATCATAGGTCTAGCGAGATACTCGGATGATTTTACCAGGTCAGCCGGTCCTAGTATGATGTTTGCCAAGGATAATTCCAATGACCCTGAACATTCCCCGTATGATATCGGCAGACCGAGAAATGCCGCTAACGCCGCTCCCGCCGATGTTCATTCAGTGATGATTGGCCCTAATGCCAATTACAATATTGGATTTGCCATAAGAAAAAATATGTTGAAGGGAGCTGAACGAAGATTCTCCTGTGCAATTCCATTATCTCACATTTTTGGATTTTGTAGACATTTCAGAAAAGTTATTTACGGAGCAAAACATACGATATCTTTCGTTCGAGATGCCAATGATGACAGAGCCATCTGGAGAGATCCTGGTGATGCTGGTAAAGTTGTCCTTGAAAAAATTACCTTGTGGATGCCAGCAATAGTTCCATCGATGATCGTGGAAGAAAAATTATTATCATTCATGAATCAAGGAGGAAAATCCATCATGTCTTGGCTGACAACGATGACCGACTCCACCGATAATGTTAATATTAACGGAATATTTACCTGGCGAATTGCGTCACAACAGGGCTCTTCCGCACCTAGACACATCTTTGTTGCTCTACAAAGCATGATTAGAGACGATCAAAATCACAGTCACATGATATTTGATAAATTCGATGCAACCAACGTATCATTGAGAATAAACGGTCAACAGGAACCATCTGAGGAAATAGCCATCGATTTTGACAACAATTCCACGGCACGCGCGTATCATCGATTACTAAGTTTTATGGGTCGCGATCAAAATATTGATACTGGATTGCAAATATCACAGCTGGATTTTAATAATCTTTATCCCATCTATTACTTTTCTTTGGAACATCTCGATTTGGTAAAGCAGTCGGTTGTCGATATTCATTTCAAGGCCAGAATTAACACAGGTGGAAATAATGCAAGAGCCATCGCAGTTATTCTCAGTGATAGAACAATGATCCTGGAAGGCATCAGTGGAAGAATGAGAGTTATCGATGCACCCGTAGAGAACATGTAATAAATTCCAAATTTAGATTAAGCGGTTATTAATATGCCATACGAACACGTTAGTGTAACTCTGACCCCGGGTCAGATGAAAAAGCTCCAATCAGCGATATCAAAGCGATGCGGTATGAAACTAACCCTGAAAAACGATCAAATTCAAGGTGGGCCTAACAAACTATCGTTGAGCAAAAGTCAACGTGAACGTTTCTCTAAGGCCAAATCAGCAAATACTGGTGTTCATGTGAGCCTTTCCATAGGCGCCATCAGAGACATGGTAAAAACAGGTGGTATTTTTCCATTGGCCGCGCTTATACCCGCGGTAATAGCAGGTGCAAAAGCATTAGGATTGGGCGCGCTTGGAGGGATAGGTTCCGCAATAGCAAAAAAAGTTACCGGAGGAAGATATCGTAAAAAAAAGGGAGGATTTCTCCTCCCTCACCTCATAGGATTGTTAAAACAAAAACAAGGATCGGGCCTTTACCTAAGACGACCCCCGTACGGATCCGGGTTAAGTCGAGCCTACCAGCCTCAAATTTAGATTTAATAAGTGAAGCAAAAAAAAAGAAAATAAAATTTTTCAGAGGTGTATTTATGCGAGATCAACTACCGGATAAACCGAATCGTACCGAGACAGGAATAATAAATCTCGATGATAATACCGGCCCTGGCACACATTGGGTTGCTTACGCGATTAATCCTCGCGAAGTTGTCTATTTTGACTCATACGGATTAGCACCACCAAACGAATTTATCAAATATGTATCTTCGTTGAAACTTCCGGTTTGGTATTCAACGCTTCCAACACAAACATTAGCAGATCCACCGATATGCGGTCCAGAGTCAATTAACGTCCTTGATGCAATTTCAAAATCATCTAACCCTTATCGCAAAATTTTATTTGAATATACCGTAGATAAATATCATGGTTGACATTTACGGTAGATCCCTCTTTAGGAAAGAAAAAAGGGAAGCAGTCGACATTGATACATCAAAGTTTGCAACCAAGAGTGATATTAACAATCTTCTATCATTGTCAGAGGTGGATCCTGGCGAAGTTGCTGTTTTTCAAAATGCAGAAGGGCGATTACAAACTAGCAATGTAAAAATAGCTGATATAATCAAGCGAGAAGAATATAACGATCATATCGGTCAATTTACTCGTCAATCGGAGTTGGTATTAAAATCTATCGCTGATATTACCGATATCATTGCAGAGTTTCCGCCAAAGGCCGATCTCGTGGATATAAAACAAAAAAATAACGAGCTATCAGCGGCGTTACTTCTAAAAACCGATAAAACATTACATGACGAACTTCAAGATAAAGTGACAAAAAGATTTAACAAATTAACTAACGACCTTAAAAAACTCGACGAAGTATCAAAAAATCTCAATAAAAAACTCGACGAGGATATAAAAAAATTCATCGATACCTCCTCAATTACACACAGCGATCTCATCGAGAGAGTAAAATCCATCAACGAGAAAATTACTAGTATTCATGGTGAAATTAGCGAAATAAATACCTCGATGGGTCAGAAACCATCAATCGACGATCTCAACAAAAAAATCAACGAGGAAATTAGTAAACTCAGCGATGTTGATGTTCCTGAATTTACCAAGAGGATTAACGCGATGCGAGGACAAATAGATGAGACAATAAAATCCATCAACGATGAAATAAAAAAACTCGACGAGAATAATCTCAATGACACTGACATGTTAACTAAAATGATATCAAAACGATTCGAAACATCAGTGTACGAGAAAGAAATTCGAGCTATTAACGAGGATATTTTCAGAGCAACTACGAGGTTTGATTACATCAACACAAAAATATCGTCAATGAACCTTGAAAGATTATCGCGAATTTCGATACCAGCGGAGGTAGAAACAAAAAAAATATCCTGCTATGTACCATTTGTGTTTAAGACATACAATTATAATTGGGACCCTAAAAACGGTCGTATCGGATTTTATTTCACCGTGCCAATTACCGGCGTATATCGAGTATATGTTATTTCCAAGATAAAATTTAAAGTACGATCGGGGCATAACATCCACGAATTCTACCCTGGATTTTTTATTATTTCGCTAGAAAAAGATATCGGTATAACATGCGAGCTAGAACCACCAGATAGAACCACCACAGGACCGGCGGATTATTTTGTAATTTTCGAATATTTATCGGAATTGGGAACAGTTGGTACTCCAGGATAAACAGTAATCATGCAATTGTTATCGTAAGATACTTATAAATGACCGCATCGGATTACCGATACAATCAGGCGCGATCATGGCAGGATTCGCTAAAAAAACTCCTCGACGATTATCAGATAAAAATAAAGAAATATCAGCGTAGGTTAGTTACTATTGATGTTGCTGTGTACGCGGTATCTGCTGTGGTCGCTGGTGCAGGAATAATTTTATCCGTAGTGACAACAATCGCGCCAATCGTAGCAACAATAATAATATCATCAACAACAACAATCGCGGGTGTTCTAAATATCATCGCAAAAAAGATATCCTCGTGCACAAGTGAGAAACTATCTTCGTACAAGAACAAACTAACTAAGATCAATGACGCGTATTCGAAATTATCATCGCTGCTTTCTGAGAGTCTCAACGACGGTATTATCTCCGATCTAGAATTTTCTGCAATGATCAGTATTTACTCGGAGATTGAACAAATGAATATTAATAATGTCCGAGCTAGCCCAGATCGTGACAAACACGACACCACCGACAACAACGTTAATATCGCTAAGTTCAACGAAACCAGAATTTAGCATTAATTTTTCAACACCAATCAGCGTCAATGAAATTGCGTTAACACAGTTACGTGTCTACAACAGCTGGCCTAATGTTAGATCAAAATCATTCGGTAATTTGATGCCAAATAATTCACTTGTTTTTGCAAATAAAAATAAACCCGATGGAACGCCCGATTGGATCGTCGTTGGTATACCAACGGGCAGTTATGAAATTGATCAGCTGAATAATGAGTTTACCACTAGAATATCAAATATAACCGGCGATGCTACTCCGGGAATAAAGATATCTGCGCACGATCCAACACTATCGTCAATGATAGAAGTAAAATCACCGTATATTGTTGATATTTACCAATCATCGATTAGGAATATATTAGGTTGGCCCGAGGTCGCACCTCTAGTAGAACCAAAAAAATCGGATGTTATTATTCCAGGTTGGTATGATGAAACCCTTCCAGAACTACCGGAACCAAAAAAATCGGATTTTACAACCGACGAAGGATGGTACGAAAATGCAAAACACAAACCTTTGATCCACAGCGCCATCAATCTCATGAATAACCACAAATTTAACCTAGTAATGTTCGCTTTTACTTTTATTAACGAAAGAATTCTCTCATGGCTGCCTCTTCCTAAAATTCCCCCCATGTGAAAATCTTCGACGCTACCCACATTAACAGGATAATAGCCCCCATAGACGGTATCTTGGTAAGAAGAACCCTCGACGAGTTTATTCAAGAACACGAATTACAATTAAATTTATTGCGAGGATCATTTCATGAATGCATCCTAAATAAATCTGGTTCATGTAACGAAATTATCAAACACGTGAAGATTTTAAATCAACTCGCGAATGATATTGAATATTATCATGGTATGTTTATTCAGGCGATAGTCGACGATATATCAATTGCCGAGTATGTTCTTCCTATTAGCAAATTCGAGTTGATCAAAAACTCAGGAGAAAAACAAAAATTCATGAGAGTATTTGAATTAACCGATGAAACACTGCCAAATTTCAAATTTCCCAATTATGATGTTGATGCGATGAGAAAATCCGTTACTGATACCATCGATGATTTATTTCCGAAATTACATGCCGCGTGGACTAAAAAAGTATATTCAGAATTAATTCTCAAACACAATAACGATCCTGACAAAGGTGGACGACATATATCGCCAGGTATCGTTAATATAACGGATGTTATCGCGATTTATCTTCACGCGGATGTTGTCGAGGGTAGCTATAATGTTGATTCATCAGTGTCGAGTCAAGCGCAACAGGGATTTATCTTGTATTCGTTTTCTCCTAGTGCCTCCCCTGGTTATTTGATAATAAAGGAGCCAGTTAATCCGTTTTACCTGTGATGTCATAATCGGTTATTGACGAGAATAAATTTCAAACTAACGGATCAGAAAGGAAATTTACTTGATATACGAGGAGAAACTGTTAGTATCAATTTGCTAGTAAGATCGTAAATCTGTCCACGGGAAAAAATAGACAAAAAAAAATAAATAAAACCCAGGGGAATTTTCAAAATTAATATATTTTTTTTAATTTTTGTTTTTTGTTTTTTTGTTGAGATATTCAGGAATCAGAGGATTCCCTAACTTTACTTTCATCGACAAGTCTTTTCAACTGTCTGACGCGAGAACTTGTAATTTTTCTTGATTCGTATGCATCTGATAAAATCAATCTAGCATTCTCCACCAACATCGATAATTTAACAAAATCCTCAATTTGATCATCGTTGACTGTCGAAAGTGATTGGTATATCGCAATTTGGATCTTTTTTATTAATTTGTATTCTGACGGTAGCGTGTATTTGTATTCAAATTTTCCCTGAACAATTGTTTCGAATTCAGATCGAATTTTATTCGTGTCTAGATCCGATGGAAGATTTATTTTCTTCTTCAGATCATCAATCGCTCCAATGATGTCTTTTATAGTTTCCTCATTCATTATATTAATTTTGTAATATTCAATTATTCTTCTTCATTTTCCGAATCAAATATTATTCGAGTATAGGAAAATTTAATCCACGAATCAGCATCATAAGAAAACGTCGCATTGTATTTTCCTTCTGCCACTCGTTGTACCGAATGTGAGTCAATAACGAAATGTTTTGCTGCTGCACGCATCGACTCGAAGGCGAGTTCCTCACCTGTTGTTTGATTCACTGATTTAACAGCCCTCGAATACTTAGGATATTTGCCGGTGTTACCAAATCTATTATTATCACTCGGAGTTACAGCCCGGAGATTGGAAGGTTTGTTATTTAGTTTATTTCCGTCGATATGATCGATGACAAGTCCAATTTCTATCGGTCCGTAATAACATTCGTATACGAATCTATGATTCGAATAACACGTGCATTTTTCCCCTCTCCTTTTTTTACCGAATGTAAATTTAAGATATCCCGTATTACCAATACATCCAACACGATGTTTCGTTTTTATGTTTCTGACGTTACCATCTTCAGATGCCTCGTAACCCCTGATGGTTGGATGAGATCTATATTCGTTCGTGATTTTCATTGCAGGAATCGTCAATTTCATTTCCATATACAATATTCTGTTTGTTTAAATCGTAATTTGCTTTGAATCGATTAATATAATCTTCTTCGCATTTTATTACCGAGGAAGATTTTCTTTCATAATATCTCCGTAACTCACGATAATTTTTCCCTCCACAGGACAAACACAATCGAGTCTTTCCTCGAGTGCCAACTTGGCAAACTAAACATCGTTGCGGCCCCTTACTACCTCGTCGAATTGCATATATGTGAGCGCCACAATATTCACCTCTGCAGGATTTATCGCATAATTTTGTTGATCCGACTGTTATCCATTTGCATTGCATTATATAATTTAAACATTTGTCTAAAATATAATAATGGATGCATTTGATCTTGATGAGGCAGAATATATCATTCCTGAGGTAGATCGTGCAAAGAAAGAATTCCTCGATGATGGAGCTATTCATGTTTGGTCGACGTGGAAAACTAATTCTGTTGATGCTACGATGAATTTGGAGCGAGCGAAAAAGATAATCGAACATATAAAAATTGAACATAAGGAAGAACGATTTATCTTCGGAATAAAATTTATTGCACAAATGCCCGATGATACTTGGATTATTCGCGATAAACGAGACCCAGTACGCGGCGGCAAGAAAAACGTTGTTCTTGATAAGAATTCGAAGCCGGGATTATTATTGGGAATAGACGGTCCTTATTATGCTAGAGCTTATCCTTCTAGCGCTGTTGTCTATGGAATTTATCGGCTGAATAATAATCCTGACATGAAAAATCTACCTGCGATGAAGGAATCTCCTATGATAAACTGCGTGGCTGAGCGCGTCATCGAGCATATGAAAAATGCTCGTCGAGGATCTGGCTTGACTCAATTAAGATTGGATAAAATTAACTCATGGGCAAAGACAGTTGTTGATGGTGCATCGATTGACGATGTTGCTGCGTTGAGTAAAAAACTTAAATTTCCTATCACGGTTAAAACATTATCGGGAGAAATATTATATTCATCGCCGTATAGTTCTCGAGGAACACCAATCGAAATTGTTGATCATAATTCGCACGCATGGGCACAGTCGGTAATGATATTTCCGCGAGATCGTTCTGTTAAATTTTATCCTGTTGATGGTACAAAAGATAATTCCGATGCAATGTTTAGGTATATCAAAATATTAGCCGCGTCTGATCCAATATCGGTCTGGTTATTTTCGAGTGAAGAAAAGTATGATCAGTTTATCTTGCCGCGCGGAGATATTTACCGTGATGAAATATTACATAATCGATGAAAAATATCGCAGTGAAGTATTCGTCAAATCCAGATCAGTTACTGACAAATTGTTTTACTGTTCCATCTGTTGCTGCTCATGCTGCTAGAGAAAGAAATTCGTGGAAACCTACAAGGAATGAATTTCTCAATGATATTCAACTTAGTTGTATCGAATACGGCCATGGAGGATTGTGGAATACCAAATATTATTTCGAAGATATGATCTCTGTTGACATGAGCGCATGCTATCCTGGAAGTTTCCTCGGATATGGCGATTGTGCGGATTACTTTGCTAAATTTGGCCATCCAACCAGCGAGATGACAAGAGTTGCAATTAACGGACCGTTACCTGATTTTGTCATGACAGGATTCGCTTACGTCACTTCATTCGAGTTTGCTGAAAATTTACATAAAATTTGTTATATTTGGTTTGGTCGGCATTTATCTCAGCGAAGATGGGTCCCTACGGTATTGTTGAGATATATGCTGGATTCGTCAATGTTAATATCGTTGACGGTGAGTGAGGCGATTATATCGTATAGAAAGCAGACCGAAGTGTGGTTGCCCACGGATTGTGAAAATGCGAAAGATATAGGAAGAAAAATAATTGGCAAATTTACTCAAGGAGGATCAGTTGATCATAAACATCGCCACGCTAGATTATTTATCAATGATGCCGAGATGGATTTTATTATTGCCGATACGGTATCGCGTGGAATATTCTGCAACAGAGAAAATATTATTATTGATGGAACGAAGTTAGGTACCGTGATTAGCTATCTCGATGGAGAATCAGCGCAGTATACTCATTTGAGATCGTCGATGCTCGCTTACGTCACTATCAATTTGTTGTCGATGATAAATAAATTTTCTGATATCGCGGTAAGAGTTGCAACGGACTCGTTTTATATCGATAAGAAATATCAGTGTAGATTGGAAAATTTAATCGCTAATGGCTCTTGGGGAACTTGGAGAATAAAAAACGAAGATATTCTAGATTATTGCGAGGATGCCGATGTTGAAGATTGCAATAAATTTCATAAAGATAAATGCGATGAAGTATCAACGGCTGCATCTGCATTTGATCCGATTTCACGAAATAAATTCGTTTACATGAACGGTCCTGGTGGCAGCGGTAAAACAACAAGAGCGATAAATTTATTTTCAAACTCTGATATGGTCGTGTTGACTCCAACTCATAGATTAGCGCGAGAAATAAGACAACGCGGCGTTAATTCTGGCACGTATCACAGTTATTTCAAATACAGCGGTGGATTGTGGGATTCGGCTCGCATGGGAAACAAATATATCAACAAAATTATAATATTTGATGAAATTTGCACGGTAAATTTAGTTGTGTTAAAATCATTCCTGGGTTGGCTGGAAGGAAAAAATACCGCCGTAATAATGTGCGGAGATCATGGGCAGCCTGATCCTATTGATGGCGAATCTCCTCATGAATGGCTTAGGAACTTCGTTGATTATTATGAAGAAATTGACGCTGATTATAGATCTGATGATATTTTACTGACCGAGTTTAAGAAAATAATTCGATTACAACCGAATAAGTTTCAATGCGATGTAATGAGAAAAATAATCGACGAGACTCCGATGGATATTTTTCTAAATTTGTGGCGTCCAGATCATCTTATTGTTGCTAGCAGGAAAATTGTTCGTGATGTTATTCAGGAAATGTTATTCAAACTTCATTGTGAGAAATTTCCAACATTACAGGTACCGTTGTGTTATAGACCCGCTAATACCAGGAAACAAAATATTAATGTTACTTTACCCTGCGGAGAAGAAAAAATATTAGTTTTGAATGATATTATTTTCGTTGATATTAATCTTGTCAATGATGCGATAAACGCAGAAAGATCACCATGGAAACTCGGATACGCAACAACGATACATTCGTCGCAGGGATTAACAGTAGATGGCCAAGTTTGGATTGTCGATGATAGAATTTCCTGGTCAAATTTAGTTTATCTAGCCGTGTCTCGAGTAAGAAAATTATCTCAGTTAGGTAGAATTAGATTTTACATTAACGACGATGGCGGTAGTTTAGTATCCTTCGGTATTATTTGTAATTCCTCCTTGGTAAATCCTCGTTGTGGCGCTAGCGAATCTAAGAAATAAATTGCTGGTCTTCCTGATGATCTTGTTACGGCTGATATTTTATGTGTAGTAACGCTCCAAGTTGGATCGGTTGCTCTTTTTCTTCCTCCCTCGGCCTCTCCTTCCTTATATAAATATCTGACAGTGACGCTACCTAACACAGGTGGAATAGTAGAATCTCGCTTTAGTGGTATATTTGTTTTTGTAATTGCAATTGCGGGCTTCATTGATATTGTTCGTGTTACTTCGTTATTTAGTGCGTTAATCACGTGAGGTAATCTTGTTGCCCAATCATGAGATCGTTTATCTTGGATAAATTCTCTCGCGTACTGATATCCGAATAATCGTTCCGCTAGTGTTTTATTGAATCTTTCAACGATAGCCTGACTACGATGAACACCAACTACGCCACGTCGGATTTTAACATTATTTTTTTTCATCAATGAAGTAACCGCACCGAGGAATTCTCGTCCTGGATCAATCTGGAGAAGCTTTGGCCATGTTAACGGAGATCGCGAGTAAATTTTCTCAAATGCCTTTGCAATTTCCGTTGCTGTTTTATTTGATAATGGTTCTGCTTCTTTATACCTACTAGCGATATCAACAACTGTCAAGACATACTTGTATGTAACTCCGTCAACGGTATCGTGAGGAAGAAACATTAAATCAGCTTGATGGACTTCATTAGGGACACTGACGGAGAAACTCGCATACGGTATTTTTTTAGGCGGAGGAAGATAAATTTGCCACGCCGCCTGTCTCGATAGCCACGATTCAGCGACAGATTGCTTTACTTTTGCTGCCTTAGCAAGTTTAGCAATTGCTGATTTTCCTCGCCAGAATCCTCGCGGAGAATAATATATTTGCTCCATTATTATTTACCAGCTCCGAATACTAATTTACCTTTCATCGCGCCTTTTATCAACCAAGTTGCCAATTTCTCCTTGAAATTTTTATCAGAAATTGCGTCTATTGCGTGAATTAGTCTAATATCAGCGAGATGTCTTTGTTGTAAATCCCCGCTGCGATATGCAAGATCGTGATAGTAGCATGCGTTATCAGTGGCGTTTACTGGATCTTCACCCGAATTTGGTTGATTATTATTGTTGAGTCTCATATCTAGCCTCGTACCGGGTCCGCAGTAATTATATCCTGGCAGATGCTTCTCTCCGGGATATTTCGCCCAAGGAGCTCCAGGTAAATTTGTTAAGGAGGTTGCGATGTCTCCTCCGGTTCTACTTTTTTTTTACAAATCTAAACTTGATTGTCTTGCAAACTTCGCATTCACCCTTAACTGCGTTTCTGTTATTACGTGTAACGATTTCGATTGGATTTATCGTAGCTGTGCGCGTGCGACACTTAACACAATATAGATCCATGTATTCTAGTAACATGAATGTAATTGATTTTTCGGCCACGAAGAAACGCGAGCAAATAAAACATAACGCGGCGTTACCAAATTCGATAAGAATGATAATCATTGGCCCGTCAGGATCTGGAAAGACGCAACTATTGTTAAATTTGTTAATGCGATGGATAAAATGGGATAAGTTGTATTTGGTTGCGCCATCCGTTGATGATCAACGATGTTATCAAGTATTAAAAGAATTTAGCGACAATACCGACGAGGGCACGATAGAATTTATCACAGATATCAATGAAGCTCCATCGGTGGAAAATTTAGATGGCGATGTTAATAATCTTGTTGTTTTCGATGATGTGATGCTGGATAAGCAAACTAACCCGGCTAGGATATTTTCGCGTGGCCGACACAAAAATACCGATGTGATTTACGTGACGCAGCGATATACGCAGATTCCAAAGGTAATTAGGGACAATTGTAATATTTTATCGGTGTTCAATGGCGTTGATACTCACACGTTGAGAAATATCCATCAGACTTGGTGCAACGGCGATATGGACATAAACAAATTTAAAAATTTCTTCAGTCACGCTCAGGTAACACCGCACGGTTTTATCACGATTAATCTTCATGATCCGCGTAGTAGATATCGAATCGGTCTTGATCAAATTTACTCATGAAATTGCAGCCTCAATCTTGCGTGCACACTCGACACCCGATCATTTTCCCACCCACCCCAAAAAAATCGTATTTTTTCCTTGTCCAGAATGATATAATTTGCACACAAAAATTGCACTCTGGGTCGAATTTACGCAAATTAGTTTTCGTGGGAAGTGTTATTTTTGAAATCTGAGGCTTCTACGGAGAAAGTTCTCGTAGGAGGCTTTATTTTGTCTGGAACGTCTGGTCTGTAGAACTTCCCTGCTGCTTATAGTATCTAATGCCTTCTAGTGAACATCAATCCCAAAGTAAGTTGTGACATGGAAATCCCGGCTGGATCTTGTAGCTGACTAGCAATCCATAGAGTAAGTGAAGAGGAATGGACAATTTGCATTATGTGTCTGGTCCATACTTCTTTCCAGATATCTAATTTTTTAAAGATATTTTTGGTAGAGTGAAGAACTGTAAATGTATATCATTTGAAGGATCCATAATAACTTCATCCTCCATAAAGTAAATGAGATTATAGTAGAATACCAAACCAAAGGTATACTTCCTTCATTATGTGCCTGCCATAAGGTGAATCGTGTTATGTTATGATGTCTGGACGTATATCTGTCAACGTTGTTTGTAAATGGGGTTCTCAGAATATCGTTTGTTCCATAGTAAGTTCTCTGATCAACATTGAAATCCATAAATTCTAGGGTTTAAAGATCAAAGTATGGTCACGTTATGTTATGTAAGAAAATATGATTTATGCAAATTTTCTTTTTGTTTAAGACCAAAGGTTCCAGGATATTGGTTAATAATCACTAGAGCCAACAATATCCTACCGACCCTATGGAAAGTCGTATAATGGGCTGTTCACGGCAGTATTGCTTTAAGGGGGAGGGGGTCCTAAAATATAGAGTCACGCAATTTCATCATCCTGTAGAAAATTGTTATAGTTCTGATCGGAGTTCAAATTGATGAAGGAACCAATAATCAGGATTCCTCTTATCAGTGATACGCGACAGAACTAGTCCGGAAAGCCACCTCAACCTGTAATGATACTGATGGAAGATCGTCCATCAGTATCAACACTGATCAAGGGTGGGTGGGAATAAATCATTGGGCTACTCCAGAATAGCATCCACCTTCAACCTTTCTTTCTTCCATTGCATTTTTATCAGTGACGTATTTAAATTACGTTACTATGGTAACCATACAATGGTCTTTTCTTTAATAAATAAAATAGCTAGAGATTATTTCTCCCCAAAAGTATGTAGTTTTACGTCTCATGTAAGTCTTTCTGAACTAAAATTACGAAACATTTTGTGTATAAGAGAAAAATATTGCAGGAGTCTCTTTGAAAAAGGTGAATGTTTTAAGCAAACAATACTAAATGTTTAAAACAAATCGCTGAAAAGTTACATAATCGGAAATCTATGGAAAGTTTGAATCCGTTCACCCTGCAAGAAAACTATGATAAAAGCAATGACCATTAGAAGATTAGTTAAAACATAAGGTTTTGCATTACCAGAAGAAGGAATGATGCATAAATTATAATTGCCAGTTTAAGAAGAATTTTCTTTACCAATTGTACAGACTCGGTGCATTAATTTTAAAAATCCATTGTGCAGTACATAAATATATCTTTTAATTTTGGCTTTCATCTCTACCCGCAAAACTTCCTGTGAACGCCCAGTCACCGAATTCCTTTCGCAATGCCATTTTAAGCTAACTGTAATTTCGCTATCCAGGACACTCTGTCATACAACTTATCTCGACATTTCGCTGTCGGGGACTCTCCGTCATACAACTTATCTCGACATTTGGCTGTCGGGGACTCTCCGTCATACAACTTATCTCGGCATTTCGCTGTCGGGGACTCTCCGTCATACAACCTATCTCGGCATTTCGCTGTCGGGGACTCTCCGTCATACAACTTATCTCGGCATTTCGCTGTCGGGGACTCTCCGCCATACAACTTATCTCGACATTTCGCTGTCGGGGACTCTCCGTCATACAACTTATCTCGGCATTTGGCTGTCGGGGACTCTCCGTCATACAACTTATCTCGACATTTGGCTGTCGGGGACTCTCCGTCATACAACTTATCTCGACATTTCGATTAAAAAATGTTATTACAGACCTCGAAATCAGTTTACAAGCCTGCCATTAAGTTGGTACATACTTCCATAAAAGTATGCCCTGTTCTGGTCAACTCGTGTTTATATCTTTTGTTGTTTGTGGTAGTTTGTTTTTGTTTTAATTTCATTGTTTGTCCTTTAGTAACCGAACAAACGCCCTTTTTTATATATATATATATATATTTATTCGCAAGTATATTTCATAGTGGAGCGGTTTGATATTATTGTTTATTTTTTATTTTTTATTCTCTTTGTTTAGTTTAGTTCACAAATGCATTTGATGGTAGATTATATGTATATAATCTGCTGTAGGTTAAACAACAGAGATGGTCATATTATTAACAATTTTTACATTCTCAAACGACCGTTCCCAATACCGCAACCGGGATATTAGTCATATTAAATACGGGCACTTCACACCTTACTTCCTTCCGTTTGTATAATTTAATGAATATTCAGAGATAGAACTGCATAATCTTTAGGGATTTTATACTTTCATGCAGCGATGTTAAATAATGTTGTCAATATACATATGTGGTTTAATTTGTATAATTTGACATAATTGGAAAACTTAGATAAAGACATTTTTATACAGCTGGATTTTTATTGATCAAGGTAGTCCACAAAACAACTTCTGATGTTTTAAAAAAATAAGCTTGATTATGTGACCTTTTATTTTTAACGGTTCCAGGTTCTTGCTTTTTTATTTTTAATTCGATGGTAGGGGTTGTTTTTTTTTTAATTTTTAATTGGTGGTAGGGGTTAGTTTATTTCCGAATAGTATGAAAAGACTAATAAAAATGGCACTAACAGCTACCTCACTTAGCGCTCAGCATTAAGAGGTTAGTGTTAGGACTGGTCGGCCTGGTGTCGGGATAATTGACTGGGTGGGACATCATGCAACATGTCTGCGGCATGATGTCCCAGTACTAGACATCACTGTAAACTGCCATGCTGCAGACATGGTAGCGATATGATTGAAACATTGTTAAAGTTACGTTAAAGATCCAAATCACATCACATTTTTATTTAATAAAAATACAATCCAGTTTATGATGGTGAAAACTTGATATACCACTTTTGTCATTACACCATATATGTTTGACCTACATGTAAGATGTATCACATGTTATTTATGTATTAGTGTTATGCCTTACTACCCAAATAATGGTCTTGTATAGCATGTTCTGATGTCAGCCAACATCAGAATGAGTTGTCAAAGTTCCAAAAATATCTCTCACACTTGGCAGCCCATGTGGACATTCTTCCAAAAATTGATATGTAATTAATATACTTACTGTGCTGTTTTTATCCTGGTCGAATCAAAATCTGACACTAGCAAATGGATGCATTTTCATGTTCTGTTGACATGTATTTTAATTTGTTGAAATGCGATGGTAGTTGAGGTATGCCAAAGTATGTTCAAGTTGGTTCATAGTGTGGGATATATTTCTTGAATGAAACGAAACGTTGCTTACAATTCAAATAGGCATAATATATTTTTATTCATTTTGTTAACTCATTAAGCCCCAGCACTATTATCAGTATCACTGTTGCTATGCCCCAGCAGCACTAAGCTGTGTCTAGCTGCTTGTATCCCAGCGAGTTTTTTCCTGTTTGGAAAATTTTGTGAACATCATGCAAATGCATTTACTCTTACTTTCTCTTTTTATATCCAGTAAAAATCACAATTTTTTTCCTATTTGTCCAAGTCTTTCACAACTTATTTATACACTATTTACAGAATTATGCGAACATTTTTAGAAATATCATGTCATTAGCCCTTAATTTCATTGAAATAAACCAGGAAAATTTAATTTCTGATATGGTTTGAAACATTTTGCACATAAATTTACTTGGCATTGTTCACATCCAGTTGTTGGTTCAGATTGAAGACGTTTTGCAGGGTTTTTTCTTTGGCATGATCACTGGCCAATGTTGAGCTTGCTGAAGTAAGGGTTGAACTTATACTTTTCTTTTCCTTTTACCTACAAATCTGCCAAGTAGTTGATATGCAAGATTCTTTCTAAACTCCAGCTGGGTTCTAGCTCTTTCCCTGTTGTTTTTGGTGACGATATTATGGTTCTGCAATTCTTTCATCAGCAAATATGAATTTACTATTGAAATGTTGATAAAGAAAACAGATACTTCCACCATTTCAAGGACTTTCTATCAGTGCTGTAAGTTGCTTACATTAGATCTGCATGGTCTACTCCATTCATATACATGTTGTACAGTTTGACTGGGAGTGGACATGGAATATCCTTGATGGAACCATCTTTCTGCTTCCGGCTAACTCATGTGGCCTCACCGTCACAGTTGGTACACAGTATAGGGATATTCTTCTTGTCACGCCAAACTGTAACTCTCATGTCTCCTTTTTGTTTAATTATGCGTTGGCCCTGCTCCTTCAGCTTTACTTTGTGTAATCCAGATGGAAGACCCATTTGATTTGATCAGACTGTTCTGTAGCCATACATACCTTTTTGTCGAAGCTGAAGAAATAGGTCTGGAGATGTAAAAAAACTATCAGTGTAGACATGTTGTCCAAGACGAAACAAAGGTTCCATCAAATCAAGAACAACCGTTTGTCCAAGATTCAATTTTGGATTGTTGCCATCCCTTCAGGTATAAACCTGAAAGTCCCCAACATATCCATTATGAGGATCTGCTTGAACCCATACTTTGATGCCTTGGTTGGTTTTAAAGGCACATACTGCTTAAAGCCCAGTCGTCCTGAAAATCCAATCACTGCTTTGTCAGTGGACACCTCATGAAATGGGTTGTATTCTCTAGTGCATGTGTTGCACATATGCTCCAGTATTGGTCAAATATGGGCCAGTTTGTCGTGACCAGGTGTTCTTCAAGGTGGGTTGTTGCTGGTGGCAGTCACATGAAAATATTTCTATAGATTTTCAAATCTTGCATGACTAAATTTCAGTTCAGTGCAGGAAGGATGGAAAAATTTGTCCTTATACCAATACATATCTTGGGCTGGTGCTGGAAGGACTCCCATAACAATGTGAGCTCCATTCAGAGCTATTATCTCATCTGGTGTTGTTGGATACCATGTTTTGTTTGGTGATACCAAGAGGTATTATTGGGCATTGGTTTCATTTGCAATGTCAGAGTACTGTTCCTCTGGAAATAAGAAATGAAAAAAATCAATTTCTCTTTTTTCCTTCTCCATTTTCATTATAGGTCCAGGATTTGGTGCACTAAAATCATTGATTTGGACAGGCTGAAGATGATCGCTCCAATCTGCTAAATCTGCAAGAACTGTATCATCATCACTATCAGACGATTCAGTCTCAGAAAAATCTATGTCTGAATCTAAATCTCGCAAAATATCCAACTGCCAAACAAATGTTTCCTCTGCTTGCTCAATATTTTTGAGATCAAACCCGAGAAACTCCTCATTTTCGCTCTCATCGTCATCAAAAATCACTCTTACATATGCCATCATTTATGATATTTCATGTACAGAACATGTGTAGTGAAATTGCTCTCAGTTAGTAACCCTTGGCTACTGAACAATTCAGATTCGCACAAAGGAAAGTAAAATCATTTCTGATTCGTTTAATTTTAGTCTGATTCTTGGAAAAAACCCATTTGTAACCAATTAGAGATGTTGTATCTAACACACATTCACCACAACTGGAGACATGATCGGCCATTGAATGCAATAAACAAACCATGACTACAGGCGGGATTGGCCATTGAATGCAGAAACCAGGTCATGCATACAGTAGGGATCAGGGCCAAATGAGTTAAAAGAACAATATTTCAACTTTACCAGATTTTGGCATTCCTGGCTTTCATTGCTTTCCAGCCAACTGAAATGTAGACCGATGAAACTTGAAAACGGGTTCATTTCTTTTGTGAGAATTTGAATTTATGAGAAAAAAGACATCAGAATAAGTAAAGTCTGACTAAAACATGACTTTACTTTGTAGAAAAGCTTCATTATTGGTTGCCAGTTGTGTGAGATATTCCTGAAAATTTGACTTTTGTTATGATGTTAGTTGATATAAAAAAACACTACACAGCGCTGTTAATTAGGCAGTAAGACTCTGACGCCCAAAATAAATATCAGCATCGAGGTCTTACGTGTAGGACTACATATATGTTGGCCATTTAACCTAAAATGAGCACTGTAGAAGCTATACATGGTAATTCTTACTGCTGGTAGTATCTTGACTACATTTAGCACATTGCTAATGCATACCAAGAGTAAATAAATGCACATGTTAATCCACTTTTGATATATTTCAAGACGTCATTCACTTTCAGATTCATATGTATTTACCAGGTGCAGTTATAATCTTTATTCAGAATTATTTGGTCTTTTAACACCATACAAATTTCCATTCATTCCTTGCTCCATCAGTGCAAATATGTAATTTGGAAAAATGCACATCAGCAGGAAGTGCAGTGTTAATATGAATGTGCTACAATACATTATGCCAGTTTCAATTTTAATATTTATGATCATTTTATAAGATTAACATATGGGGAGGAATTGACCTGCCAGGTATCACCAATTGTTTGTAGCTATACAGATGCATTTCTCAGTACACTGAGATCAAAAGGTAGAGATGTTAATTGGTCCAGAGAAGCCCATCAGTGATATATATTTTTCAAATGCACAATGCTCCTATATTTTCTGTAACTATTTTATAAAATATACATGCAAGATACACCACTCCCTTATTTTAGCAGACCCAGACAATTCACATACCTGTTTTATAGCATTGATGCAGGTGTAGATTATATTTTTGCTATGCAAAAAATAAATAACAGAAAAATAGGCTCATATTTGCTGACCATGAATGTGTGTGATTTGGATTTTTAACGTAGCTTTAACAGTGTTTCAGTCATGTCGCCACAATGTCTGCAGGGGGTTGCGAGTGGTCAAGTGGTCTAAAGTGCTCGCCATTACGGATCACTGCCATCTCACCTCTGCGTGGGTTCAAGTCTTGGATTCAGCCAATGTGGGTATGTGAGAAAGCTTGCCAGTAGCTTCTCGTGGGTCGGTGGTTCTTTCCAGGGTTTTACTGGGCTCTTCCTCCACCGTTAATACTGGCTGCCATGTATAGCCTATCATGTGCTGAAAAATGGCATTAAACCCTACAACAACAACAACAACAACAACAACAATGTTTGCAGTGTGGAAGTTTATAGTGATGTCTAGCATTAGGGCATCATGCTGCAGACATGAAACATTATGCCCCACCCAGTAACATTATCCTGACACCAGGCCGACCAGTCCTAACACTAACCTCTTAATGCTGAATGCCAAATGAGGCAGCTGTTGGTATTATTTTTATAAGTATTTGGTATGACTTTGCGAAGGATCAAACCCACGACCCCCCGCATTTGAGGCAGATGCTCTAACCACTAGGCCACCGGAGCAGACGCTGGCCATGAATGAAATCGTGATTAAAATTGGTTAATTAAACCTTGATATAGTATGTGTTTTATCATTGCAAATGGTAGTTGATGCCTGAATATTTGAATCAACAACAAAAAAAACCCACATGATTGTGAGGGTTGGCATTTTAATCATCCATCTATATATTAACTGATCTTTGATTATCACATTAGCATTGTTTTGAGCCCTGTGGTCCTCTATGGGGATGTGAGCTAGGTAAGCTCAGCTCATCTTGGCTACGTGTTTGATTATTTCTGTTGCTTTGATCTTACTGCTCAACCAACCACTGGGAACCCCTTTTGTGTATCAGAAAGAAACAGGTGATATATAGTATCTTAGCTTGTTTCTTCTTGTGGGAGTCTTTTGAAAATTGATACACCTTGTAATTACCATAATGTAATCTAGTTACTATAATTATAATTCAATGCAGTGTAATTACCATAATGTAATATAGTTACTATGATTAGAATTCAGTGCACTGTAATTGCCATAATGTAATCTAGTTACTATGATCAGAATTCAATGCAGTTTAATTACCATAATGTAATCTAGTTACTATGATTAGAATTCAGTGCACTGTAATTACCATAATGTAATCTAGTTACTATGATTAGAATTCAGTGCAGTATAATTACCATAATGTAATCTAGTTACTATGATTTGACTCAAATTTTAAAGTAAATTATACAATTATTATTATTATTATTATTTTAGAAGACAGTAGGAGCCATCAACAAATGCATTTGAAATATAAGAAATAATTAAAATAATCACATGACTCAGAAATTTAAATAAAAATCATTAAAGAATAAAAATTAATATTTCAGAGTAATTGCTGATATTTTTATATTTTAAAATTAAGAAATTCAGATTTTGAGCTAATCAATTATTTTGATATTGATCAAGTTTCATCTTGTTTATTCATTTAGGAATATTTTGTCTTTGGTGCAGTAATAATAATAATAATAAGGTCAGAATGACTTTCACTGTAAGATACATTACCTAATTGCTTTAATGTTTGGAAATTTTTCTGCTACCTCCAGAACCCAGCCATCTCAGTGTATAGTCAAAGGGAAGTAATTCTTACTGATTACCTCCCCATACCATGTTAAGTGGCACTCTGTATATCAAATATATATAGTTCTAACTTTCATAGTATCCTGTCAATAGGCCTGCATAAATCTGTGGATTTTATTTTTTCTGTTAGCAATACAACAGCCGTTTTTTAGGTTGCTTCAGTAGGTCAAACAATTGTCCTGTGTAGTGTAATATATATTTTTGTGCAATTCTGTGACATTTCAGATATTTTTGTGAATTTGTTACTGGTTGACATGAGAATGTGAATGCAGTCAATAACTTGAGGTTTGCTGCTGTATAATACTGCAGTACTGTTTTTGTTCATATGCTTGCCTATAGCGCATACTATCTCATTTTTTAAAAATATATGATATTTTCAGTATGTATTTAATTACCATTGTGTTTTGTTTGTTTTAATTCAGTTTGTAACTGTTTTCATGGTTGACTCGATGACTTTTGATGATTGAGGATGTTTCTGATGGAAGATGCATATTCAGTAGCCATTATCTCACCTTGTATTTACACCTGGTGTGTTTTTGGTCTTTACATTTTCAGACAATCCATGATGAGAGAGCTGTTAAATGTAGAATGTGCAGGCCATTTAAGGTAGCAGAAGACAATACCTGCAGTCAGAAACAGGCAGTATAGGAGTTGCCTCTACATATGTCAGTATTATCCTTTCTTTGCTGCCCTCATCACAAGTAGCCTCAGAAATGGGGTTACAAGTGTCAGAGATATGATAGAGGCTATACTTGGAAACAGCATAATGAAAGAGGTAGAGTGAGCAAAAGGAGATTGTTTCAGTGAGAAATTAGGTTTTCTCCTCCTCTACGTCTCCCTTTGCTAGATGATGACTTACCCTCCCTCGCAACCCTCAAGTGGGTGCCAGGCTCGTTCTGTTACACAGTTCATTGACCAGTTTATTTCCTCACTTTGAGTAGTTGGTATATTTGGTTTTGAAGGGGCTCCGAAACTTGTTCAGTCAGCCACCTTCCTTTTCATCATTCCCCTTTATGACAGAGACTCCAACTGACCCTGTGAAGGATGCCATATTCCAGAGGGAGATAAAGGCATTACTAGACAAAAGAGCACTAGAGATCGTTCAAAAAATGGCATCCCAAAGCTTCTATTCAAGGCTGTTCGTGCTCAATAAAGCCAGCAGGAATGGTGACTGATTTCTTGCCTGTTAGATAAGCAGGTCAAGATATCAACAGAAATTAGACACTTCCTGATTCAGTGGCAGAACAGTGAATAACTTGCATTAGGAATTCCATTGGAAGCCCCACAAATACAAATCACAATCTGGTCAGACTCAAATTTTTCAGGGTGGGGGGGGTGGCCAACTTGCTACAGCACTTAAGTATGGTTAGGTGTAGTGGACACAGGCACTAACCCATGATATCAACCTCTTGGAGATGACATTAGTCCTTGTGACTTCCCATGCTTAGCAGGACTATTCATTCAAAAACAGTCCTAAATATTTTGGACAATTCATTGTTGGTTAATTTACCCTCAGAAAAAGTTGAAGTCTCCACATTGATGATATGTTAGTATGGGAGTACCTTCGTTGGTGTTCTGAACATGAAATAAACATTCAGGTAAGACATGCTCTGGGCAGTCTCAGTATCAATACTGTTTCTCTCTCAAGGAAGGTACAACTGATGATGGTAAATCTGTTTTCAACTAGGTGGAACAACAAACTTTCCACCTATATCACCTCATTCCCAGACCTGAACACTTGGGCTATCAACGCTCTTTCAGTTGATCTGGAGGGAGTCTGGGCCTATGCCTTCCCACCAGCAGTTCCGGTCCCACATTTAATCCAGAAAATGAGGGGCACAAATTGCAAGATAATTCTGATGCCCTTCACCGATGGGACAAGTCATGGATCACCAATTTGCTTGATAGACTTTTGCAGGAAAGTCCTAGAGACATGAAAGTTTCTCAAACAGCTGCAGTTGCAGATCTTTTATGTTCAGAGAAACTTCTTAATCAAATATGGCTCCTGTCCGGCATGCCTTGCACAGGAATAAACTTCCATTCCTAAGTTGTGGAGAGGATCTCATCAGTTTGATGGCCCTCCACTTTAAAAGTATACAGGGGGAAATGGCATTTGTTTTTGACTGGTTGTCACCACTATCAACCTCTATTCCCCAGCTGGCTAACTTCTTTTTTTTTTCTCAATGAAAGCAAGAATCTAAAACTAATAAGAATTAAAAGATATCACTCTATGATTTCTGACACAGACACCATGAGCAACTTCACATTGGTCGCAGTAAAGATATCTCAGAATTGCTGACCATCTTCCATCTATCCTGACCTTGCTCATTGACCCTGTTAACGAATCGGGTATTGACATAACTTGGCCCTTCAAAGTT
Organism: Sinohyriopsis cumingii; assembly: GCA_028554795.2. NCBI lineage: Eukaryota > Metazoa > Mollusca > Bivalvia > Unionida > Unionidae > Sinohyriopsis > Sinohyriopsis cumingii. The sequence continues at coordinate 48,290,958 of CM068829.1, forward strand.
TGAACCTTTATCCAGTCTTCTGCTGAAGCAACTATGATACTAGATGTGCATCCTGACAGCATTGAGAGAAAGTAAACTCCATGCTCTGTCCTACCTACAGTTTATTTCCAACAGTTCAGTCTCTTAATGACATGACCACTCCAGTGGCCTAGTGGTTAGAGCATCCACCTCAGATGTGGGAGGTCGCAGGTTCGAACCCCGGCTGAGAAATACCAAAGACTTGTAAAATTGGTACTAGCAGCTGCCTCGCTTGACGCTCAGCATTAAGAAGTTAGTGTTAGGACTGGTCGACCTGGTGTCATGATAATGTGACTGGGTGGGACATGATGCTACATGTTTGCGGCATGATGCCTTATTGCTAGACATCACTATAAACTGTCACCCTGGAGACATTGTAGCAATATGACTGAACATTTTTTAAAGCTACAATAAAAATCCCAAACACACATTTAATGACACAATTTTTCATCAGTGAGAACAGGCAACCAGAAAATTTTACAACCATTCTAGTTGATCGATCCTTGGAGAGAGGTAGGAGTACAGGAACTAAAAGCAGTTAAACATGATGTAATCCCAGAAGTAATTTTGTCCTGGCTAAAGCGAGTCATATAATCAATATGCTCGGATCTCTCTCAGGAACAGGTACATCAGATGTAAATTTTGGCTCATAAATTATGAGTTGTTTCTATCGCTTAAAGATATATTTTATTTGGAGAGTCCAACCCTTAAAGTAGAGAGTTCTTTTAACCGTACAGTTTATTTTTAGGTAGAGGTTGGATGATCAACATTTCCTTCTCCTCCTCCTACCTGTTCTAACATTAATAGAATGGAAATTTTTATAGTAAATTATTCTTCTTTGAAAATGCTTACCCAGTCACATTACTATGAATCCCTGCCAAGCCTCCTTTGCAATGCAAGCATCCTGTCTCGGACAACTAACTACAGTATATCTAGTACACAGAATGCCACTTAGTGGGGTAAAGGGAAGTAACCTGCCTAATATAAAAATTCATAGAAAATCAAATACATGAGTGAGGTCAAAAAGGTCTATATTTTTGGTTAGGTATAATAAAGCCAAACATAAGAATATCATTCACTTGACCTGACAAGCCAGTGGGAATGCATAGAATAAAAAGTTGATTCACCTCAATGCCAAATTTATACATAAATTTTTCATGTCTAATTGCCATTTTTGAGAACACATGATGCTCACAGTGCAAACACGAGCCCTTTCCCAGGATTATAATTTTGAAAAACATTGTATACTTAATAGCTTGATGCAAGTCAAAATAGTTGTCATCCAGGCAGCTATTGAGATATTCTACTTGCCTAGAAACAATGTGTCTACAGCTGTAAGTGGCCAGGTCTGCTTCTTAGCTGACTACTGGTATTTCACTGGCTACATACTGTGTAATGACTACATGAGGTAAACATGCCTCACATCAATTTCAAGCACAACACAAGCTGGAAAGACAAAATTGACAAAAGTATCCATATATTTAATTATTACACAATAATAGCTCAAAAAGTTGCACCATCTCCTTAAGTTAAAATTTGCCAGAGGTTCTGGAGGTAGTTGAAGTAATTATTAATGCTTATTTAATTGGGTAAGTATTTTAATAGCGATTTAATTTAGTATAAAATTTACTTTTTATATGTAAGTGAAATCACTGATTTGATAATTACAACCCAGATATGAATAAAATTAAATTTTTAGGGTGAACCCATTTGTAATCAGATACAGTACATGTAGCATTATTGTGGAATGTTTACATGTCAACAGATAAAGAATAAAATATGTGGACTCCTAATTACATGGCATTTTTTTGACTGGGTTTTATTCTGTTTTATTTTAATTTTATCCATTGTAGTAATGAGTATATTGCTTCATGTACAGGAGATGTGTACTTACTTACTTTTACCTGTGTGAAAATCTGCATTATGCCACTGCACCTCATTGTATACATTAAACTGCTTTGACTCCCAAATTACCATGGATTTAGCATTGCTTTTGTGTCATCAACATTTTTCCAGATTGTGAAAGGTGATGTGGATGGAGAAGGGTATGGTTTGAAATTTATAAGATAGGATTAAATAATTTTGAACCAAACTGCAATTGTGCTAGGTAGTTACTCCCTGAAATCATAGAAGGTTGGGTGTGATTCAGAATGGGTCAGATGCAGAATATAGTTCACAGAGGCTTTAATAATGAAGATATGTTAATTTTGTGCGTATATGTTGTTGCGCATTGTGTGTAGGATCATGGGTTTTTCTGCCATTTGTTTTGTCCTGTGACTCAAATCTTCAGTCTTGTGTTTTCCCAAGGCATGCTTTTGGTTAGTGGGGAAAAATTCTCTATGTAGGTGCTGGAAATGGCTAAAGGCAGAAAAAACTGACGGTAATAATGTCCGTTTTTAAATGATATATTTGGCTATTTAAATGTTCATGGTTAACATATTTTTGAGGCTGATCTAATGAAAAAAGAGACTCATTGTTGGGATTGAAAAAAAGTTAAAAAATAATTGCTCATTTAATCAATGAATTATTGGTTTGAAAAGCGAAATTATTCAGAAGAAAATGGGAGTTATTGTAATAAAGAAAAATGTTAAGAAATAATTGATCATTTAATCAATGAATTATTGGTTTGAAAATCATAATTATTCAAAAGAAAATGGGAGTTACTGTAATAAAGAAAAATGTTAAGAAATAATCGATCATTTAATCAATGAATTATTAGTTTGAAAATCATAATTATTCAAAAGAAAATGGAAATTATTGTAATAAAGAAAAATGTTAAGAAATGATCATTGAATCAATGAATTATTGGTTTGAAAATCATAATTATTCAAAAGAAAATGGGAGTTATTGTAATAAAGAAAAATGTTAAGAAATAATCGATCATTTAATCAATGAATTATTAGTTTGAAAATCATAATTATTCAAAAGAAAATGGGAGTTATTGTAATAAAAAAAAAATGTTAAGAATTAATTGATCATTGAATCAATGAATTATTGGTTTGAAAATCATAATTATTCAAAAGAAAATGGGAGTTATTGTAATAAAGAAAAATGTTAAGAAATAATTGATCATTTAATCAATGAATTGTTGGTTTGAAAATCATAATTATTCAGAAGAAAATGGGAGTTATTGTAATAAAGAAAAATGTTAAGAAATAATTGATCATTGAATCAATGAATTATTGGTTTGAAAATCATAATTTTTCAAAAGAAAATGGGAGTTATTGTAATAAAGAAAAATGTTAAGAAATAATTGATCATTTAATCAATGAATTGTTGGTTTGAAAATCATAATTATTCAGAAGAAAATGGGAGTTATTGTAATCAAGAAAAATGTTAAGAAATAATTGATCATTTAATCAATGAAGTATTGGTTTGAAAATCACAATTATTCAGAAGAAAATGGGAGTTATTGTAATAAAGAAAATGGGAGTTATTGTAATAAAGATTGGTAGGTTAAGCAGAATCACTAAAGTTAAATGAGAGCAAGATCCTGAATGGGAAATCCCATCATGCAATGGAGCCCTTTTAGGTGAGCCCAGTATTCAAACATGTTATTTTTTATAGAATATGTAAACATTTATTAAAGTAAAGTAAATATCCAGAGAAAAGATGATAACAACTTGCAATGTTAAGGTGGAAAAACTGTCAAAACAATAAAATTATCTTGGCTTTTTTTATTTTATTACAAGTAGTGCATCAAGTACTTTATAGTATTTGCCCTTGTCCCTTTGACAATTTTGTTGTCTTTCAAATTTGGATTACAGGGTGTGACAGTGTTTCCTGCCCTTTGGATCCTAGTTGCAAGATGGGTTTATAACAGGGTTCCCAAGCTACCGAGAAATTGGGAAAAAGTCAGGAGAAATGATAATTTTTTTCCCAACCGTGAAAAATCCTTGAATTTTGCAAATATTGATGAAAGTCAGGAAAAACTCTGGAATTTTCCTCCGCATCATTTTAAAAGATTGTAGAATTTACAAAAAATGAAAGTCATATACTGGTTGTAATAAAAATACAAAAATGAAATAGCACAAAATTCTCTATATTTATTCCGAAACCACTCTGGTGACCTAGTGGTTAGAGCGTCTGTCTTGGATGCGGGAGGTCGTGGGTTCAATTCCCAGCTGAGTCATATCAAAGACTTATAAAAATTACACTAACAGCTGTCTCGCTTGGTGCTCAGCATTAACAGGTTAGTGTTAGGACTGGTCGGCCTGGTGTCGGGATAATGTGACTGGGTGGGACATGATGCTACATGTCTGCAGCATGATGCCCCAGTGCTAGACATCACTTTAAACTGCCACACTGCAGACATTGTAGCAATATGACTGAAAAATTGTTAAAGCTACGTTAAAAATCCAAATCACACACACATATATTTATTCCGAGACCTACTTCCTTTGTTGTATCACGTGACAACCATGTTGACATGTGCTCTCTCACGCAGGGAGCATACGGAGCAGGGAAGCAGGCTACTCTGCTCGATGAATCAGACTGGCCAAGTTTCTTATAGTTGTTCTCGAAGTAAATAGGTTGAGAATTGTATGTTCTTTGTGGTTTTTACAAAAGGTATCAGACTTTCATTTAATACAATGACATTAAAAAGGAATGTATTGTTGATATCACATGACTACTGGACTTACGATTTCATTGTTTGAGAGTTGTGAAGTCATGTGACTATTAACACAAATGGCGAGTACCGGGTCAGGTTTCATCTATGCTGAGTTTGTCCAGTCTGTTAGCGGATTATAGACATAGTGAATATAATAATTAATAATTTTGAGAAAATAAATAATTTTCCTATCGATTTCATGCAGGTACATGTATAACTTGATATAACAGTTTAAATTTGCTAGGCTCACTGGTAAGCTATCTTACGGTGGCGGCAGATTCCAAATTTTGTATATATAATTGCTCTGAACCCACACTCCATCCTAAATGTCCAAATGTGAAAAATGGGGTTGGAATATTCGAAGGAAACCCAGATTAGAAAAATGTTGAATCTCTTGTGCTGAACTTTGATGCGAAACTATTACACAGTGACATGTAGCTTGAAGCATTGGTTTCATATCTTAAATAGAATGCAGGAGAAATGGGAAATTGTCGTCCCTTTTATTATATATTAAGAAACGATAAGTGCCCATGTATCAATACAGGTTTGGGGACTGGTTTTTGAACTACAAGAAGACAAGTTAATTTTACATAAAATTCAGACAAGTTAATTTTACAGAAAATTCAGTCCTTGTTTATACAACAATATATAATTTTGAAGGTCTTTTGTCAAAATTTAAATCAACCCATTTGTAAATATCATTAAATGATGGAATTTTTAACCAGGTCGTCTTAGGGAGATTAGGTTGGTTGAAAAATCTTGTTTGATATTTTATTGGCACACATAAATTCAGGGTTAAACTTTTTTTGTTACAAGATAAGGTTCTAATATTTTGCATTTATTGGGTTTTTTCATACTGTGATAGGAAATGTTTGCTTTGTATAACATGCATATATATTACTCTGGAATTCTTTAGAATTAAAAGTTTGAAAGGAAATAAAAAAAATTATGCTCATTATGTTGTTTCCACATAGCAGCATAATGCAGGTCAGCAGAGTAAAGTTAGGATTTGTATTCTTTACATTGAAATGGCTTTAAATGCCAAATTTTAGGAATATAGTCAGATTTGTTTTGTGTGACTCATTTTTTGGCTTTGTACATGATCATCTTTTCTGACATGTATGTTTTCGAGAGTCTTGAAAGAGAAACATCTTCAGATTTGGAAAATGCATGTTTTATAATCCAAAATGTTCTTTAATTCCATTCAGTAATGGTCATGTTTTAACATTGAAAAAATTAATTTCATCCTGGAAAAGACCTGGAAATGTATATTTAAAAAAGCATGGGAACCATGTTATAATATAGGTATGGGATCTATGTATATCAATAGTGACAAGGGAGGAATACTTCCTTAGAACGTTTACCTACCACTCTGGTGACTTGCTCTTTCATTTCACCAAAAATCTCAGGCAAAGTATGCACTCTTTGCATTGATAGATTTGATAATCATGACACTTCTCACTGTATTACGATTTATAAGTTCAAGTGTGACTGTCGTGTTTGCTTAGCGCCAGTTCGTGACTCGTGTATAAACTAATTTATTAGTAAAAGCCATGGTTGATGTCTGAACATAGCCGCAGGCTTGAGTTAATCTCTTACACAAGGTTAACGTGACCAGGGAGAAGATCCAGCATCTTGAATTGGCACAGGTGTTAGATCGAGCGACATCCCACCTAGGTGTTACAGCTTTGTCCTAAGATCAGAGGAACTGCAAGGGACCAGGGCATGTTCTAAATCCATCCCCCACATGGACAGACAGCGAGAAGGACATTGTCCGCAAAGTTTGATCGGATAGAATCAAAGAGACATCCAATCAGAATTGAGATGGGTGTGATAACAATTTTGATCTAACTTCTAACTAGCAAGTGAAAATTTAGTCTCACCTAGGAAGATTGATGAGCAGTATAGGGATATTCAGGGAGAAGCCACTCATAATTTGGCAGTAAATCTTAGGAGATTTTAAGGTAAGACAAAGCTTTGTAAAGGTCAGTAAGTTATTAGCTCGATTTTTGCAGAATATTATGGCATTGTAATTATAATTTTGTGTAGTATGTATATTTAATTACTAGGATTGTTTAATACGTAGAATTACCTTTGTAGTGTTTAATTTACATGCGTGTTTGAGAAATGAGTTTGAGTATTACGTAGAGAATTATGTAGATTGTTAGCTTGTGGTCAGAATTAATTTTGTAATTCGCTATTAGGTTACTTAGTAGTAAACAAGTGCATTTATTCATGTGCTTTATTAGGGGAGATAGAAGTAAGACTAGCAGAGCAGCTGGAGTCAACAAGTCTAGTCAGTATAGAGTCGATGAAGAGGAGGAAAAGGAGTCGAGGCGGAGAAAGTAGAAAAGGAGAAGTAATGAGAAGTGGAGGAGGAGAAGGAATTTGGAAAGTCGGTAGGAAGAGGATAAGGAATTGGAGGAATAGGAGAGAAGAATACACATATGAGTAGAATACAAGGACAGGTTGAAAGCTACCTCACACTGCTAATCAAATGATGCAGTAGGCTATCACAGGGTTGAGGGAAGGAGAGTACTTGGGAAATTTGAGCACTTTATATTAAATTATTATTAAATTGTTATTTGCTGAATTTCTCTTTTTTGTATATTCATTCATTTAACCGTTGGCATTGCTGACTGGGAGCTCAGAGCTTTACGTCTATCTTTCATTAATTTAACTTCCAACCAAAATCGATCCTGGGTGGAACATCTATAATAATTAAATAGAAAATTGGAAGCATCCCACCCCACACATACCACAGTGGTGGCATAACAACCCATCATGTCACAGTGACCCTGTTGTAACATGGTGGTTGGTGTAGATAGAACCTGACCATGTTAAAGACTGAACCGTGTTATAACCAACCAAGTCAGTTAGCAGAAGAAAATGATGCTTGTACGTAAAAAATGGCTGGAGGGGGAATAAAAGTGGGTGCAAAAATACTTACTTTTGATTAAGTGAAGACAAACTAATCATAAAAACACTTGTGTATTGACAACTTATTTTTGTGTTGTACACTCCATAATCCATTAATTACTGTACATGTGTATAATAAATCAATGAATTTGAGTATAGATCATATAAAATTCATGTACGAGTCACATCCCATTGGAAACACAAATAACACACATATAAATAATTGGTAGTCCTCGTTTGATGTGTATCTGATTGTCACTAAACACTTTACTACAGTATTGTCTTTAGTAACACATGGCTGTAGTAGTTTACATTCTACATGTACATGTACTTAAATTTGCCTAGATTTTGGTCAGCTGGAGACAGCTGGTTTTTTTTATGAGGCTACAGAGGGGATGAGGCTATTCATAGGGAAATGAAGACGTGTGAACAAATTAAATGTTTAACAAAGATCTTTCGCAAGATACCCCATCTTCAATTAACTTGATGTCCAGATATCAATGGTTTCAAAAGATTGGAAATTTAATTTGCATTTTATGCGGCCCTTGATAGCAGCTGTAAGTATAAACATTTTTCCTGCTAAAATGAAGCTTTCATGGCACAATAAAGGTTTTCTAGCCACTTTGGAAAATACAAACATCCATCAGATTCCATTGCTTTTATTTAAATTGGTGCTGAATTTCCTTTGAAATACTTTTTTCTTTTTAACAGGTTTCTTTGATGAGGGTTCCATTTGTTATTGAAATTACTGCTTAAGGACAGCTTCGGAGGACCAGACAAATGTCCATCTCTTATCTCGATAAGGAAAGAAAATCTGTGACATTGTTGAAGCCCAGTGTGATCCATGAATAAACTTTTTACATGTTATTTTTCCTACAGATAAGAAGAAAAAGGTATTTTTTTGTGTACGAAAAAATACTTGTATATGAAATTTCATAAGCCATACCACAGTTCATCTTGTATTACAATTCATATGCAGTCTCATTCCCAAATGATTAATAATCTTTTTGTTATTTTTCATACTTTTAAGAAAGACGTTTTATTAGTGTCCAAGAAAAATACACGTACAGTTATGAAATTTCAGGAGCCATGCCAGAATCGTGTTACATCCTAATTTGTGTTACGACAGAGCATGCTATTGCAGGGTTGCACTGTATTGAACTTTAAATGTTGATTTCTCTTCTTTTTTCACCATTAATACTGCACCATTTACTAAAATTTCTAAAGATGTACCATAGATACTCATGTATAAGTCTAATCAAACTGCAAACAACAAAGATCCTGATCTGCCTTTAGCATAATGTGCCTGCAGATCAGGGTCTGTTATTTGTTCTATTAATTATTCCTAACAGACTGTACAGACCCAGATCTGCTGATGCATTATGTGACTTAAGATCTGGGTCTGTGAATTTTCAGTTGGACTCGACTTATAAGCGAGTATATACCGTATGTGATTTTCAAATAGAAATTGCAATGATGAGAAGTGCAGACTTTACTCCAGTTTATTAATTGAACAGCTGGCAACAGTTATGCATGTTTTACCTTGATTAGTTTGTTATTGCTCCTTGAGCTGTGACTCTTTTACCTCTTGTTATGATCGGATTTAACTTGCAGGACATGTTGTTGTTCTAGGGTTTAACGCCAATTTTTCAGCACAAGATAGGCTGTATATGGCGGCCAGTATAACTGGTTGAGGAAGAACCCTGGAAAACCCAGGGAAGAACCACTGACCCATGAGAAGCTACTGGCTGGCTTTACCACATACCCATGCTAGCTGAGCCTTGGACTCGAACCCACGCAGACAGAGGTGAGATGGCAGTGATCCGGAACAGTGAGCGCTTTAGACTACTTGTCCCCTCAGGGCCCCTTGCAGGACATGTATTTGTTGATTATATGAGAATATTTTAGTAAACATCTTTCGGACCTTCATGATGTTGTTTCTGCCAGCTACCTTCATGATGTTGTTTCTGCCAGCTACATACAAGTATATGTACTTGATGAAAAATGTTGCAAGCACATAGGATTCTTGTGTTGATCAACAGTGATTAATAAACTATTCAGTGGGGGTCTCTGAGTGGCCGAGTGGTCTAAAGCGCTCTCTGTTATGGATCACTGCCATCTCACCTCTGTCTGCATGGGTTCGAGTCTCGGATTAGGCTAATGTGGGTATGTGAGAAAGCTTGCCAGTAGCTTCTCGTGGGTCGGTGGTTCTTTCCGGGGTTTTTCCAGGTTCTTCCTCCACCATTAATACTGGCCGCCATATATAGCCTATCATGTGCTGAAAAATGGCGTTAAACCCTACAACAACAACAACAACTATTCAGTGGCTTACAAACTTGAAACTGTTTCTTTCATACAAAACGTTACTGATAAAAGGTTCTGTTAACAAACATGTTTGATAGGTTAATAATGTAGTTTGTATTACTTTATATATTATATAATTACCAAAGGTTGTTCTTGTGTCACTGTTAGCCATATGCATGTCCATTTAAATATTTACTGATTTTGTAAATGTTTTACAGGCAGTAATATAAACTAAGCCATGTTCACTTGTAAATTTTGAAACCTAATTCATCATACCTCCATGGATTTTTGCTCCAGTCTTAATGCATCTAAGACCCACTTACGTGACATTTGCATAAAAGGAAGACGTTGTGATTGGCCAGCTTTTACACATGGTCTGTTTCAGTATGAAACCACATTACTTGATTACATTTAAAGTGATGACATTATATGTAACTGAATACTCACAGACATTTCACCATTCACATTTTGGTACATTTTAATCCAAATAATGATACAAACTTGATCAGAGAAGAGAGGAGCATGTGCAGCCCAGTCATCAAGTTAACAAAATATTTACTTGCTTATAAGTCAAGTCAGACTGCAAACAAAGGTGCAGATCTGCTGTTGCATAATGCACCTGTAGATCAGGGTCTGTGTTGTTTTTGTTCTACTGTTTACTATTAATAAACTGCACAGACACCAATCTGCTGACACTGGATGCAATGGCAGATCTGGGTCTGTGCACTTTGCAGTTTAACATGTCTTATAAGCAGGTACATATGGTACCATTTATACTAACTCATAAATTGGGTCCAACTGCTAATAACAGATCCTGATCTACTGTTGCATAATGCAACATCAAATCAGGGTCTGTGCTTGTTCTACAGATTTGTATTTACAACTGAATAGACCCTGCAAAGTATTTGCCATCAGATCAGAGTCTGTGCTTGTTCTACAGATTTGTATTTACAACTGCATATACCCTGCAAATATGTGCCATCATATCAGGGTCTGTGCTTGTTCTACAGATTTTGTATTTACAACTGCATAGACCCTGCAAATATGTGCCATCAGATTAGGGTCTATGCTTGTTCTACAGATTTTGTATTTACAACTGCATAGACCCTGCAAATATGTGCCATCAGATCAGGGCCTATGCTTGTTCTACAGATTTTGTATTTACAACTGCATAGACCCTGCAAATGTGTGCCATCAGATTAGGGTCTATGCATGTACTGCAGATTTGTATTTACAACTGCATAGACCCTGCAAATATGTGCCATCAGATCAGGGTCTATGCTGGTTCTACATATTTGTATTTACAACTGCATAGACCTTGCAAATATGTGCCATCAGATCAGGGTCTATGCTTGTTTTACAGATTTGTATTTACAACTGCTTAGACCCTGCAAATTATATGATGGCAGATCTGGCTCGTATCAGTTTGCTTTTGGATCCAACTTGCAAGTGAGTGTATACAATATGTGATTGAGTCTCAGAATACACTATTTATTGTTCTGGAATCAAATCAGTTACTGAAACTTCTGCTCCTTTTATTGTTTAATTTGCAGGATAATTGGTAATGGAGTCAGTACAAGAAAATCAGTCGCGGATAAATCAACAAAAGTTGAACTCGTTCCCATGCATGCAGGGTTGCAATCTTGTGTTTACAAGTCCCAGTATGAGACTGAATCACTATAACAGCTTACATAGGAAGTGTGTAACATGCAAAATATGCTACAGTCAGTTTCCAGATGCAGAGAATCTTCAGGTGCATGAGAGAATAAAGCATTCAAAGGATCATCATCAAGTCATCAGATGTGATGCATGCAGCATTATATTTAAGGATGTAAATCTGCTATATGCTCACATGACAGTTCATCGTGAAAACTTTCCCGAGTGTTACATATGTGGAGGTACTTTTGCAAATCAGCAGGCTTTGGAAAAACACAAGAAGAGTCACAGTTTTGATCACCCTTTAGATCTAAGCAAAATCCACCCTACATTTGGGGAGAACAGCAATACACCAGTAGAAGGATGCCCCATAATAGTTCCAGGTCCTCAAGATATAGCGACTGGAAATAAAGAAAAAGAATCTGAACATTATAGGTGTGAACCAAGTTCAGTTGAAAACATTTCAGTTCAAGGTCAAGACAGTCCCTGCAGTAGTGGACAAAATTTGGAAAGAGAGAAGGCTGCAGACCCCAGCGAAAGCAGTGGACAGAAAATAAAAGCATCCAGACAAACAAAGAGAGTGTGTCAGTATTGTGGAGAGACTGTGAGTTCAATGTCAGAACTGGTATCTCATGTAGAGAAAACTCACACTTGCATCACATACAAATGCACACTTTGTCAGATTGAAATCACTGATAGGGCTAAATTGGAGGAACATTTTATTTCTCATAAAGGTGAAGTTTACGATGAAACAACCATTGTCAATCCTGGAACAATGGACATTGAAAAGCCAGTGTATATATGTAACAAATGTGACAAGGCATTTGAAAATAAAACTAAACTTAGGACACATAAAATCCAAATTCATTATTTTATGTGTGAAAAATGTGGGAAAACTCTGTCCACTCAGTCGTCATGGAAAACTCACATGGACAACAATCACACTCCATACAAGTGTGCAACCTGTAAGAAAACATATGTTGGAAAATCTGCCTTACAGTCTCATGAATCAAGGGACCATGCCCTATATGAGTGTAAAGCTTGCAAGCAAAAATTCAAAAAGGTCGAAATGTACAAGTTACACATGTTGTTGCATGTTGACGAGAATTCAAAGAAAGTCAGCATCAGTAGTAAAGTGGTAGAGACGACTGAAAACAGCCTAAAGGCCCAAGTGCCTCTAAGTCCACAGAAAGAAGTATCCAGCCAAAAAGTTAGCTTCCTATGTACACAGTGTGGGAAGGTCTTTCGTTACCAATCTTCCCTGCAAATGCATGAAAGAATTCATGGTAGGCAATAAGTTCCCAGTGGAAAAACCAAAAATGAGAAAACTCAGATTAATTGTTGGTCATATGTTTTATTTTTGGATAGAAAAAGCCTATATGAGATGTGCATTAAAAAATTGTCAGTTTCTCGATAAACGAAGTTGGTAAGAGAACTAGGGAGGTTTGCCACACATTGCTGACCTTTTTTTAAGGGTCAGAATCATGCTCCACAGTGATATTTAATGACTTATTTTTGTTCAGCAATAATAATTGTTTTATGAGTGAAACAAATAATGAAATGAATATATTGTATATTATATGAAATACATACAGTTCATTTTATTTTTTAACTTCTGTTTAAATATAGTATATAGTAATCCTTGTATATCCAACCATCCTTCTGTCTGAACACAATGTCATTAGCGCAAGTAATCCTGCAGTTTTTGATGGATTACCATGAAACTTGGTAACTATTACAGTCATTATCTGAAAATATGCATTAGGGTTTCTCTTACCATATTGCTCCATTTTACATGCTTGACAGACACTAAAGAGAATCTGCAAATTTCAAGGATGCAGAAACATGTTTTGAGGAGGTTGAAAATGTTGAGGAAATTATGAATAAAGTATCATAAAAAAAGACCTCGCAAAGCAAACTACATATTTACTAGAGATAAATGAAAGAATTTAGATTGGATATTTGATTGTAACTATTTTTTAAACTCACAAATGGCAGAAAAGAGAATATGAGAATATGACAATTTGTCTAAATGTTTGGTCTAATTTGAATAAGTTGAATCACTCGGTGTTGAGTATCTTTTGATTTCAATTGTAGTGGCTTTTATGGTTTTTACTTCTTCCATTTTTAAATAGGAATAGGCACTAGAAATTCTTAATTTTGTTTTCTCTCCTGCTGTCCAATGAATTTCCATATTTTACAACAAATTTTAACCCACATAAATTCACTTTTACAGTCCTAATTAAATTTTCTAAAAAGTTAGGAGACCCATTCTACTTCACCTCAGAATTATTGCTAATATTTCTTTGGAGTTCTAGGGTTGGAATGATCATCACAAGTAGTTTTTAAAAATTTTTTTTAGACTGAGACAAAAACGAAAATATTCTACCTGGAGCCTTTGTGATTTACACATATACATCAAATAAAGCAAAATTCCTTCTCATTATTTTATCTTGAGTAATTCCAAAGCACAGATTAAATCGTTGAGGTAATGTCTGTTAAATTCTTACTGAATGATCTATTAGTTTAAAACACCTAAATTATTTAACGTTTCATTTAGTGCAGAAAATTATTCTCCAGTAAAGCACAATTAAACTTTGTCCGGGGCTCCTGAGTGGCCGAGTGGTCTGAAGTGCTTAACATTATGGATCACTGCCATCTCACCTCAGTCTTTGTGGGTTCGAGTCTCCGATTCGGCCAATGTGGGTATGTGAGAAAGCTTGCCAGTAGCTACTCGTTGGTCGGTGGTTCTTTCCAGGGTTTTCCCGGGTTCTTCCTCCACCATTAATACTGGCTGCCATATATAGCCTGTCGTGAGCTGAAAAATGGCGTTAAACCCTACAACAACAACAACAACAACATAAACTTTGTCCTCTTTTGACAGACTGCACAAACCACGTTTTTAACAGTTTTGTCTAATTGATTATAATTTGATGGGCAATCAAACAAAAGGCAATATTTGCTCAGATGTTAATCCAGTCAAGTTGTACTTCATTCCCATGGCCTCTAACAACCACAAACATAAAGATAATCTCAAAAAAATCTAAACTTATTCTATGCACAACTAAATATGACACCAGTGACCTGTTATATCTGCCAATTCATAATGATTTTACATAGGTGCGATATAATTGTAAACAGTAGTCTAGCAAATGTTGATTGCTGGCTGGTGCATATGATAAATTTGTTATGCTTAGTAGGAAGTAATGCAAGGGCCAAATCAAGGGCAATTAAGATTTGTGCTTAGGACCAAATTCACTTACATTGCACAAATGTATGGGTTGAAATTTCCATGCATAAGATCTGGGTCACATTTAAATTCCAAGTGTCTTAAAGGACTTAGAAAATTAGAGGTTTTGCATAGCTTAATATTCGTCTCAGATACAGGCTAAATATATAATTTTGTTTATTTGATGGACCTAACCCATATAGCTGAAAGTTTAATAGTCTGCGTCAGGCACATGGTATTGAATGTTGAAAGATTGGCATTCTACGAGATATGTAAAACAGTATGTAGATAGATAGATAGACAGATAGATAGATAGATACTAGCTTAAAAGTCGAATGCAAATCAAACTGCACAGACCCAGATCTGCCAGAGCATAATGCTCTGGCAGATCTGGGTCTCTGCACTTTGTTTGGTGTAAACAGTAGAACAAACACCATAGACCCTTATCTGCATGTGTATTATGCTATAGCAGATCAGGATCTTTGTTGTTTCAGTTTGACTCAACTTGTAAGCAAGTATGTACACAAAAAAATATGTATACAGCATTAACAACTTCAGATGAGCATGAGGGGATATATGTGATAATTTGATGACTACCATGGGTGTTGTCTGTGTTGTAGTCTTTGTGTTTGGGTTTTGTTTTAATATTGTTTGCATGACATGGGTTGGTGTCACCATTGCGTGGATCAAGGAGTCACCAGGCTTTTCTATTCCTGTATAAAACTTCGGGTCCCAGAGTGGTCAAGTTGTCTAAAGTGCTCTCTGTCACAGATCACTGCCATCTCGCCTCTGTCTGCATGGGTTTGAGTCTCAGGCTCGGCAACTGTGGATATGTGAGAAAGCTTGCCGGTAGCTTCTTATGGGTCAGTGGTTCTTTCCGGGGTTTTCCCGGGTTCTTCCTCCACCATTAGTACTGGCCACCATGTATAGCCTGTCTTGTGCTGAAAACTGGCGTTAAACCCTATAACAACAATATAACAACAACCTGTACGAAACTTAAATTACTATATGGTATTCCATATTTATGCTTATGCATCAAGACATGATGTGATTAGGGAGACAAAATTGGATCTTAGGTATTCTAGTTAATAAACTTTGACAAATAAAAAACTTCTTTATAAAATACATTTTTTTGTTGTCTTTTTGATGGATCTTAGTAAGATTTGCTAATCATTAAACTTGTGCCAGTTTAAGTAGTAAATTATAATAATACTATATTAATTAATGATTTGATAAAATATTGGAATTAACTGGAAATAAAGTATCAAATACAATGAATTGCGAGGTACATACATTTTTTTCCCCATTTGTTTTCTGGCCCTTTTTCATTAGTTAAAATGTAAAAGGCAGTCTTGAAGGTTTGAACCCTAACCAGAAATTGTTATATGTACATTTATTTTATAGTTGTATTGCAAGGGAAATAACTCTTATCAGAGTATTGGTAGAAAAGCTAATTAGCCTTGTCTGGTAATCAACCAAATTGAAATTTTACTTCAGCATAGTATACAAACGTTGATTTTTTGGCTATTATTACAGTTTTCAATTCATGCCTGAGTATGGTCTAGAAATATGTGCGTGTGTTTGAAGAGGTAGATTGAGAGTGCTTTTTTCTATGTGTACATTATGGGATTTAGATAATTTGAATATATATATATTTAGAACCATTGAAATATAATACTGCGGTACTTATAAATACATTATTTGTAAGACTAGAAGATCTGTATAAAGCAGGTAATATCGTATTGTAACACATAATTAGTGGCAGTTTGTTTTCAAGTGGTAGGTCTTTACATTAGATTACAAATGATGTTACCTTGATATTTTTTGCAAATTTATCTGTATTACGAGACCCGTTGACACTATACAGTATATATCAGATGTGTCAAAATCATTATACATTTAATGGCTTAGCTATATATATTATACACCACACTTTTCTACAATAGTTTTAAAGGTGTGATTTGCCTCTGTATTTATCATTTTAGTCTTATAATAGGTATATAAAGCCTTGCTGTGTCATGTTTCATCTCACTGGTTTACTTTTAACTTTCATTATTTCATGTACATCTTTTAGTTTATGATAGTACACTTCTGCCTTATTTCTCTGTTTTGGGTTAAGCAAATTCCTGTGTGTACATTAATTTATTTCACAATATGCCTTGAAATGAATATAAATATATAGATATAAATTGTAGATAATCAGCAACATTTTTACCATTGTTTTATATCCTGTTCTTAATGCCCCCAAAAGACATTTTATATTTATTATTCGAACTGATTGCAGCAATACATATTGTTTTATAAGGAGGCACATGACATACAGGGCAACACTGACATTAGCTATTTGTTTGCTTTTTTGGTGATTTTTGCTTGTTTTCTTTTATTGATCTTTTTTTCTTCTTCACATTAAAAGCTTAACTTCTGTTTTTGTTGTTCTTTTATGTGGTTCCATTTGGGTCTATATATGAAGCTCACCCCTAGCTGTGGGTTTAATGCCATTTTTCAGCACACAATAAGCTTTATATGGCATCCAGTTTAACTGCTGGATGAAGAACTCGGGAAAACCCTGGTAAGAACCACTGACTCACAGGAAGCTACTGTCAAGCTTTCTCAAATAAAGATATTGGTTGAAAGCCTGAGACTCAAACCCACATAGAGGTGAGATGGCAGTGATTGGTAAAGGTGAACACTTAAGACCATTAGTTGTAATAGCAATAGCCATGATTCTGTACAATATTTAACATTAACATTGAATCTTTTCAGTAACGTTTACAAAATTACCTCTGTATGAATTTTGTTTATGGTGTCTGCACACAAGCAGTAATAATAGTAATGACTTTCTTTAAGCTTATGTCTGATAAATTTTGCTTCATTGACAGAGGTTGGGGGAGCTTAGGAAGAAATATTAATTAATTTTCTGAAGAATAAAAAATATTCAATATACTTTCTTCAAAATACACACCTAACTGAAAATAGGAAAATTTCACATAGACTACCTGGGAATATGAATGACTACTGGTTTATGTTATACTAAATCAAGTGTTGTAGCCATGTTAATAAAGAAAGAAAGATAATACGGACAAAACTCCGCATGAACATAACTATTGGAAACCATTGCATTTTAAAATAATTTTGTTATAATTAGGGAAGATTGCAGTTTCCTGGTGGATCCAGATATAGATGCTTTAATTATTGTACTTTAAGTAATCCAAGAGCAAGAGATATTGGCTTTAGATATATGTACAAAATATAAATTGGACGAAAGGAGGGAACATAACATAGGGATCCATAAGTATATTTGGAGGAAATGTAAGCAGTAAAACAAGCCAGACTGGACTTGTTCCTTTTTTTAGAAAATTTATTTCAATTATTGAAAATATAAATGTTTTCCAAAATAACAGGAGAAGAAAAACAATCTGGAAATTTAATAATTCATTATCAGAAGACCTGCAATATGTTTGAAGAATTAAAGAAACTATCATAAATGTTGAACGTAAGTATGTATGTGATGAAAATTTACTTCTGAGAATGCACCTTTATTTGATCTTGTATGTGTAATAATGGATTAACTTTTGTTTGAAATGCTTGAATAAATATTTATAGGAACAACAATTTTGTATGCATTTTTTACGAAAAAGGATTTGAAATCGACAGGAAAATGAACTGATTGCAGATATAAGCAATTTAAAGAAAGAAACAGTGTCAGTTAAGTTCTAAAAACTCTAGATAAAAAGAAAGTGAAAATATTTGGAGGAAAATGATGGTTGAAGTGATGGTAAAGACTCAAACTTTATGGATTGAAGAAGTAGAGAAAGTAACCGAAATACTTAAAAAATTAGAAAATAGAAATTAAGTAAAATGATGCTGCCACTTTTTAAGAGCAATGGTTCTTGGATGTAGCAAAATTATATGAATTTATATATAAAATGCATGAAGTTGATACCATCAATCTAGTAATACTACTTAATTATTCTAGATTGCAAGATTTACAGAAACATTCCATAAATGGTCCTTTGTCATGGAAAGTGTGTGTGTGTGTGAGTGTGCCATTTGGATTTTTAACGTAGCTTTATAAAAATTTTCAGGGATATCACTATGATGTCTGCATTGTGGCAGTTTATAGTGATATCAAGCACTGGGACATCATGCTGCAGATATGTAGCATGATGTCCCACCCAGTCACATTATCCTCACACCAGGCCAACCAGTCCTAACACTAACCTCTTAATGCTGAGCACCAAGTGAGACAGCTGTTAGTACCATTTTTATAAGACTGGTATGACTCGGCTGGGGTTCAAATCCATGGCATCCTGCATCTGAGGTGGATGCTCAGTCCGCTTAGACCACTGGAGAGTTGTCATGGAGAGGGCATATTGAGAACAAAATGCCTAATGAATAAAGACCAGGATTCAAAGAATTTTTATATATTTATTTGGAGAGATACTGGACAGCTTGTAAGGTTATTGTTGTTGTTGTTGTTGTTGTAGGGTTTAACGCCATTTTTCAGCACACGATAGGCCATATATGGCGGCCAGTATCAATGGTGGAGGAAGAACCCGGGAAAACCCCGGAAAGAACCACCGACCCACGAGAAGCTACTGGCAAGCTTTCTCACATACCCACATTGGCTGAATCCGAGACTCGAACCCACGCAGACAGAGGTGAGATGGCAGTGGTCCGTAACGGACAGCGCTTTAGACCACTCGGCCACTCGGGGCCCCTGTAAGGTTATTACCCTATATACTCACTTAAGTCAATTCCAACTGCAAAGTGTAAAGACCCAGACCTGCAGTTGCATAATATGCTATCAGAGCTTGATCTGTGCAGTTTGGAGTACATGTAATCAGGAGAATAAATGACAGACCCTGATCTGCAGGTGCTTTATATTAATGGCAGATCAGGATTTATGTTTGCAGTTTGATGACTTATAACCATGTGTATATGATAACTTTGGGTGTGAATTTGGGGAATTATCTTCAACACACAAAAGAGTTATTATGTATATACCATATGGTGATAAAACTGAGCAGTACATTTCAAACTGGAGACCCATTTTACTTTTAAATGTATCATACAAAGTTGCTACTACACTTATTGCAAGTAGGATTAAAACTGCTTGCAATAAAGATAAATCAGGGTTTCTAAAAAGACATGGGAGAGAGTACAAGAAACTTGCATGATTTAAGGTTTTAAATTTAAAAACTATATTCTGGGAGTGTGTTTCAGCCCATATTATAATAGAAAAATAAGAGAAATAAATAGAGGTAATATTATATGCATGTTATTTCTCAGCATGCAAATTATGCATCATTTGTTCTTCATGGTTCAGAGAAATATATGATATCTGCTTTAACTTTTACGTCAATATTCCAAATTTTCTGGTCTTGGTAAAAGTAATGAAAACAACAAAAGTAGCTTGGCTCAGACCTAGAATGGGTACCAACCAGAAAATATAAACTTAATTGGGGTTGAACTAATTTTGTTGTCTTAGGTATACATTTTTAAACTAGCTTGGAAAAAATTGCAACTCTTAATTATCCGTAAAAAATTCTGGAAATGTAAAACTTGCAGATTCAACAGAATAAGAGGTTAGAAGGATAACTGTACCATCAAGTTCGGATTATCTTTTTTGTTGTCGTTACCAAATTCATTCGAACAGGCTTGTTGAGGACTAAATACACTCTTGGCCAAGTTTGTATTGCATGAGTCAAGGGACAATAAAAAGTAACATAGCTGTAAAGATTTATCACGAGTTGTGAATAAATATGATTAACAAATTTAGTTTTGTCAATGCTTTGAAACTTACATGACCTAGAAGAATGTTATCTGATGAGTCAATAGGAAAATTTGGTTACAACTTATTTTGGAAAATTTGGAATATATTTTCTTGGTAAAAGAAGTATTTCTGTCCTTTAAGAAAGAGGTTTTTGAAGCATTTTAAGACCTAACTAGATATTAAAAATTGTCACAGCTGAACCTTGTTTAGAAATATAAATATGGTTTACTTCTTATATTTTAATGTATCAAAAAAGTGTATTACAAAGTATGGATTCAGAAAGGTACAAGATTTATGAATGATTTTATTAATAATGATGGTTCCTGGATATGTTTTGATAGTAGATGACTGGCAGACAATTTTCAGGGGTTTTTTTTGTTGAGAATATGGTATCTTAACATAACTAAGGGATCAAGAGATATAAAATAACTTAAAAATGTAGGGTGTGCTTTTTCTTTTTGATTTATATCTCTAAAGAAGGATAATGATTTCCAAAGATCTTGTGTACCAATGGATATAAATGTATAAAAGTCCAGTCCGACAGCAAACAACACTGACCCTGATTTGCTGTCGCATAATGTGCTGGCAGATCAGAGTCTATGTTTCTTGTTCTTCTTATTACTCCTAACAAACTGAATAGACCCAGATCTGCTAATGCAATATGTGATAGCAGATCTTGGTCCATGTAGTTGGACAGGACTTAATGTGTATATGGCACTTTTCATTTCTTTATCATTTTATTTTGTTGGACTTTCTGGAATTAATAAAATTGTGTACACATTTTTTATATGATTTAATAAGAGATGGAAGTCGGAGCTGGACTACTTGTCTTTGTAACAATGGTATCAGTAGTAATGGGATTGGAATGGTAGTAGAGTCTGCTTGTAGTGTGTTGTGTCATGCTCTGCTTTTAGTGTACCATGGCATGCTCTACTGTTTATTGTGACGTCTTTTTCTTGTTTTATACTTTCTTGTTATCCTAGTAGTGTAATGTGACATGCTCTGCCTATTGTGTTCAGTGTTCAGCTTTAATTGTCTTCTAATGTGTCTTGCTCTGCTTGTAGTGTACCATGGCATGCTCTGCCTATAGTGTACTGTCATGCTCTGCTTGTAGTGTACTGTCATGCTCAGCTTGTAGTGTACTGTCATGCTCTGCCTATATTGTAATGTCAAGCTCTGATTGTAGTGTACTGACATGCTCTGCTTGTAGTGTACTGTCATGCTCTTCCTATAGTGTACTGTGTCATGCTCTGCCTATTGTGGTCAGTGTTCAGCTTTAATTGTATTCTAATGTGTCTTGCTCTGCTTCTAGTGTACCATGGCATGCTCTGCCAATATTGGACTGTCGCGCTTTGCTTGTAGTGTACTGTGTCATGCTCTGCCTATAATGTACTGTCATGCTCAGCTTGTAGTGTACTGTCATGCTCTGCCTATATTGTATTGTCAAGCTCTGATTGTAGTGTACTGACATGCTCTGCATGTAGTGTATTGTCATGCTCTTCCTATAGTGTACTGTGTCATGCTCTGCCTATAGTGTACTGTCATGCTCTGTTTGTAGTATACTGTCATGCTCAGCTTGTAGTGTACTGTCATGCTCTGCTTATAATGTACTGTTATGCTCTGCTTGTAGTGTACTGTCATGCTCTGCTTGTAGTGTACTGTCATGCTCTTCCCATAGTGTACTGTGTCATGCTCTGCCTATAGTGTACTGTCATGCTCTGCATATATTGTTTGTCATGCTCTGCCTATACTGTATTTTCAAGCTCTACCTGTAGTGTATTGTCATGTTCTGCTTGTAGTGTACTGTGTCACGCTCTACCTATATTGTATTGTCAAGCTCTGATTGTAGTATACTGACATGCTCTGCTTGTAGCGTAATGTCATGGTGTGCTTGTAGTGTGCAGTGTCGTGCTCTGCCTATAGTGTACTGTCGTACTCTGGCTATTGAGTATTGTCAAGCTCTGCATGTGATGTACTGTGTTATGCTCTGCCTATAGTGTATCGTCAAGCTCTGCGTGTAGTCTAATGTGTTATGCTCTGGTTTTAGTGTAGTGTGTCATGCTTATGCTTATTGTACTTCAACATGCCCTGCTTGTAGTGTACTGTGCCCTTTCTTCTCCCAGTCAAAGAATCTAGATTTTTAAATAGACAACTTGTTTTGTATGATGTGGTGGGGAAAGGTTTTGCATAGCGTTATAATACATATTCATTTTCACGTACTTTAGCCAGTGGGTTGACAAAATGAGCATTCTTTCTTTTATGTGTTATATTCACCAAGTAATACAAGTTGTTCACAAGTTTTATTTGGTTTTCACCAAAAATCAAAACCAAAGTAATATGTCAACCGCAGATGTGTAGTTGCATATACAAACTTGTGTGGAATGGAAAATCTTAACCTGCAAACGAAAAGGGGATTTTATTTTGTGTTTCTGATGTATAACTTATGGGGAAATGTCACAAAATATAAATGAGTACAGTATACGTATTCAGATGCAAAACCTAACATCTGATTCTATCCAATCCGTGGACACGGCCATCTCATCTTTGCGTGGGTTAGAGTCTCAGATTCAGCCAATGTGGGTATGTGAGAAAGCCCAGTGTGGGTATGTGAGAAAGCTTACCAGTAGCTTCTCGTGGGTAGGTGGTTCTTCCCGGGGTTCCCCAGGGTTCTTCCTCCATCATTAATACTGACCGTCATGTATAGCCTATCGTGTGCTGAAAAACGGGGTTAACCCCTACAACAACAACAACAACCAATCCGTTGAAGCTTAGGTGGACTGGATAGCTTTTGTAGAGTGCACTGACATGCTAGTTACGTTGTGTAAGCTGCTAGTTTGTCTCTCGGTGTCTATGTTATCAAACCATTGGGTTTCATCCAGGACTCACAGTACTAAATGGTGTGAAGAAAAGGAACCAGTCTGTAAATGGGAAAATTGAGTATATATGGGTTTGGCAGGCTAGGATTGGTTAATAACGTACGTTATTGTTTAGGAATAAGAATCTTTTTGAGAGCTTATCCTAGTTGAAACTGAAAAAGACATTGTTTTACTGATGGAATTTCAGTCCTTTAAAAGTCTTGAATTTGGAACACTCATTACTGAAATTAGCACCTTACTCGTTGGTGCGGTATTGAAAGCACATGTTTCAACACCTGTTGGTCCAGAAAATGTCACGGCACATATCCTTTTCTCTACACGGAAGCTGACATCCAGGTTTCATCAACACTGATAAATATAGGTTTGATCATGAGCACTCAGAAATGTAAAGTTATTGAATATGTAATATCATAGTGTTTACATAGGTTACTCGAGAGCTGAATTAGTACCGTGAGTCCTCCAGCTGTCGCCACGTTGCCCCTCTACTGGCATCTCAGTTGACGTTCTTTCAGAATTAATACTAATAGCAGGTTTCCACCAAGTAAAGTCTAAAATGGAATGTAAAGCAATATATGGATTGTGGTGATTCGTATGAGATGTGACGCAAGATCGGAAGCAAACAGCCTCTATGACTATGAAAAACACTCGCTGATAAAGTCCGGTTATATTTACCTTTTTGCATCTGAACTACAGATTTCAGTCTCTGGACATACTTAATTTCTTAAAATGTCTGCACATAAACTAGAAACTATACAACGGCTTGTTTTTTGTAATACTGACGCTTTTTTACGAGAAGTTAAAGGTTTACCATACTCCCAGAGAGTTTTACGATTTATCTGTTTATCTGAAACACGAAACTACCAATCCAATCGTCCCAGTTGTGCAGTACAATTTAGTTTAGCATAATGGTACATTCGTTTGAAGTCAGCCGTGATATTTGGAAATGTTTGGACATGTCAATTAGGAAGGTCCCTTTATAGTCTTGATTACATAGCCTAGTCGCCTGTCTGTTGTAGGCACTAATAGTTTCAAACAATTCTGTTAAGTTCAACATAAATAATTAATTGGAAAAAAACGCTGAAAAAATGCACATAAAGGATGAATAAATTATGTTTCTGACAAACACTGCTCCCACTGACCAAAGGGATAAATCATTGAGGCAGTTAATCAGCTACATAATCAAACAATTTAAGTTGTGTTTCAGTTAATATTTTAGAGGATTTATTTATTGAAATATTTCACTGGAATCACAAAGTGATCATATTCATATATATATATATATATATATATATATATATATATATATATATATATATATATATATATAAAATTCTAATGATGCTAATATTTATGATCATGGGCCAGTTGTTCCCACTGACCGTTCGCTAAAGTAGTTAATCTGTTGGATAATAAAACTGCCGCCATCTTTTGTGGTGAAGCTAGTTTTGACCTATGAAGGTTTTATTAAAATGCACTTTATTCCATTTTTATTCATGCCGATCATTATTTTAGATAGTACTATCGAGATGTAATATTTGACGATACTCTAGCGTTTCAAAATCAAGTAACTCACTGAAGGTGTCAAGCAGCAACGAGTAATAATTGTCGTATACCACCTTGAAAGCAAGAAGCAAACCAATTAAGGATAACATTCCTTGTTTCTCTCCTTTTCTTTCTGTTATCGTTTCTTTACAGTTACACAGCTGCACAACACAACGAGTCTATTACACGTCATCTTATTTTCTAAGTGATTAGCATGCAGGATTCGTGAGTGAACGAGTTCGTAAGCTACAGTTGGATCAGTCCAGTCAGCTACCGTGGTGTTGTCCTTGGTCAAGTACTTTACACAGACTGCCTCGGCAATAAATAACCAACTTTTGTGCCAAATCAAAGCATTTCTCCTCTCTCTCTCTGTAAAACACCCACGAACGGTAAAATCGGTACCAAACCAAACAAAATCAGTTCATTTTCTTCCTCTGTGCTTTTGTATATGTTTGAGAATATGCCACCCACCAAGGTGCCCCATATGCAGGCTAATAGGGTTTTGAAAATTCTATTGCCTTATATTTTGATGATTTACACGACAAAAAATAATCCTATTGATATAAAATATTCACACTCACACATGAAAGGCAGAGGCGACGCAGTTAATCTTATCAAGCTTAATTGTTGAGATGAGAATCGATATTTTCAAACGGTTGGTATGAATTTGTTGACGCAAAACAGGAATAGTGAACGAATATTTGACAACCTTAATTCCTTTGTGATTGGCGTGGTACATAGTATTTTTTTAAAAAAGAAAATTAAAAATACGGAAAATTGTCGACATAAATCGTTTTCGTAGGAAAGGTTAAGAATTCTCTTTGTTGGTTTGATTTACTTGTGTTGCTTTATTCGTTTTAAAGAGGCTGAATTGCTTCTGCAGTTAAATGAATATGTATGGGTTGTTTGATTTGTACTGACAGTGGCTGATAAACTTGCAAGTCTACAGGAATAGTTCTAACGAGCTTCTGAATAAGCCTACCAGAACTGATTCCACAGGAATATTTTTTCAGTACAGACTTCAATCGCCTTTTTATCGTTACTTTAAAGAAAATAAAGATATGAACACGTTAGTTTGTGCAACCGTCACTCAATATAAATAGAGACTTATAAAATAAATTTCTAATTTTTACATGATTGAATGAAAAAAACACATCATGTCGAAAATCCTCAGTGAATCCTATTTCGGTTTACTTCATTTTGACGTACATATTAGTGGTGGCGCAAATGGAATTATTACCTAGTTGCTGTTTTAAATGGTGTGAACAGTCTATTTCTTACTCCTGGGATTACTTCCATGCATGGTCGAGGTGTTGGTCAAATTGAACGCCTTGCTGGTAATGGCTATTCGGGGAAAATAATTTAGTTCCTGCATTGCAGTGAAGTAACTATACTGTTACGCTGAGATGATGGTAAAGTTTTCGGGGGTGGGTGTGGTAGGGAGAATACTGGCACACTCTCTCGTTTTGTCAACGAAGCATCTAAATATCTATGAGTAAATCACGTGTTATCGTTATTTGAACTTAAAATTTAAAGTAGATGAAATCTGGTTTGTAATACACATCAACTCAGAATTGTATAACATTGGTGTCTCAGTCATTTCAAGTGGCGATCGTATCGATTTTCAGATTTGATTATGCTGTCAGCGAAATGGAAACTTGCATAGTGCTAACCTGATCTTGTTGTTACTATTCGTATTGCATGATGTATCATAAACAGATACAAAAACCATTCATGCGTATGAAAAGACTGAAGACATGTTACGTATTGTTGAATAAACCTCTTTTATACGATTGTCCTTTTGGCGTTTTGATAATATCATTATTATTCATGACATACACATATATCGAAAAGGCAGCAAAGGAGACAAATATCACTGACAAATATCACTTTCAAATTACGGGGACATGTATTTTATCAGCTTAAAAGTAAGACAATAGAGCCATAACAGACACGATGCTTTTAAAGAACTCTTTGAAGAACCAAAGTCTGACGAACGAAAATAATTTTAGTACAACAAAGATAAAGCAATTATGTTGATACTAATAATTGCAACATATTTGTTAATGAAGCATACATTTATTATACCTCTGTTTTTATATGCAGACCATGCAACATTTTGATTCCTTAAAACTTTGACCGTGATCACTCTATAGATGAAAATCAAAGCACAGTTTAATCAAATCAATTAAATTTGGCAGTATTGATGGCAATAACTAGTTATGGAATTGCTTCCTCGCATTTAATAAACAAAAGCGTTCCAGTTTGAATTAAATCTGTTTACATGTTTCATGACTACTACCATATAAGAAAATTGTATCTGACCAGGTCAAGGTCGTTTAACTTTTTATATAACAAAATAAATATAAAAGTGTTTTGTCTGAAACAATCAGCCACATCAAGACTGGACAAATATCTAAAAAAATAAAGTAAAGGATAATGCATGTTGCCATATTCATGGTGCAAAAAGGAGAATGATATCATTTTGAAAAAAACATTTTTCCTGGTTTAAGCTTGATGGTGATAGTTCCATATTTAACATTGACACTATATGATGAATCCTGTGGCAGACAAATCTGATCCAACATATGCTTCGTTTGCATGTTATTCTAAGACGAAATCAAAGAGTCAATTCATATACAATCTGTATCTTAGGTGCACGAGTTCAACACAAAACATCTATTACAAATTCTGTTTCAACTGCTCGTAACACTGCTAAACATACAAAGAAGGCATTAATTTTAGAGATCAATGCTACGACCACGATGAAAACATTCTGACATCATTCCAGGGTTGTATGTCAACATCCAGTGTAAGATTTGATAATACAGTGTGTGGTATGTATTTCAAGACGATCACAACCGGACTGTTATGTTCTTACTTGTACAAATTTGCTATAAATATACTATCGTCGGGTATATAGTAATTTAGAGACAAAAAAACAAAAAACAACATATACCCGTAGGTCGTATAAGCACTCCCATTTTTACACGCAACGAGTCTGCCTTTTCTCTCATAAATCCCAATTTAGTTTCAATTTCTCTCAAATATCAATGCTAAAATATTAGAATATTTAGAAAGCGTAAAAGAGAGGTAGATAATTTATACAAAACCGCATTCGTGTTTTGTTCCTGAAACAAATCAGTTGTTATTGCTTATGAATACGTCTCGGCCTAAAGGCCTGCTTGGTGTTCTATACATATATACGTTGATCAAATGGTAGCTTAAATGCAGCTTAGCGACAACGGTACATCCTTAGTAACGTTGAACTATTCAGCTTTGCTACAGCAAACATGTATTTCACAGCAACGTTGTCATCCAATTCTAATGGGCATTAGGTATATGCAATTTATAGAGTGAACAGATCAAATATCAGCATAAAATATGAGTTTGTGAAAGTGATAGAATTTCACTTATTATATGCTCATTTATTTCCCCGTTAACTTTACATTGTGAGAATCGTGCAGTATTACCCGATATTGAACCCGCGCGACAATAAACATATAACATTCACGTGCATAAAAGAACTATTTTCTATTGTAAATAAACAATGGACGCAGACGCCAGCACTTTTGATTTGTACACAAATCATGTACACTCGCGTAAGAGGCTCTTTACGTTGTGGTTGGTTAAATTTGTTTCAGAATGAACTAAAACATGTTTCGTGCACTGCCACATACAAGCTGCTTTGGCACATTCCGCGTTGATACAATGTTTCGGATTTAGGCTAGCTACAATATATAACAGACGCAAGATAAGGTTCTTACAAATAAAATACAAGTGACAAGTCATATACCTTCTTCTTTAGCTGGCGATAAGAATGACAAAATAAAATATAATTACAGTTTTAGATTCTGAATTTCCTCAAAATGTATTTTGTTAATTCTGAAAATCCGAACTACATGAGCCATGTCTTAGGTTCTCAATCTGGATTACACATCTTGAAATTGTACTGTAATTTCGACGATAAGTGCAATTACAATCCTCCTTACTGCACTCAAAATGAAATAAGCATTAAATTCCATAGCATCTTTTTGATAATTGCAATTGAAATACTTCATATTTTCCCCACATTATGATTTCAAACATTCAATGACAGAAACAGAAACATATTTGCAGATGTCAACACGCTTCTCCCTATCTTCTTCAATCTCATGTATTTCATGTGGAATTGTTACATACAAATCCAGTCCATAATCACGAAATTTCCTAGAATCGAGAAAAATACCAAAATCTATTCATTCCAGATCAAATGGAAAAGTTGTTGCAATGCACAGTCATTCACAAGATGACTCCAAATTTCAACTAGACACGCCATTTTCTTTCGAAAGTTATGTCGAGCGCGCAACTAAGTTCAAATTTATCTGGGCGGAGTTATGTGCGCAGTAATAATGTTCATTTGTGTAATGATGAATATGCGCTTGTGTATTTAGTTTGGCATGTGGCATACATTCATTTACGTTGTTTGTTGTAGTGTATTTTGTTTATATAATTAAGCCTTAGGTAGAACAAATAAATGAGCATATAATAAAAAGGTTACTGCATTTGTATGGGAAAATATGAACTCGACTTGTCGGAAGGATATACTGCACTCCCAAGGTCGTGCAGTATTCCATCCAAAAAAAACTCGTTCATATTTTCCCATACAAATGCAGTAACCTATAATTATGGCATCTGTTTCCGTGCATACTAAACAGTATGATTTGAATGAGCAGAACTTTTTTTATAGGGCGTTCTATGAAATACATGATGACATATATATTAATGGGGTTTCGTTTAAATATTGAGGCAAAACAACCGAGGATAATGTAACACCAGGTCAAATAGGTAACAGTGACTTAAACTACGCTAATGACCGAATCATATTTATAATATCACGTTGAATTAACTGACGGAACAAATAGTTGGTTTGTACACAAACGTATTAATAAACAAATACGTTAGACTTTGCAGATAAATTATTTGAAAGATGTTAAGACCTGGAGAGACTAACTTGACAATAAAATATCACTGTCGACCTATAATGTATGAGGAAATAAAATCTCAGAACTACAAAAATTTCGTTGCTCAGGTTTTGTCAAACAACAATGCAACTCATTGTTTAATTTATACAAACTTTCCAAACACTTGGAGAAAGATCAGGTGAGATATAAACCATTAAAAAAATGTCTGCAATCAAATGAACTGAGGATAAAGTGTGGAACAGCTGCCTTAGGAAGTGATATGTAAAAGGTAACGGACTTTCTTTCAGATTGCTCTCCTTTGCAGTCAGAATTGGAACAGTTACAGATCAATTTTCATAATGAAATTCAACGAATGATAATGAAATAAATCATTTTAGCACAAAACATTACCGATTTTCACAAGAAGATAACAGCTAACGCTAACACTCTATCAGAGTTGCAGATACAACTTAATTTAAACGAGATAACCACAGAAACAGAAGGAATAAAACGAAAAGAAAAGATAAAGAAATTACGATAAAATCAATACAGACAATGTACAATTTTATATCATATTACTGAATTTTGCCACACGTTATGTGATTAAGTTTAACAATACGATCAAACACATGTACCAATAATATGTTGATCGAGCAATCCTAAATAATATCGGTGTTGTACTAGGTGATGTGAATGAAATCCACAAAAAAATGAAAGAAGAGTTAAATAAGAATGCACTAACATTTACACTAGATTCAGGTGCGGTTCAAGCTGTAATACAAGTGTTAGACTTGAGACAGTTAAAACAGAAATAAAACCAGTCATATATATATTCAAAACTGAAAATTGAACATGGAAATATGGATAGAGTTTTGTTTAAGACGTGAAAATGATTGAATTTCGAGGAAAAAATTAACTATTGCCTTCGATTTTTTTGCATTGCACCAAATCAAGGGAACTCGGATAACTATGGTTTTTGGAACGCTCTATCCTGTTTTTCTAAATAATAGTTATATAAATATATTTAGCTTCATTCAGAATAAATAAAATCAAACTTACAAATCGTTTTCTTCAGCTTATGTAGTCATACAAGAAAGGATCTACTCCTTCAGAACGTAAGATAAAAGTTGGTGACATTATGATAATTTATCTTTTGATACAATAATGCCGTGTTAGAGAAAAAATATCCTTGATAAATAATAAACATATGCTTACAGTCTGGCATGGGCAGGAAACGTCCATCTATTCAATATCTTTTATCTGGATGGAGTTAAGAAAGAATAATTAGGTGTGTAGGGTAAAATTACAGAGTTAAATGAAAACCGAGCTAAGACACAGGATTACATTACTAAAGGATTGAGAGAGCAAAATTTACGGCATCGCTATACCTACTCTACCTGAATGATGCGTTTCAAACCAAAAACATCCAATACTGAATGACTGTTATAAAAGTTCTGATGAAAAATTAAAAAGTACGTATTCATTTGAATATATGGTGTAGTCCTCACTATAACGTATTTTGCCTCTACCGAGATTCGAACCGCATAGTTCCCGAACTGTAAATTCCGTTGTGTGCGTTTAGAGCAAGCGACATCAGTTTTCAAAAATAAATTCTTTGCTTCAAATATATCCTAGCAGACGACGTTTAATTATATGTCCGAAACTCCAGTGAATGTCGAGTTTAGTACAATATGATTAACTAGTGTAACTGCACCAGTGATAATCGTTTTTTTGTGTGGAAAATTTACTCTCTCGAATCTCAGCGCGACAGTGAATATCGATATTTTTTTTTATTTGGTATTGTCGTAGGCATAAAAGTCTGTTGGTGTTTGGCATTATAAATTTTGCTCGCCTTTTTGTATGGTAGTATCTTCTATAAAAGTTGGTTTGCATGAAATTGATATTGCGCTAGAACTGTTAATTGTTTCAAACCATGATAATTTCTTGGCATAAGCCAAATGTTAGGAAGTCCTACAAGCACATTATTCTGCTTTCCTTTATACACACCATGGGATTAAATTATAAAGGAATCATATTTGTACTTATATCTTGATAACCGCATTAAAACTCATCTAGATTGGTAATTTGGCTCAGAATGATAATTAAAATAACTACGAGCATGCATGTGTTCTTAGCACATGAGCAGATTTTAGCATATATCCAGTTTTATCAAAATAAAATTTAAAAAAATGCAGATATGTGAAAATGGAATAAAAGAAAATTTGAATATAGTCAGTAGCATGAAGGACCGATACATATCCCATGATCAATAACAGCTTACGGCAGTGCATACAGCAACGTTCATGATAAATGGACCAGGTGGAACTGGTTGTGCCTCATTTACGTCAGGTCAATTAATTATTTAGCGACAGTTCATATACTGAAACTGTCTGGCTGGTTTAACTAAGATGTTTGCTCGTTTGGCAAGGTCCAAAAAATATTAGAGCACATGTACATACACATAAGCCCGTCAAAACTGGACTACTAATAATTGTTATAAATTGTCAACAAAATTCGGTCAGCTTCTACTTGTGCTGGAAAGGAACAACTCTACCTCTGTCTGAACGTTTATTTACTCTGAACATTCATTTACTTGAAGGTAAGTGTACCCTCTTTCTGTCTCGGCGGTCGATTTTACACACACACGAACCTGCTTACTCAAAAGACTAGATTCAAATATCTTTCTGAATTATTGTCTCAAATATTCCATAGAGTCCCATAGACCTGTAATGTCTCAACATGTATTAACAAATGCTACTACTGTTTTCAGCTCCTTTGGATGACTTGTCTCATTTCATTAACATTGTATACATGGTAGCTGACGATTTTGAAGACGTATACGTTATTGCATTGACATTTCTTCTGGACTACAATGACCGGACCTTACAATACGTATATTTTCTAAAAGAATAGTCTGTCATTTCTTTCACTTTTGATTGGAAAGACAGCAATATAGCTTACTTACCCATATATGCGAACGGATATTCGATCCACACGACAATGGGGGGCATATGTTTACATAATAATTTCAACAAGAGCGGCTTGATATCCGTTGAATCACGTATTGATATCTACGTGGAACTGAAGGATTTTATCAGTAACAGGGAAATTTTGCAGTTAATACATCACCGTCTGTTAATGTTTCTACACCATGGGACCATTATATGTCTGAAAGTACGTATGTATGTATGTATGTATATATATATATATATATATATATATAGAGAGAGAGAGAGAGAGAGAGAGAGAGAGAGCTGGCTCGATTTCTATTGCTTGTTTTAAACTCTTCGTCATTACAGTGGCATGGGAACACTTTGCAGAGCTATCATTGCGAATACATCTGCAAGTTGCATACATAGATCTACATGACGAAGGCAACAGAGACATTAAATTTAGGACTGAATATCTCTTTGGTCGATTCATATCGTTCTCTCTTTTGAGCAGCAGAATATTTGTTTTATTTGACTTGGCATGCTAATTACAACTGCTAATACATTAAACAGCGCACCAGACTACCACAGATAATTATGGGCCCTATACACTACTCTGGTCTCTGAAATAAAATACTCATATGTCGGGATGCATTAAAAACATACGTGTAAATCTGATGCACACATTAACAGTGAATTACAAGATAAAAGAAAAACTGTCATTCGGCGTTGCTATAAGCACCACACAAACACCCGTGTAGCAATTTTAGCTTAAAATCACGTTAGTAGTGACTGAAAAAAATAGAAATTTACGAGATACAGTTTATCTTTGCAAGATTTAAATTTAAAGACGAGCTAGGCGAGAGGTATTGGTGTTTGGGGCAGGGTTAAGTATCATATATCGTGACCCACTAATACCCCATTAAACGCGCGTATAAGTGTATTTTGTGGCAAATACCTACGAAATTAACAACAACCTATAAATAACATTTCATAATTAACTCAATACCCTAGTGCAATTAAGTTTTTGTACCATTGGAAATTGACCAGCCCTACATGATATATGTGCGTACAAGTTTTATTTACCGTTTTACAAATGCATCGAATAGTTTCAGAGCGGACAGAAATTAACAGTTTTTCCTTTTCCTTTATAAATCATCTATTACAAAAACATAAATAATTTACAGGTTTGTCCTTCAGTTTGTTCTCTGTTTTCAGCCTAATAATCCTGATCAATGAAAATGGCGCTCTGGCAGTGCGTTGTTTGCGCATGGATTTTACTTCTGGTTTGTAATTCGGTCGTGCCTTTAAACACTACAGGAATATCCAGGTTTGCTTCCTCTGTCGTTTTAAACGTGTCCAAGGATAAATTCAACTCTGAAGATTAGTCCTGAATACTTACGCTGCTCTGTAACGTGCTATAAGTTCTTATTTTCAAATCGTTCCTTAAAGTAAATATAAGTGCACAATCAAAATTAGGTTGCAATATCTCAAGTTTCATAGGATGTGAAATACAAATACTTATAGCCATTGAGTAATTGAAAAATTATCAGTTCTGTTAACTTTTTTCATGTACTTTGAAATTATGCCTCAGTCATCAATGTCATTATCATCTTCTATAATGATGATAATGGTGTTTATTTGTACTACAGGCTTCTGGCCCATGATACATATCCGCACAGTCATGCGGTACAAAAAGAATGTTTTAGGCGTAACAAAAGAAAATCGTATCTATTGGAAGTGATATACATGACAGTAATCATTTTCTCGAATTGAGTGAAATGCAAATATATATTACACAGTAATCACAAAAACTAATTTAAACAGAACCCTAAAGCCTGCATGGAGCAAGTTTTGTGATATTGATCTTAAGTCTAATGTAGCCTGAGTCGATGATTAAAACGGTTTATCTCATCTGTAAGGCTTTGATAGTAAATATTGATAAATTAGTCATCAGAATTTTACTAGTATCATTTTGTATAAAAGTCTTTCATTTTTCTCAAGGTGGAATAATAATAATAATAATAATAATAATAATAATAATATTATTATTATTATTATTATTATTATTTATCTGATTATAAAAAAGCGTTTGACCATGTTGATAGTAACTTACTTCATCAGAAATTAGTAAATGAAAGCATTACCAGTAAAATGCTTAAGACACTGGAAGCTATATATTCAAAAGGCTTTAAACACAGCAAATTGTAAGATAGAGAAAAATATAATTCGTTTCACAATGCAATAATATCCTTCACTAAATATTATAGGCCTTGTAATTAATAAATATTGGAATCTCTTCAATTTATCAGAGAACTGCATAGTAAAAACATTTTACAAATGCAAAACAATTCTTGCTTATAGAAGACATAAGAATTTGCTAGATTTTCTGATTAAAACTAAACCGACAGAAAATATATAAAGATGTTTTTCATCATTCTAATGAAATAAGCGTCGGTGCTCACAATGTACAAATATAAGAGAAAGTGCTATTTTAGTAGCTCCAATACAAAAGAAGTCTTTTCTCTACGTTTCAATATTGACTGCATATCAACAGATGTGATTTATTTAATGACCCGTAAGACATGTAACATGCAATATGTTGGAGAAACACTTCATCAAGTTTCTAAGAAAATGAATAATCATCACATTAATATAAAATGTTATAAATCATCAGCTCTCTAATTTTTCAATGCAAATTAATACAAATAATCACTATGTAAGTGATTGTTCTTTCATCTCAATTGATATTGTGCATGAAGAGATTAATAGACTGATTAAAGAAGTATCTGGATTCATAGGTTAGATGTATCTTAATGGTCTTAATACCAAGGCACTGTTTACAACTTAAATTTTAATAAAAGAATTGATATGCTGTATATCCTTTATACATAAACTGTTTGTCTCTACATTTTTATTTCAATATATATATGTTTTGATGAGGACAAATAATATTAAAAAAGAAAACTGGTTAACCTTTCTTAATTGTTTATTAACATTATTCGCGAAGCTAATATAGTTACGACACTTAGTTCAAATTCGAGCTCATGGCCGTGCTATTCCCTCATGGTATTTGTTAAACGTCATCGTAAATCATATTTTCTAATTTAGAAAGTTTCTACGACAAATGTATATTTCTTTGTCGATGAAATTCAATTTGGACGTAAGAAAAATCGATCTTAACACAGGCAAACTGAACAAACCATGATTGCACCTCTTGCTCGTACCTTCAAGCATTTCATGTTTTTTAAATTTTCAAATACTTATGAAAAATACTTTGATTCGACACAAGACCATAATTCAGTTAAAGTTATATATTTGTTACATAGATTTGACAATGAAAAATGTTAATACCTACCGTGACCGTTGAGCAAGAAGCTGTATTAATGCAGATTGAAATGTGTACATTACGTTAAGCTAAAAATTCACATTTAACATGTATTGATGTCGTAATATGCATCGATTTTTAGACAGAAGATCATTGATCATATTTTGGAGCCTCCGTACGATTCCAGAATCCCACCAAATTATGAAGAAGGTGAGTCAAAACTATTTCTCCTCCGTGTGGAAAATAACTATTTGTCAATGCGCCATAAAATAACAAAAAGTGTAAAAATATAGCCCAGCATGAGCGGTAAATACTTATCCTTTTAAAATGTAAAACTGTGTTGACAAATTCATTTCTATTTGTATTATACGATTTATTTCTATTACCTTTTCTGACTATGCTCATATAATATTACTAATATTAAGAAAAGAACATAAGAGATCTTAAAGCTTCATCTTTAGTCTTACTTTCTGAATATAGGTAATCGTGACTTGACTTCGATACAGTGACCCAGGAACGGTCATTGATACTACTTGGAAAGATGGTTGGAATGTCACCTCGATGTGCTCTGTTTGGACACCTTAAATTTGGCTTCTTTTTTCCCGGATGTCTTCAACATCATCAGCTTTTTTGTTTTTATATGATATTGTTATGCGAGTCATACCTTTGTCCTCTAGAAAACTATTTGTCCTCGAGATAT
This sequence comes from Sinohyriopsis cumingii, assembly GCA_028554795.2. Taxonomy (NCBI): domain Eukaryota; kingdom Metazoa; phylum Mollusca; class Bivalvia; order Unionida; family Unionidae; genus Sinohyriopsis; species Sinohyriopsis cumingii. The sequence goes on from CM068829.1 coordinate 48,327,791, forward strand.
ATGCTTATTGGCTACGGCATCTTTTTATTTTTGAGCCACATAATTAGCCTATACGTGGTGGTATTAAATACAGTTTTTCTCAGGAATGATGGCTGAAAATAATTGCCCGAAAGAAAATACCTATTTTGTCAGAAGGGGCCTTTGTATGGGAAATTGAATGCATTAGTACTATTTAACCTAAAACCATTTCTGTATTGCATCGCCTTCACCTCACAGTGACTTCTTGATGTAAACAGGATCTTCACGAGCTAGAATTTCTGGCACCTACAAGGGAATACGCAGTGTACCATTTTCATCTGTTTTAAAAGTTGTTTCTTGAAGAGATCGTACATACAATGTCAGCGCGAGTCGCCGAGCTTAAAACAAACATTTAGTAATTTGGACAAATATTAGAATTGAATACTTGTCTTTGTCCTTGATAGGGCATGTTGTAAAATGACCGGTACTTTGATAAGTACTGTTCTGCTTTTTATGCACCAATAATAACTAACCAATAGCAAATAATTTCTTATTGAAATTAATAATATAATTTACAAAGTCTATTTGACTGACGATATGGTGGCTAAAATGTTATTCACGACAGTAACGATGTGGGGCTCCCTCTTGTTTATGAATTTTAAGGTACTTTGCGAGGAACGGGAGCAGAGTAAAACGGGCACCTGCTGCTTCTATGACCGTCACATTGATTATAGTGTGACCAAACTCCTTTCCTGATGAGTATCTGTTAATATTCCGATATACTTATTTCATTCCTTCTAACGGATAAAGACTATTAATTGCCACTAGGTACTGATGTCTTTAACAAGGCTTTCTTCTCACCATTGTAGTCTTTGTGATATGTATGTACAATTCCGGAGATTACGGCCCTTAATGATTCTTTCAAGATACGATTAATTAGGATAGAGCACAACCAAGAGATATGCTAGGAATGCAAAAAGAGATTATGCAAAGCAAAAAGAGTCGCATATGGATGAAGTCCACGAAATTTACAATTTATACTGTTTCTTCTATCTTACTACGATTTCCAAGCATATTGTAAAGCAATCTTTGTCTATTTTTTATAAACTTCATCTCGGATTATCACTTCCATATAATTATTTTTTCATATGCCTATAAAAGACACAATTTTCTAATTCCATATCAAATGAAACCCAAACGCTAAAACTAGATTATGATATCACACAAATTATCCAACCGTAAGCCAGTTCTTGAGAAGCTGACATTTGTTTTATAGACTAGAAATAAGTGCACTTTTAAATAGATCTGCTAAGTTGAAACATTCGAACAGCAACAAAAGTCCTTCAGTCGTTTTGGTAAAGTTTAAAAGCATACTGAACTACCCACTAGACGTTGTTTTCAGATGGAATACATTTTGCATCAAGTTTTTAAAATAAAATTGGTGAAATACTTCGATTCGCAAAACTGGTGAATTTCAATATTATTGTCAACCAACTATATCAACTAAATTCTCCAGATGAAGAATAATTACTGACCCTGACACCAAATAAATCCAATGTAAACACATTCATCAGAATTTACATGTTGTGAATGCAGAAATAGAATAGATTCATCCGCGCAACTTATTCGACACCTCGTCCCATATTAGTAAATAACTTTCGTCATCTATGTAAAATATTTTAAATAACTTTATATTTGAAATAATTTTAATTTAAATAAATATTTATTCTTTAAAGGTATGTAAGAAATGCACAATCAATATAACCATAAATGTATAGTCAGTCTAACAGGTTGATCCGGAAGCTGTATCATCTGTCGTGAGTATGTGGCTTCATATGATGGTGTCATATACACACATAAGAAGATGCAGCTTTACCGATTAAAGTAATAGAGTAATAATGCGTTTATATAAAACGCCACCGTATTGAATTCTCGGCATGCTAGAAATCTGAACCATTGAATACAATAATTAACCAATGAAACGTGTACATTTTCAGATTTTCCGGTTGTTGTAAGTGTGCAGGTGTATGTATTAAGTTTGGACTCAGTCAGCGAAGCCGACATGGTGAGTAAAACAAGTAAATAAATCGACTCGTATGATTTTGGCTGATTTTTCTTCTACATTGCCGTTTTTGCGTTTATGAATATTATATCAGAATTTTATTCAATTTTAGTAGAGACCAAAGTCACAGCCGTATCATCTTTAAATCCAGTCATTCACAGAGTTCATAACGTTACAATACATCTCGGTAAAAATGGACGTAATAATGATGGCGTTATAATTATCGCGTCATTTCGATCTGTGCAGTAAGCTTTGGGTTTTTAAAAGCTGACTACCATTAAGAGGACATTCTGAGAACTCTGACATAATGGTCATTCATTTTTTTTGTAGTCTAATAAAAAAAACCTTTTATAATTCTTTGCAATTTCTACTAGTCGTCATTTTCGGCAAATTTTCCAAAAAATGCTTTGACAAATTTTCCATTTCAATTGTAGGAATACGTAATGGTACTCTTTTTGCGTCAGACGTGGGAGGACGAAAGACTAGCTTACGAGCCTATTCCCAATTTGAAATCTCTAGAATTAGATGTCAAGATTATGGAAAAAGTATGGGTACCGGACCTGTACATTTTAAACGAGAAGAAGGCTTCTTTTCACACAGTCACTGTTCCAAATAAGCTAATGCACATCTACCCCGACGGACGAACACAGTACAGTATCAGGTAGCACCATTAAACTTTGATAATTGTTGTTGAGAGATAATGATGAAAAGGTAAATCAATGAAATGAAAACAAAATTATGTGCAATGCATAGTCATGTGTTCTTCTTTTGATAGGTTTCTTTTAAAGATAAAGTTTTCATGAACAAATGTTATGTTTAGGTAGCTCAGACGTGAATAATAATGATTGTTTGACAAAATGTCATCCCTTAATTTGCATTTATAGATTCTTTTCTTTTAAGAATTCATGTTTGTATCAGATACAGTGATATGCTGGCTTATGCTCCACATTTGACTGTCTCTATCTGTATCGCCCTTAATTTTCAGTTTTAAAATTTTAAGTGCACCTATGTCTCCAGGTATTATTTTAAATATAAAGTATTCTTTATTTTGATAAAATTACATTAACTACAGATAACTTATTTTTAAAACTACTTTAACAACTTTACATATACAGTATTTAAATTGTAGTTTTATAATATTTGACAGAGTATAATGATTCATGTATGGCTTTACTGAGGAGTAATATAATTGATATCAGTAAAATTATGTTGCAGTAAACGAATATAATTTCATGTTGCCTCAAAGCCGTGTGAACGAGATAATTCTTCCAGTGCCTATCTCGTGGCTATGAATTAGTATGATGAGACCACAAATTGTGTCGTACCCAAGAAAAAATATCATGTGGCAGATATTTTGATGGCACGAGATGTTATCTTTGTCTAATTTCAAGGATGTTAGACTTGTTGGGTTTATAAGCTTATCTTATAGCCACGACACTGTATCTCGTGGTCTCAAGAAAATATTTCGTGGCCCAGAAAAGCATATAGCATCATTTCACACATGACCAATTCTAAAGTATCCATTTTCTTGATGAGATCAAACGATGTCACTTTCGCAACGTTTCGACTGTGTTTAAGTGCAATCTGAAAGCAATATCAACTTAGTGACGTTACTTTAAAAGCCTTGTACATTATCTTCACAGGATATCAGAAACCCTAAAGTGCAACATGGATCTCCGTAAATACCCCCTTGATTCACAGAAATGTTCAATGATTATGGAGAGTTGTAAGTTACAGCATGTTTCATTAAATGTTCTTTTATAATATAATTAAGGTTATCTAATAAACCACATCTGCCAATTTTATTTAAGAATCTGTTATATTATACATGGTCATTATATTAAATGATTATTTGCAGATTATATACCACAAGATAAAGTTCAATAAATATCAGCCGTATTTTGCAACAGTTGTGGTTGAAGTTAGTGCAGCGCGTTCTCATGTCTGACGTAGATCATCTCAAGTCTTCTAATTTTAACGAGAATTGCATGTATTTATTTAATGAGTAAACAAATAAACACATACAGACATTTTCATACAATCACATCCCAATTCTGTCCAAATATCAAATACAATGAAATGATGCATCCTCATTCAGACTTATGTATTTCACAAACGTTAAAACAATTACAAACCAGTGCTAGTGTGTACGTGTAATGATATGATTAGGTTTGTAGCCTGCACGTGTACCGTCATATATAGTGTTCCAAAAGAACAATATATTTACATTTATTTTTCTTTTTAATATCTAATAAATATGCAACACTTTGGTTATTTATCGCTAATCTAATGGAAAAGTCAATACAAATTCCATGTAATTGTATAGTTTAATTTTTACAGATGACACAAATTGTGCATAAGCATGATTTTATTATATGGATACTATATTTCTCTACAAATATTATTTTCCACATAACTTGCATTGAGCAACATTCGATAAGGCATAGGTACATTCCTAATTCTAACGTCTGAGTTGAAGTTTCAGACAAAAACATACTTAACAATCCTAAAATTGTTATGCTGTTAAACTTTGGGGATGCTTTTAAAAATTTATTTTACATTCGATAAATACCACCCGGATAATTTAAAGTTGGAACAATCCTAAAATCGTAAAATATTAAACATCCAGTAAGTTTATTTTACTTCTATCATTTTCTTTCTTTAATTCATTCATTGTAACACATTTACAGCAGGACTCTCTATGCAAAATAAATGTATTTGATTCAGTTTTGAATTTATCTCTGTTTTCATCTATTGCGTTGTTTAATTGCATGAATTCTACCACTCATAGTAAGAGTCTCATTATCTATCTCACATTGCATGTGTCTGTTTTAATCTTATGCCTCAAATCATTAGATTCTTTCCAGATTCCTTTCGTCTTCAATACAACCCTGTACGATATCGAGAGTATTAAACACTTTTTCATCTATGTACGATTTTGTACGGTTTATTGTTTGTATTTTCGTTTTTTGATGCTTCTTTTGATTGTCTGTTTTTCATCGTATGTTCAAACTCACCGAACATTATTGACGTAAAAGTTAGCAATTGTAACGTTGTGATCATATAAACCAAATTAATAAGAAATAAATTGTAAGCCGTCTTCATTGCTTTTACCATGCAATCATACACATTTAGTTTCTTTTTGACCAAGTCCGTCCTTATTATTATCTCTGTTAAATGTGTCTTCTTTTGCACGTTCGAGAGTGTATCAGAGTCACAATTTATCTCGTTAATCAAATCAGTAATATAATTTCTAACATTATCAATATATTCGTTTGGCTTTCAGATGTTTAGCTGGATTTAAAATCTCCCCTGCAACTGTTCCAACTGTGTTAAGAGTTGCAGTCTTTTAGTGATACCATTGTTTTCAGTGTCACTCTTTGAAACATATATTTCGTTCTTTATCTTGATGCTGAATTTGAAGTAACGCAGCTGAATTTTACGTTTGTTGTTGCAAGGTTTGTACAACACCAGACAATGTGAACACCTAAAATCCAATATGTTTCTGATCAGTTGTCTAGGTTTTAGCCTTTGTTAGCTTTCCATTACCACCCTGTTCAATAGATAATACTATATTGCCAACATGCTCCCTCAATGTTTTGATATTTTATAATGTTTATCTTTCAAAGGTTTGCTTATTTGAATATCAACACGTCCTTGTACCATCCGACGGGTAACTGCATGAGTTAATTTAACAGGACCACGCACATTTGTGATATGGTTATTATTAAGGTTAAAGTCGCTGTTAGTAGCGTTACAGGAGAAGCAACATCCGGTCGCACAATGGTATAAAATAAAAACATTTGCTTCTGCATATCACAATATTTATCTTAATAAATATCCATATGGTAACTATTTACTTTATATAAATATTAAAATTGACTTTTCCTTTTAATTATTTTATGTATATATGCAATCTGTTTACGAGACTAAATTGTATTTATTAATGAGGAATGTAATAAGACACCATGAAAAATATATCGAACGGATAGATCCCCTAGCTGTTAAGATACATTTGGTGGTTTTGATCTGATCTCATTTGCGTAGGAAAATATTCAACAGCTAAGATTTGTGCCAAATGGATAAAATCCCACCCATGAGGTCTTGCTTGTTTGTTTGACCGCTTTTGTTTGTTTTGCATTTTGATTGTTTTTTTTTTGTTGTTGTTTGTTTTGCTTTTAGTTTGTTCGTTTGTAATTTGTAGTATTTGCAGTTAACATTCAAAATTGGAGATTCTGGTCAACGCTTTTCAAATCTCTTTATGAATCCGCCACTCTTCTAAAAAGTAATTTCATTGGATCCTTTTCTTGGTTATCTGTATCGTTTATTTTCTTTCTGATTGCATATTTCAATTTTTTGTATCTGTTTCGGCAATAATTTCTCTAATCCGTTATTATGATCTAAACAGTCGAATGGAATCGAGTATATAAAAATCTCATGTTGTATTGTTCTCTAAATGTATTCTGAAAATCTCCGTTTCGGGCTTTAGGATGCAATTATTTGTTTAGAAAATCTTAATTATCATATTTTAGTAGGTACTAATTAAAATGTTTATCGGCTAATGTGTCAAAAATTGAGTTTTACTGTAGCAATTATGTTTATAGTTAAATATCTGTCCAATACTTGAGTGTTCAACTGTCTTGCAGGGCATAGGTAATTTAATACACTTTTAACTCTTTAATCTGATTCCTACGATTTAACTTGAAAGCATATATATATATATATATATATATATATATATATATATATATATATATATATATATATATATATATATATATATATATATGTTGATGAAACATTCTATCTGTACTCTCCATCTTGAAGTTTTCATGTTCGCACACGAATGGAGATCACCTGAAAGTACAAGCCTCTTCGTAAAGAATCGTGACCGTTTCATCGTGTTTTAAAGCTTACAACCAGAATGATTGATCAATACTTTTGACCTCATTCCGTTTTTGTTTGATTCAGTGGGAATCATGTCAAACAATCAAGGAGAAGTGCCAGTCTATTTCTCACCTACCATGTCTGTCTCTTTTCATTTTGAGTAAAATACATCTACTTTGTAATCTTGATGGTTCTATTAAACCTTATCACAACATGTGTCTCTATGTTTTGTCGAAGTAACCTCTATCCACCTGCTACTGATTTTCCACTTGACTAACAAAGACCATTCAATATGAGTTTTTTTTCTTTTCTCGCTTGTGTAATCTTTAAATAGATTGTTTAGTTAACCGTTTGAAGCCACTATTCTTCACTTGACCCTTTTCATTAGTTCCCTCTGTTGATTGATATTTGTATACGGAAATCTACTTACATAATTGTAGCAAAGATGTTTTGAATACTGTTCTTTATCTGTCGGTTAAAATGGTATATAAACATTCAGCAACTACCTTTTATGAGCTATTAACAAGCCAACCATCTTAAATATTACTTTGCCAACAATATATAGGGTTTTCTTTTCAATCCTTCCAAAGACATTACTGATTTTAAATTTATGTCAAATTTTCTATGTTGATTCTAAATCAACTACTTGATATAATGAGATATTATGATACATTATGTGTTATTTTAAATTCAACATTGTTTTCATTGAAATCTATCGCTGCTGTTGTCAAATAATTTTAAATTTGGCTATTGAAGCTTATGAGGCTTTCCGGTTTATTCTGTAAATTGCCACTTGTATTCTCTTGAATTTTATTCTTTGCTGCAGCTAGGTTTGAACATGTATTTGTCGCGTCCAACCTTTTAAGAAAAAAGAATTTTTCCTAGATACCAAAATGGGTCTTTTCAAGTCAACGCAGAAAATACATCATATTTCTACAAAACTGTTATGTTCAATATAATGTGGGTTGGTGACTTTTTTTGATGTTTTAAAATAATAAAAAGCACATGATTTACGTCACTGTTACACGTGTACAAATACATCTTCATTCTACTGTCAACTAAGTCTCTCTTTATGTGCATATACATCAGCATTTGTATTGTGTACATATATGTCATCGTTTATCATATTAAACAATGTTGTTTTGGAGGAAAAACAGATATCAGTAGAATTAACAAACGTATCAGATTGAGACGGAATTATATCGTATGGTGTATTCCTTAAAGGGTTTTGATATCACACAGGACTGAATGTAAATTGTAAATTTTGATAACATTCAAAAATATCTAGGAGAGTATATTGTGATAAAATCGCGTTTTAATACTAGCATTTCAATTTAGGTTTGTAACTGCTGTATATTATTTCGTCAAATACATGTACGTTCTCATCGAAAGAACAATCTAACTGCAAACACTGTCACATGCATGTTTCTCTTGGTTGTTTTGAGTGCCGAAACTTTGAGATCATCTCAGTTACATAACTCGTTTTGTTTCCTTAATTGAGAAGTTTTGCTATCTCACATTCAGACTATGAATTTGAAAACAAGTGACTTCAAACACTAAAATCTGTATATGCTAAATGTTTAAAGTTTTTGATTGTAAATGTGAAGAATAAAGACAATTAGTTTTGTTTCTAAGAAAGTCTTTTTCAAAGATTGCAAACAGGATACTTGCCTTGACTTAATTTGCTAATATGTATACAATATGTTTTCATCTCAACTTCTTTTATCTACTGCAATAGTAAAATTACCTATTGATTGCTTTAGTTTGAAGTGTTGTCACAAAATTTCAAGATGACTTATGCAAAATCTTCTTTCAGTCACTTAGTCTCCCAGACAAGTGAAGATTGCATTTAAAACACTTCTTTCTAGTAGAAACGAAAATCGATTTTAAAGCTAAATTTAGATCCTGTTTAGAATTCCCCTTGATTCTCTTACAAGAACTGAATACCGCAATGACTTCAAAGTTCATTTTATTGTACTGGCTGTTAATATCGTATCGGTAAAGCGTTGTTTAGGTATAATAATGGTATCATATATTGTATTTTAAAATTAATTTTCTGTTTCATTTTCTTAATCCATTTCAATACATTTTGTTCATTTTCCACAGGTTAATCCTTCTTATATAAGTCTTTTCTAAGAACACACAAGGTGGTTTTAATTTTTCTCCCTCACTTCTCTCCTAGTTATTCAAACATTAATTGTATCGACATTGCAAATGAGGTTACCATTTCACAAAATTATTTTCTTCGAGAATTGATAAAATATGAACCCTCTTTATACATTGACTAAAAGCCTGCTTACGATGATAGAAATATTACTGGGTGGGCTACAATGTTATTTCATTGAAATACAATTTCTGCTGCTCTATGTCCGTTACAGGTACATTCTTTAACATAAAACATTGACATGAACAAGTTGTGACTGTTATTGTTAAGTTCACTCGTACTACACATATATTCCACATGAAAAAAGCCTGATTTGCTTTTTTACCGTCACCACAATATATGTCGCATTGAAGATGTTGACAAGCGAGTTCTTGTAATATACACCTGTGTGCATTTCCTTTCTTCAAACTCCATTCTTCTTTTATGAATCTGTCAATCCGCTTTTCTTGATATGGCAAATTTTAAATGTAATGCACCTCGATTTTTGGAATGTACTTTTAACATTTGTAAAATGTAAGGCTTTACCAAAACTGAATTTTATATTTGCTTCCATCAAGATGTGTTTAAAACATAAATTCAGTTTTCTTTGTTTGCTTAAAAAAATAGAAATAAAATTTACTTTGGGTTAGAGTCAACTTTTGTATATAACCACCTCACGCTGCTTATGTTAGTGATCCACTATTATAATTGTAATTAATTAGTAGTGTTAATTAATTAATGTATTTATTCATTTATAGGACAGAACATTTTATATGCATGCAACTAACTGCTTGCTAAAGCATAGACTCTACAATCTATATTTACCTTTAAAGTCCGAGCAGAAGACATTTTATTGTCTTTACCACATTTTAACTGGTTTCGTAGTACTTTTATTTTTGTGAAATACTACTCAAAATTTGACAGGTCAAGTGTTGTTTTAGAGGGGTTGAATTAATTTCTGAAAATGTCATGATGTATGTAGTTATTTGCAGACGAGTGAAAAGGTCGTACTATTTTTAATTTTCACTTTAGTCCAATTCTGTGAATAAGTCAATTATTCAATTTATATATCAAAATGATACAAATAAATATTGTAAAACATCATTTATTTACAGATGGGTATAGCATCGATAACGTAAAATTTGTTTGGCACCAGGATCCAGTGAATTTTGACCTGTCCATGAAGCTCCCTCAGTTTGAAATAGTGGGTCACAAGACAGGCATCTGTGACGCGACATACTATGGGGGTAGGTCAACATATTTTAGCATTTCTACATGCAGTGTTTCACCTAAACGTAGTGGCATACACAATTGTCTTGATTTCTAAGGTATTTTTATACTTCTTGTGGTCAGCAAAATATGCAGATTGGCGCTAACGACTACTGATAAACATGGACATCGAAAGAATGCAACAAAGTAGACATTTTATGCAACGCATGGTACTATCCTGAGTTAAAAATCCCTACTTTTAACTTTGATGGATTGTAACAAATATATTGGTTCCATTCCGACAAAATTTCTAGACGACGCTGTCGATATCATTTTAACATGAATTTATTTGGAATTATGTTTAAATAAAAGAATAAATTTGGAATAAAGTTTTCCTTTTTGTACAGTATGATCTGACTTGCGTCAGGAACAGGCCAAAGTAAAGCGAGTTTAACATTATAATATAATAAAATGCACAAACAAATACGCTTGTTATTCCCTTACTTCAGATATATATTGATTCAATCAATCATTATTTGCAACAGGCTCACAGTCCAAGGCCTGTATTATATTTTTTCAGACGCTATCCCCGTTCCAAATGATTGGAATTACATTTTTCAGATAGGTTCCCAGTTCCAAAGGGCTGGCCTTATATTTTTGAGATACGTTCACAGTTCCAAAGGGTTGGTATTAAATTTTTCATTCACGTTCTTGTTTCAGTTAATTACTCCTGCATATGCCTGGATATTGTCTTAGAGAGGAATTTTGGATACTACATTACCCAGATATATACTCCCAGCATCCTAATTATCATCCTTTCCTGGGTCTCATTTTGGATCGACGTCGACGCCGTACCTGCTCGGATATCCCTCGGACTTTTGACCGTGCTGACCATGACAACGCATAGCACAGGAGTAAGATCAAATTTGCCACATGTCTCTTATATCAAAGCCATTGATATTTGGATGGCGATATGCTTGTTCTTCGTGTTCGCAGCTCTGATAGAATTTTCGCTCGTTAATGTACTTTGTAGAGTTCAAAAACGTAGAATGAGTGAAACCGTAAAGAATTCATCGAAACCTATGCAGCTACAATCCACGGTACATGACGAGTATAAGCCAAAATCAGAGGTAGGAATGACTAAGTGTTCCAAAGAAAATTTAAATATATATATTCTGGTAAACTTATTCAAACTCTTAATTATAATACGAACAGATGTATGATCTGTGCAACATCTGAACTATCTAAACTTTTCGACCTACGATCGATTGTATGTTATCTCAGTGCTATTTTCACTTACCTATGTACACTCTGTTGTATACTGTCGCAGTAATATTTCAACTGGATTATCAACCCTACATTCTGCTGTGTGCAAATCATGCTGAAGTATTTTAATGTTGATCTCAACCACCCCACCCCCACTCCTGTGTCAAATTTCCCTCTGAGGTCGGAGCATCTTAAAACGATGTTTATTATCGCAGCAATTTTTCTCCAAGGTGTTACGCACAAAAATAGTGTGTGCTACGAAAGGCCAAATATTTGGATCGAAAAGCATTATTATCCAGGTACTCCCTCACTTTTCGGCTATAATATGGTGCGCGACACAGTATTAGCAGGGGATATTCCAAATATACATCTGGTCGGTTCCCAATGCCAACACCCTTTCTGCTCCTAGATGCCTTTGTAACACAGCAGTTCCTACATACCTGCTGATGAGTTGGAGGTGGAGGCCTCCGATGAGCCCTCGTCTGCTGAAACTTTTGGCAGGGTCGCAGTAAGACTAAAAAATACTGGGCTTTTCTAGGAATACTGGAGAAAAAAAACCAGGAATATTGGGGTCTCCTTAATAAAACGGGTCGATTACCAAAACATGCTGAAAACGGTTTCCTTGTTTTCTGGTTTGCATTTGTACATCCCAGGAAAGTAAGATAACGGCACCGCTGGAAGAGCAGCTACAACAATGCCGCCCTAGTACGACTTACTCTCCAACCATATACACGAAATATAGAACACCCGTGGAAAATTCTGCCAATGAAACTAGGAAGAACAATGCTACTGGAACTAAAAGCATCTACAAAATATGGAGCTTGGTAATAGTGTCTGAACCTGCCCTCGACGTTCCAGTGACTATTTAATCACCCGTTGCCGAAGGAGGTGTTCCAGCGCCTGTTACCTAGACAGCTCACTCAGCGCCCAATACCTCCACTGCTGTAACTGCCGCCCCATAAGTATTCTAAACAGCTCCCTCTCTCTCTCTCTTTCTCTCTCTCTCTTTCTTTCTCTCTCGACCATCGTCCCTGGAAGAACATGTGCTGTAGGAGACAAAAAAGGTTTGGTTTAGTAGTACAAATTCTTAATCAGATGGATCTGAAGAGTGACAAGGTCGTAAAAATAATTTGCCATATCCAACATTTCGCTGGAACAGCAAAGGATGACTTGGAAGATACCAGGAAACTGAATACACTAGAAACATGAGTCGCCAAAAAATGGAGCGTTCTTTAACTTATCAAGTAATTGCAGTTCTGTTGAAGACATGTGCGCGGGTTGTATCCCCAGTAAAGTCACTATTTAACGTAGAGAAAACGCATGCACCGAAAGTCACATTGTGTACATGGTTTTGGCAAACGAGACGAATTCTAAATGTATCAGCACTGGCCCCCACCCCCCCCGAAAAAAAACCCCACTTTGCAGCCAAGCCTTCCCAACATGGCTTTGGTAGCCTAGTGCAAGAGCCGTCATGACGACGGACCGAATCCCACTAGATAACAATCTATAAAAACCCACTAGATAATAATCGTGGTAGCGCTGGGAAACAATACTCTTGATATGTCGTACACCATATGGTAGCCGAAAAGCGAGGTAGGGCTGAAACGAAAAACACAATCACACTGTTTTCGCACAGTAATGTAGAGAAGTTGCTGCGGTAAGAAATTTTATTTTAAGCTTCTCTGGCTTCAGCAGAGATTTTTGCGCAGCCATTATAGGGTGGGCTGTGCTAAACTTCACCTTTTATAGCTATTTATGCTATCTTGTGTTATGGTAACGTACCTTCCATCACTACATTGAATACCAGCTCAGTACTATTTCAACTTCTCTTCTTACACGCCATTGTCAACTGTCTGAGCACTATTTTAACTTACCTAACAACGCTACATTGCAAACTGTCTCAGTAATAATTACCAGCCAACACTATTGGATACTATCTCAGTGTTATTTGATTTACCTACCCACACTCCATTGGATACTATCACTGTGCTATTTTAACTTAACATACCTACACTCTACTGGATACTATCTCTGTGCTAGTTTAACTTACCTACATATATTCCACTGTTTATAGTGCAATATTTTAACTGAATAACCGACCTATACCTCACTGAATGCTATATCCCACTGTATGCTATTAGCACACACTTCTATTGTATGTCGGTGCTGTTTAAACAGCATTACACTCAACTGTATGTAATCTAAGTGCTCTTGCAACTGTATTTCACTTAACTGAATGCTGTCTCGTGCTATTTTATCTGCATCACACTCCATTGCATGCTTTCTTACGTTATTGTATACAATCACAGTGCTATTCCGACTGTATTGCACTCAGTGTTATTTGATCTTAGAGTTGTATTAACCGTATTTCACTCCACTATGCTATCTCGGTGTTCATTTAACTGCATTAAACTCCACCGATATGCTATGTCAGTTTTATTTTAACGGCATGCTTTCCGGTGTATGCTATTTTAACTACACTGCACTAAATTGCAATCTATGTCAGTGTAATGTTAATTGCATTATACACATTGAATACTGTCTCAGTGCTAATGTAATTGCTTTATACTCCAGTGTGTGATATATCAGTGCTACTTAATTGCATCACACTCTAATTTGACCGCTCCGGTGGCCTAGTGGCAAGACCTTCCTATGCGGGAGGTCGTGGGTTCGAACCCCAGCCGAGTCGTACCTAAGACGCATAAAAATGGTACTCACAGCTGCCTCGCTAGGCGCTCGGAATAAAGAGGTTATTGTTAGGACTGGTAGGCCTGGTGTCAGGATAATGTGACTAAATGGGACATCATGCTACATGTCTGCAGCCAGTGCTAGACATCATTGTAAACTGCCACACTGCGGATATAGTAGCGATATGACTGAATAATTGTTAAACCTATATTAAAAATTAAAATCACACACACACACACACACACACACACACACTCTTTCTCTCTCTCTCTCCTTCTCTCTTATTCTATCTCAGTTCAATTTTAACTTTATTATATATTTCGTAGTGAGATGTTGAAATCTGTCCGTGGGAGAAAATGATATCGCCACAGTAGCGATATCACTTAGACAAGTACTTTCTTTGTCCATTCAGGAAGTATATCTTTGATTTCTCTTTTCCTCTATTTTTCCTCCACACCGGTATGTACATATCTTAAAATGTGTCAACTGCAGACCCTCTGGTGTACATTTATGTAGTCATTGAGGTGCCAGTAAGAAATACCTTAAAATGAACGTCAAAAAGCAAAACGTAGACTTTAAGAATTAACTTTTGATAATTATTTTTCAACGCAGATCATGGAAACTGTCAGGGACAGACCTTACATGACCGGTTGATATGTGTCGCCCGTGCAGCATTATACCTTTGATACTGTACGACAAACGGTACACTTTATTATAAAATATATTCGTGATTAAAGATAGTAATACGCTTTTAAGTAGCAATTTTAGCTCGCATCATAATCGTGTTTGAAAACAATGGCTAAATCATACTCTGATTTGTGTTACAAACCGAAATTAAGTGAAAATCGAAAATTGATATATAGCATCTGCTACTGAACTAGAAAGCAAGCTTACCATGGCCAGATACAAAATTACGTTTGAATGTAGAAATAAGCAAGCTTACCAAGGCCAGATAAAACAATTTACGTTTGAATGTAGAAATAAGCAAGCTTACCAAGGCCAGAAAAAAATTACGTTTGAATGTAGAAATAAGGAAAATGATGAACGAAAATGAAATGTGAAAACAAAAAATAAGAATCTCTTCATATTGGTACGACTACAGTCATTGTTTTGACAAAATATAATTTGAAGCATGATATGTTCAAGCTAGAATTATTGTAAAGATTATGAAATTCTTTTCATCATTGTAGTAATGCAGCTGTCAATCACATTGAGAAAGACTGGAGAAATCCCATGCAAATCGTCTGCTTAATAAAAAGAAAGTATAAGTTTTTTGATTAAGTATATATACATATTTCAATTGTGTAAACATTCTGTACTATCATCCGTGGATTAGCCAGTCGTGAAGGGTAAACATTTTGTACTGTCACCATTGGCTTTTATTTTGTCTGTGTTTCCTTCATTCGATTGAGTCGACTCCCCGTTTTATTGTTTTGTTGTTGTATATTTCTAGACCGATTTATTTTCTCTTCACATTTTCTACACAGAAAACGTGTTTTACTTTGTTTACTTGATTTTTTTAAAATCTGTATTCCAGATCTATGAAATATTCCACTGTCTTCTTTCACTTGCTGGTTTCTGACTTTTCTCAAATTAATATTCTTAGGTCGTATGCCCAATGGTTACCATCTGATTTCCTTCGTTTGGAGCGGCGAAGAAATATCGAAACTGTTAAATTTGGTACAGTTATTATCCAGGAAAAATTGGCACTACAAACCATTGCACGCTTCATTCATATTAGGTTGACACTGTTTCACACCTGACAAGCATTCCGGAAATTCACGTTTTACGTACAATTGTACACTCATTTATTCTTAGTTTGAAGAACTGTGTCTGATTCATAAAATCAAAGATGTTCATCTACCTAAATTGCACTGATATAGAAGAGTACATTTCTTGCAAATAGTTTACATGATCCTTTTCCGCATCACCTTTAAGGCTTAGATTCTGTAATCAATGCAAAACATTGAACTAGATGGAAGAATGTATATTGATCACACAAGAACTTATTGGACAATTCAAAGTTTTAAATCATCGAGTTTGCCAATCTAGCGAAAGACGATTATTCCGTTTATATTACATTTATTTAATAACATTACCACTTTATTCGATTTTTACACACACACACACACACACACACACACACACACACACACACGGGCATTATGATTTGTTATCAAGCTTAATGGCCCATTTCAGTCGTAGTTTAGTTTGATAGTCCATCATCATCACCCGTATTACCGTTAATATTTTTCTTGATTTGGGAGAATACAGCTTTTGAACTGATATAGAGGTTTGTTCTGGTTTCTTCTTGAAACGCGCACGCACTGGGTGTAAACCTGATATTTAATGGAAGATAACTCTATAATTTCAATTCACTGCTTAATCTCTATTTTAGATTGCTGGTAATTGTCAAGGACGACAAATGGTGCAGTTTTTCCTGCCAGACAAGGAAAAAGCTAGAATTGTGGACAAATTATCAAGGGTCATATTTCCTACATTATTTATAATTTTTAATATCATTTATTGGTGTGTTTATGTATTCTGGAAACCGGTACTGGAAAAGTAAGGTATTATCAGTGAGCTTCGCAAACTGAAAACATCCCACATCCTCCTGTCACTCAAAGCGCAAAACCTCCTAATTGTTTTCTTAGTTTCAGCTCAATCGGTACAAAACTATTAAAATATCATTAACGCCATACTATTTAAACATGTAGTAGGCATATATCCTGGCTTCCTATGCTTTCTGCTATCTTCGATCCATCTATACTGTTATTTGCCGAAAATAAAAAAACTCTAAGCTAACTCATGTCTAAACCAAAATGTCTCAATAAACACGTTATATAAATTTAACGAACTGGAAAGTTTAAATACCTATTTACAAAATAACATTCTTCACAAACACGTTGGGGCTTTTCTCGCTGACATTTAAGTGAAGAAATTTATTTTTGGTGGGTTTTGTGCTATTTTGTTTGTTTTCTATTGGTTGTTTTAATACTTACTGACTTTTTGTGGAAATTCAATACACTTTGTAGTTTAAGCTGTACATAGTTCTTTGACGTATTGAGCAGACATTTTTGTGTTCTAAAGACATAATTTGTTATATAGAACAATTGTTTATACAGTTACCATGACTGTGTACCTACAATGAATCTTTTAAATATTCCACTACGACTTACACAGTCTTATTTTAAAAGAATTCCACAACAAAATTGTATTTTGTATAGTAACTTGCTTTTGAAATCGTACTTTGAAAAGTAACTTGCTTTTGAAATTGTACTTTGTATAGTAACCTCGCATTGTACTTAGTAAAGTAGCATGCTTTTGAAACTGTACTTTGTATAGTAACTTGATATTGTACTTTGAAAAGTAACTTGCTTTCGAAACTGTACTTTGTATAGTAACTTGAAATCGTACTTTGTAATGTAACATGCTTTTGAAATTGCATTTTGTAAAGTAACATGCTTTTGAAACTTTCCTTATTATAGTAACTTCAAATTATACTTTGTATAGTAGCTTGCTATCGAAACTGTACTTTGTATAGTAACTTGAAATTGTACTTTGTAATGTAACATGCTTTTGAAATTGCATTTGGTAAACTAACTTGCTTTTGAAACTTTCTTTATTATAGGAACTTCAAATTATACTTTGTTTAGTAACTTGGTTTTGAACCTGTAATTTGTAAAGTAATTTGCTTTAGATATTGCTTAAATTCATGCCAGTTACTGTAATCTGATAGCGATGTTAAATAAGTAATCAATCAGTAATTGTTCCGTTTACTGGATAATCTGTTTATCGATCAACCTCTGCGTTAAAACAATTATCAAGCATGAAATTTATGTAACCAGTGCTTTGAAAACACTGCATGACAATGAAAACCATCATTTTACGATGTCGTAGATGTTTTGATGTTTGTAATATTACGACTCCATGGTCTTAAACTAAGTAACATAATTAATTAAGCAAAATTAATTAAGCAAAATTAATAAGTTTTGTAAAATTTAACAGACAGTTTATGTCTCTAGCATACGAAGTGAAAATGTAAAAATAACTTTCTGTACTGTGACTTTAATCCCAGATTGTGCTAAACGTTTTCTCACTAGTCCAATAGTACAGAGTTTTCCGAACTAATTCAAGCGGTGTTCTGAATAAATTGTACTGATGTGCAAATAGTACTAAATATGCTGATGTGCCAGCAGTTTTGCTCTATGATAATGATATAATCCTAAATGACCTTGAACGAATTCACAATAATCCCAAAATATTGTTTTAGTCCTAAAGTAAATAATCACTATATATTTCAAATGAATAATTTAAATGAATAAATTCCCTTAAATTTTAAGTGAACGCATCTAAAAGACTAATTCTACTAGACAGATGTTAAATATAAATAAATAATTATGTTGATCGCAACATTTATGTAAAATCTAAGACACATTAAGAGGACCCGGTTGTATGCCATTTTCTCAGTTCGTAAACAAGGTCAGGTCTATTTACTCAAATGTTAACAAACCTGAAAAATATCTGGTAGAGCATGGTTATTTCCAACTGAAAAACCAAGGTCCTGAAATCAAATCCAAGTAAACGTGTTGCTTGCAAATTACCATTAATTCAAAGTATAATCTACAATCAACTATGTATTATGATCTTAACAAATAATCAGCACAATCTATAATCATGGACACAAGTAAAGCACACAATATAAATATACATAACATATCAAAAGAGCAATAAGTATCGATTGAGTTGGAACTGTATCTAAATATCGCTGCAACTCTATCGTTGCAAAGATAGACTTTGTCAATGCAACGATAATGTTTGCCATCTCAACGATAAAAGTTATCGTTGTAGCAGTATATTTAAGACAGATGCCGTTTCATTAGCATATATAACACTAGTCTGACGGAAGTCGTATATTTAAGTCTAGTTTTGTCGTAGTGTTGTAACTGTACATTTAAGGCTAGTGTCGTGGAAGCAGTTTATTTAAGACTAGTGTTGTTTTAGCAGCATGTTTAATACTAGTGTCGTTATATCATTATATTTAAGATTAGTGTCCTTGTAGCAGTATTTGTAATACTAGTGTCGTTGTTGCAATATATTTAATACTAGTGTCGCTGTAGGAGTATATTTAAGACTAGTTTCGTTGTAGCATTATATTTAAGACCATTGTCGTTGCAACTTTATTCTTAAACAGAGCAACAATATTACATTATTGCAACGTTATTTAAATGCCATTGTTACAGTATTTATTAGCTGTTTGAGACCAATTGAGACATGTTCTTTATTTAGGATGACAACTCTTGAAATATCAGTTTCTCTAAATTCATTGGCAAGCTCCTCAAGCTCTGTTTTTTAAAAAAAATCTCCACCGATTATTGAGCACTAAAACTACTTTTTCATTGCTGAGCTTTCCAAATCCACGGTCTAAAGGTTACATCCCTCAGCCTGAGTCCTATATTCTGTAATTCTATCAGTGTAACTATCTACGCGGATACTGATGTGCACAACCACTTCGTTTTCCCCTAGATGTCTCCTCGATTCTAACCACTGAAAGTTTAGGATCTCCTTTTCTACATAAGCTGGAGCTGCGGTGAAGAAATTACATCATAATCCAGTTGTCGCGTGTTTAATGGCCTTAACGGGTCCACCTGAATCGATAGCTTCTGAGCGTCGTTATAAAGGCATTTGTTCATATTTTCTTTGTATGGGACAGCCAATATTTTGACAAACTTGCCGTTAGAATCAACCAGCCAACTATATACACAACATCTCAATTTAGCATCGGTTACGTTGGAATTAAAACACCCCGATGAAACGTTTTACTAAACACTCCAATACATACTGAAAGCTTCATCGTTAAATCCCCACTGTCACAATGATTATGACATGCAGGCATTACCTCTGTAAGCTTCTGTGATTGACAGACCTCTTAAAAATCCGTCAAAATTCCTTTTTGTTTATACAGTCGGAAGTTTATTACTGACATCAGAGTCTTTTAAATATCTGGCAGCAATCAAATATTATCCACCTGTACTGTTTACCAGAATAGGTAACGGGAACATATAAAAGGCCATGCAATTTTGACCCACCAGTCCCTAGAGAATAATCTAACTTGATTAAACAACGACTTAACGAGATTACATGCAAATAAGACGTCACTATCAACGGGCATATCAGTTATTGCTATTTATCCTGTTTTGTTTGGATTTTGTTGTATTTCTTTGTTCTTTTGTTGTTGTTGTTTTTTTTTTGTTAATCAGGGGCGTGTTTTGTTTCATATATATATTCATTCAGTCACCAATAATGTGCCTAGTAACTTTGCCACTTGACGCCATCTATGTCTGATTACTGTGTCCTGATTTTCCTTGCAGTAAATAAAGATTTCACATATTACATGTGTTATTAATTTCAATGTTGTATTATCCATCTATATATAATTATTTGATTTAAACAAGGGCAATATAAATACAATGCAAAAGAGACTCAACAACTCATAATAAAGTTTCATGCTAAGCAAAAATAAAAAAGATAGCATACCCAGCGAACATTGCAGTTTTAAGGGTAAGTACTTACGCATGAATGAGAAGGCAGG
Source organism: Sinohyriopsis cumingii (assembly GCA_028554795.2). Lineage (NCBI taxonomy): Eukaryota > Metazoa > Mollusca > Bivalvia > Unionida > Unionidae > Sinohyriopsis > Sinohyriopsis cumingii. Next base: position 48,348,596 of record CM068829.1, read on the forward strand.
ACCTTACAAACAATCTGGACCTAATGTGAAAACCACATACGCATAGTCAAATTGAAACTTCAGAGTTTTTAAAATATAAGTGCTCATTCTGCCCATTTCTGAACTATGCAAAGATAGGTTTGTATGCCTGATGTTCTGTCCATTCAATTGTGACAGTTATTGACATATAATTTCCTTCAAGCTTGGGTCTAAAATACACGTCAGAACTTGATATATAATTAGGCTCTGTATTAATGTTAGTCGACCTGCCCTCATTAGAGTGTTGAAAGTGTACGTTGATTGTGTCGAACTTCGTGACATGCTTTACTGTTAGTCAACCTGTCATCATGATCGTCTTGGAAGGGTGATTGCGTTTACTTTCGTGACATGCACTACTTTTAGTCAACCTACCATCACGAACGTGTTGGAGGTTTACGTTGATCAGTTTACTTTCCTAAAGCGCATTACTGTTAGTGATCTTGCCAAGACGAGCATTGTTGAATTATACGGTAACTTTACCCCTTTAACCTGCAGTACTGCTAGCCAACCTGCCATCACGACTGTATTTGAAGGGTGCTTGTATTTACCTCTTTTACAAGGCTAACAAGTAATTTTTAGCCAGCCTGCCATCATGAATGTAAATGAAGTGTACGTTCATTGTGTTTACCTGAATTCAATTCTGCAGCGGTAATTTCAAAAATTCTGTTAAAAAAGTCAAAAGGAGATTTTTGGAAGAAAATATGCTACATCATTTTTTAATTTATTCATGAAGAATTTGAGATTTGAAGGAAATTTCAGATCACTGTTGTTAAAACGGAACATAGAAGTAGCGTTAAACAGGCATTTAATCGACTTAACGAACAGATATATACCTGAAACCATATAGAGAATTTTAATTTAAACAAAGATGTCAAATGTAAACAATGAAAACAGACATTTTACACCAGGTTTTGGTGTGTGTCTTAGTGTAAGACTTATGGAGTTCTTTTTAATATTAATTAGAAGCATTTTATTAATTAGAGAAATGTACTATTGCATCTTTCTATGTATTATTCTGTGCGCATGACAAGCGGCCAGCATATCGTTGTCCAGTCAACCAGACACTGAAATATACCGAGCAAATTAATATGCGCAAATAACAATAATCTTTGATATTTTAAATATCAAATATCCGATAACTAAACTAAGTCGGCGTATCAAATATATGATTCACAAATGATCAAATGAAAATATAACAGACATCGGAGCAGTCTCTCAGAATCGCTCCACAACCCTTTGCCATGTTTGTTAATGGGGGCTGCGGGGAAAGAAAGACAGAATATCATCAGATATGTTGAAAAATGTTAATTATTCTCCTGCTTAAAATCAAACCAAGGTCAGCAATATACAAGTACCAACACCCTAACAAGCATGCGTGCATCTATATAAAATGGATGAATTTTAGTGTGAGCGTTAGTGTGCAGCACACTTGCTTACCTGGAGAACCAGTATTAACTTTCCTCTGACTACTCAATCACTCCGGATTACCCAAAATCACCGTTTATAGTTGAAAGTTACAGATATACACCAGAGTAGAAAGTGATATTATTGGATACTGCAGGATAATACGTTATTTTATGATGGGAATTTACATAGAGTGTTATGTATATCTAATGTTTTGTAACTCTGGTATATGTTTTATGTCTAATATGTTTTATGCCTAATTTTAGTAATATTTATTCATGACCTTAAGTTGTAGTGATTATCTATAGCTGGATTATGTACGTGCATACGGTCTATTTTAAGATATTAAAGAAAGTAAAATTGCTTAGACTCCATAAATAGATGCTTATGTACGTCTTGTCGGTTACTAATAATATAATTATTAGTAAATATGCTTACAAGATTTGGCCTTTTGCCATTGGTCAAATGGTATCTTAGAATAATTAAGTTAATTCCTACTGGATGAGATAGGTCACATGAACTCGCATTTCGAAATATTAGATTGAGTAGTAAGATCTGTCACATGGGGTATATTGTGACATGATCGTGATAGACTCTTGAATGTGTAGACAAAAAGAGAACTGAGCAATCCGATTCATTCCTATTTTGGAATCATTCTTATTTCATGTGTTCTTGTTGTAACATCAAGTCTGCAGACATACTTAACTGTTGTACATATATATTATTTTAGAGGAAAAACATTTGTTTGGATTGTTCAGTGGAAAGAGAAAGTGCCCTTTGACTATAATATTATTTTTGGAACTATTGTGAATTATTCAAAAGAGTTCTAAAGGGCGCCATTTTGACAACGTCACGGTTCATGATGGACCAGTACATTTTCCGTTTCTGAAATGTATACGGAACATTTAAATCTTTTTGACATGAATATAATTTGTTATGACTATTTTGGATTCACTACACAATACTGTAAGTTCCTCTTACATTTTCATTTACAACTTTGATAGTTATATTATTTTTAAGTTTTATAAACTTGTTGGGTTTGCTTCTTTCTGATAATTTGTTTATGACGTAAAAGGAGAATGAATGTTAGATAATTATAATGACTGATGCTCATTTTAACCACCATTTGTATGTCCCTTGCAATTTCCAATGTACAGTTCGCCCGTACATAGTGACCACCTGTTCAACACTATTTGAGACTGCAATTTGGTCCACTAAATACTTATGTACTACCTGTCCGGTGATTATTTGTGTCGAATATTTTTATTATACCTTATCAGAGTTCAATCTACCTACCTAGAGAGAGAGAGAGAGAGAGAGAGTTAACCCTCAGAATGCGGACTTCATATATAAAGACCGCATTCTGAGGGTTAACTCTCTCTCTCTATTTCCGCCTGTGTGTGCGTCTCTGTGTGTGATATATTTCTGTATCACATCTACTTTTCAGTTTTATTGTTCAGAAGTTAAAATGATTTTTAAAAAAAAATAAATATAATGTTACTATTTTGTTCACCTATTATGTATTCTACGTTGAATATAACTTGTAGAATAAGTTTACACTGAGAAAGTTTTTTCCCCCAGAAATATACCAACTTTATATATGGCAAGAAAATAAGATTAACATCGAGTTTTTTTGTATATTTATTTAATTACCGGATTTAGTCATGTATATCACGCTACCAACTAAAACAACAGTTTCCAAGTAAGTCGTTATCATGTTGCTGGTTGCAAATGTAAGCGAAAACAACAGCGCAGTTCATGATAAACAGAACAAATACGGTTTTATAAGTTATTGGATTAAGTAGCCGTCCATTCCATTTTCTTGGGGGTGGCTAAGATTTTCCTTTTAACACGAATATTTTTACTTCAGAATAGTTTGGACTTTTCAACTATTAATTATAATGGCTATGATCGGTTCATTTTCTTTTAAAAAGACATTTCTATCCAAGTAGTCAGGAGAGGTGAACAATTGCTATACAATAAAACGAAAGGAAAAAAAAATCAGCTCTAGCAATAACAATATGTGATTGACCAGATATATTCGATCCTTAAAGTGTTCTTTTTCCCTTGGACACAATCTTGTATGTCCATCCTTGAGTTACATAAAGGAAACGATCATTTCAAGGGTTACTTTCATCGTAAACTGACGAAATGTGAATACCTGAACACACTTTTTTATCGCTTTTAATGCAATCGGCAATCTGAGCATACAATTTATTTAGTTATGGAGCAATTTTAATGCCTTGTTCGCTTAACATCCATGTCAAAAGTGACAAATAGGTGGAAAAATATTTAGCTGGCGACTAGCATATGGTCCTTAGCTTGTCTATTTAACTTCGGGACTTAAAAGCCTGCTAGAACTATGACACGCAATAGGTCTAACATAGCTTCACGACTGAACGATACAAAAATGTCGAGCACGTGTAAGATTGGCGCGAGGTATATGCTTCTCATTTTCTAAGGACCTCTTGGTAACAGTCGTTCTCAATTGAAGGGTTCTAGAATGCGCTGTTAGCACAAAACATTATCCTATTCAGACTAACCACCATACATTTGATATATTCTAATCGCACACTTAACATGGCATTCATATGAATTGTCAATAGGCTATTCTACGCCGCAGATCTGTAATTTCTGCCATTGCTACAAACATGACCCCGACGCCTAATGCATATAATTACCAAACACGTATGCGTAAGAAAATACTGACAATTCCTTATGTTCAGGCATTTTCGAGTGGCTATTTTATAAAACGAATTCATGATACCATAACATCTCGAAAATACTGTACTTTATGACGCCTATACCTAAAACCTAGATATTTTCTTCTTTTTCAATAATATCTTCCCAACATCGATTCCCCATAATTAAACAAGTAAGCAGAAAAAAAGAAGAAAAAAAAAGCTCTAAAATGCGACGTAATTACATATAACATATAACACAGGTTTGTTACAACACTTTAACTTGCCACTGTAGTCTGGGAAAATTATAAATAAATAAATACAATATCCAGAAAGCATCACATTGAAAATATGCTTTGTTGGGGATATCACACAACTTGTCTCAGAGGCACAAAAAATTGTTCAATATAAAGCGTAGTGATATGAACGTCATTGTTTTGGCCGGCGGACGACTTTCAGTTCGGCAGGTACCTATTGTAACAATCACGGCTACAGCTATATAATCAATGGCTGCCTCCGATGTTATTTCCTCAGTAGCAGTTGTGTGTTGCTGTTTATATGTTACAGTAAATGTCCTCAATAGTTTCTCGGTTAAATTTTTGCATTTATTCCTCACTTTGGATGCCTTTTAGTCCTAGATCTAAACATCGGCATCTGCACTTACTCTGAGTTTCTAATGATATTGTCTGAACAATGTACATATCGAAGTTAATGATATAAAATAAGAATGATAACAATACATTGTCATTATTATCATTATTATTATTATTAGTAGTAGTAGTAGTACTAGTAGGAGTAGTAGTAGTAGTAGTAGTAGTAGTAGCAGTAGTAGTAGTAGTAGTAGTAGTAACAGTAGCCTAATGAAATGATTCGACTCCAAAGTAGATGATTAAAATTTGGAGAATATTCTTTTCTTACAAGATTTCCAAGGTGAGAAATGTCGAATGTAAACAAGAGAAACAAGGACAGTTTCGGTGAGTGAGTTCAGGGTCACAATTATGAGTTTAATGTTATTCATTCATTGTTTGTCTGTTAATATTCTGATGCTTTCGGTTTTAATTTCCTGCTTAATTTAACAATCCACCTTTAACCTTTAACCTTTATTTGTTGTTGTTGTCTCCATTATTGCCTCCAATATACGGTGAAGCGTCCAGTCACTAGACGCAATATGTCAGTCTGTTCAGATATGACACACTGTAAGTAATATTTGTTTCTTCTATGGTTACCTCCCTTTGATAGCATATTGCCACTGCTGCAATGGAATGAATTTAATGGCAGATGCCATCTGGAAAACTGCATCACACTCTGCTTGTTACCATATTTTTTCTCTACAACGGCTTTGATGCAGAATATGAAGATTTTCGGCTCGAACGTAGGAGCAAGCAGGAATTCTTTACTTGCAGTGATGACTCACGGGTCTGACACTCTATAAGGTTAGTAAACGCTACGATATACCGATATGCCATAATGAAGCGCGTCTGAGCCTTCTGGCTAATTTCCCCTCGTGTTTGACTGGATCACAGTCTCTAATAAGAAAAGTGGGGTAGGATCTAGTCAACATGTTCGAAGGGTCAAAAGAACAAATCATATCGGCGTCCATCAACAACGACAGTATATGTTTCGCTGTGCTGTGGAATCAAAAACAGATCCTAAGAGACCATCAGTATATAATTTGGATAGATGCATTATTGATTATTTGATCTGAGATGTCAGTTGAAACAAGGATTTTAAAAAAGTTAGTTGAAACAAGGATTTTAGTTATTTGTAAATGTATATGAAATATTGCAGGAAGCAACAGAGGAGTGAAGCCTGTGCATCGTACTACCGTGCCAGAGACGTGAAGCACGGACACAGAATGCACGGAAATATATGGTAGAGATGAATTTAAGAAAAACTGCATCAGATCTGTTATAATAAATGCAATGGAAAAAAGGTCATGTTGAGGGACAGATGGAAAGTAACGTTATATTACCAATAAAAATTTAAGTTTAGTGTCATCTCAGATAAACAGACATTACGGGCAGAAGAAATACATATGTAAATTCGCGGTTGATTTATTTCTATATACAGTGTATCGGAAACAGTATCAGAACACAAAACACAATGCAACAGAGTAGATAACCCGATAGACAAACGAATCCTGAAACTATTCTGTTGTAAATTATAAAAACAATATAAATGAATAGTTCAATACGTTATTTTCTGCAATTGTGAAAGCATCGTTATACAGGTGAAAGCATCGTTATACAGGTGAAAGCATCGTTATACAGGTGAAAGCAATTTCCAACGCAACGGCAAAGCATCTGCAACGCAGAAACCTATCTATTATCCAGGACGGTTATGTTAAATGGAATTTATACGAGATGTGTGGCGCACATACACAATCTGAACAGTACAAGCATAACAACCATATACATTCCATCGAGGTTCGGTATTTACATCACATCACTCAACAAGAGATATAAACCGATACCTCACAAAGAAGAGATTATAGTGAAGTATCTTGCGATGTATTGAGTAAAGTTACCACACCAGATTCAAATTCAGTGGAAAACTTATGATGTTCATATTGAAAAAGAAAAAACATCTAAGCTCAAAAATAAAAAGAAATAATTAATAAGAAAGTTTGTTATGGCAAAGCGAACGCATCTAAGGTGCGTAGGCATACTTCCTTAACTTGTCAATAGATAATGAATTTAAACTGACTTAGAAGATCAAAAATGCATGTCAGAGTTTATTCATAATTTTCCTTATCCAGATGAAATTCAACTGTTCATTAGGGCATTAATTCATTATGATCCAGATGATTCAAAAATCATACCAGGCAACAAGCAATATTTCTTTCTTCCCTAATAATTAATTTTATAGCTGATATATTCATGAAAGAAGGAAAAGAAAGTATGACTAAAGCCAATAAGGCTTGCTGACAGATTTACAATAATGGGATAATCTTTTGACCAAAGTGAAAAACATTTAAGTAGCCAAAATGTACAAGAATAATGAAACATTTTAGACACAAAATGAAACTATTTGAGCTTCAACTTTTAACTCTATGAAAATACGAACAGTTTAGAAAAGTGTGAGGAAATAACTATGCCACCCAAAGAACAGTTAAACTTGAGTCCTACTGATTCAAAGGTATCAAATGAAAGTTCATTGAACAGTGTGACCTGAAAACATTTGTGGATGTATATTGCTTTAATCAGAAAAAAGTAAACAAATTATGGGATTTAGAAACGTAGCAAGGTAATGCAAACATGTGTTCATATTTGTGGTCCTGCCAGAAATCCAGAGAAATAGCACATTTTTACAGTGGGTAATGATTTGTCAATATCTCGAAGTCAAGAGATATTTTAAACATTCCATGTGACTCTAAATATGCAAGTATTTTGTGCAATACGTGCACCTTATCGCATTGTTCTCACTTTATCACTAATGATGCTTGTTCGGTCCTATTCTTCCTCTGTCTATCAGGTAATCATAAATAGTTACATATCATGAAATCGCTGTAGTCATTCAACTTAAAAAGATAATCACGTCCGTGAGACATAGCGATGGCTTTCATTAGCATTCAATACAAACTGTTAACTCCTGCACTATTAAAATTTTCTTTCTCTTCATATCAAGAAATACAAAGAATCTGCTTCAGACAATCAATACTACATTTTGATTTGCTATCTGTACAGTTTGTTATTATTAAATATCATTCAGAGTATATTTTCTGCAAAGATGTATTGTATAAAACTGTTTAACATCTTTTGGTATATTGTTTTGTGCTTGCAAGGAGTTAATGTTTACCCGACGATGTATTCTTTACAGTGTATTGCTCGGAAAAATATCGAAGACTTTTAGAGAAATCGGTAAGCAACAAACATGTTAATGCTCATTAAAATCAAAGATCATATACTCGTATGTAACCCGTTCATCAGATGGTTGGTAGAAGTTGAAATATATCAGAACTTTTAAAGTTGACTGGTGAACCACAAAGTCAACAGAAAATTAATTCTCATCGATGTTCATCAAAAACACCGTATGAATATATAGACCTGATTCTAATCATGGTGTTCTACGCACATATACGTATTGAGAAAAGTTCGTCAGGGGGACTTTCGTGTGCCTCTAGGCAATTAATTAGGACATTAAATTTAAATTGGAATAAGTATCTTCACAACTTCAACATCAACGTTGGTTAGTTGGAACATTGGAAACCTTTATAGATATATCAAAGCAAGCTCTTTATCGATTTGTTTACCTTCCAGTTTTTTTTTAATGACATATGTATGTTAGATCAATATAATTTCAATTTTATAATAAGGTTAACAGCATGTGTACTTGAAATATTAAAAAATAATTCAAATTACATTGCTAAATAAATGAGGCAATTGCCGGATGCGAAGAAGACAAACACATATATATTTTAATAAACCATCAGCGGCTGCTGTCCTTGCCAAACCGGATCCTGTAAAAAGCAATCAAAATATGGTATGATAGAAACAAAGAATGGAATAAACTCTTGTCACGAAATATAAAAAGAAAGATTTCATAGTGACGAACACTTCAGATCATTTATGAAGACAAGAAGAACAATTTTATCTGAACTGGCAAAATTCAAAGTTAGCCAAGACATTTAAAGTACTCGGTGTGAAATTAATGGACATCAACCGTTGATGGTCAAGCTTGTTCAATCCAAACATTTAAGCGAATATGATTTAGACATTGATCAATTCATTCTTTGTGCCCATTTGTTTATATTCTGTTCATCCTAAAAAGAAAATGCTTCTACTGCTCAAATACAAGGCATATGATAGCCAGTGAATACAGGACAGATGATGCCAAGATGTCTTCCAATGATGAAACAGCAAATCACGTGAAAATGTTAAATCACTAAAGATGGTTAACTTCATTACCTATGAGATTGTGAACAGCAGTTTGGGGTCCATTTCCGCTTTAATACATTGTTGCATGACCTTGGCTTTGGCACAAATTGTCTATGATACAATTGTACCTCGAGAACACGTAAAGGGCACAAGAAGCAGTACTTTTGATAATAACTTAATAACATCTACAGAAATAAATGAGATGAAAATCACGAATTCATCGACAACCAGTATACATTTCTGTATCGAACAGTTTTTTCATTGTTGTACTTTATACAGTCTTCCACTTTTTTTATTTCCTCTTAAAATTCTGTTGTAATTAATGCTAAAAAGTAAAATAAATTAGCACGCAATACAGATAACAGCAGTCCCGCTTTAAATGAGAAAGATAATACAAATATTTCTTGCGTAGCAAACATGAACAAAGAATATCAACACCTTTAACAGATTTCCTGTAAAATGCAAAACCAGAAATAGTTCGGTATATTATTGCTACTGCTGTTTCCATTTAATAAAAATAAATTTTTATGCTTCCTCCAAATTCAAAAATAGTTTTAATAAGAAGAAATATTATCTTCAGTTCGTTAACTTTAAAAGGAAAATATAAATTAAAAAAATAAAAGTTTTCAATTTTTTAAAATTCTATATTATTTAATTTCTTGAGATTCACTCTTTTGTTTCCACTCATGATCTGCTATTTATAATTACACTGTAAATAACATCTCAAGTGATAGAAGATGCAAACTACTTTATGGATTGGAGGAAATTTGTCTCATGTATGATATGATTGCATCCGATATAATGCAAATCAGTAAGCGATCAGCACAGAAATAGAATATATTTCCAGGCCAGGCGGATGTGCGGGGCCCAAGGCCTTGCCCTAGGGAAGAACCTGTATATTTATTTTATAATGACTAAGGTTTTGATAATAAGACGAAAATCGTATCCAAATAAAAATGAATAAAGAATTCAACAAACTTAAAATTATATTAACCGAAGACACAGAATAATTACCTGAAAGAAGTTAAATACCCATGGATGGGTTATAATATATAATCTCCAGCATTGCAGTACTGTATAAGCATATGAACTTTAAATCTTTATGTCACAAAGGTAACATTAATTAATAGTTTGAATTACATATTATTGTTCCTTAACGTGTATCATTATAAACATTTATGTCAAACAAAATCTTAGGGCTGAACTGAAAGACGCTAATGGGCAGAAAAATGCAGTTATACAAATACAAAATGCACATTAGAATGGTAGGCATTTACAGCAAATACTAACTCCAGTGCTCTAGAGTTTTAAAAGGGTTATATCTGAGTGCAGCAAATTGACGCATACAACTATTGAAGCTATCATGGAGACAACAATTATAATAAAGATATTAAACTAATTCAACGTGCTATTTAACAGCTAAAAATGTAAATGTCGATATCTAAACATCACCGTTCTCAATTTGTTTTCATGCAAATGTTTTCCTAAAATGACCATAGAAAAATCAGGGTAAAATGGACGAATATACGATAGTCCTCACGATATTGAGCATAATTAATGCACTACTCACATTAATATAAATAATATTATATACAAGACTGACCATTATTAATGCGCTACTCACATTAATATAAATAATATTATATACAAGACTGACCATTAATAATGCGCTACTAACATTAATATAAATAATATTATATACAAGACTGACCATTATTAATGCGCTACTCACATTAATATAAATAATATTATATACAAGACTGACCATTATTAATGCTCTACTCACATTAATATAAATAATATTATATGCAAGACTGACCATTAATAATGCACTACTCACATTAATATAAATAATATTATATACAAGACTGACCATTAATAATGCGCTACTAACATTAATATAAATAATATTATATACAAGACTGACCATTATTAATGCACTACTCACATTAATATAAATAATATTATATACAAGACTGACCATTAATAATGCGCTACTAACATTAATATAAATAATATTATATACAAGACTGACCATTATTAATGCACTACTCACATTAATATAAATAATATTATATACAAGACTGACCATTAATAATGCGCTACTAACATTAATATAAATAATATTATATACAAGACTGACCATTATTAATGCGCTACTCACATTAATATAAATAATATTATATACAAGACTGACCATTATTAATGCACTACTAACATTAATATAAATAATATTATATACAAGACTGACCATTAATAATGCGCTACTAACATTAATATAAATAATATTATATACAAGACTGACCATTAATAATGCGCTACTCACATTAATATAAATAATATTATATACAAGACTGACCATTATTAATGCACTACTAACATTAATATAAATAATATTATATACAAGACTGACCATTAATAATGCGCTACTAACATTAATATAAATAATATTATATACAAGACTGACCATTATTAATGCGCTACTCACATTAATATAAATAATATTATATACAAGACTGACCATTATTAATGCACTACTAACATTAATATAAATAATATTATATACAAGACTGACCATTATTAATGCGCTACTCACATTAATATAAATAATATTATATACAAGACTGACCATTAATAATGCGCTACTAACATTAATATAAATAATATTATATACAAGACTGACCATTATTAATGCGCTACTCACATTAATATAAATAATATTATATACAAGACTGACCATTATTAATGCACTACTAACATTAATATAAATAATATTATATGCAAGACTGACCATTAATAATGCGCTACTAACATTAATATAAATAATATTATATACAAGACTGACCATTATTAATGCGCTACTAACATTAATATAAATAATATTATATACAAGACTGACCATTATTAATGCACTACTCACGTTAATATAAATAATATTATATACAAGACTGACCATTAATAATGCGCTACTAACATTAATATAAATAATATTATATACAAGACTGACCATTATTAATGCTCTACTCACATTAATATAAATACGATTGAGCGCCATTAATGCACTGCTCATACCATTATACACAAAAATGAACGTTATTGATGCCCTAACTAAACGAGTATACACAAGACTAAGCATTTTAATGAATGAACCATACTAGTATCGATAAGATTAAGCAGTTTTAATGCACTACTTGTAGTAGTATTCATTAAAGTAAGCGTTATTAATAGACAACTCATACTATTAAACGCAAGAGTGAGCATTATTAATGTACTAATCATACCAGTTTTTATAGGATTCAGCATCATTAATGTACAACTCATAATAGTAAATACAAGACTGAGCATCATTAATGCACTATTCATACTAGGATACACAAACCTGAGCAAAATTAATGCAACTTTCATACTATTATACACAAGACTAAACATTATTAATGCACTAGTAAAACGAGTATAAACAATAATGAGCATGGTTAATGCACTAAACATGCTAGTATACAAGACTGAACATCATTATTGTGCTCACCAAACTAGTATACACAATACTTTGATTTATAAAGACGAGACTGAGCATTATTAATGCATTACTCATACTAGTATCGATAAGACTGACCATAAGAATGTATTACACTTACAAGCATATACAATATTGAGCATCATGAATGCACTACTCACACACAGTAGCATTCACAAGACTCAGCATTATATAATGCACTAATCTTACTGGTTTACACGAGATTGAACAGTATTAATGTACTACCCATACTAGTATACATAAGACTGAATATCATTAACGCACTACTCACATTAGTATACACAAGAATCAGTATCATTACGCAACACTGAACAATATTGATACACTAATTAAACGAGCATACACAAGACTGAGCATTATTAATTCACTACCCCATACTATTATATACAAGACTGACCATTATTAATGTACTACTCACACTAGTATACAAAAGAATCAGCATCATTACGCAAAACGGAACAATATTGATGCACTAATTAAACGAGAATACACAAGACTGAGCATCATTAATTCACTACTCATACTATTGTACACAAGGTTGATTATTATTAATGCACTACTCATTCTAGTCTACAGAAGACTGAACATCATTAATGCACTGCTCACACGTGAATTGATTGCTGAAAGACAAAAACGCAGTAAAAATATTATTTGAGGGCGGAAAAGCTTCGCACAAACAAACGTTTAATAAATTATACAATTTAAGGACCATCAGCACGTCGTTTAACACGAACTACGATACATATTTATAAAACAAACAAAAAATGTATGTGCACTTTTCGTAATATTATACAACGATAGACTATTAACAATGATATAAAAAAAATGATTGCGGCAATCAAAAGAGAATACAGAGATCCAAAGAGAATACCAAGAGATCCAAAGAGAATACCAAGAGATCCAAAGAGATTACAAAGAGATCCAAAGAGAATACAAAAAGAAATTCAAATAGAACAAAAGGCACATATTAGTGACAAGAAGATGACTATGATTTGTACAAAAAGTATCATTTCAGTTATAGAAGTAAATATATACAAATTCAGTGTGGTAAATCAATCCTTGCCAAACCATTCCACAGCAGGTGTCATAATTCTTAGCAAGAGCTGAGTACTTGTGTCTTATGCTTGGATTCTCTTTGATGATTATTTTTTTTGTTTCTTCCTAGAGGAGTCTCTGTTATAAGGACGTAATTAAAACATCAGCAACCAGTGACATTGGTTGTGAAGTAAACAATGTGTGTGCATGTAGATCAAATAGATCTACTGTATAGTCACTCTGCAATATAAGATTTTTGGCATCAGGTGGAAGTGATTGGATACTAAAGTTTTCCTCAAAATGATGAGAAAGATTTGTACTTTCTAAGAACATTTGAGATATTCTCATTAACAGTCAGATGAAAATATACGCACTCCAGGCTAGGACAACTGTAAATATATGCACTCCTGGTTGGGGCAACTTTAAATATTTGCACTCCATGCTGGGACAACTGTATGTGCAAATATGTACTACTTTAGTAAGTTTAGGAACATGAAGAACAAGACCATGAGGTAGGCAAGTTTGAAATGCATGGAAGGTTGATCATTACAAAAGATCTGGAAATCTAGTAGATCCAAGTCTTTCATTCAAATCAGATGACATGACTTAGATGGCAATGACCTAGACTCAGATGGCAATTACCTAGATTCCGATGGCAGTGACTTAGACTCAGTTGCAAGTTTGTAATAGAATGAAAGCAAAAACATGTCCGTATAACAACAGTGAGAAAAACGCCCAAACAATTGTCCCTGCTAAATTTGATTCAAATGTGCTCACTTTTTTTTACGGGAATGTGATACAGGGGAGAAAATATTTCTACCTCATAGAAAAAGAAATCTAATGGACCATATGGAAGTCACCTCATGCACAATTTGTATGGAAGGTGCCCTAAAATATTTCTGAACTGATCCAGTCATTGTAGAGAACTTGAAAGCAGTTTACTTTCTGGTTCCAATGGAAGTCAATGCATCACTAAGTGAGCATCAGAAAACCATACCCTGATCAAAATTGGCTAAACCGTTCACAGGAAGTCGGAGAAAGCATTTCTTTCCGGTTGCTATGAAAGACTCATCATGCTGGAGGAGATGGAGTGGCGTCCTGGACATAGATATGTTAGAACCTGCCCTAAGATTCGTTCGTATCAAGTCTAATCAAAATAACCCAGCCTTTTGCAAGAACAAGCTGAAGGTAGGTTTTCACGACATGACTGAAACAAAACCCCATGCATTGCTATGGTAGTCATCCCGGAGAAAATCTGCTAGAATATGTCTGGAGAATTGTTTCTATCTAGTTTAATGAAAATCAGCTTATTCGTTCCAGAAAGAATATCAATATATGTTTTTCAACATGGTTGACATGTAAACTACCCTGCTGGTATAGGAGCCACTCTGCACATATACCTGACACAGCGTGACTTAAGAAATGCTACATACAAGGTAAAACTATGCTCAACTGTGTTAGAGAAGTTAAGAAATGATTACAATTTTGTTTCGATACTTGATGAGTTGGTTGTCAAGTAAACAACACCAATACTAGAGAAGTGACCCTCACGTGTGCTAAAGAAGCGCCCCCCTGACATGAATTTGATACAACTTTAACTAACAAAGCCCAAGGTTAATTAGAGCATATGCAGTCACAATCACCTGGCTGTAACTAGATGGTCTCAAATATCAGATGCACAAGTCACATAATGAATTGGCAGAAAGGATGGAAGGCATGAATGAAACGACCAAATACCTAACAGTCATCCATGGCGCACTGAATGAAAGAGCTAATATTAATAGACTGTACATTCACAGGAAAATCGAGGGAAGCCTGGTACGTGTCTATGGTTGTTTTGAGGTAGAAGGTAGAAACTTAGGATACCTTCAGAAAAAATGAAGTATTTCTGGCCCTAGTTCAGGAAGAACACCTCAAAAGCAAACGAAAGAAAGAACACAATTATCAGCAGAGGACGCGTACAGAGAGAAGATGAGCATGGAGGGCAAGAGAAAGCTATATACAGTTTGTAAGAAAATAGGAAAGTCCACCATTCAAGACAACTAAACTGGAGATTTAAAGCAAGGAACAGAAGGATTTATAATGACAGCACAGGACCGCGTGCATTCTTGGTCAACATAATGAAAATATTTACACAATCAAAAGCTCTCATCAGTGTGGATGATATATGCAAGAAGCAAGGATGAGACAGTCAGTCATATGAAAGATTAGAGCACCAATCAAAACAAAGTATTTAAAATCAAATCGTCACGACAAATAAATCCAAGCTGGACTTGTCAGATATGAAAGAAATATAGTTTAAGTGCAGAAATAAATGATATGACCAAATAGCGGAGAAATTCGCTGAAACAATCAAGGCAACGATCTTAAAACACTTCCCCCCCCCCCGAAAAAAATAAAATAAAAAACGGCGTAACAAACGCCCAAGCAACCATTGGGGGAGAGGAGTGAATTTCCATTAAAACAGCATTTTTATTGTGAGGGTCACGATAATTACATTTTCCGTGAGCGGGGAGGATAAGTATTTCTTTCTACGCCAGTGAGACCAAAAATAGGATACATCATTGGAGGACATAAATAGTACTTTTGCCCAAACAGAAATCTTACATTGTGATGGGAGGCCAAATATAGTATTAAAGACTAAGAAAGAACTCTTACATTGTTGTGGGAGGCAAGACATAGTAGTTGTGACTCAGAGAAAAATCTTGCATTGTGGTGGGAGGCCAGACATAGTAGTCGTGACTCCGCGAGAAATCTTACATTGTGGTGGGAGGCCAGACATAGTAGTTGTGACTCCGAGAGATATTCTTACATTGTGGTGGGAGCCTTAGATGGAAAAGCCCACAAGCTAGTGGACAGCCTGATGAAGCTAGGGATAATACAACAGCAAGATCTAGTTAAGGAACGACAGTCCTCTCAATAGTGAAAATACTGAGATAGACTAAAGAGACTTTGAAAGTGAAATATAATAATAATGATAGTAACAATAATAATAATATTAATAATAATAATAATAATAATAATGATGATGATGATGATGATGATGATAATAATAATAATAATATGATGATGATGATGATAATGGTGAAGAAGAACAAGAAGAAGTAAAGAAGAAGAAAATGAACGAATGAATGAATGAATAAATGAATGAATGAATGAATGCATTAAGGTATGAATGAATGAATGAATTGTTCGAAACCATCAATGCCGCTTTTCCGTCATCAGGTACACTGCCTGTATTGAAGATCTATTCTAAAAGGTATGGATTAAACATATGGATGAAAAGGTAATGCACTTACATAGAACATTGTTATGCCAATTGACTGCAGTCTCCGAGAAAAGGGTCGTTAAGCACTGAAGATGGCGGTGTTGAGTTAGAAAAGACAAGCCCCTGATTAGTACGTGATAGACATGATAAAGAATCTAGCCTTAGTTCAGAAAAGATATTATTCAAGGTAAGGAAATAAAAACGAATGATAACAAGCATAAAAAATGAAGGAACTAGATGAAAGGCATAGTAAGTGTATGCTGATAAGCAAAAACATAATAATACGCAGGTACAGGCAAGACAATGCTGCTTGAAAGTGTTGATGTTTTTAGCGGTGTTACCAGAGCTAACTCAGTAGCTGCGCTTGGTGCTTTTGGAACAGCTGCCGGTATTTCACTGAAAAAAGCATCAGGACACGGCATAAATACCTAAAAAATGGGACGCTTTCTAAGATTACAAGAGAGTGGTACTGTCAAGTTCTGAGACTGACGCGGGGTGGGGTGATTTCGCTAAAACTCTCCATGTCCAATTTTGATTTACCTTATAGGCGATTAAATATAAAATAACTTTAGAGGTGTTTTCATGCGTGATTAATTACCGCAAAAACCAAATCGTGTTGAAACCGGGATCATTAATCTCGGTGAAAGTTCTCGCCGTGGTGCTCATTCATGTTGCTGTTTTTCAGGATCAGCGTGAGCAGCTAAAGACAAGCAATATCAAATGGGTCGATATTATCCTGTGAGTTTTAGGTCCAACAAACGATAACGTCGTAGTATTTACCGGCGACGGAAAAATAAAAAACTCGAATACGTCATTTCCAGAGTTTCGTAAATATGGTATGATGTCCGGTGGCTCGATGACCTATTCACTCGTCATGATTGGAAATAGAATTGCTGGTTTGGGAGAACTGATATTAGCAGATTACGCTGCAACGAAGAAGTATGTGGGTGATGGTAATGTCGTGGTAATTCGTTAACAACAAAGAGTGATAAATTAACCACATTACGGACTGAGTATGAGGGTTATGTAACCAAGTTTACGATCCATCTCAGAAACTATCAGATTCTTCTTCCGGTCGCCTGCGAATGTTTGGAGGACCAATACCCGCCAGCAATAAGATCGCTGACTTTCGCAAACAGCTCAATGGTATAAAGTTCAAACCTCCATGGAATGGCTTTTCATATCGTTCTCTCAAATATCAGCATCGATTAAAAATTTCTAGAAGAGATCAGCAGGATAACTGATAATATTACAAATACAGTTACTAATATTGATGGTCTGAACACTAAAATGAATGATGTATGAGACATTATGAAGAGACCATTTATATTAGATTCATATACCATCATTCCCAGGGAGAACAACGTCAATTTTCTGAGAACTCCATGCCCAGTGCATTTTTTATCCAAAAAAATATTTCAGAATATCTGTCACACATACTTCTCGCAAAGAAGAAGATGGTTATAATGTTAATAGGGCAGATATAAACGGCATGGAAATACATTTTATAGAGGGTAACCATGGGGTAATTAGTTTATACCCCAAATACTTTATCGTTTTCAAGATACATAGCATGAGTGAGATCAGCATAATGTACATAACATTATCAGAATTTACAAAGAGATCTGATACTATTAAATTCATTGTCCTTGCTGAGAAACTGTTATTCACCGGGTCACACACAACAGTCATTTTAAACAGAATATTGGTTTATAATGGTAGATATTTACGGAAGATCACTAGAGCAAAGGTCCCCGTGACATTGATTTATCCAAATATGCAACACGAGATGAACTTGCCGATAGTATGCATCTTGCGAACGTTGAGCCAAGTGAAGTTGTTGTTTTTCGTGATCATCGAGGACGGTTAAAGACGAGCAATATCTCGTTGACAGATATTATTCTGCGAGTGTCAGGCCCTACTGAAGATAATTTAGTGGTGTTTACTAAAACCGGTAAAATTAAAAACTCGGAAGAATCACTTCTAACAATCACAAAAGAGATTACTGGGCGTGTTAGAAAAATTGGAGTTATAACGTATGGCGATATAAACATAGGCAGAAATACAATTGTCAATGCGAGAGAACCAAAATCAGACGATGACGTGGCAACAAAATAATACGTGGACAGCAACAACACCTAGATGAGAACTGCGATCAGTACGTACGTTGCTAAAAGTGTCGATGCAATGACTGGTGAACTCAATATTGGTGGAAATAGCATTGCTAATTTGAGAAAACCGGAATCAGACCATGACGCTGCAAAAAAAAAAGGGGGGGGGGGGGAGAACAGCAACATCCCGATGATAACTTAGTTAATGGCAATCAATGATGGACTGACCACATTTAGATCTGAACAAACTAATTACGTAACCATATTTGCAAATTTTCGTAGAAATATAAATAGAATCATAGATAATTTCTTTGGAAATCTAATGGTCGTCGATATTAAGCTCGCTGAAATTCGCAAACGCCTAGTTTAGACCGCCGAAATAAGGCGATTCAAGATAGTGTTGTTCATACAACTACGCTCATCAAGTCGGTATACACAGTCGCGTTAGGATCGGCAACATAGTCGCAACAAAACAATTCCATCAAACATACGGCTCAGGTTACCGGGGTGTACAGGCTCTCCGTGGTTAGTATCGCTAAATTTAGGATATTTACGACATATATATTGCGTCATTCCACAGACAGATTTTCCAGAACATTCTCAGTCGTGTTAAATCAAAATGCTCAGGAAATATTAATACTTGATATAGAAGACAAAACCCTAACCGCAGCGACATATTGGTGGTATCTGGAATTCGTCGCGGCAACACCACAATTGGTAACATAGTATATATCATAATGAATCCCTAACAATCCTTCGATATAATCAAGTATGTGCGTGGAAGGAATCGCTGGAAGAAATAATCGACGTGCATAGGATAAAACAAATAATCGCGGAGGAATCATCGTGGTATATTAGGAGGTTTCCTCACTGGTCGCTCACACAACGACGTTAATCGGCACTTTATCGGGTACGAACGTGATACCGTCCGCAGTTGAAATTAGCGTCGTTGTTGTTGTCTTTGTTGCTGGTATACTCACTAGTATCGCGAAAAAATATCTACATGTTCCAGTACAAAATTGAACGAGCACACAAAAATGACTTACGCTGCGACATATGCATCCATAAACGTATCATCGATACTGTCAGCGGAGTTAAGCGATGGTGTAATATCAGACAATGGATGTTTCCACAATTAGGGATATTTATTATTGGTATCACAAGAACGCAAATTTGTCAACGTCACATTTTTTGATCCGCCGTATAGATAATAAAGACAAAAAAAACAAAAAACAACGACACGACTGGATCAGATCATCGCTAACACAACACCGCCGACGGCCACAATGATATCAGCAACATCAACACAGCATGAATTAGATATTGGTTTTCCAACTCCAATGAAAGCTCCTAATGGTCGGTCATTTGACATCGCACTGACATAATTACGACTTTATTATAGTTGGCCAAAAATCAGAAAAAATCATTTAGTGGATTAGACGCTAATAATTCGCGCATAACACAACCACTGAAGGAACTGTCGATCCAGTCGCTATCTGGGAAGTTGTCAGTGCACCAACAGGATCATGTCAAATCGAACAAATCATTGATGAACTTCAACGTATAATCAAATCTATAAGGAATCAAATATCGCTATTAAAGTGCACGACCTAACGGGAGCGCGGCCTTTGTAATATCGACTCCGGACTACGCTGTTGACTTATACAAGTCGTCGATCAGAACTGCTGAGATGGCCGTTGGAAGCGCCGATTTATGCTGAACTACCACAACCAATGCGATCCGATTATTCTCCGGAAACGTTTGGTTATATGAGAGAAACAGAGTACAATAGACTCTTCCCTGGATGGTCAAGTATGCTGAACTACCACAACCAACGCGATTCGATTATTCACCGGAAACGTTTGGTTGTATGAGAGAAACAGAGTAAAATAGACTCTTCCCTGGATGATCAAGTTGGGATAATAGACTACCAGTTCCTAAAAAAAGATAAAAATCGCCAGCGCGATTATGCGAGAACAAGAAAATACACAGCACACTCTACGGACGCTATTTGAGCTGTATGTGATTGAATATCCGAATGATGTTCTTAACAAAAATTCATTAACACAACAAAACATCTGTCGATGGTAAGTAACGAGGGTTTAAGAGCTAAGGTTGTCAGGGCATCCAGCAGAGATCCCGATTATAAAAAGTTATTTCTTGATTATTTTAAGATCACCGAAGACAAATTACGTACGTTCGAAATACTCGTATTGTTGGATAACGCTGAAATTGAGAAGAATTTCAATGACATAATTGACAAATATTTTCCAAAGATCAATGCATATTATTATATTTTTCTCAAATTATATATCCCATTTAACTTTATATATATATATATATATATATATATATATATATATATATATATATATATATATATATATATATATATATATAAAGGAAGAGAGAGAGAATTATAAATATACACCAGACAGTTTTTGTGTGCCTATGTAATGAATATACTCCTATAGCCTCAGCACCAGTTAGCCTTTCAAGAGTTGATTTACCACAAAAACACAAAAGCAAATCAAAACCTCAGAAAAGCGTTATCATGACGGAAATTGAATATTCCTAAGTATTCTCTTTCACATGCATGCCTTGCAAGGTGCCCGATGACAGTCAGTACAGTAGACGCGTTTTAATTCTCGATACGTATTGAATGTCTATTTAAATATTCATCAATTTAAACAAATGAAAATAGATATGATTAAATCTAAATCTGAGGGGGACATTTTTATGTGGCTAGTATGAATGAAGTCATTGTTAGATTCAGTTTCATCTGATATGGTGTTTTACGTCAAAGCAATGTTTCAAAGGCTTGCCAAGTCAGTTGGAGTAAAGAGCTTTGTCCGTAGCCAGACTATGTTATCCTACCATAGCTGATCCGATGATAGGAGTCGAATCCTAACCTTTCTGATTACAAGTCCAGCATACTCACTAGTCACCATGGCACCCTGACGTCCTGCATCAGGACATACAAGGCACCATAACGTCCTGTCTCAGGACGAATAAGGCATCCTGACGTACTGTCTCAGGGTAAAGAAGGCATCCCGACGTCATGCCTCTTGGCAAATAAGGCACCCTGACTTCCTGCCTAAGGGCGAAAAAGGTAATCTGACGTCCTGTCTCAGGGCAAATAAGACATCCTGACGTCCATTCTCAT
The DNA here is from genome assembly GCA_028554795.2 of Sinohyriopsis cumingii. Lineage (NCBI taxonomy): Eukaryota > Metazoa > Mollusca > Bivalvia > Unionida > Unionidae > Sinohyriopsis > Sinohyriopsis cumingii. The sequence goes on from CM068829.1 coordinate 48,370,691, forward strand.
GACAAGCAAGGCACCCGGACATCTTGCCTCAGGGCAAATAAGGGATCCTGACGTCCTGAAAGAAAATAAACTATGCTTACATTATTACCCGTACAGAGCAAATGTATTAAAATAGCTTATAGACAAATTTGATCGAACTACCTGTAAACATTCTTCATCTCGCCAGTGATTGGTCCATGTGATCTCTGGAGCAGAAGCGAACCTGTATAATAATAATAATAATAATAATAATAATAATTGTCAATATTGTCATCGCAGTCATTAGGATCATCCTTTTACAATATTTTATAATAAAATATTATATTTTAATATCATTATTACTAGTAATGTTTTCGTTTGCATCCAAAATCGAGAAAAACGTATAATTTGATATTTGAAGCAGTTCAATCATGTATGTATATATATATATATATATATATATATATATATATATATATATATATATATATATATATATATATATATATATATATATATATATATATATATATATATATATGTATGTATGTATATATATATATATATATATATATATATATATATATATATATATATATATATATATATATATATATATGTATATATATATGTATATATATATATATATATATATATATATATATATATATATATATATATATATATATATATATATATATATATATATATATATATATATTAGGTCACTAAAACGAAACATCGTCTCCAAAAGGGACATAGAACGAGATATGACAAGGAAACTAACCCAAGAGGAGTATAAGCATCCTCCCTCCCCATCCCCCTTCTTGGCGGGGGAGGCGGGCAGTACAAGCCCAAATATCCATAAATTGCAAAATATTTATGGATAGATAGAAAGGTTGGGAATTTAACCCAAAATAGCCCATCTCCAAATGTAAACAAAGAACAACAACAATAAAATTAAAATAAAAGGCCTGGGAAGGGACAGGGAATACATAAATAAATAAACGCATTCATATTTCGGAAAAGGGGGTGGTGGTGAAAGGTCTCTAAACATCCCAAGACTAAAATTATGCTGGAACGGGACTGTGGGGTGTTCACAAATAAGGCACGACATCTTTCAAGTTTTCTGCTCTCAGCGAATCTTTGATATTGGGATTCATTGATCAAATGAATCTAAATCGGTGGCAAAGTTTAGATTCCTAATTCTTATGGTAAACCAAATAACAAGAAAACCTGGGAAATGTGTAAAGATTTATACGCCGGTTTGTCATAGTGCAGATGGATCCCTCATGTACCAGTACCCAGACAGGTGGTTTGGTAATGTTCCTAAACTTTTACAAAGTGGCGGCGTAAGGGGTGGTGGGTGGTGCAAATGCTTTACTTATTTGATGTTAAAGAATAATTTTGAGGACAGAAGACCTTCACAAACGTTGTTGTTGTTGTTGTTGTAGGGTTTAACGCCATTTTTCAACACACGATAGCCTATACATGACGGCCAGTATTAATGGTGGAGGAAGAACCCGGAAAATACCCGGAAAGAACCACCGACCCACGACAAGCTACTGTCAAGCTTTCTTACATAACCACATTGGTTGAATCCGAGACCCGAACCCACGCAGACAGAGGTGAGATGGCAGTGATCCGTAACGGAGAGCGCTTTAGACCACTCGGCCACTCGACCCCCCCCCCCCCCTTCCACCTTACATAAACGTTTCCTACGTGTCTTAGTAGTTACGTTGATGATGTGTGATTAAGAGCCAGTGAAACATTAAAGACTTTGCGAAGTGAAGCTGTTCGAGTCTGGCTTATTAAAAAAGTATTCCTCCTGATTGATAGCTTTTGAATTATGTTCAGTTATAAAATGACCAGTGGTTGTGTCAATGATTTAGTTGCCAGAATCACAATTGGTAGGTGTGTGGATTCCAATCCTGCCCAGACATGCCAGGTTCAGCTGCAGTGTTATGCCTCTAAAGCAAACTCTTTATTGTCGAAATGTCGAATGTATTTACTTGCAAAGTAAAGAATTTTGAAAAGAAGACAGCATTTACAGTCGTTCGAATATTTCATTCTTGAAGCACGAAATTTGCATCGATATTATTTGAACAGTCTGATTCTGCACTGTTTATTGATATGGCAGTATGATAACTGGTGCAATGTCTTAGTTATTTACAAAGATTAGAATGACAAGTTGATTTGTGTAAAATAAACACACAACAAAAATATCTTGCCTTTAGTTCTCGACGATATTGTACGAAAACAAAACCTGGACCAAAGTGAAATGTATCAGGACTCTTTGAGGTTTCGAGAGCAAAAGTGTATTAATCATGCAAACAATAGTAGTTGGAGGTTATAAACCCGATGTTTTCCCATTTTATCAAAATGTAATAATAAATAAATATTTTGTGTTTAATTTTTGTCCTTGACTGAACATTGGAAGAATCATTTTGTAAACAACATGTTACATAATACGCGTTTGTCCAAGAGTGTAGACGAAACTTTAAGACAATATTTGTAAACATATTGACTTGGATCAGAGTGCAGAATACACTGGACAACAAATTTTTACAAAAGTCATGTTACTGAAATAAAATTAGTCAATTCTTATCAATTTTTATGTGCTGAACACGAATATGACAGTCAAATTGCAAAATTGGCTCTAGTTTTTTTGTAATCTGCAAGAAATTAATGTTTACATAACGAAATGCATTCCAATAGTAAAAGGTCAACTGTAATAGCCTACCTATAAAAAATCAAGTCATTGACTACATCTTAGATTTCTTCGCCTGTCTCTTGTACAGCTGTTCGGGAGCATCTCTGAGGAGTGTCCAGCAGTAGTCAGCCAGCATTGTAGTGGACCATTTTCCCTGGTATCTTTGTTCCATTGTTGCGATATCTTGATGAAAACGTTCGCCGTGTTCATCACTAACAATACCACAGTTGCTAGGAAAGAAATCCAAATGGGAATGAAGGAAGTGAATCTTTAGAGACATATTGCAGCCAAGTTTCTTATACTTCATCAACATGTCTTCTACTAGTTCCTTATAGTTTTCTGCCCTAACATTTCCGAGGAAGTTTGTAGAAACTAGGCGAAAAGCATTCCATGCTTGTTTCGCGTCACCTTCCAGCAAGTTGTTGAACCGGTCATCTTTGAAAAGCTCTCGAATCTGAGGACCCACAAAAACTCCCTCTTTAATCTTTGCTTCGCTGAGTCGAGGGAATTTTTCATGCAGGTATCGGAATGCTGGCAAAGTCCGGTCAATGGCTTTCACGAAGTTCTTCATCAAACCTAGTTTGATGTGAAGGGGTGGTAGCAAGATTTTCTGAGCCTCAACCAGAGCTGGGTGTTGGATATTCTTCTCTCCAATGGCTACATTCTGCCTGTGAGTCCATTCCTTCCTCATGTAGTGCATTTCCCTTGCTCGGCTATCCCACTCGCATAAGAAACACATGTATTTTGTATATCCTTGCTGCAGTCCCATTAAAAGGGCAACTACCTTCAAATCACCACAGAGGTGCCAGCTGTACTTGTTATACTCAATGGAATTCAGTAGCTGCCTTAAGTTATCGTATGTCTCTTTCATGTGGACAGCATACGCTACTGGAATAGATGGAAGAATGTTTCCATTGTGCAAAAGCACAGCCTTGAGACTCAGTTTCGAAGAGTCCACAAATAGTCTCCATTCTTGTGGGTCATGAGTGATTTTTAAAGCATTCATGAGGCCCTCAATATCGGAACAGAATATCAGATTACTTTCCTTTCTGAAGAAAGGCTCCAATTGCTGGTGGCGCTTTCGATATGCAGTAATTGTGACATCTTCTTCTAGAAGATTCCATTGTTGGAGTCTTGATCCTAGCAATTCTGCCTTGTTCTTTGATAAGTCCAAATCACGAATCAGGTCATTTAGTTCTTCCTGTGTTATTCTGTGTGGGGTTGATGATGCACCACAGTGAAAATCTGGATCACTGCATGCTGATGGACCAGGAGAAGAACAGGTCGACTCACCTTTGTCTTCGTCAGATGAATCAAGAGAATATTCTGCTGGAGGTTCTGGAATAGGAAGTCCCTCACCATGTGGAACTGGTCTCAATGCAGACGGAATGTTTGGGTAGACTATTCTCGACTTCTTTCGCTTCGTTATTCCGCCGGAAAGAGGAGGAACCAAGCAGAAGTAACAATCATTTAGGTGGTTGCTTGGCTCTCTCCACACCATTGGGACTGCAAACGGCATTGATGACCTTTTGCAATTCAACCACTGTGAAAGCTGTGTTGTACATGTAGCACAGCATATATGCGGAGCCCAAGGCTTGTCTTGGTCACCAACCTTGCATCCGAAGTAAAGATGATATGCCTTCTTCACTTGAGAATTGATACTTTTCTTCTGGTTGGCAAATGTCACTTCCCCACAAATATAGCAAAAATTGTCCGCGGTATTAACACACTTTCGAGGCATTACTGTTCTTTATTGTACGTAAATGGATAAAATAATAAGTTTTATGTAACAGTAGCTTGAACTGTCTCGCACAACGTCTAAAATATTTTAAATGCTGAACCTATCTGATTGGGCTTTATATAGTACACTGCTTACGTCAGCTTCAGCAGCCGCCTGGCATTAGTATAATAGGCCTACACATGTATAGTACACTGCTGACGTCAACTTACTTCAGCAGCCGCATGGCATTAGTATTGCATTGCATCAGAAAATGATGCAATCAACTGTGGATGATGTGAGCATGATGGTATTATGCAATGTTACATCATTATTCCGGATGTTGCTGCAGTCCTACTGGAGAAATTTACACAGTGAAACATAGAAAATGAGGTATATGAATATCTTCAAAACGAGAGCCAATACAAATTTTTCACGGTTATATTCGTGTTCGGCACACCAAAATACTACAGATTAGGGCCTTTTCAAGTCAGTAATGATTTCACTGTTGACCAGTGATATTTGTGTTTGTCTTAGAAAGTCCCGTTCTACCTGATATTCGTCGTGTTTTTTAACCAGAATTTAAGTAGAAAACCTGACCTTGTTTACAACTTAGAATGTGTTGGAAATGAACTATTGACCCTCATCCTGTCCTCTTATTGTGTCTTAGGTTTTTATGCCATGCTTGTTTACATCAGAACTATTTATTGCTATCGTAGCACCAGCCTTTTGTGTAATCAATGTTGCTTGTGTTTAGTCACAATTTTAGAGATTTATTTAAAATATTCATTGAAATTACAAAGTGCTCATTGAATTTAGGACTAAATCTTTATTTGGAGAATTTTGTGAATTCATTCAAGGATATTATGGATTATATCATTGTGATATACCAAAATTGTTAGCAAATCAGCACATTTAAGACTACTTGCACAAAAGTACATTCAAGATTGGAATTCATGAGGAACACGTTACACTTTAGGACTTGTGATTGAACTTTTAAGACTATTTGAGATTTTATTCACAAAACTGTAAGTTCCTTTTAAATTTTCACGTTGTATTCAAGAAATTTAAAACTATTTGTTGAATTTTACGACGCTTGTTGGTTATCGCTCCATTCTGCTATTTATGTTATTTAGTTTAAGAATACAGAGTCGTAACAAATCAATTCAGAGCGTAGCATCGGCTGCGCTAGTACTATGTGAACTGGGCAACTTTCGACGACTGACATCAGTCACATCTCCCAATAGTCATTATACCTTCTAAGTATAGCACATGAATTCTTATCAAGCTCCAACATTATAAACCATGCTTAAAGGATCTCGCCGTCATCAAAATATGGCATGTATCTTAAAATAGAATTTCAAAGAAAGATAATTAAAAAACTTCTGAGATTCGAGCCCAGTCTGAGAAACGTTAAGGCAGGTCACTTAATTGAGATGTGAGCACGAGTTCAAATTTTTGGCTCAGACAGTTTTATATTAAGGGGAAGGTGACTTGAATCCATTTTGAAGAAAGCAGAATTTTCAAAGCCCGCAAAGGATCACAATTGTAGCGTATGTATGTATGTATGTATATATGTATGTATGTATGTATGTATGTATGTATGTATGTATGTATGTATGTATGTATGTATGTATACATGCATGCATGCATGCATGCATGTATGTATGTATGTATGTATGTATGTATGTATGTATTTATGTATGTATTTATGTATGTATGTATGTATGTATGTATGTATGTATGTATGTATGTATGTATCTGTGTGTGTGTATGTATATGTGTGTGTGTGTATCTCGAGTTATTTTGCTTAGGCTAGTATCTGAAACAGTCTGTAGTGTATTAGCGGACTCTAGGAACATCGGAAAGGAGGTTTTCACCTCAGCACAGAGGATGGAAATGAGAAGCTCAGTCCGAACTAATGCATTAGCGGTCATGCCAGTGTTTGATAGTACCATATTTTATGTGGTCAGTTTTATTTATAGAAACAATTATCTTTAATTAATCGAAAGAGACAATTAAATATTGTTATTTTGAATAGAGACACCTAAATGATATCTCGACTTCCAACACTTTATATCTCTTCGAGCTTTTCTACAGCTTCGGGGGATACTCTGGCTCTGTTCATCGGTCTGTAACTTTGTTTGTCCGAGTGTCTGTTCATCGTTTCCTGTTCCTGTTAATTAGGTGGAAAATACACGAAACTCGAAAGGTATAGTTTCTCTCAGAGTGATGAGGTACTATAATTTGCAGTGATGTACACAGAGCGCAAATTTTTGTCCCATGTCCCCCAAATACTGACACGTGTTTCCGCTAGGGCCCACTTTTTCATCAGGAACAAATATGAAAAATACTCCACAACTTTCTTGAAGTGATAAAACTGTAAGGTGACAATCAATATCCATTTTAAAACATTATATCTCCCAATAAAGCAATCAAAGCTCGTGATTGTCGGAAAGAGTTTCAATGTTAGGTATTTAACGTTGAGGAAGATATATTTTACTTTAAGGTTGACGAAAGTGAATACGTTTATGCAAACACGCAGTTTGCCATGTAATTATAGATTTATTAGTTTGGAAAGAAAAGTAATTAAAAAAACCAGGTATTTGTTATAATAAATGATGATAGATAATGAGAGTACACTAAAATTAATGAGAGCAAGATCCGGAAACTCCACTGTTCATCTCATTTCAGCTTAACCAGATCATGTGTTTTTGAGTTACTTGAGTACATGATAAAACCTTTATTGTGATAATTCAAGTTTTCAAGGAAACTATGATATTACACTGAAGACCAGAAAGTTAGGGTGACCAAGACTATTTCTTTTTTCTAGCAGTAGTAGTCCATTATGTACAAAGGTCCTTAAGTTTTGTTGTTTTGTGGGTTTAACGCCATTTTTCAGCACAGGATAGGCAATGCGGCCAGAATATTTCGATGGAGAAAGAACCTGGGAAAATCCCGGGAAGACCCACCGACCCAAGGGAAGTTACTGGCAATCTTTCTCACATAGCCACGTTGGACGAACCAAGATTCGAACCCACGCGGATAGAGGAGACATGTCAGTGATCTTTAAAGGAGAGCGCCATAGACTATTCCGCCATCAGGTCTTTAAGGAGAGAACAATATTATTTTTCATAAGGAGGGAATAAACGAGACGAAATTTAATAAAATGTACATTTGAATGCTTTCTACAGTCCGTTTATGTGCGCGCTATATGCTTGAAGAGCAGGTGTAGGATGAGTACATTGGGAATAACATTTAATTATTTCTGTTCAGATTCTACTCATGTTTAATCTGCATTTTATATCGCATTCGACATTAAAGTTTCCAACAAACGGCAAACTTCATGCTAGCTTTGTTCTCTTGATCTCAAATGTTCGTGTATAGCATGGGATTCACAATACTTTGCCTCCGATCAGTTCCGACTTTACCGATACTCTATCTAAAATTAAAATATAATTATTTTTGAATGCACGCCATGTTCTCCCAAATGTATAAGATTTTACAACTAATATTTGGTTCTCTTGAAGGTGCAGATGATTTTGTGAGGCGGTACTTATTTGATTTCTTCTCTGAGTTCATGATAGGGCCGTCGCTAATAACCTTATCTCCTTCGATTAAAGTTTTTATTTATCTATATATGTTCTAATTTCATTGCCACTGGGAAAATCAGTGTTCATGAGAGGTGACTAACTCCCCAAAGGGCATCTTGTATAGGCATATTGATTCCTAATACATGAGGGAAATGCCCTGCATAATGTACTGATAATAACTGTATACAAATAAACGGTATTATATATCAACATTTTAACTCAGGTATATAAGTCTCCAATCTTCAAACTGAGCATCATCCGAGTGAGAAGACGCGTGTTTAAGCTTGACTATTTGATAAAAGCTGATAACATCAATGGATTCATCTGACTCAGCGTAACGTACGACAGATTCGATCGGAGCGCAGCGACAGACAGGTGAGTAAACGTCATACCTTTATAGCTTGTAAATAAATACATGATTTTATGCTGGAATTATATGGGTCAAAAATACATCTTTATACACATTTTCGAACAGTTTAGCTCGAATCCTACTCTGAAACCGTCACACGCATTTGTATGGTTAAAAAAGGGTAGTGCAAGGTTGGAATGGAAACGTACCCCCACACCCATCCCGTGTGTCCAGTACGGCCATACAGTACGGCCATACTGGCAAAAATGTCTTACTGGTGCGACGTAAAGGATTCTACCAGCTTACTTGCACCGTGGGTGGAAAATAATGAAGTCAGTCTCTACCTTATTCCAGTATAGCATAGCTTGTTTATGCATCACACGTATGAAGTCAGTGTATATGACCTTGAATATAAACCTCACGCAGCAAATAAAATTGAAAGCAGTAGTTACAGCATCAGAAAAATGTGAATTAGTTGTTGAAATAAAAGCAGTCCAATACTAGAATGTCAACTCCACCTCCCAACCTTTTCATTTCTGATAACAACAAAAACATGAGATTATTACGCAGTAGTGCATTAAATACGATTTAGTATAAGCTATTTTTATAAGTGAAAAAAATCAAACCAAAGTAATATCTGAAGTTTTAAAATTGCTTGCGTCTGTACGTCCATTTTCACATGTAGTTCGACTAACACAGAGAAATCCATTTCGAGACTCCTCACTGAAATTTTAATTATTAACTTTCTGTCGCCTCACAGCTAAAATGTATTGTTTCATCAATCTCAAGGTCGTGAAGAAAACGGTGTGGCAAATGGTATTCAGGATGCCCTTAAATCAAACGAATGAAATTTTGTACTTTGCCTTTTTACAGATAGGTGGAATTTCTCGGCCTCGAGAGTACTTTGATAACATTACTGACCTGGTACAAGTACTTGCGTACTTGATTATACAACCTCGGTGACGGGTCCTGGATCATACCAACTGTAATGGCAGTTTTGCAGCGGCCTCTTGTACTTCTGGTTACTTTCATTCTTATGTCACATGGAAATCTATCATGTAAGTTCATTTTCTACGACAGACAGAGGTAGCGACAGAGACAGATTATTTGACATAGATAAACACAGTAAAATCAATTTTAAGCATACATACTACATATCGTTTAAGGCAAATACATTAATTCTCATTATTTGTAGCAAAGTAATGCATTAAACCCCTACAATACATAATTTCTGTTACATACAAGCCACTAAATCCGACTACATTCATACCAATGAGATAATGTATGAAATTCTTACAATACCTGAATCGTATAACATTCAAGACAAGGAATGCACGATTAACTTCTGCATTCAAGGGAAATTTAAGTATGAATTTAAAACGAATTAATTCAACAAATAATTGCAAACATACACCAATGAACACATTGTGTGTGATTGAGTCAATACCTTGTGCTTTTCCGGGACTCGCTCCCATTTCTACGAAGCCGAATCTCACTTTCCGTGTCCCTCAAATTCTCCAGACCTCGTCTTTTGGATAATTTAAAGAGCAAAATACTTTTTACTGATCTCGGATCAAGCTTCTCGTTTCACAGATAAACTTGGACTGCTTAACGTCGCAAGGAAATGACTTAAAACCTTCAATTTCTTATGGGAACACCCCATTCGTTTAGCCTGCTCCCAAACAAAAGAAGTTAATCATCGCAAGCTACAAATTTGTTGCAAGCCTAGCCCATTTGGCAATCTTAATGGTTACGTGTGACGCTGACAACGACAGAATTGTAGTGCGAAAATATGTACTAACGTTTGCACTGGACCTGGAAAATAGTACAGCAAAACTGTCACGCACCGTGCACAACTACAGTACTGACTTACTCCTTCAGCAGTTTGTACCCACGAACCCCACACAGATTTAAAATTGAATGCCTCAAAAACTGCACAAAAACTAAATAATCTAATTCTTCATTTTAACATTTCTAACCCAACTGTCGCCTGGGGATCCCTAACACTATCATGTTGTCTGTGTTTCATACTAAGTTGCAGTTTCTTTACTAATCATAAGCCAAAATCATACTGACACACATTTACACCTGCCACAAACCTATACCATACTGACACATCTTTACGCCAGTAACAAGCTTAGACCATACTGGCACATCTTGACACCTGTTACAAGCCTATATCATAATGGCACATCTTGACACCTGTCACAAGCCTATATCATACTGGCACGTCTTTACGCCAGTCACAAGCCTATATCATACTGGCACATTGGCACATCTTGACGCCTGCTACAAGCCTATGCTATACTGGCAAATCTTTACGCCAGTCACAAGTCAAGACCATACTGACACATATTTACGGCAGTCACAAGCCAAGACCATACTGGCACATATGGGCCTGTGGTGATAAAAGGTGTAAAACATGTCAACATATGATAGAGACAGACGTTCTCTAGCGAGAAAGTGAACATGTATGGTTCAAACGAAACATGCAAACCATCACTTGTGATTTATCTCATCATTTTTAATATTTGCAGGTCTTGAATATGTCCGAAAAACCGAACAACTACACAAAATAACACTGGTCAACAGTGAAATCATTACTGACTTGAAAAGGCCCTAATCTGTAGTATTTTGGTGTGCCGAACACGAATATAACCGTGAAAAATTTGTATTGGCTCTCGTTTTGAAGATATTCATATACCTCATTTTCTATGTTTCACTGTGTAAATTTCTCCAGTAGGACTGCAGCAACATCCGGAATAATGATGTAACATTGCATAATACCATCATGCTCACATCATCCACAGTTGATTGCATCATTTTCTGATGCAATGCAATACTAATGCCATGCGGCTGCTGAAGTAAGTTGACGTCAGCAGTGTACTATACATGTGTAGGCCTATTATACTAATGCCAGGCGGCTGCTGAAGCTGACGTAAGCAGTGTACTATATAAAGCCCAATCAGATAGGTTCAGCATTTAAAATATTTTAGACGTTGTGCGAGACAGTTCAAGCTACTGTTACATAAAACTTATTATTTTATCCATTTACGTACAATAAAGAACAGTAATGCCTCGAAAGTGTGTTAATACCGCGGACAATTTTTGCTATATTTGTGGGGAAGTGACATTTGCCAACCAGAAGAAAAGTATCAATTCTCAAGTGAAGAAGGCATATCATCTTTACTTCGGATGCAAGGTTGGTGACCAAGACAAGCCTTGGGCTCCGCATATATGCTGTGCTACATGTACGACACAGCTTTCACAGTGGTTGAATTGCAAAAGGTCATCAATGCCGTTTGCAGTCCCAATGGTGTGGAGAGAACCAAGCAACCACCTAAATGATTGTTACTTCTGCTTGGTTCCTCCTCTTTCCGGCGGAATAACGAAGCGAAAGAAGTCGAGAATAGTCTACCCAAACATTCCGTCTGCATTGAGACCAGTTCCACATGGTGAGGGACTTCCTATTCCAGAACCTCCAGCAGAATATTCTCTTGATTCATCTGACGAAGACAAAGGTGAGTCGACCTGTTCTTCTCCTGGTCCATCAGCATGCAGTGATCCAGATTTTCACTGTGGTGCATCATCAACCCCACACAGAATAACACAGGAAGAACTAAATGACCTGATTCGTGATTTGGACTTATCAAAGAACAAGGCAGAATTGCTAGGATCAAGACTCCAACAATGGAATCTTCTAGAAGAAGATGTCACAATTACTGCATATCGAAAGCGCCACCAGCAATTGGAGCCTTTCTTCAGAAAGGAAAGTAATCTGATATTCTGTTCCGATATTGAGGGCCTCATGAATGCTTTAAAAATCACTCATGACCCACAAGAATGGAGACTATTTGTGGACTCTTCGAAACTGAGTCTCAAGGCTGTGCTTTTGCACAATGGAAACATTCTTCCATCTATTCCAGTAGCGTATGCTGTCCACATGAAAGAGACATACGATAACTTAAGGCAGCTGGACACTCCTCAGAGATGCTCCCGAACAGCTGTACAAGAGACAGGCGAAGAAATCTAAGATGTAGTCAATGACTTGATTTTTTATAGGTAGGCTATTACAGTTGACCTTTTACTATTGGAATGCATTTCGTTATGTAAACATTAATTTCTTGCAGATTACAAAAAAACTAGAGCCAATTTTGCAATTTGACTGTCATATTCGTGTTCAGCACATAAAAATTGATAAGAATTGACTAATTTTATTTCAGTAACATGACTTTTGTAAAAATTTGTTGTCCAGTGTAATTAATCTTCATAGATTTGATTTGATGAAAAATTTGGATGGCAGGAGTTTGTAGCAGAACATTTCTTTTTAGCTATAGCTATATTATACTTGTTATAATTGCCCACAGCCGGTACTGGAGTTCTGAAACAAGGAAAGAGAAAGAAATCTTTCTTGGACACACTATCTAAGAAAACTGAAATCAAGCGGCTTCAAAAAGAATCCAAATGAGCTCCCACACGCAAATAAAATAAAATACACTCAGTATCTGTTAAAGTCATTTTAGCCTTTGTATTTTATCTTCTTGCACTTAATTCGACAGTTGTTGGAGGGGTTTAACGGTCTAAAGTTTTGAGGAATTCATTTTTACAATTTTTTAGTTTGACTTTTAATTGGTACAACATAGTTACTTTTGTGTTAAGGTGGCGTAAAACATTACGAAATACATGCATACATATGGTTTATTTAATTCGTTATTTCTTTTTGTCGTTCTTGCTGGGATTATTATTATTATTATTATTATTATTATTATTAATAAAGATACAATAAATTATTTGGGATATAATCTGCGGTTTCATTACTTGATATTAAGCAATAGATGTTCAAGGTTTTGTTAATTCAAGGTTTTCATTTGTGTTTACTTTGTTATGCTCCTCTATGTTTTCTCATTTTTCTTTTGACAACGACTCTTTGAGAGCTTAAAGCGCTTAGACCAGTTTCTCTGATCAATTTGTACAATAATTTATTTCCTGTACTTAAAATATGTGTTGGCTTGGAGAAGAAATAAATCGGTAACTGTTATGGTTGACTATCATGGCACAATAACATTGTAAGATATTCGTACAGCTACTTATAACGTGTTAATTTCTGAAATATTGACACAAATTAAAAAAATTACTGCGCTTGAACAAAATAAACCCAAACAAATCTCAAGTATCGCATTTGACAACATTCTCTTTCGTATTATGATTAACATTTAATCTCATTGATATTTTGTCATATACACCGTATTTAATACGCATTACATTTCACTTTTCTCCAATCAGCACCTTGTGTTGTTTCAGTTGCGAATCCGAAGCTACATATAACGATGTACACGGATGGGACGTATACGATAGGTGTCGACCAAGACACGTGGCTTACCAGTGCAGACACGTACATATACTCGTCCGGAACAAAACAAATTGGTGGACAGGGGCTGAAACTTGTGGAGACAAATGGTGTTAGTGGTGTTGATAAGCTCGGGAACTGGAATGGGTTAACTTTTCAGTATCAAGTGCCATCCATCAATGTCAGCTTCCATGCCACTATCAAAGTGTATGACAACTTTGTCATTTTTGCACAGGTACGCGGATATAAGTGTTTGTTTAAGTGTCAGCAGCCACTTAGCCAATGATATCTCACACATACAAAGCGAAATGGCATACTTATGGGGTCCGATATTTTGCCAGTTATACTAATTTTGCAAACATTATGGTTAGCGAATTGCCTCCAGCCATATCTATCAAAGGTCAAGAAAAGTTTAATCATTCACACGATGCGTCTGTTTCCTGAAGCATGTGTTTGTGGCGCAGTCTTGTTTAATTTTGAGAGGATGAATGTAAAACATGATAAAACTTAAATCTGTGTTTTGAACTTGTGTATGCAAATGAAACAGCGTTCTTTGTCTGCATCATGTTCCTGTTATTACTAAAACTTAATAGATATAACATCATTTCAGCATAGATAGTCACAGATCTTAACCGTCTGGTAGAGGTTAGTATATGCCAAATACAACATTTCCTAAACGTGTATGTAATTGCGAATTATAATATATTTTGAAATTTTGTTCAATTTCCATCATTGAAGAACTTCAAGGCACAAGTACAGGGAACGACCAGCGGCGAATTTGATAGCGTTATTTCTTCGTTTCCGTCGTTCGGTGTTGGCTCTGGAAATACCAGCCTCGGCTATGTCTCCTTTGGTGGGAACATGGTTGGCGACACGCACATGAAATGGGGGAGGTGTGTTTACTCTTCTTTATACCTTCTAGTATTTACAACCACCCTGTCTCTTAATTACTTGGTTATGTTTCCGAGAGCGATTCTTCTAATTGATATACATACTTATGCAAGTATTGTTCTTAATGTCTTTGTTGGCGCATCATGTAGAGCAGTTACTAACAGTTTTCAATAAAAACAGATCATGAGATTTATGTATGTTCTTTGTCTTCTTCTGGAATAATTTTTTATTTCTTCCTCTTCTTCTTCTCTCCCTTCCCCCTCTCTCTCTCATAAATGGCAATCATGATCCATTGATGATGGTAATTGGTAATTGGTAATTGATGTATATGTTTTAGCTGCTTTTATTCTTGTTACTGTTGCTGCCGTTCACATCGAAATTTAATATTATTGAAGATATAAGCAAATACCAATATCACTTTTATGTCCTTTCTGTACGGCTTTCAAAAGTTATCAGTAACATTTATACCCGTCAGTCTATCATCTCACCATAAGATACACAATAACTAGGATGTTGATTGATGTAACCTGCTACAACACAGAAAGATAACAATCGATATGTCATCGGAATTTTTTATAAAAATAATACGTTTTTCATATTTTCATTGACAACCCAGTACCTTATCAATACAAGTGTTTACTTTTTCTGCTAAAGGTTTAAGTCTCCGGACGCGACACTTAATTACGGAATCATCGGTGGTCCGCTTGTGCTGTTTGACTCTGGCAGTGATGCAATAATTATCGCTCCCTTCAATCAGTTCATGGCAGCTTCGCTATACCATGACGTTACAGGAAATAGCGTACACTGGGGAATCATGGGCGGAGTTAATACTGTGCCAGAAAATTATGTATATGAGACAATCCTGTTCTACAGCCCGGATGGTGTCAATCGGGTAGGTGACGCAATCTTTTTGTCCGATAGCACGATTGTAATTGAATTTTCCACTCTTTGTCATTTTGAGTACCGACTTTGTGCACTTCGCAGAGACATTTCTGAAGGTTTCAAAACGTTTTATGTTATCCACGTTTATTCCTTAATATTTGATTAAAATATGTTTTTAAAGAAGGAAGAAGCATATAATCACCGTCAGAAAAGTGAAAGTATTAGGACAATCTCATCAAGCAAGAAGCCTGTTTGAGTTACATCATCGTACTGCAAGGGTACACAAGTAAACGTACGTGCGTCAGCTTATTTTGCTAGTTTCTTGTACTAGACTGATAGTGAATTACAGCTGCAGATCTACAAGTCACGTGTTCAACAATGTGCTATATAGGTTACAAATCGTGAATTTAAGAGGACAATTTCAGCCTAAAGAGATATGAATGTAACATGTGACTACTGTTTTATTTGGGTTAATATACAAAATATAATCTATTTTCAATATGTGCAATAATAACACCTAATAATGGAACAAATAACTAAGCAGTATTGAAGATGAATTTCAGTTTCTGTTTTAATATTCTCTGAATCAACCAGATTTGAATTTTTCCACAACATGAGATACTTTATTTCAATTTTCACCATTTTTTAGCGTTAACATTGAACTCAACATAAGTCCTTTCTAATTAAAAAATGTTGTCCGAATATATCGACCACTGTTTCTCCTAAGAGACAACTCTCTCCTTCATTAACGGCTTTCATTGAAGTGTATCGTTAAATGAGATCACATAAAGACTTAAAAATGTATATCTAAGGAGTAAAGACAAATAATGATTCTGACACTGTTTTTGCTGCATTAAATTCAGCTATCAATGTGAAAACGTGTTTACTAGAATATTTATGGCAAAGGTCAGGTCACAGGAAAACTTTATTAGGACAAACAAAAACATTGGGAATATACACCGTAACGGCATATCGGAATAATTTATGTTGCCTATAAACGTTTCTCTTCTTCTTGAACCAAAGGCCTTCAGTGAATGGGGAAGACTGATGAAGTTCTATTACGATAAGGATGGATCCTACAGAAAATCTGATCTGACCATCAATTACCTGGGGTATTGGACTGATAATGGTATGAAAAGATCCTGAATTCGAATCATCACTATATTCTGTTTTAACTTAATTACATTTTCTTAATATTACTGCAAGTGTCAGTTTCATCTATATAATCGTGGACAACATCACGCAGTCAGCAACCTCAACATATCAAACGTTGATATATATATATATATATATATATATATATATATATATATATATATATATATATATATATATATATATATATATATATATATATATATATATATATATATATTGAAAGATCACAATGTTGTTAATAACACAATGACCAAAATCTTCATAGAGTAAGGAATCGTTCACTCAATAATACACAGGTAATATGCTCATAACGGTAAGAATTCCGATCAGTTAGGTGAAGATT